>CM077126.1:19722500-20347500 GCA_039645545.1 Dendrolimus houi | reverse complement strand
TGTTATAAGATGTATCATTATTTTATCAAATCACAAAGCTATAAAACCCATTTAATGATTGACAGGTTAGGTATTATTTTCTTCAAATTGAATTTTAAATTTCAAAGAATCGAAAAAATCTTGTTCAAATTTTATATATAATAATTCTTAATAGGTTCTCATTAAAAATTGTTGACAGACTCCTATCGCAACGATCGAAATGGTGCAACGATATAATCATAGAGATCTGTTATTATCACGACACCCACATGCTGTGCGAACGAGTGCAAAGGGTTTATTGCCCTTTTATGCCCACTGTTATTAAACATAACGATGTTATTCCTACGCTCATTTGTGGAGGAGAAAGCTATATTTGTCTGCAACTTATATATGTCGTAATTTTCACAGATTTTAATGTAGTATCAATTATAATATCAGCCTATAAACGACCCACTACAGGGTTCGTGTCTCCTTTCTATGGCAATTTAGAGTTTGATTCATCTGTAATCTTGCTGTTCCGATTTATCGGAACTTTGTCGATTTTCTTCGACGTCAGGTCGCGGTAATTGTTACAATATACTCATTAGGTCAGTAAACCTGTAAGCTATGATACCTACTACTTGGTCAAAATTTGAAGCCTCGTCTTTAGAATGCGATACGGCTGCTTTAGCTATTAAAGTGATAACTATTGTTACAACTTAGGCTCCGACAAAGACAAATTCCACGTACAGATCTGTAAAAGCACATTTTATTATCTGTCGGCATTTGAACTAATTGTAATCCTTTTATGATCGTCTCCTTTTGTTCAATCATTTATTGGCATACGTTTCTAGTTATTGTGGAGAACAGCCTATTGTCCTATTGTACTCGTTTACGGCTGCTCAGGAACATAATTAGCCACGTGTTGCGGATTATAAGTACAAGCTAATTCTAGGAAATTATGTCGACGTTGCCGGGCTGGTACGCATTTGTGAAGTATAAAACGATGACCTGATTGAGAGAGGGGGTCAGTTGAGCTACAACTACGATCTAGGCGTGACGTGTGTACATTCGGGAATCTAATATTGACGGACTTTGCCCGTTTTATTGAATTACTATCTTCTACATTACGTTTGGATTTGTTGCGTTCAGATGTATTTGTACCTGTGTTATACGTATTTGTATAGTTCTAATAAACTCTATAATAATTCTAACGGCATTTTAATTCGAGTCCCGCAAACTTTATAACAAACGATTTGTAATATAACATAATAATGTGTGTGCTGTTGGTGTGCCTTAAATAAAATAAAAATAAAATAAATCTCGTAACACTATAATAACCAATTAAAATTACGAGACCTTGTAAATAAACTGCAAGAGATTTACCTACGCGGGTACAATGCTGATTTGACGTTTTAAAGGATAAAATGCAAGCCAGTGGTCTATAATATAGAAATATTATAAGTTATTCTTAAGGTACACTACAACATAGAAATCACTAAATTAATGTCACACACAATAACAAAATAAACAATAAGCGTGTATAAACCTAAAAACTTTAATAGAAATTAAGTTGTAAAAAAGGGTACGGAACTCGAGTCCATAGAGTAGTTAATAAAAAATAAAAATAAAATATATATATATAGAAGAGTATTCTCTGAGCTTTGATACGAATACTCCGAATGCAATCGAAAATTGAAACTAGAATGATAATAGTCCCTGTTTCTCTTATCGTTTCTGTTATTATTCAAATATATTTGTCTGCATCTATGCAATTTGCATGAGTATACGAACTGTTGGCGAATATATGGCAACTATTTAATTCTGAGAGCATTCTTGTCGATTTTTATTAAGATCCTGTTACGATAAAACTACTGTATGATAAAATACAAACAAGCTTTTGTAATTACCATGCATTATTTGCTATTTAAAAATTATTTTCATTAAAAAACTATATCCGTCTAAAGGCAGACCGTACGCCACCGAGACAGGACTAAGTGGATATCATCTATCGCGGTCCCGTCTTATATCTTGGTCGCTTGTCTCAGTCGCGTATTTGCCTTTTTATTGAAGAAAACAATATAGGATAAGGAATATATTTCATGTCTTTAAAACTGTTCAGAACGTGACCAGTAATCGCACATTGGTTAATTCGCATGAAGCCAACTGAGTCATTGGACATGAATTTGCATGCAGTCGACGATAATAAATTTCTTTGTCAATTCATTAATTTTTAATTTTAGAGCAGCTGATAAAATTTGCTTTAAATTCTTGCGCCGTAGCAGTATTTAAACAGGTGAAAAACTTATTTAATAAATTACTAAATGTCGGTTTTATCGACTTTAGCATCTAAAACATCTTATCTTTCATTCTTATCTTTCTATCATCTTTAGACACTGAAGTCGCTTGGATTCTGCACGTTTATTTTCTCTTCTGACATACGTATTCAGTCATAATTGTATATTAATTATAGTCGTATGGTAATAATCAATACTTACACGTAATCATAATACTATGCATGTACAGATCACTTTAAAACAATTTAAATAAAATTGATGTATTTTACAAATAACTTACAAGCTTTTACGATTATCTGAAGAACAATTAGCCGATAAAAAGAGGAAAATAACAACTACTATTAACAACAATTGTGAACTTAATATTGACCTTAAAATATGCATCTTTGTTAGACCGTTATCACCCAAAATGAATTGCAGTGAATCGTATGTTTATGCGGGCGATATCTCATAGGTCCGACAATTTAAATACATTAAGAAAATCGAAACTTATCACAGCAATAATCTAATTATGTAAGTGGAGCATATCAATCACTAAGTACCTATAGTGTACAAACATAATAGGTAAAGGGGAAACAACCTTTTCTTAATCCTGTTTGTTTCAAGCCATATCCTCGCGTAGGTGTATAATACCACACCCGTCGTAGCTTCGGATTATAATTATCACACATGAATATTACATGGCACAAGATGCAACGTACTTTAAATCTGGTTTTTAACAGGCATATTGTATTGTATCCTCACGATAAAAACTACTTATGATAAAAAATGTTGAACTGTAATAATTTGCATTCGTGACTTACATAAAGAATGAATGTCAGTTTTACACCAAAATATCTAAAAATATATTCATTTACGTATGTATATTATTATCTATATATACATAAAATTCAAGTTACGATTTGCACTAAACTTTAAGAACGCTCAAGTTAACAACTGTTGGTTGTGCCATATAATATGCTTTTTTGAAGAAAATGTGGATAATTTGACGAAACTATAAAGCTTGTTGCTTATAGATATATATGTACGTATAATTTATGTTGTCGCATGTCAAGTTGTGTATTCAGTTCGAGTATTTGTAGTATAAATTATGATGTTTTTAATGATTTTCTGTCAAATTTTAATTAGTCTTCAGTCTTATTTCTTATACTGTAATTGTAAGATATAAGCTTGAGGTTGCGGCTTTTGAAGGCTTCGTGCACAGAAAATTGTTACATATTATTTTATAAATATAATAGGTTGGGGAAAAAGTCTTTTGGCATATAGTATGTATGAACTTGTAATAAGATCTCTTTGGCTATACCATTTGTATCTGGCTGGTTTTGGTATCATTAAAAGTTTTAATTTTAACAATTAAGATTTTAATTCCAAATTCAAATTTGGAAAATGTGTGATTTTCATTTGTTTTTCTTACTGTTAAAATGAGTGAATCTAATGAAGAAATTCGCTACATTTTAAAATTTTACTACAAAAAAGGTAAAAATGCAACACAAGCCGCGAAAAAAAATTGTGATGTTTATGGACCTAATGCAGTATCTGTGAGAGTAGTGCAAATTTGGTTTAAGCGTTTTCAATCCAAAAATGTTGATATCAAAGATGCACGTCGCTCTGGTCGCCCTGTTACGGACAAATATGATGCCATTTTTGAAAAAGTGGAGCTAGATCGGCATATTAGTAGTTACGATGTAGCTGGAGAACTGGGAATTGACCATAAAACGGTTTTGGCGCATTTGAAAAAAGCTGGGTACACAAAAAAGCTCGATATTTGGGTGCCTCATGAGCTCACTGAAAGAAATCTAATAACCGTGTACTCATTTGTGATTCTTTATTACGACGTAATGAAATCGAACCATTTTTGAAGAAGCTGATAACTAGTGATGAAAAGTGGATCACATACGACAAGAATGTGCGAAAAAGATCGTGGTCAAAAGCCGGTCAGGCTTCACAGACTGTGGCGAAACCCGGGTTCACTCGCAACAAGGTGATGCTGTGTGTATGGTGCATTATTCACTATGAGCTGTTACCGCCAGGTAGGACCATCGATTCTGAACTGTACTTTGAACAACTGATGAGATTAAAGCAAAAAGTTGAAAGAAAGCGGCCGGAATTAATCAACAGAAGGGGTGTGGTTTTTCACCATGATAACGCTAGACCTCACACATCTTTAGTCACTCAGCAAAAATTACGAGAGTTTAGCTGGGAGGTGTTAATGCATCCGCCGTATAATTCTGACCTTGCACCTTCAGATTTTCACCTGTTTCGGCCTCTGCAGTATTCCTTGGGCAGTGTCAGGTTAACATCACGAGAGGACTGCCAAAACCACTTATCGCAGTTTTTTGATCAGAAGCCCCAAATTTTTTATAGCAATGGGATCACGTCCCTACCTACAAGATGGCAAAAAGTTATCCAACAAAATGGCACCTACATACTTTAGTCAAATGTAAATAAACTTTATAAAAAAAACCTTTTGAATTTTTATATAAAATGCGAAGAAACTTTTTCCCCAACCTAATAATATAATGAATATTTTCTTTATTGTGACCATTTCAAAACTAGAATTAATTTATATAAATATTTCTAAATGAAAGCTAGTAATATATTTAATTTTGGGTATTTTTGTTTATATTGTGCTAAATAATTGTGTTTCTAGCAGACTGTTTTCGTGTCCATATAAAGAAACGGCATTTCACTTGAACTAAATTTTGTATTAATTGAATAGTCATAACATTATAAAGCAACAATAGCAACTGACAATATTATTCTATACATAAGGTCTAATTATAACATAATACTTCCAAACAGCCAATATCTATGTAGGTTTCCTACAATAATACTCCAAAATGTAAATCAAAATCTAAAAATCAAAGACAATACTTGCTTAAAAGGGTCACTCGTGATCACATAATATGAATAGCACTCGTGAGCATAAATGAAACGCGTGCATCTGTTTTTAATTTAATTAATTTACGACATAAAACCTTGAAATTATCTCAAGAGACAGTATAATGACAGCGACATAATAATCATGTTAATAGCGATGAGACAACCGAATGCGATTGGAGCAAGTTTTTGAAATTTCTTAATTATTACTCCAAGGATGGATATTTTTGTATCAGTTTGGTAATTAATTTAAAAATTGTTTAAAAAAACATCCAATACTTCTAATTTATAATTACTTAAATTTTGACATTCTCTAAATGCCTACTTTAGTGTGCAGAAATTTCAAATTTCAAACTACGATATGGGGTTTTTCAAAAAAACTATCATTAGATTCCTTCAAGGCCGGCAGCGCATTTGTAACATTTCTGGTGTTACAAATTTAATTAGGCGACGGAAAGCGCTTTGCATCGGATGGGCCGTCAGTCTGTCTGCTGTAGTTTCGCAATAAAAATCTACAAATTTTACAAGATCAACCAATTACTTATACGGATTTCATTTGAACCTTCAAATCCAAAAAGATTTTGTTAATACTACGTTTTTAAGTTGAACATTTTTAAAGGTGTGTAAATTAAGTCTAATTTCCTAATCCTCATACACCTTATTAATAAATGAAATAAGAGTCTAGAAAAAAAGGGGGAAATTATAGAATATATTTAAAAAATATCATTTTTTTTTTAAATTAAAGGTATGGAAGAAAGAATGTCTCCTACTTCCTACATTCTAATAGAGTTAGTATTTGAGTGTAAAATGACTTGTAACACTGTGATTTATTTTCACCATCGAATTATTCATTCATTTGTCCTTGGTAAACCATTACTATTCAACAATGCACTTAATGAGCAACAAGACATGGTTATAAATTATTGTCCATAGTTGGGTACTTACAACGGCTTGTTAAACAAACTTTAAATATAAATACTTTAAGCGATTACGTTTGTAAATTATTTTATTCAAAAGAAATTATTGAATGTTTACAATTCACTCTTGTTATATGTCTTGTCTTATTAGTGTTTTCTACACAGCAATGTTAGCGTAAAATTAGTATCAGCAGCCTTTGAAAAGTCACGTGACAAAATAATGTTAAAACCTGAAGATTGACAGGTACAAGTTTAAAGCTAGTTGAATTGTGTGAAGGTTGATATAATGTTTTGTGGTACAACAAAGGATATATGTAAGAATAGAGGAATAATAGGCTCGGACGAAAAATACATATTGTGTCGACCCCTAATAATGTGAAGAAGGTGAAAGAAAAGAGAGACAAACAACAAAAAGAAACATACAAACAAACTTACTTTCATATTTATTTATAAGAACCTGGAGTTGTTTGAAAGAGATATCACTTTTTAGCGATAAGACCGCCTTTTGTGCACAATCAGATATAATTTTAGTCTCTAAGTATATTTTTGGATTGATGTACAATAAGAGTAGATTGTTACACGAGAGGTGAAAGTGAATAGTTTGAGTGCCTAAATAGGCCTTTCACCCGAGCTTAACACTCTGCTTTTCATTTCGAATATAAGGAAAGTAAATAAAACTGATTAGTTAAAGAAATAACTATTTCTCTATGAAATCAGGCGTAAAATCCATATCTAAATCTGATTAACTAATTTAATAGGTCACATATGAAACATCAAGTAATTTTTTTTTATTGTGGCGTTCTACTAGCCTATAATTTTTTTGTCATTGATGATATAGTAAATATTTAGCTCAAATTTATGTAAATTAAATAATTACTTAATGAAAAGTAATTTTTAAGTGTGTGATGTTACAAAATTGTTGATTTTTTTAAATTACAATTTATGCCGCGATTTAATAGTGGCTGTAAAAAGTTATGACATGAGTCGTATCCATTACATACGGTTCCCATAGTTTTTTTATTTTTTTGAAAGCAGGAAAAATCGTTTCTCAGGGACGAAAAGTACTGTTTTCATCCCTGTGATCAGGCAACTCCAAGTGGACTGTCAGAATATAAGAAATGAAAAGAGTTATTTAGCTGTCCTTAATAATGCAATGAAATGTTTCCTTCTTTACGATAATCTTCTTATTTAGAAACATGCTGATACATGCATATGTCTGGCTTAACGTCACCAAGGGCACGTTTGCAACGCGCGACTTGCTAACTGTGGTCGTTACTCTGCTGTCACAAAGCAAAGCGGCGCCGTCCGGGCGTTCTACGTGGAATTAAATTGTTATGGAGCGACAGGTCAATATGTCGTGATATATGATATATAACACAACGACAATCTTTCCTGTTTGCCTCGATTTAATTTGAAAACAAAAGAAAATATGGTTTACACTACTAACCATTCTTAGTTAAACAGTTAGCTGCGTAATTGACGCTTTTTAATAAGAAACTTGCCATTGCACTAGTTTTGCAAAAAAGTCAATAATGTCAAACACGAGCTATAAAATTATACAAAAATAAACATATAGATTCACTAGAAAAACACTTAGTATAATTTTAAGCTAAGCATGTTATTTTTGTATTATGTGTAATGGACAATCATGAAGGTGAGATCAGTAATACTCAGACTAGAAAATCTGTGTAATATTGTCGAAAATATATCCAACCGATAATAATACTTAGTTTAGTGAATTAAACAGCCAAGTTAACATTAAGACCGGTATACGATAGGTAGATAAAATATAAGACAAGATAAACGTAATGTTTCCTTAATTTCAATTAAACATGGTTTTGTAAATTAAATAGACTTAAATTAGGGTGCGGTATAGATATACGGCACATTTATTTAGTATTTGAGATATAAAATTAATTTTGGGTGGTTATAAAAAAAATTACCACGAAGGCAAAGGCGGGTGCTCCGCTTCGCTTCGCACCCGCCTTAGCCTTCTAACCTATATTTAAAAAGTTCAGTTCTGTTCATAATATATAAATGTGCCGTATAACTATACCCCACCCTTAAATTCACCGTTGCCATATCGAGATATGTATTTTTTTAAATCTTCAACCAAATGCTACCTTAACCTATATAGATTAAAAAATGTTTTAAACACACTTCTAGTTTAAGCCTAATTTTATAACTCTTTAAGCACAATAGCTCACTTGAAATGAGTGTCAAGGCGCATCATGACCACGCTTAACACTCGAACGATTTCACGCCCTTGTCACATCTATTTAACCAATTTACTCGGTCGTTAGCGCATGCAGCTCCAATCTCGACCGCATCATATAATATGTATAATTGTGTAGGAACTAGCTCAAATACCTTATAAAGGACCGTAAGATTTGTAGGCTTTACCATATTGAGAAAATATTTTATAATTGGCAGCAAGTACTGAGCAGCGTTCACTGAAATGTAGTATCATAAACATCATTATGATATAATTGCATGTAGTATGACATTATACTTGGAACCTTGAAACATAGTTATAACATGAATAAAATTTACGTCTTCTTAAAGATTGTGGACTTGACAGGAAATACATTTTGAGTTAGGGCTGCTGCTTTTCCGAGGAAAGCATTTATTATTTTTTCTAAATTCAAACATTACTTAAATTTTAAAGAACAATCCGTAGACCCTCCACGCTTGGCCAAAGCGGATTGGAGGGTATCACACATTGGTAATCGTGAATTGTACATTTCCTTGCGATGTTTTTCCGCCACGTTCAAGACATGATAATTTTAACATAATTAATTACATGCTTTGAAAATCCAAAGTAAAGCATGTTCATTACTGGAATTGGAATGCAAGTTATTTAAAATCAACGGGAGAGCTTAAGCGACTATCCACCATCAGTTTTATTTAATAATTAGGATATGCCCGCGACTTTGTCCACGCTTGACTTGAAATTCCCGCGGAATTCCCGGGACACAAAGTATCTCAGCATTTAAAAAGGATGTAAGATATCATTTTAGTGAACACTGTGTCGAAATAAGCTATTTTTTACGCACCCGAACAATTAGAAACTGCTCCCGGGAAAATTCCCGGGATAAAAAATATCACACATTTTATTACATTAAATTTACTATCGATCAAGTAATAATATCACATTGGAATTCGATTTTTGGTAATTTTTAATCTGACCATTTTAAATCATTCCCAAAAAAAATCCAGGATAAAAAGTAGCGCAGAGTTCAAGTCTAAGAATTAGCTGTCGATCAGTGAAAACCGCATCGAAATCGTCCCAGTAGTTTTTGCGAGAATCCCAAACATACCGACAAAAAACCTAAAAAAAAAATCGTGTTCTCCATCGGTTATATAGTCTATTCGAGTGGTTATTTTTTAAAGAGCTTCAATGTACAGACACGGCATGTTTAGAATTTTATAATATTAAAGATGTATTTTAATGTTTCCATATCAAGACTGCTAGTAATACAGTGAAAACTTGCACTAACCAAAAAAAACTCCAAATTGGTTGTTATAAATAAGAAGTTTCATCCGCTTAGATTACTACTCCACCCGTTTGGGTTGTAGCGTGATATACGTAATATATGTATTCTAAGCCCGTTCTCAATCAAGATTACCTCTCGCTAAAATATCATTTTCAGTTGAACTATTTTTTAAATTAGAAGTCTTATATTATTATAAGATTAATATTAATATGAAGGAATGAATATGCTTTATTGTGTATTAAAAGATACAGTTAAAAGAAATGACAATTTACTTTAACAAAAGGTGGTCTTGTCGCTATTAGCGATGTCTTCCAGACAACCTTTGGATGGACAATCGAATGCACCAATATATGTATAGTATAAAGCGTTTTAAATGTTGGCTACTTCAGTAGAGATTTATAAAGCTTATATTATTGTTATCGATACAATTCTTTACAGAACAACTGCAACGGGAATAATGGTCAAGTCTCAGGAAGCATTTGGATTGAACTGGAAGGAGGAGCATGGGAAAGAACGCTCACAACGAACATACCCGATGTACTCAAGATTTATCACAACGTTCCCAATGGCATTAGGGTAAGAATTCATCAATCTCATAAAACAACCAGAGCATAAAATCGAAAACTTCAAGTCTTTATAAATTTATTAATTCTATTCCATTATATTAAAAAAACTTCGAACTCTTGTATATTCCTATATAAAAGGTATTCTATACATTTTATAAGTTTTTGTTGTAAAGTTGTAAGTTGTTGTAACCTGTTCATATTCAAATTTTATAAATACCTGTTCACATCCAAGGCCATGAGGAAACTACAGATCGTACATTCTTAAATAGACTTACTTTTACGTTTATAATCACCGACCTACAAAAATTGCGCTGTGCTTTTGACCAGACTCATCTATTCTTATCCATTTCGATGCGCTGGATCCGAATCTGGACTCAGTTTGGTCCATACGCCCTCAAGATTTTGAGTTAATTGCTCCGCAGTAAAATAGCAGTAAATTGCAGTTTTGGCAATTAAATAAGTTATATGGGAGGACTATTTCGATCCACTGATTTTGAACCTCAAGCCCTCGAAAATCCAAGTAAATTGCTAAAAATTACGAATTTTACGTAAAAATAGATAGGTCTGATCAAAAGTACAGACCAATTATTTTTCTGGGCCGGTGTTATGAATTATGACAATCATCGTTGTTTTTAAAGTAATCTCTAAATAATATATCTCCGTCTAATGCTCATATAATAGTTTAATTTCCTTCATTATTCAATTATCCATTTTATTATTAATCCCATATTTTCAGCAGCAACAAACCTGTAAGCTTATAAGCACCATCCCCATGTATCATTTTTCTTCACTATTTTAAATTTTCCCGTGTGAGATTTGCCTAAATTACACAAGTTTATACCGAGTCAATAACTAAGTACATCCATTAAAAATAAATGTTCCCTACAATCTGAAACGATTTTGTGTTGTAAGTCGCGGTATATAATTGTTATTATTATTATGGGACAGTCAGTATTCTTGATGCTATCATGCTGTGTCTACAAATTACATGATCACATTTTAATTGTGCGCACGCAGCTTTTTGACACGCTGTAATTTATCTATTTAAATACATTACAATTTCGCAGTAAAAATATACCGCTTGAGTATACTATCTGCAAAATATTAGTTTCTGTTTATTAGCGTTTACCTAGATATTTAATTTTGAACCATTAAAATAATATATTTTATGTCTTAGTTATTGTTTTATTTAATCTAATATTACTTTAAGCATTAATAATAATTATCAGTACATAATGCAATGTATGTAGATATTATTTAAAATTTATGTGTACGTATAGTATTTATAAAATATAGTCGCCTCTACATAGTTGTACTGTCGTATACTAAGAGGCAATCTATTTTATGTTAAGTACATACATTGTAATAAAGAAATTATTCATTTAAACATATCTTATTTCCTTATAATGTAATTTAAGAACAAATTACGCACAACTCTTGTACACGTAAATTATAGGTATGCAAATTAAATATCTCTACATGATAAAACCAAAGCATTTCTTTCCCTAATTCTTTTTATTTTTTGCTGGTAAACGAATAGACAGACGATACACATACTGAGAAATAGTTATCTATAGTGAAATCAATAACACTATAACATAATATTTTCTTAAATTTTCACGACTAGTATTTTCAGTTCAGTTACGGTTAATGAAAAGTGGCCTAAACGTCGGAATAATAAAAATATAAAAAAATACTGCGCTTAAAATCGTTAAAACGTAGATTTATTCTGAATATTGTAACACTAAGAATGTCGAAACACTATATATCTCATCGATACTTCACACAATTTTCTTATAGTATGTTTATAATTTCTTATTTTTTAGAGCTAGAAGACTTAATTTTAGGCGACAGCTTTCACGTATACGACTAAAAATAGAGAGTCACAATAAAATGCTAATCTCTAAATATTATGTAAAATCTATTTTGTTTCAGAATTTCACATTCGTAAACACGACTGAGAACTTTTCTATCAAAATATCTGAAATATTAACAAAATGTGAAAAATCGAATTGTTTCACGATATATGAAGCGGAGGCAGACAAAAATTTTTGCTCTGTTACCAGTGACAAAAATGAATATGTGTTCGTGAAGTATAGCTTCGATAGCTCTGATGTACTTGTGAAGTACATAGTCCCGTGTATCCAACCCTGTAGATCAATCATTGAAAGAAAGTCACCCAAATGTAACTACAAAGGAGATTTCAGTTGTGGATCTTGCAATTGTCAAAATGGATGGTAAGCTCAATTCTGCTAAGATTTCAAAATATTGTATATTTGTGTCTGGCTTCCAAATGCAAATAAATACTAAATTTTATGAAAATCGATTCATATGTGATAAAGCAACTACGATGTGAACAAATTAATCCACTATTACATTTAAACATTAGACATGGAGGACTTACTGCAATTTTAAATCATCCTTTAATTGCTATAATTGTTTTTGATAGTGCTATACATACTTTTATTTCACAAATTAGATCTTGTAAATATGTTAAAGTAATGTCTTTAGAAGCAAGCAGAAGTCTAACGTATAAAAAATTATTATTCTGATCATTTTCAAATATTAAAACTAATGCTACAGAACCTGTTTTAACCATGCCTGGCATCTATTACACCAGGAAGTCCTTTAATAATCTTATGAAAAATATTTAGTAACTTTTTGTAGGTCAGCATTGTAGTGAAGGGAATAAGTAGGAATATTTACCTTTTACAATAAGTATAATACGCTGTGAAAAATATCTAAATCTTGTTTTAATTTTGACAAAATTAAAAAATATACATTATTGTATATTTTATTACTCTGTCTTATCATATCGCGAACTTTGTGTAAATTAGCCCGACTTTTACTAGGTCAGTGCCTTCATCATTGAAAAATCTTGTTACTTATTACTTATATTTTCATACCTACATCTGAAAGGTTTGAAATTGTTTAATTAGATAATTCTATATGAATAATCTCATTGAAACTCAATTTATTTATACGAAATTTTGTTTCTCAGGACTGGCAAATACTGTGACAAATTGAGCTGCGAAAAGCGCCGCGGGGATGTGCAATGCAATGGCTATGATCACACTCAAGTAAGTTTTCACTAAATGATCACCACAATCCTATTCACCGACCTTTATAACATTTTCCTAAATTTTATATAAATTTACTTTTTTTTATAAAAATAATTACCAAAAACACACACGCACATTATATGTTAAATTGTATCTACTTTATGAAAATATTAAGCAAAGTAACTATTTTTATTTACAACACAACATAGTATTCTATATAAAATTCTGAAAGAGCAAGACTTTCTACAAAATGTAAATGTAAGAGGAGATCCAGATAATGAACTTAAAATTGTACATGTAGAAATTTCCTAAAAATTGAATATTTGCATTTTTACAACATGTGGAAGAAATCTTATGTGCAGCATTGCCTAATTTTTCTTTCTTTTATAGGAAGAATGCTACGGAAACGGTGAATGCAGTGAATGTGATACTTGCAAGTGCTACACTGGCCGCATAGGTTACCAATACTTCAACGAGGAGAACTTTTGCTCGGATATTTGCCAGACAACCAGCGTATGCGATGAATGTCTGGAGAGCAATATCCCCGGCGTGTGCTCCGATTGTAACACTGGAGTGATCATCTTGTCGTACAAGGAAGAGAGATTGGAGCAGAGAGACAGTTTGAATAGGACCATCTGGATCGGTTGCAATGTGACTGTTTCGGAGTGTAATATTCAATATGTAGCAATGATGGCAGATTCTGACAATATATACGCGATGGTTGTAAAGGACTGTAACGGAGCTATCACTGATACTGTCACCAGTGACAGAAGCAGTAAGTACTTGTTTGTTAACTATTATTGCACTAATCTTGTACTAATGTTGAACTCCATGTAACATTGTTTTAAAAATCTTACTTTCTCATAACATTATAACTTGTTAATTTACTGCTGTAATACTCTTCTGCAACTTCGGTGTGTTCTTTTATTACATTTGTTCTGTTTTTTGTTCTTCGAATTTGCCACTAATGACTTCAATTTCAAAACTAGATTTCTGTATCGCTTACAGACTTGTTTTCTTTAGTGTCGCAACTTCTGGCTCTAGCGCAGTTACTTTATATTTTACATTTATTGATATCAGAATAAAGATGATTTTTTAGGAAATACTAATAATATCGTTTCGTATAATTCAGTTAATTTTGTGATAACCTGTTTAGGCACTGTTATAATTAATCTAGCTAATAGTCAATAATTATTACAACAAAAAAGGGAAATCATCTACGACTACAATACACATATTTATTACAAGTGTTAATATTTAGAGCTAAGAGTTAGAGCTAAGTGTATATTAGCTTCATTTTTTAAAACACAATTACTATGTTTTCAAATAAAGCGGCCTATAAGGTATACTATAGACTAGGATAAAACAAAAGATTTAAGAGAAAAAGTGTCATCGACATCAAAGGTTCAATACCAACAATATTTAAATCGTTGTAAAATATTATAACACTACAAGCAGCAATCTAAATCAATATAATGAGCAGTGCTTAGTACAGGCAGGCACACTTGTATTGAATACTTTGAAGATTTACAGCTAAATTTAGAGCATGATCGACTCGTATCCACGCACTGGGAACTTTGAACTGTAAATGACACAGCCCTGCGGAATGTAGTGTAATTAGGTACGCAAGTGAAAAAATAAATAGTGGCAGATACATAAATTAAATATTAAGCACATTATGTGATAAAAGTTGTAAAATCTAACCAATTTTTGAATATTATTCAAATTGATTTTTTCCAAATAATTTGAGTTTTATAATATGTGATTATATTTTTCCTTTATGATTGTATTAACGGATTCAAATAATAAAACAGCTTTTAGTTTTTTACAAATACTATAATTATATGATGATTTAATCATAGATAAATTTCAGAACTTGTAACTTATCAAAAGCTTAAAACGTGCATTTTAAATAACATTAGGTGAAATAACTATGAAATGAGAACTATATGTATAATAATGCATAAGAAATATCGTTCATTATTGGAAACATTGTTGAGCTTATTGATATGTGTTGAATACAATTGAATTCCAGTACTCAAAGTTAAAATTAAACAAGTTGAAAATCCTCATAAAGTTAACACTGCTGTTGACTAAGTTGCTCTTATTTTTACTTAGCTGAGTGCAATAAGTACTCTGAAGCTATATTTATACACACATTGAATATGGTTGACACTTAGCTTGGTGTCCTAAAATAATATATTTTGCTAAAATCGTGATTTGGGATGAAAATCAGCTAGTTCTATAGAATTGTTACACGATTTTGTAACGTATTGTTGATTCGAAATTTCTTTTTAATTCAGACAGGTTTTCGTCGTAAGTTTTGGTTTGCACACAAGTATAGTTCTAGGATTGGTACCTATAATTGAAATTGTTCATGTTTTTAGTTTATTAGCTCTTAATTATTTTTATACATGAACGGGTAAACCTAAATCTTATTTATACCTTGAACGTGACTTATATATAAAGCAATTATTTGAGATCTTTAAGCATGAGCAAATCGTTTCTCCGATGACAATACGTTAAAATCTAAACACATTTCTAGGTAGTCATAGGTTGTATTTCATAAGGTACACACTGCACATGCACTGCCTCACAACACCAGCATGTAACAGATACACTCTACATTAGTATAAGTTTAGTATTAAAATTAGAATAAATTAATATAATAAGTTATTCTTAAGGTATACCACAACACAAACATACATTAATTAAATGTTACACACAATAACAAAGTAACAAATAAGCGAGAACAACTTCTTAACTTCCTCTTAAATTTAATTGTAAAAAAAGGGTACGGAACTAGAGTCCGTAGAATTGTTAATAAAAATTAAAAAAAACATATTTCTAATATACCCATTTTTATCATTTCAAGTGTTAATAATGGTTCGGAGAAAGAAAAACTAAAATAACAATTAAATAAATTAATAAACATAACATTTCCTCTAAATTATTTACATGACATCATTAAATAGGATTAAAAACTATTTTAAACATCGATACAAAAGAAAAACGCTCATAATAACTTTGTCTAGAACTGTTATTCCCGAGAGAACTATTTGTTTATTCAGCTGCAGATCGAATTAAAGTCTTTTGACTGCAATACAAACATTTAAATGCTTTCCATCATTTGGTATATTTCATATTTGTATAAATATTAATGTTTTCTTTCAAAACAGTAACGAAACGGTTAGTTACTGTCCTATTGTTAGTTTTCATTAACAACAAAAGTTTGTGGTATACTCTTGTTTGTTATTGTGTGCTTTGTGCTTGGTTTTAATATTTGTTCCCATAAGCCCCAATGTTTTTGCTAAGCCGATACTCCTGCACTAAACACAAATGTGCCGTAGTGAAAGGATATAACAAAGTGATAGAGGTTTTGCTACATGGTTATGGAATTCTAAAATGATTTCTCTTTGGTTGGATCAATAAATAAATCGACACCTACAAGGGATACTACGTCAACTTGATTTTAGGCATTTTGTATTTTAAGAGAAAAGCACTCATTAATGTCTTATGACTATGTTTCTAAAATTTCTTAACAAATATTGAGAAACTAAAAATTTTTTTGATTCTTAATATTTTTTATGAAATATAATATTTAGACATTAATGAGTGCTTTTCCTTAAAAACAGAAAATACCTAAGATTAAGTTGGCGTAGTATTCCTTGGAGGTGGCGAAATAGTCGGTAGACAAACACACATATTGTAATCCCAAAATTAAGCAACTTACGCTTGTGTTATGGGTAATATACAACGGACTACTCTGGGCCCAATATCTGACAACCAGATCATAGTAAATAAAGAAGAAGATTCGTTTCCGAAATTTACCATACCAGAATCGAACCCAGAGGTAAGCCGGCAAAGGCTTAGCTCGCTCAACCACGGAGGCCGCCTATTTACAAATACTTGCTATTTATCCTATCATATAAACGTCTGATGTAAAGTACCTATGTAATTCTGTTTATACTACTTCTATTCGTCATACACCTATAATAACAATTAATTATGGGACTAGTAACATTGTTCTGGTTTTTCCAACCTATTGGTCGTTATCAATTAACTAACGCAATTGTTCGTCAGGCATGTTTACTTGTAGTTTTATTATTTAATTTTGATCACATAAATACATACCATAATAACTAAGTACAATAGAAACAATTTGAATACGATATAAATAAAAGTATGTTATTGGCTTTTCACGGCTAAGTATAATGTCTAGATATTAGGGCTTTACCTACTTTGACACAATGGCACAGTAATAATATAATTCTACGAAAGCGGCCCTTTCATCCTTCTGATTATTTTTAAAGTGCATATTTTTATCCATTAACAAAGACGACCTTGTCTTATCCATACATATGACAGTTTTTATTCTATTACCCAGCAAGGAAAACAATGTATTCAAAATTCAAATATGTGAAATAAAACCAACATCATTTATACGTGGGTGATATATTCGTAATTTAGTAATGAAAATTGTAAAAATTTACAATATTAAATATGAAAAGTTGAAAGGAAATTTCTTTTAACACTAATTGTAAACTATTTAAAATTTCTTTTTTGAAAAATTATGCATAAACATTTTTTCACGAAATGCATGAAAATGCTACCAACCTGCTCAACCGCATTGCGTTATTGTTACTAATGCTGATAAAAAGATTTAATCTTAAGCCTAGCTAATTGACAAAGCCACAATTTCAAGACATTAACGGACTTAATAAAATGTAGTCATATAACGTTGGGGAAAAAGTTTTTTCGCATTTTATATAAAAATTCAAAAGGTTTTTTTATAAAGTTTATTTACATTTGACTAAAGTATCTAGGTGCCATTTTGTTGGATAACTTTTCGCCATCTTGTAGGCAGGGATGTGATCCCATTGCTATAAAAATTTTGAGGCTTCGGATCAAAAAACTGCGACAAGTGGTTTTGGCAGTCCTCTCGTGATGTTAACCTTACACGGCCTAAGGAATTCTGCAGAGACCGAAACAGGTGAAAATCTGAAGGTGCAAGGTCAGGACTATACGGTGGATGCATTAAAACCTCCCAGCCAAACTCTCGTAATTTTTGCTGAGTGGCTAAAGATGTGTGAGGTCTAGCGTTATCATGGTGAAAAACCACACCCCTTCTGTTGATTAATTCCGGCCGCTTTCTCTCAACTTTTTGCTTTAATCTCATCAGTTGTTCGCAGTACAGTTCAGAATCGATGGTCCTGCCTGGCGGTAACAGCTCATAATGAATAATGCCCTTCTAATCCCACCATATACACAGCATCACCTTGTTGCGAGTTAACCCGGGTTTCGCCACAGTCTGTGAAGCCTGACCGGCCTTTGACCACGATCTTTTTCGCACGTTCTTGTGGTACGTGATCCACTTTTCATCACCAGTTATCAGCTTCTTCAAAAATGGCTCGGTTTCATTACGTCGTAATAAAGAATCACAAATGAGTACACGGTTCATTAGGTTTCTTTCAGTGATCTCATGAGGCACCCAAATATCGAGCTTTTTTTGTACCCAGCTTTTTTCAAATGTGCCAAAACCGTTTTATGGTCAATTCCCAGGTCTCCAGCTACATCGTAACTACTAATATGCCGATCTTGCTCCACTTTTTCAAAAATGGCATCAATTTTTCCGTAACAGGGCGACCAGAGCGACGTGCATTTTTGATATCAAAATTTCCGGATTAAAAACGCTTAAACCAAATTTGCGCTACTCTCACAGATACTTGTATTAAGTCCATAAACATCACAAATTTTTTTCGCGGCTTGTGTTGCATTTTTAGCTTTTTTGTAGTAAAATTTTAAAATGTATCGAATTTCTTCATTAGATTCACTCATTTTAACAATAAGAAAAACAAATGAAAATCACACATTTTCCTAATTTGAATTTGGAATTGTCTTCTTTAAAATTAAAACTTTTAATGATACCAAAACCAGCCAAATACAAATAGTATAGCCAAAGAGATCTTATTACAAGTTCATAGATACTATATGCGAAAAGACTGTTTCCCCAACCTATTAATTATAGGTCGTATTAGACATGTCTTATCAAACGTCTACTTATATATATTGCTTAAAACTATAATAAATCTAATAGGTATGTATACTAAAGTTTAATTAAGTTTTGACCTAATTACGCTTAAATGTTATTTTATTTATATTTTTATTCGTGACGAGCAAACATTTGCTTATTGTAAAAAAAAATCTACTTTAGGTCATAAATATAAATAGTTATTAATAAAATATGACGCAATTACACACATGGGATAGAACGAGTAAGTATTCGTCATAATATATCGCACATTTGCGTCAACCAATCGCAAAACAGAAAGAAATAAACATGAATGAATGCAGTATACTGGCATTTGTTATAAATTATGGATTTAGGTACGTGACTTTTACTTGCTGCCGGTCACAGTAGTTTGTCCCGCCCATTTACTATTTTGTTTTTCTTTGTCAGTTTTTTAGAGGCTGGTTACAACAACCAGTAAAAACATATTTGGAAAATACGAATTAATGAGATACACATAGGAAATTGAAGTTTCTTCTATTTGACTATTGTAAATTTAAATATTATTCATTATATGTTTGTAATTGCAACAAATAATATCAATAGGTAAACAGACTTAAAAGTAAAACTTAAGCATTTAATTACTTAACTTAGTATGTAATTTATTGATATCATACCAACATATTACTAACTACTTTAATAATATTTATCTTTCCTTTTATTGTGTCTTGGTCTTATTGAGTAAGCACTGTCTGCTACAACTCCATTAATTCTTCAAAAAGCAATTCTGTAACATACTTCTGTATAAATCTTGTTAAAAAAAAGAGAACTTGGGATATAAACAGCATAAGAAATATTAAAAAAAAAACAACATTTAGCTAGACGTGTTGCTGGGGAGTTTCTTGCCGCTTCTTCTCCTTAACAGCAATAACACGTTGCGAAGTGGTGTACATAGAATAGGAAGAAAAATTAAATTTTAACTTATATGTATGACCTTCAAAAATTGTTCTCCAGTGGAACTTAATTTGAATAAAAACTTTTGAATTTGAATTAGAATACTTATTATGTACTCTAGATATTACATCTCTTGGAATCACGACTAAAAATTGCTTCAAAAATGTTTTGAAAATTGTTCGCATATTACGTCGCAAACCTAACTTAGATATAGACATTTATATTAAAAGCAAAGTATGTATTAGAATATCACATTCCGGTTATTTTACTGTCTGCTTTTACGACGTTGCTGAAATAGGGAGCGACCAACCTGTCTATAGGAATTATAAAAAATGAAACTTTTGAGTACCCACGTTATGTATATTTTCCAGTTTCATTTAGTTTTTCAGTAAAGTAAAATGTCAAAAATTGTTTTCGGAATTTCTAATATCGAAATACATACATAATAAAGATGTCACATAAAATTTGCTATCTATCAGAAAAAATCACATTGGAATTCGATTTTTTAAATCTGGCCATTTTAAATAATTGCTAGAAAAAATCTCGCGGGATTCCCAGGATAAAAAGTTACATAGATTTTAAGTCTAAGAATTTGCTGTCGATCAGCGAAAACCACATCGAAATCGGCCTACTACTTTTTACGTGAATTCCGAACAGACAAACAATCTAAAAAAACGCATCTTTTCTCCATCGTTTATATAGTGTATTCCAGTTGTTTTTTTTAAATGTAAAGTTCTATGTACAGACACGACATTTTTAGAATTTTTAATATAATAGATAAAACGTGTTTACTGGCAGTGTAAATTCTGTAGTATGTTATATCTATTACGTGGTCGCAATGCAAGGGCCTTTTATAAAAATAAAGTCACTCAAAAACTTGTGTGACTACAATCTTTCAACAAGAGTACAGTTTTACTTTTTCGAAATACAATTATAATTATCTAAATTTCCTAATTTTCTATAAATAGTAGATCTCTTAGATCAGAAATCACTTTAACACTTGACATGTATTATATATTTTATAAGAGATACCTTCGTTTCTGTTAGGTTTATAAAATATTTGACCCATACTACTCATATATCCTTAAGATTGATTTATTTTTTCTTCTCTTTAGTAGTGCCCATAATCTTCGGAGTACTGGCCTTATTAGCGGCTGTCGCAGCAGTGGGCGGCTTTATGATGTGGAAACACATGAACGCGGGCCCACCCATGCAACTCAACGACCCCGAATACACAAACATCGATGCTGAAGACAACACCGGCGAGAACCCTCTCTACAAACCTCCAACGTCATCCTTCAAAAATCCCACTTACGGCAAATGGTAGACAAAAGTAAGTAGAATTTATTTATCCTAAATTAGAATATTTCGTTTGCATCTCTCGAAATACGTTTGTATATGCCATAAAAATATAATTACGCTATGTTAGTTTAAAGCAGAAAATGCATGTGTAGGTGATTGTATTGTTTTAAAAACTAATCTCTTATTAGAATTTAATACGTATTACCATATTCTTCCATCAATTAGTCTGTTACTCACAAAATGTAGACTTTACATAAGGTAGTATAGATGACTATATGGCACGTCTGCACCTATTGGTTGTCTCGTGTCTGCTGCTCAAATGGCCAGAAAAATACTGAGATTTTATTCATATTTTTTGTATTCATACTAGTTCTTACGGTGTATGGAAAATGGTATAACCCTAGCCCGTATTAATGTCTATCATCATAATTTCAATTTACCATGCGACGAAGCCTGATTTATCCAAATTTCAATTTTTTTGTGATTGTTTATTAATTTTAATTACTATATATATCTTATAGTTAATAATGTTCATTTAAATACTCTTTGGCTCTCCAAAAGCCTTGAAGTTTTATTACAGCTTGCTTCTGTGGCGAAATACCGAACCAGTCTCTCGATACTATAGAGCAATTACTGTTTATGGTTACCAATAGGCCAAAGGCTATAACGATTTGTTTAATGATTCAATTAAATCAATATCCCTTGAACTATTAGAGCTAGGACCTTACATTTCTCTAACTCATTTCTAAATACCATTGTATTTTCCATTAAATTAGGTCTTGCAAATGCCGGCTCACTTTCGATCAATTGGATATTGATACCCTATCTGCTATATTCCAGTAATAAAAATATTTCCTTCAGTTTTTGAGGCTGTTACAAATAATTGAACTAATATTTTAATTATTAATTAAACTAATTATTGTACGAGTGCCAGTTTGCTAATTACCGACTTTCGTTGTCCTTCTTATACTCCATCCAAAGTTTGTCTGGAAGAAATCGGCATGGGCGATAAGAGCGCCGCGCCAATTGTACTTGTATGTTAATGTTCTCGATTTTATGTAGCACTTCTTGTGCAATAAAGTATGTTCTATTCTATCCTATTTTAGTGGTTGTATCATATCTTATTTTTTTATAATTTTTCTTTTATACTAATTTTAAATCCGCGCATACGAAAAATGATAATATATTAAAATGTTTCCTTTACTTATTTAGTACCTCCTTTTTCATAATTGATTTTATCACATCACACTGCGGCTGTACAAAATTGTTGTAAAGATGTATATTTAAATTTAGTAATTGTTCAAATAGTTTAATAAGGAATTTTAATGACCCCTTCTAAATGATATTGCTGTAAAGTAAAAGCTCATTTCATTATACAGATATGTCTATAAATAAGTAAATACTTAACATGTATAAGATCACAGTGGTTATTATACAAGTCCTACTTTATATTATAAACGCCCGTTCGATATCGGTTAATTTATTGCACATTATAAATCTATTAAGGTTCACTATGTGGCCTCATGTCACGCTTTGTTTTGCTTGCGATAAGCAATAATGCCACTGGCGTCAGAACTACTTTAGCTGCAACGAATTCATCAAATATGGACTCGTCTTTTGTTTGAATGAAGTATGCTTCTCCTAGTATGATTTTAACCACAGCTATGTTGACAATAATAAACGTGACTGGAGGTTCAATGCCATCTATCTCGCAAGAATAATGACTGCTTATATTCAGTTTCGATATATAGATAACATTATTGACATATTGTACTGAAATAAAAACCCGTTAGAAATCATTCGCTATATTATCGTCATTATTTTCGCAAGATACGATGTTTCTTTCTGTCTGGCGTTTAAATTCCAACTCCAGCAGATGTTCCAATGTGAATGCAAAATTATTATTTGCAATCCGTTGGTTCAGGCCAGCTTTAACCGGAAATGCTTGGCTTATTATGAGTGTGAGAAGCTCCAACTTGTTATACCTATAGCTCTCGACTTCTTAAATCTTTGAATTTGAGTTTTATTTAAATTATGCACGGTGTTATAATGTAATTATTTTTTGTGAAAATCAACGAATAAAATACTGCAAGTGCTTATAATTAGTTTTGCCACATATAAGAACAAAGAAAAAATTCGAATAATTGAACGGCGATAAATCTCATCGTTTATCGTAATTTATTGTCACGTTCGTGCGTATTTACAAATATAACAAAAAGTTTGTGAGTATTCATAACTCAAATATTTTGTAAGGCTTATTGATGTGAAACGTACTTACTTAAATTTGGCTTAAAAATTATTATGTGACCTTCCTGAGAGTTCAGTGAACGCTGGTCTGAGTTCGACCTCACACTGCTTGGTGTCACCGGTTCATATATTTACTGTCTTCCGGAGATAAATGTAAGTGATATGACTGCAATATCCTTATTAAAGGTAGATTCGTGTAATCGTCTTTCATCTCAATGGATAATAAATATCATCCCTTCGTACGTCTGCTGGATCAACGACGGACCAAGAGTAAGTTTTTAGTTAACATATACACATCATAATTTGTCTTAACAATGAACGATACAAAGCTAGATGTGATTTTTTTAAAATAAATGTTTAAAAACTAATCTTATAGGAAAATTAATTCATTTAATACCAAAAACCTACCCTGCTCCAAATAAATAACTTTATTCGCAGAAATAATGACTAACAATTTATTAGTTATTCTTATTTCACATTGTTTTGAAATATTGAACTAGCGGTAGTTGAAATATTAGTTGACTTAAGCTGCGTGCCATCGTTTTTAATTTATTTCCTCCTTCTTGATCGATCTCAAATTTTTCACAATTACGACTGATGTAACTTTCTACTACATCGATATACTTTGGGATTTACCAAAAACTTTATTTCTACCTCAAAACTTCTTGTCTTCAAGACCTTCTCAGTTACTGGACAGCCTTCGTTACTTGAGTCCTTTCGAACAGTATGACTAAATTATTTCACACATTCCAATAGTTTCGTAGTTATTTAAAACCTTATCATTGACCTATCAATGTTAAGATTTTTTTACGACACATGTTTATACATTTGAAGATAAAATCTAATTGATCTACAAACAGAATTTTTTTTACGCAAAAATAATGTTTTCCATTAACTAAATTACAGAGCTTATTTAATTATGTTAAAGTATTACGTTACACGTTGTATTCCGTACGCAGTATGAGGTCTTCGCTCTATTTGATGTGTTAATGTTCTATAAATTGGTGTGTGGAGGTCAAAGTCATCTATGCCTACGTGGGCTCCCGACGTATTGTGCTCGTAATTTACCTTGCATGACGTGGAAACATATATAATTAAGGACTTCCTCTGACGATAACAGAATAGATAGTAACTCTGCTATTTCAGAAACAATGTCGAATCATTTGATTGCTGGACTATGGCCTATTTATCTCTTCAACGAGCGGGCTTTATCCAAAGCTTTCCGAGATGCACCCATCAATAAATTATAAATCATCACACGTCAAACTTACCATTATTCCCACCAGATCAAGAATTTTGGTTTAACGGCGAATCCTCTTCGGCAGAATCGAAATAATGATTGCAATGACTCGTAGCCTTAGGAAAAACTATGGCTTTGTTTATTTCATATTGCTACAATTAGATCACCTCTTCATTTCTGAACAATTAGCCATCTGTTGTAATTTTTACGCTTTTTTGAAATATATGTCTCATGGTTACCCCTTAAAAGACATATGTATAAAAAATATCAATGTGTTGTATTTTCCTGGTTTGTATTTAATGATCATGTCCGATGTTAAGCCTAAACATGTTCTAAATTCTAGTTGGAGCACCCTTACCTAGAAGATACCTATGCACGTGCGACTATAATCCTTGTTTATTAAGTATAGTTATTGCAATTCACGAAAGCTAGCGGGCTTTACTCGCAGTTGAACTTGTACATGCACATTGCGTATGCGGTCTGACGGAACAATCAGTAGCAAGCGTGCTGTCCAATCACACCCGCTTTTGGTCTCACGCACACACAGATACATGTTTACCACAAGTAAAGCAATTATAAGAACTATATCGGGAAATATCCAGCAAAAAACTTAATATTAAAATTAAATCCGACGACTATTTGTCCAAAAATCTAAACATTGTACTTTCAACAATATCGAACGTTTTTAGGTACCTACTTGTATTTAATTGTTGTTGTGGTCAATAGTCTTAGTAATGATTTACGCCAAATGTTAGGTGTCAACGCCTTGACACGGTTATTCAGTAGCCAGTTATTCATAAGAGGACAATATAAAATGAGAGCAATAATCACGAACTTAACCGATCAATTTAACTTTAAATACAAACACAATTTACTACTGTAGTTGTTTGTATAAGCCAGTATTGCAGCAATATACTTACGACTGATATAATAAAATAGAGATGTTCTATTGTCAAAATTTTGTATGAAAATGTAAAAAAAATAAGTATGAAATTTCTACACTTTGCCACTTAAGGGCGTACAAAATAATATTTTTTGTTAAAACTGATAATTCATAATAATCGTTTAATAATTATTTATGTTATTTATAAAATATAAAATGAATAAGCTAGTTTAATTAAATACATAACATAGTATAAAAATGTGAATAAGGTTTTTAAAAATCTGATTCATATTTTTTTATTTTCAAGATTTTGTTATTTTAAAAAGGAGGTAAACCTATATATCTACCTTTCTTGGCATAATAGTCAATTTTTATTTGACTATTCTTAATGCTAGACTTCAAGATATCTAATGTTTATGATCATATCTTTACTTCTTATTAATTTACGGTTCCCAGTGCAGTAGAACCTACTAGTACTACATAATAAATTTTTGTTAGCCTAGATCTTTCTTATATATAAAATTCTCGTGTCGCGGTGTTTGTTACCAAAATTCCTCCGAAACGGCTGAACCGATTTGTATGACATTTTGTGTGCATATCGGGTAGGTCTGAGAATAGGCCAACATCTATTTTTTTGACAGAGTTTCTTATTTATATGTTATTATGATTTAGCATTGAAAAATACATACAACTTCAAATTTTCACACTTCTACGATCAACCCCTATTTTTTAATAGCGATATTAGTACTTTAATAATTTAACTTATTTAAAATTACTAGAAATAATTTAAATAGCAAAACAACGTTTGCCGGGTCAGCTAGTATCGTATAAAAATATGATTAAATCACTCGTAATCATCGTACGTACCAATTAAAGTTTTTACAAACTGTTTTTTTGAGTTTTCTAATCAAGCAAATATGATCAGCTTAAAGATTATAAACATTAAAAATGATATTTTTATTAGATAGTTGCATAATAAACTTATACTATAAATAAAACTAACATAAATATATATATACGATATTAAAAAACCTACACTATACCCGACCAGCCCCACCAGACTACTGTCACTTGGCGTTGTACCTAGAAGACTGGCAGCATTACAGTTTAAAAAACCTTGTCACGTTTTGTGAAACCAGAAAATAACAGTATCATAAGTGCATAACAGTATTCCAATCATTGTTCAGATAAAAAAATATAATATATCACCTATTAATGTGACATTGTGAAGCTAAGGTATTAATTCACATTAAATTATCTAGTTTATTAATGAGAGTTTCCATTATGGCAATTTATTATCCATTATCTCTTCTATTTATGGTAAAATTAATTTGGAAACCTTTTAAGGTATACATTTAAATATGTACCTATAGTTTTATTAATCAATTTTATCCGCTTTATAGTAGCATGTACTTATTTAAGTAATAGCTTGGAAATATCACAAATGCAATCAAATTTTGTTGTTGTTATCATTTTCACCATTCATCACGTTTTCATTTGAAAACGTGTCAGTTTTATTAATTAATTTTGAAATCTTTTCTAAAAATGTGTTTTATATGTTTGGTAAATGCCCCACCTGATGATAAGTGGTTACCGTCGCATATTCCGTCAGAAATGAACTTATACAATTTCTTTCAATTGTTTTAGAATTCAAACACATTCGATATTAATATAATAAAAACAAACATTCAAACTTCTGTATTTATTTATTTTACACGAAGTTGTACAAAATTAATTTTATATGTAAAATATTATATTTATATTAAAGTTTATTTTTTATTTATTTTTATTGCTTGAGTTCAGCAGACAGGCAGACGGCCCACATGATGGAAAGCGGTTACCATCGCCTATGGACATTTGCTACACTAAAGGTGCTACAAATGCGCTGCTGCTCTCTTAAGGGAAACTGGAACCTGGTTACTAATGCCGGAAGACAACTCAAGGTTGTTGTGGCGGCATACTTTAGACCAGGGATGGTAGCCATCCAGTCGGGCAAATACCCTACCACCTGGCTGTAAAGTAAAATATTATAATTGGTAATCATTTATAATAGTAACTAAAATAAATTAAACTGCAGATAAATTGAACGATGTTAATAATAATTATTATCTAATTAGACCTTGCTCTAAATTATTCGCGAAAATTAGTCTGCACCAATAAATAAGTTCGTGCAAAACAAACCTCATTAACAGATGTATGCGAATCGTTCATGAACAGTATTAGTACGCTTCTAAGCTAGTTTTAGTATTACAGATTTAATATAACACTCGATATTGTTAATTAATCATCAAAATAAAAAAGTCTTTTACTCGACAAAAAAATTGAGTTACAAATAAAACACAGGCCCACAACGCCATCCTATGGGAAAAATATGATTTTTATTTTCACAATATATATTTTCCTAGTGGTTCCTCTATTTATTTGAAAGAGGTAAAAGTATGTCAAATGTGAAAAATCACCGTTTTCTCGTTGTCCCAAATCTTACTTCAGCATTATTATTTTCTTATTCATATAGAACAGGAGTCGAGTCATGTTACTTACAGGTGGAAGGATACATGGTGGTTAGCAAAGTGGAACACCGCCTGGGAAGTCTAAAAATTACTACTTTCTAACATAATGGACTGGTGTTAAAACAAGTGCCGTAAAAACCTAATGGGGCAACCTGTTCGCGTAACAGTGCTTCGAAAGTAGTTTGCATAGTACTTAGACATTTTGAAAGTAGTATATTAACTTGTCATTGAACACGACAAAACTTTTTAAAAGTATATAGAAAGTATGTAGAAAGGACAATAAAGTGGAGCATTAAAATAGAATTATAGACTATTTTGAATTTCAAAATGATTTAGGTCAAAAATTTAATAAATCTGGAAAATATTCTAATAATTAATTGTGAAAGTAACTTTATTTAAATGCAACAAGCTTAATTAATTACTTTCTAGACGTTTATATTTTTGTTTATTCCTTTTCCATTGTCTTGGGAATTAACCAATTATAATAAACTTAGAATAATTTTTATATTGAAAATGGTATCATTTTGCGGCATACAAATTCAAAGTGTAGGTACCTTTTACCTTTACTACCTTTATCCCGTAAAATGGGATAGTTTCTACAAAATTTACATAAGTCCCAAAGCGGTAAAAGATCTAGTTGTTCAATAAGAATAAAATAACAGGTACAAACTTAATTTAAAAACAACAGCAATTTTGTAAAAAATATACTACTCTAGATAAATAAGTAAGAACAGATGCATGAAAAATGAACATTATATTCTATCTGTAACATTATTCACAGTTCTTTAGCTGTAATTAATGAAGAATTCAAACGGCATTTCTTGCAGAAATTTGAGCATAAAATATTCCCTTCCAAATGCATTCAAAAAATTATCAAAGCGATCAGCTTTTACTATTTTGCAATTCGAGATAAATTATACCAATGTAATAAAGCTAGCCGTCAATTCATCTACAGATTGCGTCCATAACATTTATGTTATAATACGAATTACAACTGTACTAAGTCAGGTCACTTACGAAACTAACTAGCTACATTGGGAAATGAAATTAATTTAGCATATCGTATTTCGTTCGGTGAATAGTCGTTGTCTACTATGAGACGTAGGCCTTCCCAGGTGTGCGCCACATATCACTCTTATTATGCTTTTCTCATCCAGCATCCATCGGCGACTTAGCCTAGGTCGTAGGTGCAATTTCAAAGGTGCAGTACCTTCTGGCCTAATTCCTTTGGCGGTCGAAATCCCCCGCTGGAGGTCACGTTAAGCATACGGCCGTTCAAGAGTCCCACACATCCCTCTGTGTAAAGCGAAGCCCGATGATGGTTTCCAAAGACATTCTGCTGCGTCAACAAAAAAAAGTCGTGGCTGCAATGGAGGAAGTCTTTTCAATTTAACTTATTGTGGGGTCCCGACGCTCTACAACTTTATCGAGACCTCGCCACGCTTGATAAACATCTCGCGTAATCAAAGAATAACAATTGCTGTCCAACGCGGAAGCACCGCTAGCCTTTTGAGAATGTTCCCAAACAGTTACAGTGGTTTCGGATAGTATATTAGAAATGTATTTGAGGACATATTGTATCCAATGTGTTAAATCTTTTCAAATATCTTACATTGCTACCTATAAGGTATACCTATTTTTTATTGCTTGAGTTCAGCAGACAGTCAGACAGCCCACGTGATGGAAAGCGGTTACCATCGCCTATAGACATTTGCAACACCAACAGGTACTAGGACTGCGCTGCTGCTCTCTAAAGGGAGACTGGAGCCTAGCCACTAATGAACACAACTCAAGCTTGTTATGGCGAACATACTCTAGACCGAGGGTTGTAGCCATCCAGACGGGAAAATATCCTACCACCTGGCTGTGGGTTTTTTTCTCGTCTCTTAGGACAGGCCGCCCGGCCGCAGGATATTGTATTCTTTCTCCGTTACTGCACGGGTAACCTTTATTTGATCTAGGTATTGAAATAACCATCTACATCTACACGTTAATATGGTTTAAAACACATGATGTGATTAAAGCGTGATAATATTATTCATTTGTCCCCGGTAATTACTTTTATGACTCACAAAATGATATGTAAATTATGATGTAACCAAAAATGACGATTTTTAATGTTATACATGGAGATTTACGCAGAGTTTGCAGACCTATGTTAAATATTGTCTACATTGTCCACAGATTTACTATAAAATCTATACCTATAAATAAAACCTGAGTGGCTGTGATTTTAAACGAAATGCCAATATTTAAGTGAAAGCTGTTATTTATACAATGCATAAATGCGTAAATGGCTGTTTTAGAATTTTTGTCTATCACTCTTTTCTAAACGTTTATCTCAAGCTTTGAAATGTATTAAAAGATTTCAAGATATACTATACTTTCATAATGTTTCATCTGAAACTATGCCAGTCATTGTTTAGTTATAACAAATACAGAAAAAATGACAAGTACAACATAAAGAAATATAAATTTGATATTTGCTCATCAAGATAATAAGTAGGTACTATATTTCTAGGTAAAATAATAGGCGGCCTTATGGTTATAAAGTGATCTCTTCCAGGCAAAACCACACTTGTAGGAGAAAAAAAATTACGAGATACAAATTGTACAAAAATCCCAATAAGAATTAATTAATTTTTTTATGCAATTAATTATCTATTTATTATAATTAAACGTGGACATTAACATAAATGGTAAATCAATGAAGAGACAGGTATTTTTAATTAATACCTTGTTCGTCTAGAACTCTAGATCTCTCGGGAGACCTAAATAGTTTACTTGGTAGTGGTTACGTGACAGCCGCCACGAACACAAGGCTTGGCATTTATTTTGCAAAGCCTTAAAAGTCTTTATATTAAGGCCTTGAGGGACAACGAAGGCAAATTATGGCTAATTTCAAGTTAAAAAGCTTGTATATTGGGTTTCTTCAATTCTAAAACTTTGTTTCGAGGTATAAAGTGTGAGTACTACTAATCCAATAAAGATTTTGAATTCCAGAATTCTTGCCCATATTAAACCATATCTTAGTAATAATAATAATACCAGAATATTAGTGAAAACTGATCGACTCTTAATGATAAATGATCGTGTTTAGAATTCGTATTTGTGACTCGATTTCAATGAAAATCTTTCAGAGTTCAGAAGGTATGATAATAAAGCCTAAATCCTGAACGAACTATAACGGGCATGCCTAGTTCTATATAAGTAGGTAATATTGAATGATATTAATTTTATGACATAAAGAATTAAATAGTCGCAACAGGAAAAGATACATTCACTAAAATTATTATTTATTAAATGCTGTATCATCTCGCCCCATAATATGTTGTATATTAAAATTACCCAACACCTAATTAAGAGTTTCTGTGATCTACATTATACGTCATGTGTGTTTTTATTTGTTATTATTTTTAAAGAGCATAACAGATAAAAGAGACATGTTACAAATGATTCAAAACGAACAAACATTATTTTCCTATTTCTAAAACTAAGGTCAAATAACATTGTTTTAAATGTAATCTCATAATTACACATTCATAGGACGTAAAATAAATTAAAATGTTACATAAATTCTTCATATGCTCATGTCCTCACCTGCCTTCTATGAACTTTGAGAATAATCAAAATATGTTGATATCTGTACTTAATTTTGTATTAGATATGTTAACGTTTTCAATAACTAAACGGATTGGAAATATTTAGAGGATTTTATAAAATGACCTATAATACTACGTGCATTACAAATATTTTAATTATTATTCTTCGATATATTTTGATCGCGATATCAAATAAACAAGTAAAAAGAAATCATTTATAAACATGTAATACTGATGGTTTTACTGGCCATATGAATCATAATTCATAACTTATGCATCAATATGGCGTAACAACACATTTGTTATTCAAACTATTAGTATAAATGCGACGTGGAATAAATTTTAAAAAATCGTGAATTACTCATTTTGTAGTTGAGATATAAAATTCATTGAAATTTAAATACTTGCAAACCGAATATATTTTTGTTCATATAGCCAGTTTTTCAAGGACCTTTGAGAAATTGTGACAAGCAATTTATAGCATGTAATTTTATGTACCTAATTAACAAGAAATTATTGAAAATAATGGATTAATGAAATAAGATAAGAGAGAAGAAGGCAGGAAATAAGATGTAGTTGAAGCGAAGTGTACCTACTGTCTATCTAAAATGGGAACATCCTGCCCGAAAATATTTGGTACCATAAGTGCGAATCTTATCTGAATCGATCGATGGTATTGCCCCGTAGTCCAACGAGGTCAATGAACAATCATTTAAGCTTATAAGTAGGTATAAGCACAGTGTAGTCATTGCAACCCGTTATTTTTAAGACGAGTGCCAATGTACGAGAGATACTGTTGATGTATTACATAGATAACAGTGAAGTACAAGAGAGGAGAAGTCTGAAAGTTTCTAAGTCTATTTTGTGCACAAAGTTATATAAAATTATCATACGCCTCATAAATATCTTCGGACTGTCAATTCTGCTACATATTTCAATATCTTAGTGTCGCAAAGATATTAAAAGTACGATTCTATTGCGATATTGTCAAAATTGGTATTCTACTAAATCCACAATATCTTCTCGATATCGTCGCGGCGGAATACAAATAGAAAAAAATTGTATTACGTTACGTACCATAGCAGAAATGGCGTTAGCCGAAATGAATATTGAAAAGCTACCAAAATTATAACCATTTATTTCGTGAGTTTTCGCTTATAAAATATTTATAACGACAGAGTCGGCGTGCCCGGCACACCATTGGAATTAACAGAATACCGAAATCAAATAAACCTACGATTGAGTCGATAGTGTTCGGCGATTTTGACGAGATAGTAAAACCAGAATTGGGCCCCTGGTGCTGCATACGACCATAGGCCTTTTTTTGAAAATAAATAATATACCATAAATATAAAAGTAATCTACTAATTAGTATACCAAAGTAAGTAATGTGTAAGTTCTTAAATTTAACCTACTTACATATTTCTTTTTTCTTATAATAGAATAATATGGTATATTTTGATAGCTCATCTAGTCAAAAGTAAATGCTAAATTCATTATACAAATACCGGAAGGTTAAAGGTTAGACCGATAAAACATGGGAACTATAATGTTATAACATATCATTTTCACGGCCACATCCTGCTTCTTTATCATTAAAACTCGGTTACTTTTTATCTCAAAACGCACATGTGTTTAATATCTTCTTCAAACATAAGTATATATAATTTTTAAGCCTGGTCTGGTAACATTATGGTATAGTATAGGTGTTTAGAAGTATTTTACACTTATTACCATCGCTTATACCTCACATACTGCCCTCACAGATAATCTATCTAATATAGTTTGTTTTGAACTCGTAATTTGTACACTAAGAAAAAGAATTAGTTCTTATATTCTCAATTATTTTCATATTCGTTTCCCTTATCTTACTTCCTTGTAACTTCTCCCACACTACAACAAACATTATATAGGTACCGAACTTGTTTGAAAATTGCTTCATATTCAAAAAAGGATGACAAAGTAACTCATTAGTAGCCGGTTCCTACATGGTACTATTCAGTCACTTGTCTTGCCATCGGTTGAATTTTGACATTACGTGTACGGTGCTCATGACAAATTTCAACCGATAGTAACGTATATGAAGGGTCGGTAAGATATAGGAAACGGCCATAAATAGTTTTCTCTTTCGATAGCCCCTTTAAAAGTAACGCTAAGTTCAGCTGTAATTTTCGATACGAATATGAACTGTATTCCATTTAGGTCTCGGCACGCATGAATGCCGGTCATTTTATGCGTGCACTGGCCACTCGACACGACGATAAAAGGTCAAGACCCCCGCAGGATGTCTTGTCTAATAAGAGACATGCCTGTCCCTGCACAAGCGATTCCATTACAAAGTAATGAGAACGTCGAACAAATATGTTATTTAATAATTTAGTTTATATTCGTGATAAATGCTTCATAGGATAGTCAATAGTGGTTTATTGTTATAATACATTGTTATTGTTATGTATCCCAACTCGTATTATCTGGTTCCCTCTAGTCATGAGCAGTGGCGTAGCTAGCATGGGTGGCACCCGGGGCGGATATTGTAGGTGACACCCCTAAACTCAATCAAAACTGTTAAAATAAAAAAGAAAAGTAATAATAATGTAGGTTTTATTAAAATACGAGTATTACAAATAATTTTTATATATTATGTGAAAGAAATTTGGTTAATAATAAAATAAAATTTCTTCCTTCTAGCTTTTTTAACACTTGCAAACTCCAAAATCACGTCTTGTTGTTTAATCTGGTTTCAGTCATTGTAGACCGCAAGTAATTTTTTATTAATTTAAATTAGCTGAAACTCCTCTCACATGAAGCAAGTGATGCATATATTGTTAGAAATAACTTTAGTGCAACTTTTTATAGGTGGCACTATAACTGATGTTCACGGTCGGGTGTCAACCGCTTAGGGGTGACAACCCCCCCTACAGCGACGCCACTGGTCATGCGACAATAGGGATGTGTTCCTATAAGTGTGCTAGCGGTCAATAACGAACTTTAACAATTAACAATACAGACGGCCTTTAAATATTCTATATCCTTATATCAATCACTTTTTAGGCAAACCTAACCATGGAATAGCTGAAAATAAAATGCCCCGCTACCCTATAGGCGAAGTCGTCTCGTTTTAATGCTTTACTATAGCTTCCACATACCGTTAACATGTATTTTTTCTTCCTTTTTAAAAAGCCAAACATATACTCCAGCTGCGTTTTATCAATCCCAAATTTTAAGTAAATATACGAACGCACCATTAGTCACCAGTAGCCTATTTGTTACTGATTTAGAAAGGAAGGAAGTGTAAAGGGCGTTTTGATCGATAATAAATTTCATATTGGTTTGACAATTTTTATTATTTTCACCGACAATGTCCTCATACTGATATGAATAAATATAATTTAGTCACAATTTATTAAGTTAAGTACACAGATCCACAACAAGTTGGCATTTTTCCAGGCTTTACTTTGAAATTCCGAGATTCCGGCTTTCTATTAATTAATGGTCTAAGCTTCCAATGCAGATAAATTTTTTGTTCGGGTTGCTTTACTGATGACCGGTTCCTATGTCTTACTGACCGTTCATTTGCCTTACTATCGGTTAAAATTTGACATAGCTCCATACAACTAATATCAAAATTCAACCGATGATCAGGCAAGTAAATGAATAGTAAGATATAGGAACTAGCCGTGAATGAATTTAGAACTTCTATAGAAATTTTGAATCACACAAGGCAGACTCTATATTATACACAAGAATATATTAACGATGTTTTCCATTCAACCAACATTTAATACTTGTATTCTTGATTCTCCAGTTCAAGTCATACAATTATCTCAGACGGGTTCGGAGTATGGTCTGCTTAAACGACCAAACCGTTCAAGCGATGAAAATACTATAATTACTACCAACATTTAGATCATAACTTGTGATCTAAATATGCGTATAATCGGTAATGCACTGATTTTGCAATGATAATTTAATTTTCTAGGCACCCGCGTCGCAGTCCGCTCTTTTTACATCTGATTCTTACAATTATTTTAAGATACGCCGGACGATAAGCTATGTAAAACTTCTCTAGCAAAACCATCTTAACAGGATGTTGAAAAACGTTGAGGATTATCTATGGTCGATTCCTTCGGGGATAATGTTGGTAGCACGAGGAAGTGACATATTCGACTCATATTTAGTGATTTGATCGGGTATAGGAGTATTAAGATTTTCATAAATTGGAACAAATGTTAATTTAGACACGAGCAAAACTTTAATTTCGATAAAGTTTGTTTTATGGGTATATAAGTACAGTCGGGGTATGAAAAGGTTCGCCAGTTTTCAAATTGATTCGTTTAACTTTCCGCAAGCACATGTTACCTTTTCAAAGTAAGTCACAGAACAGACTGTTCCGCGTAAAATTATGTTTAACTGTTTCACAATAAAGTTTAAAATGACTTAGATCAAAGTTGTTTGACGTTCTATCTTGTCGAAGAATATTGTTTAAGAGATATAAAACAGTTTTATTGGTTTTTAATATTTATGATAAGCGTAGTGATTATATACTCTTTATTTTTTGTTGTTAATATCGGTGTCTGTATTGCCAACATTGCAATTTTCTTTTTTCACGTTTCTATATTTTGTAAATGTAACAGTTATTAAAATGTTGACAGTACTGTTTCTTTTACTCATGCAAGCAAAAGTCGACTTTAACCTTTTCATTCCGACTGTACATACTCATATGCCTATAACAATGTCTAAGAAAATACTTTATCTGTAAGATAATGTGTAAGATTGATTCTTAACTTTGTTTATATAAATAATCAAATCTACATTAGTAATATTTTGAAGCTATAATTATTGTCATTTTTATACCTACTACTACCTTTATTAATAATGGACAAAAAATAAACAATACATTTGTATTTTACAAGTGTAAACAAGAAAATACCATTGTTTTAAATACAATTGACTGGAACAATGTTGGGATACGTTGTTTTTATACTATCAATATTTCCTTTCGTATTCGAATACACAAAAGATATAATGTTAGTGGGTCATTTTGTTTATTTTTTATTTTTTTGTTAAGCTTGTTTGTGTAGTAAGCAACAATGGCTACCGATTGCAACTTGTTATTGCATAATTTCATTAATTGAACATTTGTTTATTCTGTTGGGAAAAATCATGCTTAGCAATGTCTGTTTAAAATTGAGAATAGCCTACATTTAAGACAATGACTTGTTAACGGGAATATGTAGTTTTCCTAAAACTTTATCAATCACCAATTCCCTCACATTACCTACATTCGTCATCCGCTAATGGCATATACAAACAGTAGTCGACATTTGGTGTACGACTAAATAACAACCGCTAACAGGATTGAGTCACTATCCGCGTCACAGCCTTAAAGAGTGAGTCATGGCACGCGCTCCTCTTGAACATTCTTTTAATGATATTTTTATTTCCCCATAGGTGATACCTGGTCGCTGAATCATCAAGATCCTGATCAAAGGGGTCAACTGGGCCGGATTGAAACCACTACACTACATTTCTATCAAAATATATTGTTCAAAAATGTACTGCGCTGGTTCTTAAATGATTAAGTGCAATACGGCCCTGTGCCATTCCAACACTGCCTGTGATCAACGATTCAACACTTTTATGATGAAGAAATTGCATTTGTCCGGTGTTCGCGTCGCAAACCATAAGCTAGATTACGTTTTATGGCGTAGTTTGTATGTATTATTGGGTTATGTAACCTCTGTGATATTTAAAATGATTAAACTAAGAGAATGGATGAGTCACGATTACGTGTTTTGTTTGATTCGCGATAATCAAACGTACTCTGCATTAAGCAATGTTATGTATTAATTGTTATTATACCGAACTGATTAATATTATAATGATGAAATAACTTGACGTTATGAATACCATATTTTGAATAAAGAGCATACTTAATAGGTGTATATTTATTGCAACACAAGTCCAAGTGAATCAATCCGTCAAACTTATGCAAGCACAAATATTTTGATTAAAAAATTGTACTGCATATGACATATACGTCTGCTGATAATTTGGAATTTCTGTTGGTGCAGATCTATTGTAAATTCGTTTTTTATTTTTTCTGATTGAAAGAATATAAAAAACAATAGTCAGTTAATTCTTTGGTTATACATATGTATACCAGAAAATGTTAGTAATATCTATTGATGGCGTTTTGATTATTCCTAATATCTACTACAGGTTTAAAGATTTATTGTATGATTGTAATTATTGTAAAAGGAAACGTTGATTTATCACGAGTTATTTTTCCACACTACTTGTCAACTATATGAACTCTCATAATTCAAAATAACAATGGTTTAGCGCTAAATAGCTCCTATTTCTTTAAAAACTACAATCCTTTGTGTTCCTACTCTAGTTAAGAGGTGCGATTTATCAAGAATTTTAACATAACATCGGTAACAAATCAGTTTTTGTTACGAGCGATCTGATGTATGAGTCTTTAGAAAGTACTCTCTGTTGTGGGATGCTAAAGTGATTCTTTCGTGTAGGTGTGCCAGAATGTATTGTCGGTAGTGGCATTTGCGGTCGCTTTTTCCGACTAACGGGTTTTAACCTGAACTCTGACTTCATATGGATATTGTTCATCATCATTCTTATTATTATTTGTATCTCAATTAAGTGTTATTGGTACCGTAATATTATACTTAATACAAATAAAACACATTGTTCCTAAGAATCTCAAAGTATCCAATCTCTCTTTTTCAATTTGTTGGCATAATTTAACCAAAGTGTCTTAATTAATAATTAATCAGTATTTAATTTCAATTCTTATTTGTTGCGTTCAAAAGGAATCTGTCTTATATTTTGTTTTAAATAGTGATCTGTACAGAATATTATAAGTTATATTATTATGTATCTTTTAATTGTAGTGCGTTTTGTATCAATATTTAAATCTAGATCAAATTGCGATAAATGTTAAAATGCTGTTAGTATCTTAAACTTTAAAGTAATTTGAACTCAAATGCATTCTAAGCTAAATTTGGAATGGGATTCAAGCTATATTTAATTAAAATATATACCTAACCCATTTGTACGTACTCGTTGTATAATAAGTACTTATACTCTCTCAGTGGTTAGCCTTTTTATAGAAACGAAAGTATCTACAGAATTATTTTGGAAACTTAAAGCTTAAGACAAATTTTCAATTCATAATACCTACTAACATTTATATTAGTTATTAGAAAGACTGCTTGTATTGTAGGATGTCTCAGTTATATGCCTTACGATACCTATATATGTATAAATGCGCAACATAATAATGTATTGACTACATATTATAAAATAGGTTTAGATGAATATGGTATTAATTCAAAAATCAACATTTTCAGGAGAAGGAACTTTTAAATCAATAATTTTTTTTTATTCATATAAATATATAGTTAACTTCATCTATATACTAGTTTATAAACTTTAATTAAAGAAATACATTAGTAGGGCTGTATTATTGGGTTAAAAACCATATATTTTGAGATAATACCCTGTTCATCCAAACAAACGACTTGTAATAAATACATACTGGTGATACAAGTAACTCCAAACATCCACATCTGAATTTTAAATTCATTCAAATTTATAAAGACCTTAGACCGTAAATCTTATTTTTATACCTATAGTATGTAATGTAGACAATTGATTTAATAATTAAGTAAGTGCGTTTGTACTTCCAGTTAGTGTATGTGTAAATATTTAATTATGCTTCAACTACATGTTGTATTAAAGGGAAGTGCACATTGTACACTACAAACATAATATTCCGACTAAACAAACAAGCATACCTTGGTACGCTTGTTTGTTTTGGCTTGCCGAAAACGTCGGATTCAAAACAAAAAGACATTAAACCAATTAAAACAGGGTATTTCTTTATGAAAAAATAATTCACTTAACTTACACATATTAGACTCGCCCTATCAGTTATAAAACATTTTAAATTCCAAGAGAATAAATAAGAGTAAGCTCAAAATCTTCATGAACTTTTAATTATAATCAATTTTGTATACTTTATGACCTTGATTTGTTCATTGTGCAATTTTCAAAGGACTACAAGCCTTTTGAGAATTGATTTGGTACCTACGTTTATTTAATGTCTGTTATATTTTACTATTAATACGACTTGTGAGAAATTAAAACTAAGCTGCCTTTAATGTGCACTTCGCCTTAACACTGCGATTAGATAACGCCTAAATGAATAAAGTTTGTAAATAAAGACTAATTATAAATAAACATAGTTTACGATATATAATTAACATCACATTAATCTTTCCTCCATCAGAATGTAATAAATAGTTTATAAAAATATTTATAACTCCAGTATATAATGAGATAGCTTAGCTGTTTTATATTTTTGTAAATTTGTATGGAAATAATTATAAGCTAGTCAAATAAAAAAATCATCAAGATTTGTGCATTTTTATTCAAAGCATAGTAAAGTTATATAGCCTGCTGCAGCTTTTTATATATCTTGTTACGCTGTCATTACAAAATACGAATCTATTGTAACACAAGCAAGCGTAATTTTTGTCGCCATCGTTTCTGTCCCGTTTACATTATGCCCACTTCCACTACATCTAGGAGGAAAGTAGTAGCGGAAATGGACAGCGCAAGTATGTAAACACACCATGTCATATTAATGCGGGGAACGGACAGTATACCTGCCATGCTTGTCCGAGGCGGATGGGCAAATTTGACATATCGATTATCACGATGTTTTCCTTCACTGTTATAGCACGTGGTAATTGTAGTAATATGCACACTAGTTAAGACAACTGCCTAAGTCGTGCACGTCTTCCGGCCGGGATTCAAATCCACTCCCTTCGAATTTAGGACGCAAGTGCACTTACCACGGCTTTTGTGACTGTATTTCAATCCTTTGCTTCAATACTGAAAAAGGGTTGCTGTCATAAATGAAACAAGCACTTCCAAAATTAAATAACTTCTTTTATTTCAGAGTCAAATTTGTTTCCTACATAAACGTGTTAGAATGACAGACGCCGTAACATTAATTGACCATTATATTAATGGTACGCGCCGTTAGCTGTTAACATGGTGCACGAGTGGGGGGAGGGGGGCCGGTGTGTGTGAATTTACTTTATTCCATTACTATGTTGTTGCGTACGACACGTTTCCACGAACAGCGACGGGTGCGGCTTATATTTGCGCATGCAGAAGGCACATCTTCGTCTCTCTAATTAGCTCCCGATGAGTGGACGACTATTTATAATCCAACAAAGAAATCATTCACATAACCGAAGATCATATTAAGACGCACCATACGCAACAACACTCAACTAACACAGACAACTACCGGTTTCAATACAATTTTATTTATATTAAATATATAATAATATAGATTTATAATTTTATAATTAACTATGCAAATATGATCACAAATACCCATGAACCAAACGACGCGATCCCGAAACACTGCAACTCCTGAATATAACAACAACTACATCCTCACTACCGAGCGATGGCGCGAGTAGAGAGGTCACTTCATTCCTCCAAAACAGCGTTCCAACATTTAAATGATTAACAAAAAGGAATTTAAGAAAAAAGTCTCTATCTAAATAGATATAATATGCTCGTTAAAAAATAAGATTCGACACTATTTAAACATTTCAATATATTAAGCAATATAAAACTCCAAAACAAATTGATTTAAGTTTGCCTATTATTATAGAACATGGATCGTGCTTTCCATTAGTGACATGACATCTCTCCGCGCGCCCATCCCGCAACATACCCAACGTGTCTCAACTACGTTCCAATGCCACAAACACCTAATTTTAATCAATAATCAACAATTATCGCCCACCTCTAACACTACACGCTTTATTCATTATACGATCAAGTGGAAAAATAATTTTTTGATCCTCCATAGAAATGAAATTAACATCGGCCACGTTTTAATCTCATGGCGGAACAGAAAGTACAAGGCAAATGATGCGCAGCGCGCGAGGGACGCCCGCCAACTTACAACTACATTTACTGATTACAGAGGCAATGTTTAGTGTTCCTTAGATATAAGGCCCGCATCACAGAGTCTTAACTTCAAAGACACATTCAGTTTTTGCAGTTTAAAAGTGAGACCAACTTTTAACAAACACAATTTTTGAACGCATATTCGATGTTCAATATCTTATTTAGTACCCGATTTTCTTGATGTAGTAATAGAACTTCATTTACGCAGCAAATTAGTATCCCCAAATACCAATTTGAAGTTAAGCTAGATATCTCCTAATAATCATCTGACATCTAACTACATAACACCATGGTCAGTATTAACTTTTACTTTTTACACGCATCTGAGTGAAAATCGATAGCGTAATTTTACCGTTTTCGATACATTAAAATTACAATCACTTTAAATAATCAATATCCCGTCGAGGGCACGTTTTTATACGACTTTGCACTAAACTGATAGGTGACCTTTTTCACAATAATGCTTATAGTAATACGCCTAAAATGACGATTTTTTAAATTGTATTTCTAATATATCAAAACCGTATATTTATTGGCGCGTTTATTTCACACCAAAGTAATAAAAAAGTTTTACTGACTACAACGCCATCTAGTTAAAGCAGTTGTATATAGCAAGCCAAGAGGTAACACGATTGCGAAACCCACGACGTATCATCTGTGAATTCGAACTCTATGGTGGCTAGGCTTGAAACAGTACGAGCGAGTGAGGAGGAAGGGAGCGAGGAGCGCGCCCCTCGCGGCTGCACCGCAACAGGTAAATGGAAGTGACAAATATCTATTCTTCATATGCTTATAAGAACACTTCATAAAACAGCTTCTCTTTATTAATATACTACACAATTTACACATTTATTATATATTTAAAGGTTTACAATTTTTACACAGCAATAATAATTGTTTTTGAAGTCTTCATATCAATATACTCTATATACTCCCGATTGCTAAATATTGTCGCATATTAAGCATGTGATTTTTTTTCGATTTCTCGCGACACCGCATGGTCGCTGGCGTCTATAATTTTATATTCACAAAATACTTTTAAAGCCTTCCACATACTTCACCGCTTTAATTCATAATTAAATAAACTCTGTTCGTTAAATGGACATTATTAATTTACAAAATCAATCATTAGTTTACACAATTTTAGTACAAATCGGTAAGTAGTCGAAAAAATTAAAACTAAAATTTGAATAATCTAAAAACTAAGGAAATTTTATATAACACATCATTTATCATAAATGGACACTTCACAGATGTACAGGTATCTTTTCTCAACATAACACAAGCTCCATCAAGTTCACGCAAATAACTCTATAAATGCTGACAACATTGTCTTTTGTCTGGAATGACACTTAACGCTTTCTGTACAAATTTTCAAACAAACATTTTCTAAATCAAAATATATCAGTGATCAAAACAGTTCGGGACTAACAATTTACTTGAAGTTAGAAAGAAAATACTACATAGAGTGGTTAAACGTACCAAAATTTAATTGATATAATAATGTTTCCTACATTAAAACATTATATTTTGGTGCTTTTAACGACTTTATGCATATATTGTCATAGAAGAATACTAGGAATAGCAATCGCCTAGTAAAAACAACTCTGAAATGCTTTGAAATCCAAGATTCTACTATGACTTGTGGCGCCATCTATTTAGTATTTAGAGGTAGCTTATCAGAGTTAAGGGTGGCCGCAAACGGACCACCGACCACCCTACCGGTGGCCAGCGACAAGCGGTACACACGCTTATTCATGCATTTTGTAGGGGCTTCCCGTACACATGTGGTCGGTGGAGAGAGATGGTAGTGCGCATGCGTCTCGCGGGCGCCGACGTCAGTCGGGAGCCCGGAGGCGCAGGTATGCGCATGACACCGCTGCAGGGGCCCTCTAGCATCTAGGGAGCAGAGGAGTCTTCACCCCTGTTGACGAAGTGAGTTTGCCTCTCTGGGGGCATTCTCAAGCACTTGTGCGCTAGGATCGGTGTGGGCGTAACTACGTTCTGTATCTCACGCCTTTCCTGCCATAAGCGCGGGGCACATGGGAGGAGGGTGGTTTTAGTGGGGTATTGATTAGTCGAGTCTCCACACAAGCCGGTTGATTATTGTTTGGATTGCCTCAGTGGAAAGCCTCCATGATCAACAACGGTCTAATCCCTAGCAAAGGACCCGGTATGTGCGAAATGCATTTCCCCCTCCTTAAAAAAAAAAAACACATGTGGTCGGTGGCGGCCACACGCCTCCGCCATTTTGACTCGCGCGGTGGCGCGTGGCGCCCGTTTGCACGCAGCCTAACTACCTAGACTCGCCATCTCGCGCATTATCACATTTGTAAAGATATCAGTTGACAGAATTTATTTCTAAGAATCTTAACAAGAATATTGCGGATATTTCACAAAAAAAATAAACTCCATTTAGGTATCCCCAAGTAATCGAGTATTTTACGGAACAGTTGTCTTTTCTGGTATCCACTTCCAAAGTATTATCGCCTCATCAACTTTAGTTAATTTAGCCCTGCTTTTACAATCATTGAATATTATATATAAATAATAATGTTAGAAGTTTGATGACTGATCACAAATTCAAAATCAGACTTCACTATACACAAACACCGCGTGTTAGTAAATTTATAATTTTTAGAAAATAAAATTTATGGCAAAATATTGGCGAAGTTTAGCGATATATTATTTAGCTCTCTCCACGAATATTTATATATACATATATATACATATATATATATATATATATACATACATATATATATATATATATATATATATATATATATATATATATATATATATATGTGTGTTACTTTTAAAAGATCCAATACCTGTATGTAAATACAAACGCAATCATTCAACCAACAACCGCTGACTAAATTATACTAAAACACCTCAATGAAAACTAATAGTAGCAAATGATACATCGCCCTCTAGCTTAAACGACTCTATCGAAAAATTATTTGCCACACTCACAGTTCGGTATTGGTTGATTGATCTTAAGCCGATATTAGACGGATCAATACTGTCTTTCAATTAGGTTGAATCAACCAAAATGAACCATATAAATATAACCTTGAAAGATTAAATGTTATTGAATACCGTCCTGTCTTTTCAGTTCTGTGCTTTTCAACCAAATTGATTCAGTTTGGTTGATCCGTGTAATATCAGCATTAAGTGACGGCGATTTAATTAAATATATTTTTTACGATTCCATATTCTTATAATAAATACACATCAGTGTCAAAGCCGGGAATAATCTGTGAACATTTTAAACGACTATATAAAATTACAAAAATGTGAGTCTCAAACATACATTGAATAATACATTTTAATTGCTCTTCGAATTAGTTCTTTAATGTCTATGAGTGCGGCAAGGAATTATACAATTTTAAGGGGCTCCGAATTACTCCTTACTTGTAATAGACGGCACTGTACTTATTAAGATATAGACATGAAATGAATAACGATATACTCATAGATGCATAGATAAACTTATATCCATCATACGTCACGTATTTGGTAATCAATTGACACTAATGATTATACCATACTTTAATTATAAATATTTACACTTTCTTATGGTATATTTTTTTAAAACTTCGATTAAACTAAATAATAATGCCTGCTGACTTACAACCAAACGCAGTTTTAACTGTAATTAATAAACATATACTTCCATTTTTATCTAGCGTATGAAAACAATATATAAAAAAATTGTTTCCTTGTCAAATTACCAACAACTTGATGAATAAATATGAATAATGTTACTGACAAATGTTGTAAAGTACTGAAACTCCTTCGCGTAAATACGCATACATTTCACGGCATCTATATGAAGAAAGGACGAGTCGAACCCCCTTAAGATTGATTCGCAAACAAACGATTCAAATCGTATTGTTTTCTCACATATCACTTGAAAATTATCTACTTCTGGTGATAGTATCATTACAGATAAACATTTACAAATCTATTATTATAAATTTCAAAATAGTGATCATAACATTTTAAAGGGATGCCATCTATAAATTTAGAATATTGCTTTGTCAATACAATGTGAAAATGTGAAATACAGTAAATACGGTGTATCCAAATTAATTAAAGAAAATTAATTTATGTCAATTTTAAAGCACTATTAATCTGCTACATACACAACCTTTTGGGTTTTATGAAATTTAATATAAAATGAATTTATGAAACCAAAATAATTGTAGATGTATTGAATTTGCAATGAACAAATTACAAGTTCAATATTTTATTGACAACATTACCTTAGCTTATCGATTTCTTATGACTGTACAACTTAAAGATTTTTCTGGTCCTTCCACCCGGATTTGAACTAGCGACCGTATTTACGAGGATACCGATAATACAAATATTTAGTCAAAAACTTCCTCACGCGTTATATTTTGACGTCTTATTTATAGTCCAAAAGAAATTTTGTACCAAATTATTTTTATTTTATGAATAGAGTAAAATTAACCTTAAAATATTATTTACTTATTAACCAAGATACACCATATTTCTGGATATTTCTTTATTTTATAGTTCAACGTCTACCAAATTGAAGTTGTGCACATAACACCAGCATTATCTTCGTCTAAAAATACATATCTTAGTATATAGCTCATCTCTAATTCAGTAGCCGCTGCCTTTCTACACTCTAGTATTACGTGTCGGGAAGTAATGGTGATATTTACATGAACAATGCACAAATAATAATAAAATTTAATAAGAAATTTAACCATTTTAAAATATTCTTTATGTTATAATTTTTTATTTACGTTTTCTCATTATTTATTACACTATGGCATTGAAGTTTGTGACTTGGTCGCGGTTGCATATTTAACTTCGATCTAACGCAATGTTCAAACGGTATAAAAATATTTATAATGTCTTTCTATATTATGCATAAACATTAATTATAAATCGCCTGGTTTTAATATAAAATTCTCATGTTATTGTATGGTCGCATACATCGCAAAGTCGCAAACATTTAGATCAACATAATATACAAAACATATATAATAGGTCGTTGATCCAAGTAATATGATATACATACATATTATGTCGCCATAATGATTAATGAATGAATAAACAATCCGTCTTGACAGACGGATACTGCGGTGAATTTCTATCGACAACATCACGATGTAATACGGCCATATCAAAACTTAAAGATATATAAAAAGAATAAATACAACTTTTGACTAGCCACTATCAGACAGGTCTTGAGAAACAATTCGTAAAATTGTGCTTTATTTACCAGGAGTAGCAATTCTATATGAGAAAAGGAATATGATAATGTAAATACTATTAAACTGAATGTAGGGGAAACTATACCATTATTGGCACCCCAGAACATACAATGATTGGCACCCTATTATTTTATTCCAAACATTGAGTCATCTCATTTCTTTTATAATTATTTTATAGTCATACAATGACACTAACAATATTATATTGTACGTCATTGGGAGGGGTGCCAACAATGGTATAGTTTACCTGAATTGTAAAACTTTAATATCAAAATGCTTATCTTACAAATATGACCGTTTGATAATTGTATTAGAATTAAAGTACTAGGATGTGAAAGGTGCTAACCGCTATATTATGTAAACATGAAATGTAGTCCGGAACGAAATGAACGGGCGCAGCGCCGCGGCGAGAGCCGACTCGGCCCCTTCTTAAGGAAACACCTCCAACGATTTATAGGTCTCTGTTATAAAAAAAAAATTTATTAAAATAGGGTAAACTTCAGCATTTTTGGCAGCAAACCAATGACTAATTTATTCAAAACATTAAGAAATTTTAATATTATTTTATTTTGTAGCCATACAATGAAATCTGTCTTCTACATTTTCTGGGGAGGCCAGAGTACTGGTTCAGTTATTATTATTATTTATAAATATCTAATTTTTTAAATAAAAAACACCAAAATTTTATTTAAAAAGAATAAAACCCACATATTGTTTTACAATGAGAGAACTATGGGATGAACTTTAAAAGAAACATCTTGAATTTGGACTTTATTTATCGAATCTGTAATGCTGTATGCACATACTGTTCTCAAGCCGCGTCTTCACCTTAAATAGAAAAAAAAACTATTTTTATAACAAATCAGTCAAAAGTCGAACAAATAATTTTATAGGTTTCTTTTCAATTTCACAAATTATTATCAAAACTAAATCTTCGCCACAGATGTTACGTGCAAAAAATACAGTGTTTCAATGAGTGACATTTGGCGTACAAACTGGAACTAACTATGAAAACCACACAGAGCTGGCTTTATGTACTTGTATTCCGAATGCCTATTAATATTATAAATGCAAAAGTAACTATCTGTCTGTCTGTTCCGTTTTCACGGAAAACTACTGCCAAATCCAAATCGGTCCATAACCGAATATATATATATATATATATATATTCGATGCAATGTATATAGACCGATTTGGCTGAAGTTCGGTATATATGTAAATTTAATACCGAGGATAGACAAGGGATACTTTTAATCCCGGATTATAGGATAGATTTTTGTAAAGGTTATCCCAGAAAATATGATAGGTCTTTTATTTGTGGTTTGCCACTTTCGTAATTTTGTTTATTTGGTGAATTTGGTCGATTTGGTCGTTTTGGTAGTTGTGGTAGTTTTAGTAGTTGTGGTAGTTTTGATAGTTATGGTCGTTTTGGTTGGTACTTTTTGTTGTTTTGGTAGTTTTGGTCGTTTATGTAGTAGTTTACAGATAGATAGATATATAAATGTATTAACGCCTGCTCTTTAAACAAGAGGTACGCGCCAGTGAATGACCCGCGGCGCCGCGGAGTAAACTCTAGTATTCTAATAATTTAAATTAGGTAGTTAGGGCCGGCTCCATCGGTGTAATATCACGATCCCACAGAATATCGGAGGGGAAACAGTTAGCCTTGAGCTAATCTTGTTTGGTGCGATGTGAGAGAGTTTCGATGGCCCCACTTCCTCCCTCCCTCTCCCCTAACCAATCTGCCTTATCCCACTCCTTCTGCCTGATCCCTCTATCCCGTCCTAAAGGCTGGCAACGCGGTGGCATGGCCATTGGTGTTGCAAACTTCTATAGGCGGCGGTAACCACTTTCCAAGAGCTAGGCCGTCTGCGTGTTTGTCACCTTCGTAATAAAAGAAAATACTACAACTAACACTGGCTATGTTCGAGAAGAGACTCACAACCACCTCGTTCACGACCGCGATTTTTCCCGTTCCACTTGGTTGCCAACGTTACAATCACAGACTACTCTATAGGATACTAGTTACAATCATAAATTCCAGTGGAACGGATTGTGGGGCGTTGATGTCATATACACAAAATACACAAATGTCATTGGTTGATTTGAAAATCGAGCATTTTCAATGTCAAGAGATAGAGAGAATTAATGCTCTGTGGTGAACTCCCACTTCGACCCACCTCTTGACATGGGTCGTAAGCGCTGTGTGATCGAAAATAATGACGTCATTAGTGACGTTTTCGCCACGGCCGTGTAAGGACCGCGGTCGCCTTGTGGAACGCCAGACGGAGTATTTTGGGCGTTGTGAAATACTAAAGGAACGCGTCCACTGTCATTCCTGGACATTCTTCTTCCGTGTAGGTTATTTGCAAAAAGCCTCAATTTAAGCATGTTAGATTAGAGAGATTTCTGCAAAATAATAATCCCTCTACCGTATTAGTGATTCTTGATAGCACAGCGTGTTCTTACTGTAGTATGAAAAGTATGAATGATATCCGCACCTACCTCGTCCAGTGGTGCGCGGGGTTGTGCGCGGGCGGTGACGGCGCATGCGACTGTGTCGCCACCCTCTGCACCACCTACAAACGATACAATCCTTTATATGTAAATGAAAGAAGATAATAATATGTATTGTAAATATGGATTTTTGTAAAAGGGTAGATGACGATCAAATTAATTCAGACGCTTTTCATCATCTTACGAAACTTCGCGACCTCATAGGCTTTATAGCCGGGTATGAAATGATGACGTGATAATTTTGTACGGGTGAAAGAAGTCATTGCTCCTTATTAAAGCATTTCCCTATTAAATCAACTGGCTCATAAGAGAGATGAATAACGGCGTGAAACGCTTTGTTTTAGGCAGATCGTGTTTCGCACAATGAGCGAGTTTGTATGACCTATTCCCACTTCCCCTATCTCATTCTTCCTAGATAACACCCCCCCCCCCCCCGTCCTTCTTAAAGTTGACAACAGGTTGGCTTCGCACCTGAGACCCAATTCTGCTATTACTATCTCGTCAAAATCGCCAGACACTATTGTCTCAATCATAGGCTTACCTGAATTCGGTATTTTGTTACTTTCAATGGTCACTTTTATCTTTATAAATATTTATAAGCGAAAGCTCGCGAAATAAATATTTAAAATTTTGGTAGACTTCAATAATCAATTCGGCGAATGCCATTTCTGCTGATAGGAATACCAATTTTTATCTACCATTATTTTGTCGCCACATTATCGAGATGTTGTGAATTTAGTAGAATAAAAGGTTTTGACACTATCGCAATCCAATCATACTTTTTTTTATTGTCTGAAGCAGACAAACGAGCAGATCGCCCACCTGATGGAAAGGGGTTACCGTCGCCTATGCAAGTTTGCAACACCAGGGGTGTCGCCGACGCGTTGACGAACTCTAAAAAAATTTATAACGTCCTTCTTAAAAAACCCCATGTCATAGAACAAAGGGAAAATCGTGGCGGGAAGTTCTCTCCAGATCGTTGTTGTACGCGGAATAAATGTTCTAGAGAACCGTTGCGTAGTTGAGCGTGGGAGCTCCAGGAAATGGGGATGAACATCCCGTCGCTGGCGAGCGGTGCGATTGTAAAAGTGAGGCGTTGGCACCAGATCAAACAACTCCTCGCAACGCTCCCCGTTGTACAGGCGTTAGAATACGCAGTCTGTCCGAAGCCTGAGCAATTCTAAACCGCCTATTAATATGGGATCGTCGACGATACGAACGGCACGACGTCGGATGGAGTCGAGGGGGTCAGTCTGGTAAGCGGGGGTGCTCACTTCGAATATCTGCGCATCGTCGAAATATTGAATTGATTCCGAACACTTTCCAGTACGTAGGTCGTCTGCCTGTTTGACACCTTCGCTATAAAAGGCGTGGTGATATCGCGATAGCTGACCTGCTGCACGAACGCCCTGGTGAGGTGCGGCGCGCTGCGCTCGGCCTGCTCGAACGCGCGGCGCAGCTCCTCGATGGCCGCCGCGCTGCCGGCGCCGTGCTTGCGGGACAACTGCAACGCAACATATTCAAAATCAAATTATTTTATTCAAAATAAGTTCCACTGAAAAACTCTTGAAGGTCAAAATTTAAATCTACTTCCTATTCTTTGTACCCCGCTTCACAGTGTTATCGCTGTTAAAAGGAGAAGGAGCGGCAAGAAACTCCCCAGTAACACATCTACCTAAAAAAGATTTTGTCATCATAATTATTTATATATTATCTCAGGCTCTTTTTTCTCCATACACATAGAAGTTGTATTACAATTATTTTTCAAAGAACAAATGAAGTTGTAACAAACAAAAAAAATTAATAGTGTCGCAATAGTGACTAAGAATTCATACTGTGACAAATCTCCATAGATTCCTTACATGTTATGCAAAATATAAATGTTATACAGAAGATAGTACAGAAGGCTGGAGCAAGCACCTATTTAAATGCAGTTTTGTCATTTAAATATCCTTCAATAGTTTAGTATCCCTTTCTAAGCAAGGTACTTTTCAATTTAGCTTTAAATTTACTGAAGGAAAGAATTTACATACAGACATTATTCACCTGTTCAGGACAACACATGACTTATAGTATATAAGCTGGCAAGTTCTTATGTGACACTCCCATGAACTCTAAGTACCTAGAAACGCATGATAACTAGGGTAAAAAGAAGAGTAAAGACGCTTAACTCTCACATTTTCACCCCTGTTGTCATCTTTAATGTCATGTCTGAACTTGTATTTAAGTGTCATATTGTTTTTATATGATTTTGGTGTTTGTCCTAAACAAATAACTTTCTTTCTAACCTTATTTCATACATATGAAGGGCGAAGACAAACAGACATTGTATATTTTCAAATTAAACACATTTCACTGTTATTTCTTTGGATATACAGCATACAATATGATTAAAGGGAACTATACAATAATATGCAATTGATTTGCTTGCATTTGTATTATCACATTCCAGCCAAATAAATGCTTTCTTTCTTGTTATATAAATATAGGTAAACAAACAACTCTGGGCGTAACTCACACACACCCAGACCAGCGTGAATAACAGAAAATTGTTTATGAAAATCCTTTCAGCAATTGAACCCGAACCCTGAGTTATAGTGAAACAAGCAAATCGACACTCAGATCACTAGTTTGACATATAGCAGCTCCTTCCATAAGATTTGGAGTCTTTTACAGCACATATTTCTCGATTACATATATAAATTCTTCCAAGATCATTGCGAATGAAACCAATTATACCAATTTAATAATATTATCAAATAAACATAAGAAAGCTTTTTTTGTCATACAAAAAGGATCGATCTCATGCAGTGAAATTAAATTATTTAACCTTGAATTATATTATCATACACTTATGTTCAGTTTGATACCAACGTTGATTTACGCCACAAACCAAACACTTCAATTCGTTTCAGATAAGATTAAATGTTCATATTGCAGCGATCGGTATAAGCCTGCACAATACAAAATGCAAAGCTGTCGATGAATTTTTAGTTTTAGCTTCACGCTATCAATTTTGTTAGTCGAAGAGCAATTTGCTTCATGCTACGTGTGATAGCACACTTCTTTATACATTTAATAGATTTCATTCTATTTTCTAGCCACTGTGCCACTTTGTTCAGTCGTAATAAGAATATAGGGTCCACCCTATATGCGTATCTTCGGGACCGTGCAAGATATAAACACACGTTAATTTTAAGATGTAATTGCTATTTAAATTACTACAATTTTCATTGAAATTCGTTGAGCCGTTCCAAATTCCATGGCCTCTCCAAGATCGCCGCAAATGATCAAATATCATGTAGCATGATCTACAATCTACATAAAATTTTAACTTCAGAACAATTCTTAAAATAAAAACCTCAATTCTGTTCTAAACAAGTCATAGGTTTTCGATTGACGACAGGACTAAACTTCCGTGATTATACTCAATAAGTTATAAATAACTAATCGTCGACTTGCGAAAACGTCCATATGTTGAAAAAAATGTCAAATTACCTCGCTTAGTAGTGGGTAGATGAGTTGCTGCAAATAAGGATGCTTTCTCACTTTCACGTCCTCGTTATTCTGTACTCTACTAGGCTCTATTGGTGAAGGCTGAAATTTTAGAAAAATAAATACTTGAAAATGAAATATGTATGTATGGGCTCCCCTCTCCCTCACCTAATTATTCATTAATTCCCCATCACGTCAAATTAATAGTTCTAGCACACAAAAATGTATCTATACCGATTAGTATTTAGACAATAAATGTAATAGATATAGAATAACTTAATCATAAAAATTTATATATCCCGAAAAATAGTAGTTTTAGCTGGAGTTAAATTCTATATTCACGGAATCTCTCCGTGCAGAAATGGAGAAAGAATATGTCGTAAGAGGCGACAAAATAACCCGCTGCCAGGTGGTAGGACATTTGCCCGTCTGGATGACTACCACCTCTGGTCTAGTCGCGTATCGATATTAGTGGTCAGGTTCCAGTGTCCTTTAGACAGTGACAGCACATTGGTAGCACCTCTGGTGTTAGAAATGTCCATAGGCGATGGTAACCGCTTTCCATCAGGCCTGCCTGTCTGTTGAACTCATGCAATAAAAAAATATCGAAGCTGAATGAAGGAATAATAAATGAAAAAGGAATAAACACTAACTGTGTTAGGGTAAACTAGACTGTCCCTGTTAGAGGAGTGGTGTTCGGTCCTCTCCTCCCTGTCGCCGCGATCCCTCTCGCGCTCCCTCGCGCTGCGCTCGGACGCCACCTGCGCGTTCGACGACTGTCGCGCCTGTAGGACCAAAACAACATCAAGTGAGAGCAACCAACAGTTTAAAGCCTCGCAAAGTATGGGATTGTCGCTCAAGGGACCGAGGATATACGCCGACGGCAAGGGGTGCGCAGTGACAAAAAAATATGTTCAAAACAATGTTCTGAACAGTTCCTTAAAATCAAAGTCATTTATTTTAGGTATTAACAAACTACCGTATAGTAATTATCTTCGTCAGCAAAGCAGCAGCAGCATTTTTATTAGTGATTGATTTATGCATATAATTCACATACATTAAAAATAGAAAGGGTTTCAAAACTGAACTTTGTGGTACTCCAACATTTTAATGGGTTGCGATGCAATTTTTTTCACATTTTGTTCTACTCATCAGATTAAATTTAGAAGAAATAATCAAACGATTGAATTTACCGGTTGTTTCTCTGGTGTGTTATTGTTATGCGGCTTGGCGTGGTTATCATTCGGCGCGTCCTCTCGTACACGCTCGGTCACAGAACCATTTTGCTTCGGCGTGGGCAGCGGGCTTGGGGCCGGAATCACTGGAATTTTATTCACAGAATTATTAAATATCATTTCTACTAACTGTTTGCTTTGCCCCGATTTCGACTTATTCGTAGCGTTGAACGCCTTGACCTAAGTCAGATGAGTGTTATCAATGAGTGGTGGTGAATAGGTTTTAATATGATTACGTTATAATTATTATACACATAAAACGGGAACGCGATTGGAGTGTTCATTCGTGATACCAACAATCAGACAAGTATAACACCAAAAACAACAAAAAGAATCAACACCAACTGCTACACTGCAGTAGTCTCTTTACTTCGTGTTTCTCCTTGCTATTTTTACCTTAGAGTGTACTTACTGCAAGGGGTACTAACGAATTTTTTTTCAGAAGTATCAGAACCTTTATGTTCAACTTCACAAAAATATTAAAACATTTTTTTTATTTATTAATGAGCGCATAATTTCTGCCAGTCTAACCTATAAGCAATAAAAAAGGTACAAAGCGCGTCAAGAATCATTTTTGTAGACGCTAAATACTTATTGTCACCGACCGGGACACACTCTGTGTGAGAAACAGAGTATACTTGTTCAAAGAGGTCAGTACTACCTATAACAAATGTTCAATTAGTTCAACCCTTACCGGGTTCGTCGAGGTGCTGTCGCCGCTGCTTGTTGCTATCGACTTCGGGAACGGCGTGGGGGGCGTGCGGCGGGTGCGCGGGTGGCGGCTGCAGCGGCCGCGAGGCAGCACCACCCCGCACTGTCATTATCCACGGCTCGTCTGCCTCACTGTCACCACGGCTGCCTTCCTCTCTGTAAACCACCGTACAATGAACGAATTAAATACATATGTAAAATTGTAGATTATTTTACCGGTTTTTTTAAGGTGGATTGATAGTCTTCGTTCGTATTCATTGATACAGTTATCGAATCTGAACTGTTACGTTACACACGAATGCTGCCAAAAAGAAACCCCCTTTTTTTGGCAGACAAACACACACATTGTATATCTCCAAGCTAAGCAAGTTACGCTTGTGTTATGGGTAATATACAATGGACCACTCTGGGGCCGATCCCAAACCCCCAGACTATAATAAAGAACAGAAAGTTCGTTTCCGAAATTTACCGTGCCAGGAATCGAACCCGGAGCCTCTGCGTTCCAGCGAGTTCGGCGGGTAAGGCTTAGCCCGCTCAACCACAGAGACCGTCATTTTTTTTTAAATTCTGGTAAACCCATTTTCATTTAGATGTGTCTTTTCGTCCAAGCGCCTCTTCATCTCTCTAAGGGGCTTTAAAATTTAGTATTATAGATCTTAGGATTTCGCTGTGTATGTTAAGGTTACAAAATTGTGATTAAAATAAACAATAGAAAGCTATGAACCATCTTCAACGCTCATTTTTCAGAACAATGCTGGTTAAGCCAATATTAGATGGTTTATTTCTGTCTTTCCATTTAGATGCAACCAAAGTGATCCCTGTGAAATTGAGTCATTCAATGTCATTCAATCGTCTCTTTTCAGTTCTGCGCATTTAACCAAATTAATTCTACTTGGTTGATCCATCTAATTAAGGAAAAAGCCTTAAGGAAAAAAATAAAAGTTGGGTATTCCCAAAAAGTTAATCAATTTTAAATTAACTTAATTAAATTTATAAAATATACAATGGTATAAAACTGGCAAGTCCTAGATTACATCACATGGGGAATTATTTCAATATATCAAATAGTTGACAAAACCCACATATTTCTCCTTAACAGAAGGGATGTTGATTGATTATAATAATTCTTCGTTCTCGTGGTCTCGTCGAAGATTTTTTATGATACTTTATAAACTTCCTTGGGATAAGGTGAGGAGGATATTGGCTTTTCTTCATTACGCTAAATAGTTGAGCTCGCAGCGAGAGAGTGGCTTAGATCGTGCGATTGCCTAAGACTGGTCTATCTACGTAAGCCACATGTTGTGGTCAATTAATCCACATTTAACTATTGATTGTGTTTGGAGTGACATTTACCGCATGTGGTAGGATTTTCAGAATATTATTTAAAGTATTTGCTGCAAATAACAAATCAGAACCTGAATCACACTAAAATAGGTGTATTGCAAAAAATTCTACGCAGTCAGTCATGTTGTATGACATATCGTTTCGCTTAAAATTTACTGTCTCAAAAATATAAGAAAACAGTTATATAGAGAACACAGACGTGAATTCTACGATAGATATCACAAGAATGACTGTAAATGATATAAACAATAGGAGAGTCGATTTATGGCCGGTTCCTATATCTTACTAGACATTCAATTGCCTTACCATCAGATGAATTTTAGCATTACTTGTATGGAGCTTGTGTCAAATTTTAACGGATATTAAGGCAAATGAACGGTTGATATGGATGTATACATATAACAAAACACTTACGAATCCGAATTCTCCGACTCGGTCTCACTCTCTTCGCTCCGCTGCGCCTTCCATTTCTTATACCTATCTATAAGATCCATTAAATAAGAATTCTTCTTAGCCTTCCTAATGAATTGGAACTTCAATAATTCTTTTGCCGTTGGCCTCTGAAAGAGTTACAGAACAAAATTACCAACTACACTTCATTTTGAAGCTAGTCGAAAGTTGCCGTTTAGTTTGGTAGGTACATATAGATAGGCCTTACAAGTTACACCTGTAAGTTTTGCTCGTATAAACCTCAAAAGGTAAGCGTAATACGATTCTCAATATCGGACTCATCCTTTCGCAGCTGAATCCGGTATTTATAATTTATGGGGTAAGATAGTTTAGGGACTAGTAGAATTAATAAATACTGTCTATTAAATGTATAAGTTTTAAAAAGAATATAATACATGTCCAGAATCTTTTCGGATTAGATAGTCAGTTTATTGAGAGAGGCTATTTATGATACACTACTATCTGCGTCTTGCGGTTTGATCCATGTTAATATTCCAATTGGCCCAAACAATACAGTGTGTCAATAGTAATCGAAACTACGCCACTGCAACCGCGATACACGATTTCACAATACAAAAGCAATAATATAAATAACAGCATTTTAAAACTAAGAATGGAAGATTTGCCCCATATTGAAACCTGAAATTCTTATACTCATTAAATAACTACATGTTTTGAATCCATCTCATCTGTGAATAAAGTAATAGATTTAATTTATTGATACTAATGTTACGCGTATATTATTACATTTCCTAAATATTGGCTAATCAGCCTGGTTCTAAATTTGTAACAAACTAATAGGTACCATCTATTCTACTAACTACTAGCTACAAAAACTATCAAAGGCGACCTCTTTCAATTTTAATTTGTATAGAACATGTAGCATTACAGTGTGATAAAAACTTTTATTATGATGTTAAACACATTTTATATCTCAAAATTTACATTGCAAATATAATAAAAATTCAACATAATCCCAGTTATTCAAATACACCATTCTATTCAGTTCAGAACTTGTTTACAACTCCACTCAGCGTTACCCAAACCTCTCGTACTAAGCCTACACAATTTCCTATGAGGAGCTACTTGCTGCGTAAACTTACATTTTCTGGGTCCTTATTTAAACAGGCCTCCACAAACTCTTTGAACGGCTTTGAATAGCTGCCGGTCAGTTGTGGGGGGTTGTTTTTGGGTATTAGGAAGAGCACCCGCATTGGATGTAGTTCCGAGTTTGGCGGCTCGCCCTTGGCCAGTTCTATCGCGGTGATCCCCAAGGACCATATGTCCGCTTTGCTGTCATAGCAAGATTGTTTTATCACTTCAGGTGCCATCCAGAACGGCGTCCCCACAAACGTGTTACGTTTGCTAGTGGTATTTGTTAATTGTCCAGCGACACCTGAAAATTGATATAAGATTGAAAATTAGATACAAGTTTATATTAGAAACGAGTGTTGTCTTTTAAAACTAACGTGCCTGAAGACATATCATCTTGATTGATAATAATCATAAAAACTCGTATTAAATTTGATTTAATTATTCCTCAGTCCTGGTATAGTACTCGCCACGAATATTGAGCGATCGGCGGAATACTAAAAATTGCTTAACGAAAAAACGTATCCAATGTGATGGGATTTATCGACATATCGATAATATTATATGTTTACCCGTTTACTTGGAAGGTACAATACTTCATACTGCGAAAACGAAGAGAAATATCACTGTGCTTAGGCCAAGGTGACCGCTCAAGAATCGTGACGGGGACTATACAGGGCTTACATCCCTAAGGTAAGGTGCATCCCTATCCCTTACCTAAGTAGCTTTTGTGGCTTAATATATATAACTATATGTTATTATATTTAACACGTGCAGACGTTAAAGGAAAATATCGTGAGAAAGCCTGTTCATTGAGTAAATTATAGATTATATTAATGTGTAAAAAAACAGCTAATCGATCCATCACGAACAAGCGTGACGGAGACTTATACCGTGTGTACTAAAATGGATAAGCCCGAATGCGACACTTATTTTCTGATATTATATATTACTAAATATTTATTATAAGATATAATAATTATGGAAATCGGTGGTTTTAATTAGGCGCTCGGTGGTTCTTTTCTTTGTGGCGTATATATTACTTATCTCTTCAGGAAGAAGGGATATACAAACTAAAGAAGTATTCAAATATAATGATAAATTTGTGTTTGTTTATAGCTTCTTTAAGGTCTTAGCGATAAATGGATTATCATAAAATTGAGCACAGTAATTGTGCTTTGGATAAAGAACACGAACATGAAACATTTTTATCACGACAATCGGAATGGTATCCACAGGATATGAATTCAAAGTTAACGCGTACAAATACGCGTGGAAAGCCTACTAATTCATAACATTAAACAAAAAGTTAAACATTAGTAAATACCTGTATACAAATCTATAAAATTGCAAAGCAGGTAACTTCTAATAGCGTAAAATTTGTAAATAACTGACAAAGCAATTATCACACTAATGTTGTTTAATATCGTAAAAGTTTAAAGTGTGCAATTATTGTAAATTAAAGTTAATGCATAAAATAATTAACTCGGGTAAAAAAGTCAGGACCGATTGTAATTCTCAGTAAATGTTGGGTTTTTGTCTGACTAATTTAGCACAGTTATAACTTTCTTTCGGTTATATCGAATGTAAGAAGAAAATCTTGCCATTGGGTGTCTCATAATAGACTTATTTACATCTTTAACGTGTACAATACTAAAAACGACTACGAAATGACGTAAATACATGAGATCACAAGATAGTAATCCTCCGAAATCTGGAAGCAAATGTTCCGTAATAAAACGTTAATGACCCGGTATTAGCATAGATATTAGATCAACAAGATGAACGATTGTTTACTACGTTGGCCAAACAATAAGATACAATATGTCATGCCTTAACACGCCTTACTTAGAACAGAGTTCAAAGCACCTTAAAAATTCTTGCCTACTCATCTACAAAATGTTTGAGCGTTTAAAATTCTAACGTAACAAAGTATTCAATCCTTTTATACTGAGCTCTAAACGACGAAAACATTTGCATAAACACTGGCGCTGTTTGAACAAGGCGCTAGTAAAATTTTACATTACTCTTGTGAATGCAAAAAGGCGTGCCGCGTTTGCTTTAGCGTCTCACAACGCCGACTCACAAATGGTTCAAACATTGGCCGAACGCCAGCCGAGGCCGAGGGCATGCGAGCTTAACATACAGTGCAACCTCTTTTATCAGCTGCCGAACGAGTCTATTGTCACTTGACACGATAATATACTCTTAGTTTGGGCGATACGAAACAGTTCTGCTTTAACCTTTAGACCAATAAAACCAAATACAGACATCGAATCAGAACACAACGATAAAACAAATGTTCCTCTTTCAAAGAATAGACTACAATACTCTAAAAGAGGAACAGCGACCATTAACACGCGAACTCCACAGGAGTTCGTATAAGAACATTGCTGCAATTATTCAGATGTTAATTCAAAACAATTCAAGTTCCAAAACCATTTTCACGGTATCACACAATCCACCAAATACTATTTATTGTATAATTAATACAGTATTCACAATTTAAAAAAAAAACCATGTATGATACTGCAAAAATGGTCATATTGAAGAAAAAAAAAAGAAAAAGAAAAAATAATTTATTTAGAACTACAACATAAATGAGAATACAATACACGAGTATAAATAAACAAGTGTACTATGTAACATGCAGTAAAAAAAAAAAAAACATAATTGACATAATTAACATATTAACATAATTGACACACAATTTAAAATACCTTTACAGTATAGTTTATCATCAACCAAAAGAGATCGAGGGATTGGCTACAGTCTTTTTCCACTAAAGGGTTGTATTAGAATCCATATATCATAAGAAAGAAATGAAGGTCACCCGGAAACCGCTTAGGCCTACTACTACACCCCGTGAATCTTCGGTCCACTTTTTAATATCATCAATCATCCATGCCGCGATCAGATGACCTTTTCCAATGATCCCTTTCTCATATGAAGGCAGTAAATTCATGAGAAAATACCCTTTGATTCGATGACGATAAACTATTTTCAACTACGAACATTTTTTTCCGAATATGTATTTTATGTCATGGTGTATGACGAATCTAAGGATAAGTTTATATGCAAACCAAAGATTACACACCTGGAAATTACAAAATCAACATGCTATTATAAAACTCTATCAGCCAGATTAGATTGAGCGATATTGTAATATTTGCAACAACTCAGAAGGGTTTATAGTAATAAATGAACAGCAACTGGTCACATATTTATAATCAGAGAACCTTACGATTTTAACAGATTGTATACACTGACATTTTACACTCGACAAGCATTTTTAGAACACCTCGCCATCCCTCCAACAATTTTACAGTACATGAAACTTAACAATTGGCACAACCGATAGCGGATTGAAGTAAGTGTTATGAATGAAAAGAATTTAATATATTACTGTTTGGAAATTCCAGATATTTTATACAAGATATCATATAAAAAATTATACTTAACGTTTTACATGTAATAAAATAAACTTAACACAGTACAAATCTATCGCGACTGCCAACATAAAAACAAAATGTAGTGAATACCGTCTATATACAATTGAGAGATTTTGAATTATAATCTGTACACAATCGCTACATATTAGAGATAACCACTCCTACATAAAATTATGTTAAATTATAGAGAACTACGAATAAATTATTCTTATTCTATACCAAACAAGCGCTAATCACCGAATAAATAAAAATATAACATTATTATTCAATTAAGGAACTGGCCGATTGTATCGTTTAGAAATAAGAGGGTACATAACAAAATTATTATTAACTTAAAAAAGAAACATGAAAAGAACAACTATGCTACTAAATAACTGTAACAATATTCTTAAAAAGGATTAAAAAATTTTGCATATCCGCCATTTTCATTATTTCTCTATAATATTATCGAATAATAAAATATTATAATCATGATATTGTTACGAGTTAGCGGGAACCGAATTAAAATGCCGTTGGAATTATTATAGAGTTTATTAGAACTATACAAACACGTATAACACAGGTACAAATATAACCGAACACAAAAAATCCAAACATATGCAGAAGGTCGTAATTCAATAAAACGCGCAAAGTCCGTCACTATTAAGATTCCCCATTGTACACACGTCACGTCTTGATCGTGGTTCTCGCTCAACTGCTCCTCTCTTAATCAGGCCGTCGTTTTATACTTCACAAATGCAAATTTGCCCGTGTCGTATCGTCGACATAGTTTCCTAGAATCAGCTTGTACTTAATCCGTAATACCTGGCTAATCATACCTGCAAGCGGCCATAAACAAGTACAATAGGCTGTTCTCCACAATAACTAGAAACGTATGCCAATAAATAAGTGAACAAAAGAAGACGATCAGAAAAGGATTACAATTAGTTCAAATGCTGACAAGTAATAAAATGTGCTTTTACAGATTTGTACGTGAAATTTGTCTTTGTATGGGCCTACGTTGTAACAATATTATTAGCAGTCAATCGTCGAGTGTTCTATCGAAGAATATCATTGATTTTAGCAACTAATTGGACAAGAATTTAACAACTTCTAAAAACAGGTAATCGATGTTTTGCAAGGTCGAAACTTAAATCTCCAAAATCACATTCTCCATGAACTTTATTGATGCTGTTAAAGTAATATGTACACAACATTCTAAATTCTTTAACGTAATTAAATAATAATGTACGATGAACGTGTACCAAGTAGTACATTATTTCGTGTGCAGCCTCCATGCTTGGTTTGTTTTATAGCGGAGAAGTGACCATCCGTTACTGTTCTATTGGTATCGTCAATCTATATGAAAGGGATTTCCCATTTAAAGTTCTATATTAAGACGTCATTGGTAATTTATTCAGTATAAAAATTTATTTATTTCAGAACTTGGTGCATGCAAGCAATAGTGATAATCACCCAGTAAAAAACGTAATTCGTAACATGCTCTTCCGATACAGTTGGCGCTTTTGGTTGTGTGGTCTTAAATATATGTTTATACTTAAATAACATTAATTATGATACATTTTTCACAATATTATTATAATAAGTATATGTATAATTTATAAATAAGTATATTTATTTATAAATCTAATTAGCCTTTTTATAATCATTACTAGAGTTTACCCCGCGGCTGATTAGCCGCGGGTCGACCTCTGGTGTGTGCTTCTTGTTTAAAGAGCAGGCGTTGTTAATACAGGTTAAATTGTACTAAATTTTTATGTTAGTGCTATTTGCACCCGGAAGATTAATTTCATTTTGTATCGCAAACTATCGCATCTGGCATGAAAACTATTATGTCCATTTTCGGTATTAAAACTACATTTAAACAAAATAACAACAAAACCAATCCAGTATTCATAGTAGTTTTCCGTGACAGCTTAACAGAAAGACATATCGAGTTACTATCGCATTTTTTATAGACGATAAATTTTTATATCTATAAACTTGAGAAATGATAGGTCTCATCCAAACTTTCATCCTCCCTAGTTTCATTTATCTATCCCTCGTCTATGAAAACTACATAAATAACAAAAATGAAAAAAAGGTCAAAAAATCTATCCCATTATCCGGGATAAAAAGTATCCCTTGTCCACCATCGGTATTAAAATTACATGTATACCGATTTTCAGCCAAATCGGTCCACTAGTTTTTCCGTAAAAGCATAACAAACAGACAGACAAATATATTTTTATCCCGGAAACTGTCCCATTTTTCGGGATAAAAAGTATCCTACGTTCATTCTCGACATTGAAAATATATATATACTGAGTTTCAGCTAAATCGGCTAATATAATTACACTGCTTTTCAAACTCCCATCAAATTCTCGAAACTATAATATATTAAGATTTAATGACTGGACTGAAAAAAACTCGACATCTGGAAGCAAAATCTACTTCCTTTTTCGTTAAATTAATAACTACTTTTAATTAGTATATATCTAGAACAATTCACTAATAATAAAAAAGTTAAAAGGGAAATTTGTGTTACTCTTTGTGTTTTATTCAACGCTTGATATCAATACGGCGCATCTTTTGTATCGATAAGCGATAAAAGCTTCGCAGGCACCACTCAATGGTGAAGTCGAGACGATAAATTTATATGTATCTATATGGTTCACTAGATTTGAAATAGTACTTTAGATAGAGTAGATATTCCACATTTTATTGTTTTACTTTTATAAGTCTAACAATAATTTACGCAATGTAGAAGCTGATAAATGGATAAGAGAACGGCTAAAGTTTTTAGATATTAAGGAAAATGTATGCCAAGTTTTGGATTTATATTTCACATGGATCACCTAATGGGCCATAATAGCACAACGTCGTTTCATACAAAAACATGACGAAGTAATGAAAGATTTGATAATCTATCCCTGAGTATATAAGAAACTAGGGCTTACTACGCTGCTTCGCTTGCATAATCTTTGTATACATAATTGGAAACTATCCTATTTAGCGGCATAAAAGCACCTTATTATGTTTATGTCCATTATCAAAAGTACATATATTTAAAAAAAATCTATGTTAATTAGACCATTCTCCAAGGTACGAAGAAGGAAAAAACAAACAAATTTAGGTCCGATCTCGTAAATCGATGTAATTATTTTAAAGTCGATGCGTCAACCAGCGGAAATTTAACCGACTAGCGATAAGGAAAAGGCAATACTAACCAAAGTCAGCTAATTTAACGTCCCCCATTTCACTGAGTAGAACGTTAGCTGCCTTTATATCCCTGTGAAGTTTCCTCTCCGAGTGTAAGTAGTCCAGCCCCCGGAGAACTTCGCGGAGTATCACCGCTATGTGCATCTCCTCGAAGTTGCCCGCCTTCATCAAGTCCAAGGCGGAGCCGCCACCGAGATATTCCATTATTATCCATAGTTTTGTTCCCTGGAAATAAGGGAAAAAATTCATTGAAATACACTGAGGACTCATGTTATACTTATAAAATGAACAATTCAACCTATTTTTCTAGTTCCTGTGAACTCAACAGCTAAATCAAGTTTAAGCGAAAAAAAGATAATCATTGATTAGGGACTTAAAAGCTTCTTACCTAAGAGGTAGGTAAATATTGCTTAGACAGATTTCTATAAGTAAGAATCATAATTGCGCAACTGTTTGTTACATACATTTTCACAACTAAACTACAACAGCAGGAATCTTAAAATTTGACTACAAGTTTGATTGTATCTCGGGGAAGGACGTAATGTTTATTTTTTATCTGTAAAATAATTTTGAAAGGATTGAATTTGAATGGGCAACCCCTAACTTCTCAAGATATTATTGATATGAGACTTTATATTCAAACTTTTTATCAACGTTACAATTCCGTTTTTACTTTACTCAGTAAATAGAAAATAAAAATCGCAGGTGACAACTGATCTTACGAGTATATAATAAACGCCTTTAGAACAAATTAAAAAATATTTCAATAAAATCGTTCCAAAGGAATATAACATTTACTTGATTCAATTTTTGATTTGTATCTTCTGGTAAAATTGGAAAAAATAATCCTTCACATTTTTCAGGAGCTTGGGAATGTATTCCGTCATTTTTCGGTATTCTTTTGAAGTTTTATAAGCCTATTGACAACATTTATTTACAGAATGTAAAAGACATGATAAACAGTGTATTCAAAGCTAATAAGGTAGGTAAATATATTTAAGTATATAATGTAAGAGGGACGGTGGTAAAACAGTGTTAATTGTTCAAGAAACAGCCTACTTCGTTAGCCCATGTAAAAGTTCGTTTTTAATACTATTGGCATTCCATACCATTATTTATATGTGGAAAATATTACTTACTGACCTTTCATATAAATTATGAACCGGAGGTGAAGATATTAGGTTACATTTTATGTCTTTTACCTGATATACATAGGTAAGGCTCTGGTTTTACATTGCAGACTTGTACTGCACAAAGTAGAACTACAAATCTATTTCTAGATTACGGATTGATTCTAGGATTCTATTGTTTTAATATATACAGTAAGAATATTTCTATTGTTTAAAACTATATCGTGTAAGAGCGATTTATTACGTTATCTCAGTCTGTTTCAGTCAAAAGTATTAAATAAAAATTATACGTAGCAAATGGTAGGTAGGTTTACATACTCTCTTTCCTTTGTGGGGGTTACTGTCTACTTATTAAATATTAATCAACGGCTGAAACTGTCATGCATTTGTTTTTACTGTACGTTCTGTTGCTTGTAGTATTCTTACAGTACACTTCATCGCTAATACCGTTTCCGTAAAAAACATTTAAATAACAACTATACAAAAAAACATATCGAAACTGTAAAATAAGGAAAATATTTATCAGTGGACATAATTTGTTATTCAAATTATGCTATTTTTAAAGTATTACGAACTTAATCGAGAACCTTTACAGAAACGATTCAGGCATAAATATTAATCAAGTAATAAAATAATTGCGACGAGTTTTGGGCAATGTTACATTTCTTAAGATATTGGTATTTATTTATATTACAGTGTTTTGTATACGGAGACAAAGATCTTTCCACTTTCTAACTTCAGTCTTGAATCATGAGTGGCATTTTAAATTTATTGAAAAAGTTATTACGAAACAGGCTACGAAACTCTCGAAAGCGATCTTATCATAATTAACGAAGTATCAGAGCTCCCCAACAATTTGATAAAAGTTTGAGCAAAAACAATTATTATTTACTTATTCCACCAAACAATTAGAAAATGTTCATAAAGAACAATATTTTCTTTACTCAATTGTGACCTACTAAATTTGTTTCAACAAAGTAACAGTTTTCCTGTTATTCCTTAATCAAATAAGAAATTTAAGTATAATGGTGAAGACGAAAAGGCAATTAGTTACCTTGTTGCTCAGTGAAAATAATAATACATAATAGAATAATATCGTTCGCTAAAACAAGAAATTCTTAGAAGTCAACGCCTACTACGAAAATAATTTCGCCCTACTGAATATCCCGCCTGATGACCGTTGTCCAATTACTGAGGCTTGAAATGATTGACTGCTGAAATACTACTATACTACTAATCAATGGACACACATCGTAGAGCTAATAATCATTATTACGCATATTTATTTACTTACTAGTTTTCCCCGCAGCTACGCCACATGAAAAACCCTATTTTACTTACATAAAAACTAAATTAGGTGTTTTATATATATTAGACCTAAAACTTTAGTGTTTATTGTTCAATTCATTACAATAACAAAACAAAACATAGAGATGAGTCGAAGCCAACCTGATTTAAAGTAATACAATGATTTGTTTGACAACGTATTTGTCAGTGAATTGAAAAAACGCGACTGCAGCGCCATCTATTTAGCTTATCTGTCTATTTTGTGGAATCGACATAATTTATCGGGATCAAATGTATCCTAATTCCAATTCATATACGTTCAGTAGTTTTCAAAAAAGATGTGATCGCAGCATACGTTTTACATACGTAGCATAAGTTTTTCGCATTTTCGTCTATATCCCACAGAAATGATATCATTCATCGGGATAAAAGTATCCTAAGTTACGCCCCGGGATATAAGCTAGCTCTATGTCGAGTTTCAATTCAATCCATTCAGTAGTTTTCACGTGACGTTTTAACAAACAGACAAAAATTCTAAAAATTGCATTTTCGGAATCTCCTGGTCCGAATTATCCCTCCTGATTTTTTTTTACATTTTTAAACGCATTGTACATACTCGAACCACTTACAAATTTATTATAGTATATAGATTGTGCTACCTTATTAATATAAGTACAAATGTGAAAATAGGTTTATATTTGATTGTTTCATTATCGCGGCCTGCAAATGCATAATTTAACAAAGCTTTCTTTTGTTACAAGTATTATATCCTATTCGTGTTCGCCGGAATACTAATATTCTTTGTCTTCTTTACAGTATCATAGTAGTCCCGAATACTCCTCGATATCTTAAAGAACGCTTGACTTTATCTCATGCTCCCATACTTTACGCCCTTCCACTAAACTGAAACCAATCAACACCCCTGCGCACAGTTCAGCTTTCTACAACAATTCTGTTACCGTCAAGGCTATACAGCTTTGGAACGCGCTGCCAGTTTGCTATCAAACAAGCAAAATCGCTACCGATATTTAAAACAATGATCAGAAAATATTACCTGTCCTTGGAATATGATGATATTTAAATGTATGTACATATATATTTATCTATAAACAATTATATATTTTTGTAGATATGGTATTTGTATGTCATGTATATTAAGTATATATCTATTTAATATATAAAATATGTGTATATACTGCATTTATATATTTATTACTAGAATGTAAGTAATTGCACTATGTATTTTGTATACCACCGTCGTCATTATAATCTCAAATCATTCCTGGAGTTGTCTGGAAGATATCACTTTTTAGCGATAAGACCGCCCTTGTGCATAATTAGACAGTTTTAGTATGTAAGTTCTTTTATTGTATTGGTGTACAATAAAGAGTTATTAGTGAATTAATTAATCCTTTAGAGGTGAGAGACAAAAACATATTCCAATTTTACTTTAAAAAAAGGAACATCCGCACTATAAACAGCACTAGAGTTATATTTGGATTATGTAAAAAAGTAACATGCCTAATATTTTTTTTTATATTTTAAATAGTAGTAAAGCAACCAAGATTTTAAATTTTCATTACTAACCAAGGAAAAAAGTTTCCTTGTTTTTAGACCGATGATACAGAAAGTTGTCTGTATCGACTATGACCTTTAGTACCGTTAGAATTTTAATCATTCAAAGCGAGTAACACTATGGCGACTATCAAAAACACATTAAAAATTGATGAATTTAGATGAAAATATTATTAAGTAAGAGGTTCCCTAACCTAAAATCCTAAAATAGTTAATAGTCTACCAGACAAAAAGTTTAAAAACCTAGTATCTTAATGGTCATACTACGAGTAGGAGGTTTGGTATTATAGAAAAATTATTACCAACACACCAAAAATACGCGGCCAAATTTAGTATTAAATTTTATTTTCATAAACCCGCTAACTATAAGAAATTAGCTGTTAGCGAAGTTTTTATGGCAAAGAAAATTTAAATCACCGACCTTTTTCTTCAAATAAAAGATTGTATTACGCTTCAGCGAACTTAATGTCCGTCGTAAATCATATTATTATTATTATTATTAGTCCAGCGGTTTACGTCACTTTAATTAAATTAGTTTACTTTTATAATTACTCTCTTGATGAATATAAAATCTTGGGACTTTCTATTCACATTTGAATATTTCGATTTGTTAGTTTTTTTTTAATAATCTGAATTGTCAGTCAGGGACATTCAGATTTTACATACTTTTTTACAAATATGTATTTTTTCATTACCTTCTACTTTTTAAAATTAGAAGTTTATTAGTTTTTTGTGTGTTTACTTATCTATCTTTTTTATATACATTGACTTGATAGTAACTAATACACTTTCCCATGTCCAATTACATACTTTTATGCACTTCAGTACCTACATTTATAACTTATTTTTTGACTTTTCATTTTTTTCACAACGTTTCTTAATTTGCGAGTATAAATTATTATAAAAAAACGTTCACGCAATGATTTCGTCGAGACGCATCCACCATCCGCTGTAATGAAACGCGGAAGATGACAATGGGAGCACCGGAGCAGGGATCCGGTGCGCCACCCATTCACGCTCCATCAGCCTGCGTTATACGCCCACATACACGTGTCCCGGATAACACATGCCTACGACAAAACAATTAACGGGGGGATATATTATGCTCATATTAGACGAATCTACCAAATTGAATCAATTTGGTTGCAAAAGCGCGGACATTCAATGACTTTGAACTGTACAAGTTTATGTTAAAAGTGGCTTTTATTTAGAAGGTGTATTTAAACAGAAAACTAGTTTATCTTTATATGTATCACTTTGGTTGATTCATTCAAATAATATGTGCTTCAGCAAAATATAATTATATAAGATTAAAACATACTATCCTCTAAAAAAGTTACTTAATCAATAACGCTACCACCTACTGTTTTAGCTATAAATATTTTACTTACTTTATTCATTCTGGAGACCTAATTATCTAGGTCGATTACTTTCATTTACGTAAACACCAAAAAGAAAAATATTTACATAAACCTACTAGATTTCGATAAATACAAAAACATATTCTATTTGATAGAACATCTCCCCGTACACAATGGCGCTGTTGGAGATGTGTTTGTCTGACATTTTCATAATAAATAAAGGTCGGAGCAACATTCAAATAGAGACCCTTTTTACAAAACTTTTGGGATGCGATCCCAACATGACTTACCCAGGCAGTATCGGCCATATCGGAAGTTATAAGCATGTGGCTTTGGATATATGTGATGCAGCGGTGGCCTCAGTAATATAATAGAAGACGAACACAAGTTACTGTGAAAGTGGAAATATAAATAATTCCGCGTTCCGGGTTATTTGTGCCCCAAACGCAGATCCGGCAAAATAAGGCTGGGTGGAATGGTATTACGCATAAAGCGAGATCATTGAGCCAACAGTATTAAATGGATTTTTTCAAAGAATATTACTATACAATTTACTAACGCTTTGCACGCATGAATTTCAAATTTATATCACGCGAAAACTTATTAAATTTTCCGCGATATAAAAATATCCTATGGTCATTATCATTGGTGATCTTCATCATTCATCATCAAAGTTCTCCTAAGCACTGATCCGGGATAGAAGAACAGCTCTGTGTCAAGTTTTATTCATATCCATTTAGTAGTTTTCACGTATTCTCTAACAGACAGACAGACAGACAGATGGACAGACAAAAATTGTATTTTCGGAATCTGTTGGTCAGATTTTTAAACGCATTGTACACACTCGAACCATTTACACATTTATTATATTATAGAAAACTAGGATATGCCCGTGACTTCGTCCACGCTTGACTTGAAATTCCCTCGAGATACCCAGGATAAAAAGTAGCGCAGATTTTAAATCTAAGAATTTGATGTCGATTAGCGAAAACCGCGTCGAAAACGGCTCAGTAGTTTTTTCGTAAACCCCGAACAAATGACCAACAGACAAGAAATATTTATAAAATCCATCATGGTCTCCAGCGTTTATATAGTGTATTCCAGTTGTTTTTTTTTTAAATAGCTTCAATGTACAGACACGGCATGTTTAGAATTTTATAATATTATAGATATAGATTTTACTCTCGACACCTCTCTGTGGTTGAGTGGGCTAAGACATTGCCAGCTTAGTTCACTAGAAACCAGAGGCTCTGAATTCAATTCCTGAAATGGTAAATGCCGTTAAAAATTTCCGTTATTTACTATGGTCTTAGTGTCTGGTATCAGCCTCAGAGTGGTCCGTTGTATATAGCACATGCGTTACTTGCTTAGTATTGGTATACACAAATGTGTGTTTATCTGCCGATTATTTATTTATTACTTTACTACTTAATATAATTCTACGAATAAAATTTTAAGAAAATACCACAAAGTTGAGAATAAGTGATGTTAATAATACTGTAACTGATTGTCTTTTAAATTAAATTATAATTAAACAAGCAAAATTAGTCAAGGGAATATTTGAATCGTTAAACGTTAAATTACTACACTTCACATTTGACGCAGGTAACCTGCTCGCCCTCAATCTCAATAATTGATTGTTGTAATTCCTTCTAATCTGCCAAGTTTTTACAAAAATAAAACAAGCTTACAGCCAGTCTACCAGCTATAAGAGTAATATGGCCACTTACGTAAAAGAAAAAACTTTTTAACGATGCCGTTTACAAAACGCCCTAGAGAATCTTTCATAATAAGCTTTCATACCGGTGGCTAGAGGCATATTGCATGTTAGCCTCATGTAAGTACTCGTTGCCATGGCAACCCGTTGGAACCGGGCAAAGACCTCGACGTCGCGACAGTCAAAATAAAACAGTAAAAGTGAAGTATTAAATCAAGAGAAAATTCAAATAAAAGCGTCTTCTGAACGAAGAAGGCTTGTGCACACGAAGCTTTTATTTACCGAGGTGGATACACAAAGAAATCTACAATTTCTTACTTAGTTAGGGCCAAAGTTGAAGTTTTAAACTTTTAATTCCTTTATAATTGCATTAATTATGATGTTACTTCATTACCGAGTTGAGTGGCCGTGATAGTGTTAAATTACTTTTAAAACTTGTTATTAAAAATAAATACCTAACTAAATGTAGTTATTTAACGTTTGAATTAGTTTCAAACGACTACCGGTCATTGTTGGCAAGCATTAAAACATTCTAAAGAAAGTTTATTAGATATTGTTACGAGTTGCAGGACTCGATTTAAAATGCCGTTGGAATTATTATAGAATTTATTAGAACTATACAAACACGTATAACACAGGTACAAATATAACTGAATATAACCAGTCCAAACGTAATGCACGATTCAATAACACGCACAAAGTCCGTCACCAAATAAATTATCGAATGTACACAAGTCGCTATTTCTTCGAATAAAGTTTTTCTTTCTTTCTTTCTTGCTTCGCTTGTGGTTATCGCTCGACTGTCTCATTTCTCAATTCGGGCATTGCTTTATACTGTACAAATACAATATGTCTGCTCGGCCGCGTGGACTGAATTTTCTAGAATCACACCTGGCTAATAACTACCATAAAAGATTACAATACACAATGGGCTGTTTTTCTAATCACAAATTTTAAACACAAAGTAAACAAAAGAAGTCCAAATGCCGAAAAGGTAATAAAATGTCTACAGATATGCAGCTGTGAATTTGTCTTTTGTCGGCGTTCAGGTTGTAACAATATTATTGGTGCTTTACTAAGTCATTAATTCTACAGTTTGATGATTTTAAGAGCGTTTTAGGCTGATTTTCCTTTGATGTTTCAACCACTATTCAGTAGCAGTGATCGCAAATCATTCGTTTATTAAAAATATCAAACGGAGATAATAAAATATCACATTAAATCATCTTAAATACAAACATACAAAAAAGATTCCTAGTTAATAATACATTTCTAATCGTAACACATCATGTTTTATAATAACAATAAATTCAGATATTAGACGTCCTTAGCTTTTTTTATTTTGACTTTCATTTTGTTTATGTCCTGATTGATACTCTAGGTGCCTAATCTCATTTAAAAGTGTTCGGAACGACAAAATCATAAATGAAAATGTTAATTAAAGATGCGCTTAAAATCGTCGAACTTCGTTTCAATTATCGGAACTAAACGCAAAGAATACTACTAGGAACTACTGTACCACGATGTACTGAAATAGATGATAGACGACGGTGGCAGACCTCTTAAAACTAAGTTAAGAATGTTCCTAGAGTTTAACAAGGCGAGCTTGTTGCTGTTGACAGCTGACAAGTTTGTCTCTACAAAATAATTGCAGCAAGCATGCGGCCAAGTTTTAATGTCCAGAACAATAAAGTGTATATATATTTTACACATAAACTAGAATTGTAAATTGCGCGTTAATGAAAATCAAAATGAATGTATTTATTTCAAAATGGAATCTTACAGACTACTTGTTGAAAGTCATGAGTCTACCACAGCTTCCAAAGCAATTTTCGTTACTGTTAAAGGAGAAAAAGCGGCGCAACAAACTCCCCAGCAACATATCCTTACTTCATAATAATTATTATTGTTTGTCTTTTTTTTAAATGTAGTTTATACTAATACAAAGTTTAACAAGAAAATTTATATGAAGGAGTATTGAAAAAGCTTGGTGGCGATCGCATTATATCCATTCGGTACGGTCATCTAAAAAGATATATAATACACGCCTTCTCGCACAAACGTTGCTTTACTAATTTTATAAATTCAAAAATTAATTTCGGAGAGAACCCAACCTATAAACAGAATAAGCTTCGTAAATATAACTCGCATGTAATGCTGTAGCTGTACCAATTCTGATCTGGTTTTCAATCATGCATTGGTATAAAGTAGAACTAAGGTTAATAAATTCGTTTTATTTAAATCTGTTAATAAATCAAAAAAATACGAAGTCACCCGAGCGATCGACTTAAGGCAAATTCTTTTTATACCTTAGCCATCGGCTGAAACTTGCCAGTGAGTATTCCCCAATTCATAACATTCCAGAGGTCTTAAAGTTACGTGTAAATAAGGTATCTTCTGGGTGAGCGTATTCCATCATAGATCGTATCGTCACTAACATAGTGATAGGTTTGTCTAACGCAAAACTATATAGTAACTATGTTAAATAAGATTTTGTTCCATTGTGTTTTATTGTTCATTTGTCGTACATAAAGTTGCGGGCGAACTTTGTCTGTTAATATTTTTGACAGTTGAATTCACAGTTCTCTCAATGTACCCTACATTATTCGCTTACACGTTATCACTTATAAGTGAAACAAGCTCCATACAAAGTTTAAAATTAATTTGTAATCCCACAAATAGAAAGTAGAATAGTAAAATCAAGTCCCAGAGGCACAAAAACTGTAACTTCTCACGGTCAACAACTATTAACAAACAAATTTATTTGTTACTGCTAAAAGCTCCCGGTAGACACTGCATAAACAAATCAGTTATTAAACAAGTCCTATTAATTAAGGTTTTATTGTTTATTATTCCAAGAAACGAAAGTCTAAAATGAAATTGATAAAGGTTAATTAAAATATGTTAAACAGTAGCTATGGACTCTAATGTAAATTTTAAAATATTTAGCAATACTTTTGTTACGACTTTAATTAATTATTTGACGTTATTTATATATTATTGATCGAAATAATAATAATAATAATAAATCTTTATTGCCAAAAAATCTGATACCATAACTTATGGAAGTCCCGACCTCCCGAGCTAGGTATGAAGCCTGTGCCCTCTCACATTATTATATAGTTTTAAACAAAAAATACAAATCGCAACAGAGTGTTTTTATGTGTAGTGGGCAAGCGTGAAGTGCGTGAGCGCGCGACCTCGCGCACTTCGTACGTATGTACGTCTACGTATGTGTATGTGTGTGTGTGTGTGTGTGTGTGTGTGTGTGTGTGGGGTGTGTGTGTGTGTGTGTGTGTGTGTGTGTGTGTGTGTGTGTGTGTGTGTGTGTGTGTGTACAGTGCGTGTGTGTGTGTGTGTGTGTGTGTGTGTGTGTGTGTGTGTGTGTGTGTGTGTGTGTGTGTGTGTGTGTGTGTGTGGTGTGTGTGTGTGTGTGTGGGTGTGTGTGGTGTGTGTGTGTGTGTGTGTGTGTGTGTGTGTGTGTGTGTGTGTGTGTGTGTGTGTGTGTGTGTGTGTGTGTGTGTGTGTGTGTTTGTGTGGGTGTGTGTATGTGTGTGTGTGTGTGTGTGTGTGTGTGTGTGTGTGTGTGTGTGTGTGTGTGTGTGTGTGTGTGTGTGTGTGTGTGTGTGTGTGTGTGTGTGTGTGTGTAATTATGTATGTACTGTACGGTTTCTATTAAAATAAATAGATTAAATCAGTGCTTCGGTGGTAACATAGTCAAGGGTAAGTAGCTAATTTTTTACTTCCCGACTAGTGAGTTCATGTACATTGATTTGTTTATTTATCTTGTTATATAGCGTCACAGACATAGCACTGCTGCCGTCTTGCCAGGCCAGTGCGGTACATTGGACTTGGCAATATGTTGGTTACAGCTCGTTTCTTATCGTTAATATTGTCACGTTTTGGTGTAATTTTATGTTGTTTTAGATTTATATTGTATATATATAACTGCCTAACGGTTAACACGTTACTTATCTTGTATAACAATTTTGTGGGGAAGCGACAGGGACTAAATGTTAAAGTTTTTAATAATGATCTTTAAGCCCTTTCTATGATTCAAATGACCATTGGGTAATCTTGAATTAACTATATTTTATTCTCAATTTACGCCTATGGATTAACATGAACTCAATACTCATCAAATTTGACAGCTTTTTCTAGAGATACAGAGCAGCTTTAAATCCACAAAACTGAGATATTTTTATTAAGTTTAAAAGCCGACTAATCAACCTAAATGTACATATATAAAGAACTAAGAATTTGTTCATGGAATCTACCTCAAGTTCCAGGAAAAAGTATAATAATTATATTATACCGGTTTTCTATACATAGAAATTATATGATATCAGTTATTTCGGTTAACTTAAAATATGTATGCATGGAAAGTAAACATCTAAGCAAAAATAACTCACCAAGGCCGTGAAGAAGAAAAAGTCCAAACAAAGTCTATATCAAATTTCTAGTTGTGTGGAGGTATGCATTCAAATGTACAGTGTAAATAGCATCTCAATATAGATTCTAAATGCAGGCTCGCACGCCAACAATCGTGAGCGGTGGCAAGGGTGGAGGTTCATCATTCGTTTAACTAATTCAAGGCTTGAGCGTCGCCATGGCAACGCGTCGAGGGTGGCAACCACCCAATAGTGGAGTGTAAGAACTAAAACTAAAAGCGGCAGTCTTTCTCCTTGTAAAAGTGTAGGTTCAAAGTGGACTTAAACTAATAAGTATCTGTTATCAGCAAGACAACGTAATGAGTTATTCATTATAGACAGACTGAGCAACAATGTCAATCCGTTTTTACATTGTAATAATTGAAGGACCGCCAATAACATACTTGTCCCCAGATTAATATACCTATTATCCAAACATTTCAAAATAAATAGGTAATTCATGTTCGAAAATAATACTGACGTAAGCAAGATGTAGTATATATTACTCCCCCTTGAGAATCTACTGAATAACTCGTTGCTCTTTGCAGCCCAACACCCAGCCGCCTCATCCGCCTTAATAATTTCCCGGACGATTGGATGCCTCTAGTTGCCTGTAAACAACGGCTATGCGGCCAATTTAAGTTTCCAAGAAAGTATTATTCTGTTTTTTGCGAAACTACGATCACTAATAAGATAGAAGGGGAAGTCCGCATAATTCATTTAAAGAAGGTTTAAGATAGGGTACGGTGGACTACGACGGTACCTTATCTTACATTTTATTTGTGACAATCGAGCGCGTACAATATTTGGTCTTGAAATCCATATTTAATAGGAAAATAAATTGCATAATATGCATATGTATTTATATATTATGACTTATAACTACTTGGCAATGTAGTACAAATTAACATATTACATACGATTATAAATGATTATGTTGGGAACTTATGGTCTCGGTAAAAAGGGGAATGCTTGTCAATAGTTTTACACTAAGGGACGTCTATAATTGACCGGAGTGGAAAAAAACAGTAGGATAGCGGACCCCGGGCACCCATTCTGAATTCAACTAATGTTTGACGTTAGGGTAAGGATAATACCGGGTGGACCAAAAGTCCGTTTACTTTTGAATCGGTAACTGCGTCGAGCAGCAACGGCGGGGTGGGGCGGAGGTTTACGCAATGCAAGAGCAGCCAATTTAGTACCATGGCCTCACTCAGCGAATTTTGAAAAATTGGAAAAGCGAAAGCGTAAAATTACAGATATTGGAGTGATACTAATCCTAATTTAAAGCATCCAAACCCCAAGGTTACTGTATGGTGATCTTTTATGAAAATCAAAGAGGACATGCTGTTACAATGAATACAGAGCGGTATATTGCCATGTTACAGAACTTTTTTGCTCCACCGCTACAGAATTTCGATGGTTTTAATCAATGATCATGATCGTGAAGATGGGGCAACATGTCACACCTCCAATGACTCATTGGGTGGATTCGCGAAATTTTTGGGCAAAAAGTAATTAATATCCAAAACAGGTGACATAAACTGGCCACCTCTTTTTTTCTTTGGGGAAATCTTAAAAGTCAAGTTTCAACAGTAACCCAGTGTCTCTTGTGGAATTAGAGGAATGTAATCGCGAGGAAATGCAGAACATTTCACAAAACACCTGTAAAGATGTCATTAACTTGTCATGATGACATGACAGATGTCAAAATAATCAAGGCTCATATATGTAGGACGTAATTTTTAAAAAATGAATCCCTATTTTGTACTTTCGTAATAAATAAACAGTTTTATCTTATTTAACTAGTTTTTTTTTATCATTCGTTCAAAATATATAATAATATTTTGAACAATATATCTAATTCCCCGTTCTCGTGCCGTTGAAATTTTAATCAGAAATAGCATTAATTCAGTGCACTTCAATTTACAGGAACCTCGCAGCTGAATCAATTTAATTTGAAAACGAGAATGTAGTAAAGAAGGGGGATCAACTTCGACTAGCAAGCGGTGTTGCTCGAACAGAGAATTCACCAACATTTTAAATTATATACAACTTATTAACTTACGTACATAGATAGCTACACCACAACATATAGGTTGAAATTAAATTCGATGAGGATTTATTAATTAATTAACTAGGATAGAAAAAGACACATTGAACCCACCTTATATAATAGGGAGTAGAAAAAGTTGAGATACAGAAATAAATAATTGAATGTAATATATTTGGCATATTTACTCATCCATGGTAACCTTTCATTCTAGCTTTTCACTTTCTCAACCATTCCTTCTAACCCTATTAAAAGCACTTGAGCGAAAGCTATTACCGGGGCTTAAATCTAATTTCACAACTTAATTCAATTTGTCATGTATAAAAAGGGAAGTGAAACCAATTTCTTTAGCTTCTGGCAACCCTCGAGATAAGACCACTACTCGTAGGACAGATTCCAAATGCGGTCCGCCGGGAGAGCAAGGGAATCCCTTCTAAATGCGGGTATTAGTTGAAATCACATTTATACTCCTCCCTTTATCATGAAAGTGATAAAGAATTCTAGTAAGTATAGCGAGGGAGAATAGAAAAAAACACGATGACACTTTACTGGTTCTTGCAATTTAAGAAACTCTTACCTGTTTGATTATTTCTTTGTATTTCTTAAATCTTTGATTTTGCCGGTCAATTATTAAATCTAGCTGTTGTCGGTGTGTCTACAATCTTAAATTTTGCGGTGCGATTTTCAGATTTTCCATTAACAATCTTTGCTCTGATAATATCTTCTTTCACAAGATCAGACGATCTCATTATTGGCAAATCTATATAAATAAAAATGGGTCGTAGAAATCTATATACGCGCATAATTTGAGACCAACTTTTCCGATTATGATAACTTGTTTGTGTATATTTGAGTGGGTCCCCGGATAGTTTAGATTCACATTCGGAACCGATAAGTGGCGCTGAGATCGGGTTCTAGGATCCTCCTAATCTACTGGACCGATTTTGATGTTTTTTTATGTAAGTTTGAGTAAGTTCCCTCCCCGATGGTTTAGATTCACAATTGCAACCGGTAGAAGACACTAGAATCGGGTCCTCGATATTTATTTTTCAGGGCAAGACAACGTCTGCCGGGACCGCTAGTATGCAATAAAATTAAGTCAAATATCTTGGATCTCACAAGTTTTAAGAGCCGATAAGTGAATACCAAACCTTTGTTCTTAGCGTTGAAAGCCGCGTTCCTATATCTTACTGTCCATTCTTTTACCTTACCATTGGTATAAAATTGCCATTACTTATATACAGCTTATGTCAAATTTTATCCAGTAGTAAGGCACAATAATGGATAGTGAGATAGAACCGGCATAAATGGTTAACGATTTTTACCCCACCTTTGTAATGCTTTATTTCGCCAACTTCTCTGGTCATGAACTTCATATTATGACGTGTCCAAAAAGTTAGCTTCATATGGCACAAGTTACTTAGTTTGACATCTTTCCATTTGTCATTAAGTGGCCGCGACGAACCCTGCGACGGCTAGTAATCCCAACATTACAGGGAATTATCCCCTCGGACCAACTGGATAAACTTCTCGAGTGAATGCTCGCAACGTACTCACAAAATGATCTTTGTGATTCGGCATCAACCTTTCACTTAGAATAAATAAAAATGTTATTTCATAAAATAGTCGCTGCTCTGCTGCAAGTTAATGAACCAATGATAGAACATTGGATGAAATTACATCGTGACATAATCATATTTTAATATTATAATTGAAATAATTTGTTATGGACTTAGTCTGGATTAAATAAATATTATTATTATTATAATAATACCAAAACAGGTTGTGAAATTTAATAACAAGTTTCGCGAGGTGTCACGTTACTGATAGATAAAGGGCCCTTTTATGCGTGCTCTCTATACATTTCATAGACTGTCGAGGAAGGCGTATTGTCGTCCGGGAAATGATACATCCAGGAAATACAGCTTCTTTCATTAGAAACGTGAGAAAGGAGCAAAGACGTGTGATAACAACTAAATAAATTATTCAAACAACATTCGCACACGCCAAATTATGTATTGTCAAAGCTTTGATCTACCTCATCTAAATTATAGGGTGACTTTTGGATGAATATTTATTCTGAGCTAGATCTTATTACCTTCGTAACGAGGAAAACGAGCAAACAATTTAAGATGACACGCAATGGGATGGCTACATTATAACTCTCAAGCACCCCTATTCAGTGTTTGCAGTAGTCGTAAAACCTTCACTCCCACCACATCATAAAATCACCCGTGAGCACATTTAATAGAGCAATAGGGCTCTAGAAAATAGCAAAAGGGGACATTGTTTATCAAAGTCTATACTTTCAGTTTTCCTGGAGATTTTCGTTGCTACACAAATTTTAGATCTGTGCCAAAATAATAATCCTCATAATATTTGTCTTCGTCCTCTGTAGAACATTGGCTGTCTATTGAAAATTGATAACAGTGAAACAAGCATAAACAATAAAAATGTATGGATAAAGTACTATTATCTATAATATTATAAAATTCTAAACATGCCGAGTCTGTATATTGAAGCTATTAAAAAAAAAAACAACTGGAATACACTATATAATCAATGCATTTTTTTACATTTGTCTGTTTGTTCGGGATTCACCTACTGGACCGATTTCGAGGCGGTTTTCGCTGATCGACAGCTAATTCTTAGATTTCAAATCTACGCTATTTTTTATACCGGAAGTTCCGCAGGAATTTTTCTGGGAATGATTTAAAAGGGTCAGATTGAAAAAAAAAACGAATTCCAATGTGGTTTCTTCACTGGTCGAGAGCAAATTTAATTAATAGAATGTGTGATTTTTATCCCGGGAATCCCGCGGGAATTTTCTCGGGAGCGGTTTGATATGAATTTGTTCGGATTCATAAAAATTAGCTTATTTCGACAGTTTCCACTAAAACGAAAGCTTACGGTCTTTTCTTTAAATGCTGCGATATTTTCTGTTCCGGGAATCCCGCGGGAATCTCAAGTCAAGCGTGGCGAAGGCGCGGGAATATCCTAGTATTTAAATAAAATTGATTATAGAAGCGTTTCGAATACAATCAGTCTCCAATGTACGACATAAAGCCTTTAAAAAGTTCAATCGTATCGAAATGATTCGTAACAGAAATTTAGTTTTACGAGAAACGAACTCAAATAAAATCAGCCATAAAGTCTGCAGATTCACACAAAACTGCGCCAACAGTAAAGGTTTTGATACTGGTTCAGTGATAAGCTGATAACGAATATATACTTCGATAGTTTTAGGACTTTCTCGGGCCTATTTTGATATTACTTATATATAATGTTATAATGATAGAAAGCATAACAGTTACGATATAGTGAATTTATTATTAGTATGCACAATTTTATACAATATTTCAAATTTGCATGAAACTGCATTTTATAATAGAATATGTATGTACAGTTCATTACAAATTCTTGTGAATTGAGGATCTGAAATTGATACTCCATAAAATAAATTATAAAACAAGAATCTGAGATACATTTAAAAGAAACAAGTTAGCCTTTGTTGATTTGGAATTTCTGAAGTTATATTTAAACGAATATTGGATCACTAGAAATGCACCGTGGACCTCCTTGACATAATAATAAGTATACAATTTTATCATTAACATCCTTAAGCACATTAAGTACTTTATCATAATGCGTCATATTCTCATTGAAGAACCTTTTTTTTTCATCTTTATTTATTTGGGACTTTTCCCACATAGGCATGTCAGCCCCATCATCTCCTAAACATACAATAACTTGTATATTAAATTTTAAATAATGAGCTGGCTCACAAACTAGCCTGTGGTAAGAGGTGTATATTTTTTCCTAAAATATTATAAATATGTTGCAAGTGAAATATAATGCCAGCTGTGGTACGCTGACTACAATTAAACATTAAACAATCACAAATACTACACAAATTACTCTGTCAACGTACCTCTTAACACATGAGTAAACTATAATGTGAGTGAAAGTGAGTTATTACAATAAAAGTAATACAATAACTACGTAGGTGGGCTAAATGAAGGCATTGAGTGAATAAATTATAATCGAATGATATAATAGGAAAGGTTAAGTGAAAATTAAACGAGATATCGATTTCTTGACTATATATAGTTTGTGCTCATGGCAGGAAAATTTATAGAAGCCGCTTGTACATTATGCTGGCAAACTAGATTTTAAAATACTAGTGTCAACATTCTCTTTTGGGATTGCGTCGAGAAAATTGGAGTTTCGATCGTGAGCTTTTTGCATTAGCACTATATAAGTTTTTTTGTTATTGCCTGAAGCACACTAAAAGACAGCCAGCCCAACAGATGAAGATGGAGTGGTTATCATCGCTTATGCACGTCCGCAACACCAGGGGCGATGTTAAAGCGTTTCCAACCTCTAGGTTCGGATAGGGGGCTGAGATAGAAGGGATGAGAGAGAATGGGAAAGGGAATGGGATAGTGACAGAAGCGGTACTTTAGGGATGACCCGACTAATGTAGGAGCGAGATGGAATGCTCCTCCGTCTCAAAGGAAGATCTTCTAACGAGGCTATTGTTCTTCCTCGCAGGCCTAGGCCCATCAATAACTGTCGGAAATTTGTATATATTCTTTGTACGTTTCGGGAAACGTTTGCGACCTCAATTATTGTACAGCGCCATCTATTTGCTTGTAAGTGTTCCACAAAACACCCCCTTGCTGATACTAGAAATCGATGGTAGTCGAATGAAGTCGAGAGTTATTCACAGCTATCAGTGTTTCTCGCAGTATGCCAATTCATTTGAAACTTGTCAGTCCTGCGAGTCGGACTGGATGCAGTTCTAGTAAGCCAGAACTTTGGTGGCTGTCCCAGTGAGTCGGAAGAGCAGGAGCTCGTGTGTCGGTTTCCAATGCGTATAGAAAGACGGTTGGAGTGGGCGATTAGCTTCGCGCGGGTCACATGGCTCGACTGTGTTGGCTGTTGAGTGGTGGCCATCCACAGGAAACAGCGTACAGCAGCCGTGATTTGGTTGCCGAAGTCGCTTGAGTGCGTAGCCGCGGTAGTAAGGATGGAGGTACATCGTGCTGCAGATGTGCGATCTAACCATGTAGTGGCTACCAGTGATGATTGGCAGTGGAGGCTAGCAGGATAAACTCTGTGTCTAAGTTATGTAGGAAGTGTGGTACTGATTATGGTGCTTGAAGTTGAGGTTAAATTGAAGTTCTATGAGTTGGAGGCATGAGGTTGAAGTGAAATCTTGAAGTTAATTTTTAACACTTGATTGAAGGTAATTTGAGATCTTCAAGATCTCAAATTACCTTCAATCAAGTGTTATTAAAAGTTGAAGTTACTTGATCGAAGGTTGAATGAAGTTATTGAAGATTGAAAGTTGTTGATGGTGAAGGTAGCGTGTTCGTTAGTCGAGGGTCACCAGTGTAGGGATGTCCTGACCAGGTGGAGGAGTGAGATGGAATGCTCCTCCGTCTTAAAGGAAGATCTTCCAGCGAGGCTATCACCATCTATTACTGTTAGAAATTCCTATATATTCTTTCTACGTTTCGGGAAAGGTTGCGACCTCAATTATTATACAGCGCCATCTATTGGCTTGTAAGTGTTCCACTACAGTACTAAACACGATTAGCTCGGGGCTAACTATTTCACGCCGATATTCTGTGAGAGTGTAGTATCACAATGATCGAACCGAGCTCGGCTAGCTGTAATCAAGATAATTAATCCAACATGACTGCCACGTCAGCGCGTCGAACTATAAACGTGGCGAACTAAGACTTAGATGGCTGGAGCTTGCTCGAGTGATAAGTGGTGTCACGATGATCTCGTTGGTGACCATTTTTACCATTTCATACCATCGTTTCGTAACCTCTTATCTTCGCCATAAACCTCATATAGTTGTCTATAAAAAATGTAGTCCCCGTTAGCTTTGTTTTAAATATGAGCCTGTAATATGGTAAACCTTACTGGTACAGTTAGAAAACTGTCACAATTTGGGACAAAGTAATTAGTACACAAAAATTATATTTGCTCAGCGAACCAAAATTATATTTTTAAAAGAACGCACAATAATATTCAGTTATTACTAGATAATATTAAATAGAAGTGTATTAATTTTTATTAATAAAACATCGCTGATGTATACACTGTTGCATGTACATTGTAAGCCATGAACTGTAGTACCTAAGGCTTATAGTAACGCCAACGTCCTTGAGGATTTCTGGATACTGATTTTTCGGGCGACAGCGGGGTTTTTCAGATGCATTATTATTTGATTGTAAATAAAATATAAGGTAATATTTAAAAAAAAACATCTATCTTTATTTATAAAGATGTAACAATTTTTTTCCTGTTTTGATAAAAGCTGAAAAAAATCTAATGGTTTCATTTCAATAATTTGGAGGTGATTTGGTGATTTTTTTTCTAAATTAAAATAACTACAGAAAAATTACGAAAAAAAAATAACACGTTACGTCTCATATAGTGAAGATTTGTGATATTTCGGTAAATTATTGATCAGTAAATATCAACGAAAAGTTGTTTCGTTTGCACCCCACTTTTGCGGCAACAGGAGCCTTAAAAAGTAGACCAAGTGAACAAGTTAATTTATGAAATACTGTATTACACAATTGAATGTATTTCCCATTTGCGCACGTACAAATTACAAATATTTCTTAAGTAAATAAGATTTATTTGGAATGCCTAATTTGTTTGCAAAGGTAACGTCTGGTTCCGATTTTTTAGTTTACAGCTTGCTTTATCTTTTAATGGGCTTCAAATTTGCTATAACTTCAGTTAGTTGGAAATCACATTACGTAACATTTTAATTTTTCCAATAATTTTGATTCAAAACAGCTCAGTGGCTAAAACCACATGCGATTCAAGATACAATTACAGGGGTCAAACACCGCTTAAGCCTTTTTCTGGCTTAATATACACGTTGTTACAATAACCATATGCTAAAGTTAAAGAAAAACATCGTGAGAAAACCTGAATTTTGAGATTACCAATGTGTGAAACCCGTCTATTCCCTTTACATAAACGTGACAGGCATACCCACAGTTCCCCGAATGATTAGACCCAAAACATGATAGTAGGGCATTTATTCTCATCACTACACTATTCGTAAATATAAGTTTAATTTCATTATCAATCGCTATGTTCATGTAGAAACTTTCAGGATTAAAGTTATTTTTTACATTTATGAAAGCGCTTCCATAAAACACGTTTTAGAAACGACAGGGAAAATCTTATTAACTGTCATTTTGCGGCACGTACTAAACGGCCCATAACGTTAAGGTACAAATTATGTGGAGAATCAATTTTTTATCGGCAAGGCGTCTTTCCTCGGTATAAAGTCTCTCTTTATTACCCACGTAATAACAACGCCGACTTTATTGGTGTATCAGTCTTGGCTTTAACCTCCAGAGACGCGCTTGCGAATCAATAAAAAAATATTCGCCAAATATTCATATATTTATAACTACATACATAGTAACAATTATCCAACTACTTATTAGTATTAGTAGACCTTTAAACTAATAAATTAATAGCCTTTTGATTTCCCCTTAATTTTTATCAAAACTTGACGACATTACAAGTCATATATTGTGTACTGGGGGGATATATTCAGAAATGAAAATATATAGAATAGATGTTGCATGTATTTTTGTTCCTGTTTTATAGTTTTGGAAATTAGCCTATTACCATGGAATTTGGTATATATTTAATTTAGACCATAAAAAGGGAGTATTTTACGAGATATATTTTCAAAATTTCAGCAAGTCGATTAAACCAAATATGGGGAAACTAATCAATACTACTCTCGACAACGAAGGTAAATATAGGAATTTTATTTCATGCAAAATGCATTTAAGCGAGATAACTTATCTAAAGTACCCGCGGGGGATGACATGTAGAAAATCCTTACTTGTTTTATATTTTTCAAAACAATACTAGAAGTATTCTTTTTAATTCTTATTATTAATCGTCCCAATAAAGCCATTATTGACTTTAGCAGTGATTTCAAAACAGGAAATCTATTTAAACGTCCTAAAATATATCGTCTGCACAAATCCGAGACTCCAAATAGAAGAGGCTATAAAGGACGATACGAAATCAGATTAAACTGGCATTACGTGGAATAGTTAAGCGGACGGTAACCGACGTGGAAACTTTACGATCGACGGTTGATATAAGATATTTTGATAAGCCCCCGAAGACATTTCCCCGTGGAAATAGCGTAATGGTGTTGTAACGGAATGGTGAACACGCTCCGGCCTCACGGGCATTCGGATATTGACGGAATGCAAATGTCAGTAATCAGATTCGATGCGCCGTTGGTATCAGTAATATCATTGCTACGTGTGATGTTCCAACGTGATTCCAAGATCTTATACGTAAATAGAGTAACATCAGAAGAGACTGTAATTACTTACATAATTTTTTTAAGGAGAACACAAGTGCTATACTGTAATACGTATTTCTTAACTAAATAACCAAAAATGTATATATGAATTATCATATCCCTCACTTGAGAAATTTCATCTCCTTATTCAGTTTCTTCGGGGTGGTTTTTGAGACAGCCTCTATCTTTCCTCATGATACGATCCTTGATAAATTGCAAATAAGTCAGTCTAACCGTATATTCGTGAAAATATAACAGATAAGAGTTTCTTTTCTTTCTTTCGCATTTATAATATTAGTTACCTATAAATTTTCATATTGACATGAACGAAATTGTGTTTTATATTTAAATTTTAAGCTTCCAACTAAATACGCAATTTTAAATGGGAGCTGGGGAACGATGTTGAAATTGGGTGTTTTCATACAATCAAGAAAAATATGTCTGAGAAGCTATTCCACAATGTGTTATGTAAATATCCCTTTATTTTTTATTTTTAACCATATGAAAACGAATATGGTTGTTAAAAACGAAGGTCTTAAACAATAGGTATGGGACACTTCTCGGAAAATAATAAAATTCCTATGGGTATAAATTTGAATCCAGGAAGGTTCGGGGAATAGCCAAATATATTTATATTTAAAATTCTCAATTATATTATTTCGTATTAATTTATTGAAGCAAGCGATTATTTAAAAAGTCTGTGCATATATCAATGACAGAGTTAGATACAGGACAGATATAGATGTTATATAATATTAGCTAAGAAATTTTAAACAATAGCCGTGTACTTATTCTCTGTAACATCGATGTACGTAATTGAGTTTTGAAACGCTGTTCCTGCCACTGGAAATGTGGACCCGAGACATTTAGTACTATCGACCCTTCGATTAAAACAGTGTAAGTAAAAAACAAGCTTGGTAGTTCAACGCTCTCTATGCCCATCTTTAATTGTAAAGGAGCCTGGTCGGGTCCTTAAAAGCTATAGAGAAAAGACGGCTGAAAATAAGTTTAAAGTAAAAACGGCATACAAATTTCGTTTTGTAAATGCATGTCATTCTAATGTCCTGGGTTTGGTGTGATGTAACAGAAGGGACATATATCAGAATACAGTAGTATTAAAGGAAAAGACATATTGCACCGACCCCAAATGATTGAAAGAAGGTAAAAGAAAAAAGAGCTTCTAATTTTGTAAATTTGAATTCTGCCCATGGAGCATCTTTAAATAGTATAAAAAAGTCAAAATATCATTATATCCGCTGACTCCTGCTAAAGTACGAAACGGATTTTAAGCGGTTTTCGCCATCAGTTAGATAATTTTTCGTGGAAGCTTCGAGCCGCGACATGGCCGCAGAGAAAACTCTTGTACTGAATATTGTAATCATTATCATCACAGATGACTAAGGAATCATGGTTACCAATACTTGCACATGATTATCGATATATGAAACTCATAAAGTACCTTTACACAAGTGCCCATTTACAATAGAGGTTTTCAGAGATTGTTGATTCTATATATTTAAGATTTAAACTTGAATTTGACTTAATAAACAACTTTCTTTTAATTTGAAGTGTTGCATGACTACCATCGAAAAAAAAATTGTGTGTGCAGTTCACACGCAGTAGAACTGAAACTTCAGAGAATATACTCACAGATAATTCTTCTCTAACTTATATTAATATTGTTACGAGCTACAGGACTCGAATTAAAAATGCCGTTGAAACTACTATAGAATTTATTAGAACTGTACAAACAGGTATAAAACAAATACAAATAAAACTGGATGCGACCAGTTGACACTGCACGATTCAATGCAATTCGACACGCTTAAAGTTCGTCGTCTATATCGCTAATCGAGAGTACTACAAACGTCTTACTCGTCTCGTAGTCGTCGCTTGACTGCCCGCCCCTCCATTCAGGCATCGTCTTATACTAACTACACAGTATTAAGAAATTGGCCGCGCACACTGCGTTTCTGGGAAATAGTAATTTGCACACCTGCGAACGGTCACAAAGTCGAAAACAATAACTATAAAGATTAGTTCGACGCTAATGATGGTTATAAAACAAGTAGAAAAACAATAGCATGTTTTTCTTAATTGCAAATTCAAAACACAAAAGAATTCCTTAATCCGGGAGGAAGACAATAGACTGCGCTTACAACAGGCAGCTGTGCGCTTATCTTTGATGGTATGTAACAATATAAATATAATTCCTTTAGCCTACAACCATCAACATATTATAATTCAAAATAAACTTTTTAAGTATCACTTTCAATTTTTCACTGTTTTAGTCTAAAAAATATTATCAATTTTATTTCGGTTTAAATTGAACTTATGTTTAATCATCGGTCTTATTGACTTTCTAATATATGCTGCACAATGTAAAACTCGTATCTCATTCTGTCGCAGGCTTAGTCCTATAGATTTGTGTCAATCTCTTTTTAGTGTCGCTTATTCGTTTCATCGAGTCACAACGATTCTAAAGAAATTTCACTTAAATAATCATTAAATAGACCACGACTATTTAATTGTTTTGAAAATCCCTATTAATATTATAAATGCGAAAGTAACTCTCTGTCTGTCTGTACGTCTGTCCGTCTGCCTGTTCCGTTTTCAGCTAAAAACTACTGGACCGATTTGACTGAAACTCAGTATATATATACATATATATACATATATATATATATATATATATATATATATATATATATATATATATATATATATATATATAGGTTGGGGAAAAGTTTCTTCGCATTTTATATAAAAATTCAAAAGGTTTTTTATAAAGCCAAACTCTCGTAATTTTTGCTGAGTGGCTAAAGATGTGGGAGGTCTAGCGTTATCATGGTGAAAAACCACACCCCTTCTGTTGATTAATTCCAGTCGCTTTCTCTCAACTTTTTGCTTTAATCTCATCAGTTGTTCGCAGTACAGTTCAGAATCGATGGTCCTGCCTGACGGTAACAGCTCATAATGAATAATGCCCTTCCAATCCCACCATACACACAGCATCACCTTGTTGCGAGTTAACCCGGGTTTCGCCACAGTCTGTGAAGCCTGACCGGACTTTGACCACGATCTTTTTCGCACGTTCTTGTCGTACGTGATCCACTATTCATCACAGGTTATCAGCTTCTTCAAAAATGGTTCGGTTTCATTACGTCGTAATAAAGAATCACAAATTAGTACACGGTTCATTAGGTTTCTTTCAGCGAGCTCATGAGGCACCCAAATATCGAGCTTTTTTGTGTACCCAGCTTTTTTCAAATGCGCCAAAACCGTTTTGTGGTCAATTCCCAGTTCTCCAGCTACATCGCAACTACTAATATGTCGATATTGCTCCACTTTTTCAAAAAATGGCATCAATTTTGTCCGTAACAGGGCGACCAGAGCGAAGTGCATCTTTGATATCAAAATTTCCGGATTGAAAACGCTTAAACCAAATTTGCGCTACTCTCACAGATACTACATTAGGTCCATAAACATCACAATTTTTTTTCGCGGCTTGTGTTGCATTTTTACCTTTTTTGTAGTAAAATTTTAAAATGTATCGAATTTCTTCATTAGATTCACTCATTTTAACAATAAGAAAAGCAAATGAAAATCACACATTTTCCTAATTTGAATTTGGAATTGTCTTCTTTAAAATTAAAACTTTTTAATGATACCAAAACCAGCCAGATACAAATGGTATAGCCAAAGAGATCTTATTACATATATATATATATATATATATATATATATATATATATATATATATATATATATATATATATATATATATATATATATTCGATGCCGATGAACATAGATGATACATAGTCCCGAAAAATTGGATGGTTTCCGGGATAAAAATATATTTGTCTCTCTGTTTGTTATCCTTTTCTAAAAGACCATTGGACCGATTTAGCTGAAACTCGGTACATATGTAATTTTAATACCGAGGGTGGCCAAGGAATACTTTTCATCTCGGATAATGGGATAGATTTATGCAAAGGTTATCCCAAAAAGTGGGATAGGTTTTTTGTGATTTTCCATTTTGGTCATCTTTGTCCTATTTGTCCGATTTGTCCGAGTCGTCATAGATGTCCTATTTGTCTAATTTGGACGTGACCATTCATTTTATGTAAATAAATGGTCACGTCTACTAAATGAAGAGCACCCAAGACTTTAACCAAGACATTCCGACCTTCCAACTGCAGTTGCATTTAACGCCATGAGAATTGAATATTCTCGCAATTTAGTAGCGAGTTCGAAGAGGCATACATAAGTATGTGCACTAAAGGAATTGGTTGTTAATCTTAAAGAAGCCACCTACTAAGTTTCTGTTCTGTTTAGCCCTATCAATATACTGTAAAAGTATTTATATCGCCGAAGATCCAGTCGATCTTCGACGATATAAATACTTTTAGCTAGCTAGCTATTAAGACAGTATTATATCAAAGCTAACTTGCCGTTACCACTTTGATTATTACTACATTCACCGTCAAGTTTTTAAATATAAATGGTACTTAACGATAAAATTAGCAATTCGTATCCAATCTCTAGAAACTATCCCATTAATCCGGGATAAAACTCCTCTATAATAAATGCCAATATCGAAAGTACATATATTTTTTTTTATTTCCATGAGTTCAGCAGACAGACAGACGGCCCACTTGGTGGAAAGCAGTTACAATGGTAACTGCTTTCCACCAATATGTGGATGTTCCACCACATGTGGCCATATCTATAGGCAATAGCCTATAGAAATTTGCAACACCAAAGGTGTTATAAATGCGCTGCTGCTCTTTTAAGGGAGACTGGAACCTGGTCACTAATGCCGAAACACAACTCAAGGTTGTTATGGCGACATACTTTAGACCAGGGGTGGTAGCCATCCAGTCGAACAAATGCCCTTTCACTTGGCAAAAATAAAATAAATACCAAATGTCATAATAATTGCTAGCTTATTGCCAAAGCTGTGAAGAACAAATAAACATAATATTTAACGTTTATTTACTAGTCTGGAGGGATTACTAAATATGTGACTTAAGATTGAAGAAAAGTACTGAAAATAACAATTGTTTAGTAAAAAACGTAACTCTGAAAACTTCCTAAATCTAAATCATTTAGATTTGTGACTATAGTCACGGGTCATTTCTCTGTTGTTTTTTGATAATTCATTAATTAAAAAATATTTTTGGAACAAATTAGAAAATATTTATTAAGAATTTCAACGATTTACGAGCTATTCAGAGCTACTACACTTTACCAGGGGATTGTTATTCATTCGAAACATGACTTTCAATGTTTAAACTTGGTCAGACTAAGCAGCTCTGTTCACTCCGTAGGCCAATAAAATTACAAGCACAAAGTTATACATTACACCAAGATTAAGTGTGTCAAACTTTTCTAATTACCATCATGGCAGAGGAAACAATAATAAAGTTATAATTCTTACACAACATCTGCGAAGATAATTTATATTACAAACGGCATAAAATAGACCAGGGTATGAAAACCGGTAGATAAGCTACGATTGACAATAAGACAATGGCTAGTGAGAACAAAGCCGATGGTCCTTGACCAATAGCGAAACCGGCTGGCCAACACACTTTTACTCTTACGCCGTATTGAATCATTCTAATACCAGCAGCTGCTATGTAATAAAATTTCATAATAATCAGTTCATATCAGAGGGTGTGTAGTAAAATCAAAGTAGTATATGGATGTAACTTTAAACAATATACCTAGTCTTGCCATAAATACTGTAACAAATATTTTTTTTTCTATTGCAAATAACATTTATAAGTTTTACAGTGTGTTAGTTTATTTAATACATAAATACAAAACAATTTAAAATATAAAAAGCTTATTCGAAGTGGTCTCCATTGGCTGCAATACAGTCCTTTAAACGTTAAAGCCAGTTATCGATAGAAGCAACCACTCTTTCCATGGGAAAATTCTTCACTGCCAATCGTATGGGTTGTTTTAGGGACTCCAAATTATCATGGCGTTTAGAGCAAGCCGTACTCTCTAAAACTGACCATAAATCATAATCCAGCGGATTAAGATCGGGACTAGACGACGGCCAGTCTTCAGCTCTGATGAAGTCCGAAACGTTCGTTTCCACCCAAGACTGCGTGGACCGTGCTTTGTGACCCAGCGCGAAGTCTTGCTGGAAGGACCATTCTTGGTTATTGAACATGGTGTTGTTAAGGGGCTTAACTACCTTCTCAAGAATGGTATCTTGATACACTTGTGTCGATGTTTTGATACCTTTTTCACAAAAATATGGCTGTCACTCCTTCATAGCTAACACCCCATTAAATCATCACTGAAGACGGACAATGCCCACGTTGCACTCTGTCAACTAATTAAGAAGCTTCCTTAGAGCTTTGAGCATAAACCCGGTCATTTTGTTTGTTAAAATGTTGCTCAATTGTAAAAATTTTCTCATTCGTAAACAAAATTTTTCTGTGACCCTTTGCTTACCGCTTCAGTAGTCGTTTTGATTTTACCACCCTATTCTTTTTTAAATTATGAGTTAAGACATTACCAGTGTGTCTTTTATAGGCTGCAAGTCCTAAGTCATCTTTTAAAATACGCGAAATGGTTCTAGGTGATATCTTCATCTCCCGAGATAAAATCTTTTGCTTTCGGACAGGATTTCTTCGAATTCTTTCCCTTACTGCTTTGACTACCTTTTTCGTACGAACTCTACGTGGACGGCCAGATCTTTTTCTGTCACAAACAGAGGAGGTCTCATTGTACCTATTAATAGCCCGGTACACAAACATTTGACTAATACCAAGCGTATGGAGAGTTTTAAAAATTGCATTTGGCTCCATACCTACTTTGTGTAATGCAATCACAGCGATTCGGTTCTCTTTATCGTCCCACTCCATTTTAATATCGCAAAATGTTGTACAATGTATTAGCGCCAAAATGTGAAAACACAATAAAATCATATAAAAATGACAGATTCTAAATTCAAATGCAATATTTTGTTTCTTTTTAATTGTAACAGTATTTATGACCAGACTAAGTATATAGTTATTAAAGATAAAAAATTAAACATTGCTATGTGATAATTATAATATATAACACGAAAGATTACATTATTTGTAATATCATAGCATAAAAGTTAAATAACTAATGCGACTATAATCTACGCCTTGCATGTTAGCGCTCGAATACCCTGGCAAAACGACAGCGATTTGACAACTACACACATCATAAGTGTCTAGAGATCAAGTAAATTTCTAACTATAAAAAATTATCCAATTAATATTTACCAAATCTAGTCTTCTAAGCTGGCTTGTTAGCTTAAACATGGGAATTAAAGTAAGAACTTTAGTTTAAATTAATAACTTATCCCTATATGTATTTTGTAAACAGTAAGAAAAATTGCAATTTTTGCAAATTATGGAAAATAAACCAAGTTAACGTCGTCAATTAAATGGCAAAAAAGGCAAAAATGAGGATTTTTAAAATTTGTATTGTAAAGGTTAAAAAAATATAATCTGTTTTTCTACCATTTACACGAATCACATATTTACGGCAATTTGGCATGCTTAAAATCAGTTCATCAAAATCACTTAAAGGAATGGCCGTCCACATTCTTTCTAACAAGTCAAAAAGTTGTTGTGGGGTAAGTACGGCATCCATACACGGCAGAGCTCTTCTTTGGAACATATTCCATGTGTACTCTATTGGGTTGAGGTCTGGCGATTGAGCAAGCTATGGCAGAACGTTGATGCGAGCATCGGCAAGAGTACGTGTAACGATCTAGCCGGGTGTGGACGTGCATTGTCGTGCATTAGTCAAAACGAATCACTCAACCGGCTTCGCAAAGGGATGATCACGGCTGAAACAATTCTCTCCGCATAAATCTGAGCATAGGAGCTTGCCCCTGATCCAAACGAGATCGGTTCTTCCACCGATCCAAATACCGGCCCAAACTATTATTGGTCTCTCTCCATATGAATGAACTTTCTGATAAAATTTCAAACGTTCAGAGGTCCTCCAAATTCATCGAAAAAGCAAACACAACGCTAGTCTTCTTCCTCCCAATTTCTGTGTTCACGAGCCCATTGTAAACGGGCTCTACAATTGCGGGGTGCTATAGGTGGAACTCCCAGCGGCCTTCCGGGATGCAGACCCACTTCACGTAAACGATTTCGGATGGTTTGGTCGCTTATCAGAAAATTTGAAGAGCTGTAGAGCCTCGTAGCCAACATCATGGCGGTCACGGTACGGTTCCGTCGAGTAGTATTTTGGATGTGCCGGTCCTGTCTGCGAGTGGTGATGCGAGATCGTCCTCCATGTCGCTCGGCCACGCTGTCCGTGACACGATAGCGTATTCAGAGGCGGCTTATCACGCTCTGTGTAGTGCCAAGTGACAGCCACAGTACGTTGCCTGGAACCAGCTTGCAACAATCCGACAGCTTTCATCATCTCTGCTCGTGTCAAATGATTTCGTCGCTCCATATCGATGCAATTTTTTTAGTTCCGGTGCAGACATTGTAATGGTTTTGTAAAAAACTATTACAAACTTTTATAGGAATACTAATTGATAGTTAAACAAAATTGAAAGTAAATTCTTTATTCAAATAGTGAAATTCACTAAAAAGAATCAATAACGATCCAAAAAAGTAAAAATAAGGCGATACTCTAAAACCTACTTGATCCCTAGACACTTATGTGTATTTCTGCAAACTGTAATAAAATCGCCGCCCAATGCTTAGAGAATTTTGCACAAATAAATCGATGTTGTGTCCAAAGTTACCTTACTAATACTATTATATATATACAATTGGTAGAGACCTACAACATCAACATAGATAGTACAACAAAGAGGCCGAGTTTTTCTATGCTCTTTGTAGCTTTTCACCGTCCAAGCATATTATTATCGTCATTCTCATCAGCTTATCATACGCGGCAACAGCTCGTACTACAATGGAGATAATGATATGACTCCCACGCACTAACTGACGTATTGTGCGTACCATTGACAGTTATTGCACCCAAGACCACTATAGTGATTGTCGCGTTATAACCATCATACATGTACATTAGCTTTTGATCGAGTTTTTCTTCCCATAGCATTAAGAGCTAACAATGGCCAGGCTCAATATACAACTAACTTACATTAGTAGGTACATATACAGTCGACTCTCGATAATTTGAAAGGGACCGGAGATACATTTCAAATGTCAAGAGTTCAAAATAACAAGCGTTTACTTATGGAACTTGTGGAAAGACATTTGTTCTTTCTTGGATTAATTTTAATAGCACAAATCAAACATTAACATAACTCATTAACGTTTGAAAGAAGACTGGATTGCGAACTTACTCATATCTCATTTATGTAAACAATTGACAGGTCTGTACATGTATGTAAACAAACGACAGGTATGTGCATGATAAACGCTTCAAATTATAGAGAGTAGGAAAGTCTGGACTTCAAATTATCGCATGTTTGCGAGCAAGATAATATTCCTTTAACTTCAAATTACCGAAGAGACCAATTAACATTGATTTTATTCAATTTATCGAGTATTTTTCCAGAGACCGGAATTTTTTTTCTAATTATCGAGAGATTCAAATTAACGAGTGTCAAATTATCGAGAGAAGACTGTACATATATTTGCAAGGTTATACTTAACTAGACGTAATGTAGTAAACATTACATTAATTTAGATTAATATTAGATTTTAATAAAAGTGTCGAATACATTAAAAATATATTATTAGAAAGTACAACCAATTTTGAAATAAAACAAATATATAGTTTAGTGAATAATCATTCAAACAAAGTAATGATAAAGAAGACAATAATCCCTTTAATCGTTTTAGTAGGTAGGAACTAGGTATATAAGGATATAGTTTAGGGAATTTCCCAACGGTATCACTCGTGTAAAGTGATTCTGATTCCGTGCTTCTGTAGAACTTGTTGTAGGACTTAAGGAATAAACAATCTTATATTTATAGGACTGTTAAAAACATATTTATATAAATCATGCTGAACAGAAGATCAAAACAAGACACTCCAGTGAATTCCTCTCTGACCTCCCCGGCAAACGGCGAGCCCTGTTCAACTTTGCTGTGCGAACACTAACCATATTCGGTTTTAAAGCAACATGTATACAATAATAATTGTACTGATGCGTTATACACATGTATAGGTGAATATACGCATTTCCTTATAAGGCTTGGAGCGATTCCTTTTAGAAAAACAAAGGAATCGTTTTCATAACTACTATTCACACAAATATTGTTATATGTAATTATTCTTTTTGTGAGCAATTACCACTTATTATTATAAATCACCTTCTAGTGCACCTGTAATTTGTTAATAATAACCCCCAAGAACAATTAACGTATCACCTCGACTGTCTTGATTATTAGCCGTGAATGCGACAGACAGCTGCACAAGTGATGAAACATCGTACTTTCTAATGTTACAATGGCCTGCAATTGTATTTGCTTTGGTTATAATAATACGGTCAATTTTATTGCCACGCCTGTGTGTGATGTGCCCAATAACGGATTAACTCAACTATTACACAAAACATTCCGAATTCCTCATATTACAGTATTATTATTATTTTCGGGCAAGAACGGAAAAAGCGTACGATTTCCTGTGGCTGGGCGGCCTGTAGTAAAAGTCGACCAAACAATCCACAGTTAGGTAGTAGGGTATTTATTTGACCAGTCTGGATGGCTACAACCCCTGGTCTAAAGTACGCCGCCACAACAACCTTGAGTTGTATTCCGACATAAGTGGCTAGGTTCCAGTCTCCCTTTAGAGAGCGGCAGCAAATTGGTAGCCCCTTTGGTGTTACAAATGTCCATAGGCGATGGTAACCGCTTTCCATCAGGTGTACGGTCTGCCTGTCGGCTGAACGCATGGAATTTAAAAAAAAATGCGTGTAAATATTAATTAACAGATTATGTAAGACAGAGGACTGTTAGCCGGTTAAATACTTATACGTAACATACATCATGCTTAGTATATAAATACATACCAAAGGAACGAAAACAATAATCTTACAAGACAAACAGATGGGGAGAAACAAACCGTTTCGCCCTTGTTTCGCCCACTGGCTGGCAGACCAGATTTTGAGCTTCAAATTGACAACGGTCATTATATTACATAGAGAGAGAAAAGTCGTCATAAAAGATATGTTATTTATATCCACGCTTATCTGATTGTACATAGGATATTTCTTCATTTGGTAATGTAAATACAAAAGAGAAAATTATACATATTTATAATGCACGCATCGTTTTCCCTCTGCAACGACCTGTCACAGAAATGTAGGACATTTAAATTAATTTTAAAATCTGCTAATATTGCAATAACATTATCATAAACGTATAATCGATTGCTTACGTACTATCCAGGGAGAGGATATTGCACTAATTCTTAAGTATATTTTCTAATATGAAACAAAATTAAATCAACATGAATGTTTCCGTGGACAACAACAAGAAGGAAAGCAGGACGTTGCATTCACTAAAGCACGTCCCAAAGCCCCAAAACAATTTCGATATATCAATTTTTCGATACAAGATAAAATGTAATCTATTGGAGGTTTTGGTCGCTCGCTTTCCAACAGAAGGACAACGAAAAATCACTTGTAATGTTGATTATGTTTTACTTTGTAATAATGTTGCCAAGTAACTTTAGGTACCTACACGATTTGTGAATTTCTGTCTAGTTCAATATAAGAAAAATCAACCAGATATTTGGTTGTATCGCCATACTGATCAAATTTATCTATTTATTTGTTTCTGGACTCTAAGTACGCCAAATATCAATTTAACGCTTTAATTGTAATTAAATTAGTTTATGTCAATAAAATATGTATATTTCAAGTCTGTACTAACTTGATAATATACAATATTATATATTATCATTTATATTTGTAGTACAAATATAAATGATAATATTGTATCTACTGCAAAGGAGTGTTCCATTAACAAACTGTATGACGACAAACAACAATAAAGAAATTATTAACAAGTGACCATGTGCGATATAAGCGACGACATTTATTCAAAAGCTTACAAAAATAATTAAGAATTTATATTTATACAAAAATATTAATAAAGATATACTTTATAAAGCAGTATCGTAAATAATTTGGGGAAATTTTCTAGAAATTCATTCCAAAATCCTATAGTAACCAGGAACATGTAGTTCTGCAAGTACAATAATTTTTCGACTTTTTAAGTTGTTGATATATGTAACTGACTGTGACACAAACAGATCTTAAAATTAAGGAACGTGTAACTTACTAACTTTATACAAATAATAATAAGCATTAAAAATAAGACTTCAATCAAAACGAAATATTAAACTAATTAATTACACAGTATTTGGATAGAGAGATACCTAATACCTAATACAAAAATAACTTATTTTCTTAAACTAACTTTAAATATATACAAATGGTTATTTACATAATTATAGAGAATAGAATAACAACATGAGAAATGCTTGTTAGATAAGAAACGGTAGTCGAAGAAATAGTAGACGGTATTCAGCTACTAAATAGTAAAGTATTTTTCGCACAAAAACGACGAAATAAGCAACTTAATAAAAGAGATTCAATAAATGAAATGAGCGAACAAACAAAATGAAATTGCAAACGAGCAATAATAAAGTTCGTAAATGGATTGAGTGAGAACCATTTTTCAAATGAAAAACATCGCACTCGAACGGTGAGAAATTGCACTACATAGAGATAAATATTTAACAAAGCAGCAGAATTGATTCGTTTTTAGCAAATAAATAGATTTTTGATAATAATAACAACTGCTATGAATTATGTTGATTCCCAGTCGGGTAACAAGTGTCTACGACACGATATTTTTTTTAAACAGTACAGAAAGTTAATATTATTGATTTGAGGCCTAGGGATAAGGGCTTATATCCAGACGGTCGCAGCCTTCTTTACCATACCTATATTGTCTTTTCGGTATAATACCCATTAGATTTACAACTGGCTTCTATCCGGGACTTCGTTAAGTAGATTAATGGTCAGTTCCTATATCTTACTATTCATTCACTTGCCCTACCTACCGTCGATGGATTTTGATATTACTTGTATGGAGCTTAGTTAAAATTTTAACCGATAGTAAGGCAAATGAACGGTTGGTAAGATATAGGAGCTGGCCGTCGAACAAAGATCAAAGCCCTCGCAGAACATTGAACGCTACGACACTCGCTTTCACATAAGTTCATATCTTATTTATTTATTTACCCATTTGAATTGCAATGAACACTAACTACATTATTAGCCCAATTTTGTAACAATATATCAGTGCCCTAGGCTTAGTATTCTACTTATAATTGAGTTTTCTTTATTATGTATTAGTTTATAATATTTTAATTTAATAAAGATATACTATCCCATACATAATTATATCATTTGACTCTACGACAATTTATTTAACGTTTGTGTAGATTTACTTCTGTGAGTACGATGTTTATAACCTTCGTCAACAAATGAGCTATGTGATGCAAAAATAACAATAATAAATCTTAAAATCCAGTTTAGATTCAATATTTTCTAAAAATTACATTCATAACAGAAAATAATCCATACAGAGAAACAGCGATAACGTCTATAGACAATTGTATGACAACGTATAGTATAGAACAACGAATTGTATAGACACTGATACGACGAATCATTGCGTTTATACAATTTAATAATAAATGATAATTAAATTTAATTCAAATCGCATTCGCAACATCGCGTGTTTATAAACGATTGTAATAGTATATACCATCGTCATGCATTATGATGTCGAGGGACAATCACTGTATCGTATAATGGAACAATCCACAGTCGTACCAGCCACGTAATCATCTCGCAATTATCGCTCTTTAATTATGACATTTCGAAATGTAGGTGAGGTATAATTACAGATTATGAATAACTTTTCAATTTCAATCCCTCATTTACATATTTGGAATATTACGTAACACAGAGAATAAAACTGTACTCAGCTTAGACTTTTGCGTGGCTAGACTTTCCAACAACAGAAGAGTCATGACGAAAAGTTTCAAATAAAAGACGTATAATCTAACAGAAGCTCAGATTTGCTATTAGAACACTAATCAATCGATGTCTATAGCTTAACTGTATTGGTGCCCTAGAGGTAGAAAAAGGAAACGCGGTAGATAAATCACAAGATGGGAGAACACAATCATGAATACAGCAAGCAAACTATGGGCTAGAATAACAAAGCATAGAAGTAAATGAAGGTATTTGGAGGATGCCTTTGCCAAAAAATGGGCAAACAGACCCAGTTGCTGATGTGGACTCAGCAGCAAGCATGTTTATGGTGTTTGAATAAATACTATTGATATTATAGTTTGATAGCCTGTTCGATTAAATGCTTTTTAGGATTTTGAAGCTAAATGACAAAAATAGTGGACGTTGATCACCACAATGGAACCATTTACGTGGATTGACATATACTTGGACAATTTTTCTAATCGGAACAGACAAAAATGTTGAACAAGAGTCGACAACATTCGATTAAATTAAAACTATACATCATTTATGTACGAAACATGCTAGCAGCAAAAAAAAAGTTGTGTTAACAGGAAGTTCGTGGCTTTACATATACATACATACATCCTGGCATTTGTAGCTCGACGATAAAATTTGAGCAATATCGATTTAAATAGCTCAATACTTCGATCACTGGCCTGGTATGAATCAACACGCAAATTTTCCTGTATTAAGGAATGATAACATGTTATTATCAATGCCAATGACTATATGAGTAATGAACTCTTAGCTTACTTATTTGATAGGCGAAATTCATGGTCACACATTCATTACGCTGCTTAACCAGTTTATCTATCAAGAGCAAACTACGCGACAAGCTGAACTATAATCGTCGTGCACTTGAGGTTCTAAGCACAGATAATAGGGTTATTCACTTTTGATGTACGAATTTTCTCATTAATATGTTACGAATTTAGCAACCTACTCTAACATTTTACCTCGCCTGATTCTCTTTGCGGCAGACAGAAACAATGGATGTCCAACTACTACGATCTTGGCATGCGTTGTTTATCTATGTTTAAGGAATATCAAGAAAGTATAACAATCCCATAATTTTCATAATGCATCTCATTTACAAAAACCTGTACTTTTCTGAAACATGTTTTTGAGTGAAAAATCAACAACAATTAATGTGGGTATATCACAACTAATTAAAAATAAAACTGTCAGTGGTAGGACTGCACATCAGAAGTGAAAACTTTGTATCTGAGCGTGACGATCACGTGAGTTCAGTGCTTATTCCTTATTCCAAAAGTGCCCAACGTCCATAAATAAATTGTCACTTCAAAAAATATTATAATCTTGAAATGAACAAGTTCGTACAATTTATTCGACGGTACAATACGCTAGAAATTCCCCTAGTCCTAGTAACAATCCCTCAAGTACCTAATTCAGAAAATCCTAATGTCAAAAGATTTTTCTTAACACAAAGAGGTTCTAGCCTAAAAGCATTGTTCTTGGAAAATACGATATTAAATAAAGATATCAAAACGCAAAAAGACAAGGCGCGGAGGGAAATCTGGAGATTACCGCCTATTATTTTTGGAGTAACACAACGTTGGCAAAAAACATGAGACGCGAGGCTGAAATGATAACAGCGAAAATATCTTACGTCGTTACGATGTTTACTAGAATATGGTGTGTTGAATTTGAGTATTGTTATAGACGATGTACCAGATGAATAATGAATATAATGTTCTTTCAATTTGGCATTACTATACGTTGCTTGCCGTGGAATGCCTTCCTGTTTAAAATTATTGTCACTCATATTCCGATTCATAATTATCAGATATAGCTTTGTCGGACGCCCTAAGATCTACCATTTACCTACTAATAATATAATTTCGGTGCGATTTTATACCGCTTTGTAGCCTATACAAGCGCGCTCAACGCGGAATTAATCCTACACGGATATTAAGGTTCGACTACAATTTTGTAAAGATAAAATTGAATTATTCATATTGTTACGAGCTACAGGACTCGAATTAAAAAAATGCCGTTGGAACTACTATAGAATTTATTAGAACTGTACAAACACGTATAAAACAAATACAAATAAAACTGGATGCAACCAGTTCACACTGCACGATTCAATACAATTCGAACGCGCAAAGTCCGTCGTCTATATCGCTAATCGAGAGTACTAGAGAACGTCTTACTCGTTTCGTAGTAGTCGCTTGACTGCCCGCCCCTCCGTTCGGCCATCGTCTTATACTAACTACATAGTACAAAGAAATTGGCCGCGCACACTGAGTTTCTAAGAAATATTAATTTGCACACCTGCGAACGTCCACAAAGTTGAAAACAATAACAATAGGGATTAGTTCGACGCTAATGATGGTTATAAAACAAGTAGACAGATAGCATGTTTTTCTTAATTGCAAATTCAAAACACAAATAATTCCCTAATCCGGGAGAACAATAAGCTGCGCTTACAATAGGCAGCTGTGCGGCTTATCTTTGACGGCATGTAACATCATTGAATGTCGTAGTACCCTTTCGTTATTGTCTTTCAACCAAATTGAATCCATTTGGTTCAACGGCTTGTTCCCAAAGTTCTCAATTCTTTTGTTTAAAAAAGATAAGGATCTCATACATTAATTCCCAAACTACTCAAAGAAATTTATATTAAAAAAATTAAATTACAAATACTGTTTTGATGTCAAAGTACTCAAAAGGAAACCGAGATTGTTCCCAAAGTAATCAAACCATTGTTTAAATCAGTTCCTGAAGTACTCAACGTTAAAATATTATTAAATCGATCAAGTTTTATGTTCTTGTACGAGATATTATAGGTAGGTGTACAGTCAGCTAGAGAATTAATAAGTAGATATTATACCCACATGGATGACAAAACTTTTCGTTAAAGGATTAAACCTCGTCATAACATTCTTCTATGTAAAACAAAATTCTAACAAAAAATAAACCGACTTCAAGAGCAACTAAAAACCAAAAAAAAATTTTTTTTACATCTTAAGTCGGTGCCAAGTAAAACATAAAAATTACTGTATTCTGTAATATTTTGTTGTTGTAACAATGTTTAAAGAATCTTCTTGTATGCGGAAACGATAGCGAAAACGTTGTTGAGTGCTGCTCGAAGCTAAATTCTTTGTATTTGTGAACCTCAAATAAATGCCATCAAATTTCACTAACAAACACGTCGTTATCATGGTAATGCAAACTAATTTCCATAGCATATGCTGGTCAGTAAATAAATGTATATTAGTCGGTTCGGGCATCCGCCAGTCACTGCCGCGGCACGGTTCGTGCATTTTAGATCACAGGAAACCAACTGCTTGACGCGACCTTCAATCGTGTCTCTCAGCCCGTTTTTGTCCGTTGTATTAAAAATCCGATTGGTGTAATTGCTTGACGAAAATTATTTAATAAAATGATTACACCCGTCACCTGGTTTAACAAGTAGCATTTTCGTTTGAATCTCAATACCGACCATCGATGTTTTCTAAATAAGACGGATTTCATAACTCAATTTACGCGATCGTGCTGCTTATCGTTATGACTTTCTATTGTACGCCTAACTAGTCCTAATATAGTCTAGTATAGCACGTTATTGATTTTAATTAGTTAACCTAGTATAGCACGTTATTGATTTTAATTAGGTACTTACTCGTTTTACGATTTCATACACCTAACAATATTTCAAGACGTTTTCGATTTGATTTTCAGGAATTTTCTGCTGTATCTTCAAAACTCAGGGTCTAAATAGCAATGAAATTTATATAGAACCATTATGAAATTATACTAAATCCAACACAAAAAGAATGATAAAAATCGGCTCAGAAACAAAAAAAAGTTATAAATGAAGTAAGTACCTCAAAAACTAAACCTTTTTACATGATTTTAACGAATTTTGAGTAGTTTGTGAACAAGCCGGTTCAAACCATGTAATTCAGCGTTAAATTACTTCAATCGCCGCCACATAATGCATTCTTCAGTTTAAATTTTATGTTGCCATTTAGGAGACATGGAGTACTATATATTGTAAAATATACTTTACGATATTGTTCCTTTGTTCTTTTTATATGTAAATATACGGTGGGACCGACATCTCACGTTATGAAGCGGGGGATGAGATTATATACAATATGTTCCGCATATTAAATATCTACTAAACAAAAATATTTGGTGTTTGCATTAAGTAAACTCAAAACAATATTTATAAAATTTATTTTTATTATTTATTTATTTATTTGACACATTTATCACGGTGTGCAGGTTTCATCACGATGATTTCCTTTACCGTTAGGACGTTGTAATTGTAACAATATGCAAATGCTGTTGGAAAATTGTCGAAGTGTTGCTTACTTTCCGGCCAGGATTCTAACCCGCGCCCTTTGATTTTGGGACACTTGCGTTAACCATTAAGCTACCACAGCTTTTATTATATCTATACTAAGTTATAAATATGACAGTAATTTTTTGGATGTTTCAATGAGTTTATGTGTTTGTTTTTCACGCCCTTGAAAATGAACCGATTGTAATGATATTTAAAAACGTACCTACTACGCATTATTAAAAAATTGCATTAAGCATTTTGATTAGTGACATTATTTGAAGTGCAATAAGATCTACTTTTGACAACGGGGATGAAAATCGGTACTTTTTGCCTAAAAAATAGGGATAGTTCCTGCGAGATGAGGATCTTATGCGAGAAAGCTGTATGACAAATTTTAATTTTAAACACAAACATTGTAACATTCAACTGGTTTAATTATAAATTACTAGCTGTACCTGCAGCTTCGCTCGTGCGGGATTAACACTCGTTATATTTTAGCTAATTTAAACAATGTCTTTATAAATATTATTCTGCTGTATAAGCTATATTCTGTAAATTCTCATCAAAATTGGTTCCGTAGCTTTTTCATAATAGTGTAACAAACATACATCCATCTTCCAAACTTTGCCATTAATAATATTGATAAGATTAAGTTTCGCTTGTGCTTTAAATTTAAAAAGTCTATTCTTGATAATAAATCTGAAATGAATAATAGAAGCAATGGTCTTGCTATTAAAGCTACGAGATTAAAGACATTTGTACCTACTTTGATTTGAGGATTACCGAGCCCGCCACAAGCTTAAACTTTCTGAATAATTCCTTGAAAATGATGAATCTATTACGTAATCGAGACTGCCGAGCCGGTCTCGTATTTAATATCGCGTGGAGAATAATGACCAATATTTTAAGTTTATACTAATCCACATCTGTAAATTCTAACGTGATTTTCTTATTTCCATAGAAGCAAGCCCTGTGTTTAAAATCAATTGATTTAGTTGTGGACTTAAGACTTTTAAAACTAGTCTAGACTTAAATAGTGTCTAGACAGGAACAAGAGGCTCTTAATTTTAATATCAATCGATTGACATTTTACCATCCTTATCGAATAGCATTCACACAAGCCACTCGATTTTCAAGATTAGAATGTACAAATATATACCGATACATCGACCTTCAAAAATTAAAAACAGGTCGTGAAGGATGCCTTACAAATCCTTATTTATTTCCTGACGCATAGATAAAAAATATTATTTACATAGTGACCAATAAGACATAATGGTAATATATAGACTACATACAGTAACTATTATGTATTTTGTTTGATAGATGTAATGATATAATTAGATATATTCAGAAAGGAGTTGTATTATTATTTATATGAGAAGCTCTCCTGGGTAGGTACCAAGCCGTAGAATAGGACATGTGCGATACTATTCGCTTCGGAACGCCAGTTTACAGCCTGCTTTCGCGGGAGCTTTCGTTACGCAGCATCAAGGTACTGGAATAATATACCACCACCCATTAAAAATCTGCAATTTCTTAATGTGTTTAGAACTAAATTAAAGATATTTTTAAAAGAGCAACAGAGTTCACAACGCGACCTAAAACATGATACAAGTGGTATTTAATTTAATTGTAACGTCGTTTCTTTTATTAATTTTTAATTTATGAAATGCTCGTATTTATAATACTAATATGTGTGTATGTACACACAAACACACGCACACACACACCCAAATGCGCGCGCGCACGCACGCACACACACACACACACACACACACACACACGCGCGCGCGCACGCACGCACACGCACGCACACACACACACACACACACACACACACACACACACACACACACACACACACACACACACACACACACACACACACACACACACACACACACACACACACACACACACACACACACACACACACATATATATAATTATTTAAGATTCAACTTTTATGCTTTGCAATGATGTAATGTTTGCCGTGACGATACTTGCGAGCTTATCGGATGATCAGCGTTGGTTTTAATAGACCAGAATTATGCTGAGACTGTTGGCCTTTTAGGACAAGATTATTTTACTTTAATTTTAAATTTATTAACAATTATACCTACAATATCTAATGTAATTTATCCTGAATAAAAAGATTTTCTTTCTTTCTTATTTTTTCTATAATTTATTATGACGACACAAAAATTATCTTTGATCATATAGTAGAAATACCTTTGAACATTGTAGTAAATCTATTTGACTTATTTTTCAATATTATTTACTAATTGCGTACTCTCCTTTTACCACATGGCAAAAGGGTTTTTAAATGCAAACCAGCAGTTTATTACACGATTTAATTCCTAAAATTGCACACATTCCTTTATTCAGAAACTTAATAAGGGACTTAAAATGAGCTAGTGCAATAGCTGTCAGCAGGATAGCACAGATGTAGTCGGTAACGTTTATGAGTGCCGGCGCTGCACTTCAGGCGAAGGAAGCAACGAAGCGAATAAACGGGGCTGACACAAATCGGGTTAAAAGAGAAAACTCAACCACATTGAAACAAGATTTTCCTTTAAAAAGAAAATCAAATAATAAGTAGAAATATTCGATAAAAACGAAATTCTTTATTCTTGTTAAAATCTAGACTAAAAATGAACTTGACATCGTGGTAGATCAGTGGTTAAGGTATGTAATTTTCATTCGAGTGACGTGAGTAGGAAACTTTGTCAAAAATTATGCAACACAACAGTAACAGTTTTGCAGACCTACCATATGCATATTACTACAGTTAACATAGGGAAGGAAAACATCATGATGAAATTTGCACACAGATTTTTTTGTTTTATTTCAGAGTTCAGTAGACAGGCAGACAGCCCTCCCGTTGGAAAGCGATTACCATCGCCTATAGACATTTGTAACACCAAAGGTGCTACAAATGCGCTGCTGCTCTCTTAATTGAGACTGGAACCTGGCCATTGATGCCGGAACACAGCTCAAGGTTGTTATGACGGCATACTCTAGACCAATGGTGGTAGCCATCCAGTCGGGCAAATACCCTCCCACTTGGCTGTGGGTGGTTTTGTCACCTCTTACAACAGGCCGCCTGGCCGCCGGTATATGAATACCCGCCAATCCGTCTTAGAAAAATGTGACGGATATACCGTCTGTTGCTCTATAACGATGACAGTGGGAGGTTTATGGGCTGATATTCTATTTAATTTAATTTTAGACTTTTTTAGTTGAGAACCAAACTTTTTGTACCTAAATCACATTTAATAAGGATAGGGTTCACTTCGAGGTATCTCAGTCATATTTTTATTCGGCATGAGACTGCTTAAGGCGAAACCTTCACTATTTCCTTGTCTCAGCGTTATCATAAAACTTACCTATCCTTGAAGCGAAGGTTATAAACAAAGCCTTCCATCTTTTGGTCAAACCAAAATGTATTAGGCATACAAACTGGCATATAAACCGCAGTTTCATAATTTTACAAATTATTATTACCTGTAACAAAAACAATACAGCTATAAGAATATGGTACATGTTTATTAGAAAAACAATTCAAAGTAAAAAACAAAATGTTCAAATCAGACGGTTACTTCGATTACATTATCCTTTACAAGTAGAATCAATTAAATAATTCCGTTACAGAATCCTAATTTAACTAGCATGTTAAGAACAGAACAGATTCACATAAGACAAGACAAACATACACAAATACAAAATAAATTATTGTTCACGTTTATAAATCAGTACAGATTTTAAGTATATTACATATCTTCTTATAAAACAGAGCGAAACCAAATGTACATTTTATTTCAATGAATACTTCTAACGGTAATCCAACCAATTGGTCCAACGTGCAGGTAAGGAGTGTTTGGCAATTATCTTCGAGATTTAATGCTAACGACTTTCAATTCAGTACAGTAAAAATGACCGCCTTCGGTATAAGATTATTCCCGAATACGAGAGAGACCGCGTAATAAGGCCTTTTAAATTCAATGAAACCAGAACCGCGCGCCAAGATCAGGTTCCTTAAATTCAATAAAAAATGTCGATGAACTTAAAATAAATTCAATTGATTTATCGTACTCCATTCAGTATGTTAGCAAACGCCCTCCTCAAAGTAGAGTTTAAAATAAATACAAATCAGTCATGTTTATATTGATGTAATGATCACTCGACGGCAGCCACTTTTGATATTTATAAACCAGGTCAATTTATCTGAAGAGAACATCAAACATACCAGTAAAAAACTTTGTACAATAATAAATCCAGATAAGCTTATCGAACCATTTGGAGTTCTATAGTGGTGAAGAACGTCCGCCCTTTTTGTTATTTGGCTGCGAAACACCTTAAAGAAGGTGTAATCAAAAATATCTGCTTTTCAAAAATTATTCAGTAAACATATTTTATTAAATTTTTGCGACATGTATACATAATAAAACTAGGTTTTAACGGTTTTAAGCGCGGTAATTTATTTGAATTTTGTTATTTCGACGTTTCAGCCACTTTTCAGTGACCGTGATCACGGAAGACAAAGATGTCAAGTGTCAACGAGTATTGTTACTCGTTGACACTTGACAACAATACTCGTTGTACAATACACTTTTCAGTGGCCGAAACGTCGAAATAACATAAATCAAATAAATTACCGCGCTTAAAACCGTTAAAACATAGTTTTATTATGTAAACATATTTTGTTCAAATCATTTTCATTTAGTTTTGTACCGACTTAAAAGTGGTAGAAAATACATACATCCTGTAGTTGAAAGTAAGAGGAGAGATGACTTTCGAAACAAATATTTCAACAACTATTGACCAAAACTAAATTGTTTTTATGAAACAATCTTGTCTAACTCTTAGTTATTGCATTTTTGATTATTAATAAAGTTCCACATCTATTTCTTGTATTATTTTTCGCAACTTCATTATTCCACGGCGGTTTACAAAAAAAAGACACTTTCCAAATAACATCCATATACAATCAATGGTCTCCGCGTAAAATGCCTGTGACAGACAAACGGACACGTGAACCGACGAACATGACCAAATTATAAGGGTTTTCTTACTGTAATTTGCATCCGGAACCAACATTAAAGTAATGACTTCGTAATCAAATCACGGAACTTCGACATTATTCGTGAGATGGTGACCCGCCGATTAAGTCGATCACTAAAGCCATCTACCATCATAATAAGAGGTTAATATAAGCCCTACCTCAACACGAAAATGATTATTACAGTTATAAATCTCTTCTGATTTGCAAGACGTATACGAAATTCGTAACCTCGCACGGCATCGTACGGTAAGCGACAACATCTGAACGAAATCAAAATACATCCGATGCAAAAGTTGGATGGGATTTTCGTGTAAAATCTTGAGTTATTTATAAAGCAACCGTTCTTCTACCACTTTAGTCCGATAAGATAAGAATGTATCAAAATTATTTGTAATACGATTGGAGCTATGAAATCATAAAACTATGCGGACGTCATTTATTATTCGGTGTCAATTTTTCGCTACTCACTTATCTTTATCGGCCAAACGACAAAAAGAAATAAAACGATAAATAAAGGCTCCGGGATGATATAAACCTTTGAAATTATAGTGGTGAGTTAGATCGGGATTGTTACGGCTTTGCGCATAGTCATGCACGGTACAATAGCGGACCGTCCTTGAATTAGCACCGGAACTATTGTCACCGCGCACAATGGATAGGATTTGCCTAGATTGCCTTCGGCCAGGCAAAGCACGTGCCGTGGAATAAAAACTCCCTGCATAAATATCATAATAAAACATCAAACAGCTATTAAAGTGCTATACAACATAGAAAATAGCCTATAGATAACAATGATAAAATGAAAACATTTTTTACTGATGTTGGCTGTTATTATATTATATGCGTATTTTTTTGCTTATTACTACAAATTAATCTACAATAACAAAAAAACAAATGGAAATCTTCTCTACATATAATAAAATTGTAGAGATCAAATTTCTGTACAATGAAAAAAATGCTAAAAACCGAGTCAGGGGAATGTAAGAAGTGAAATAGAACTAATTTAGAATTTTTTCAAAATTTTCTTTCTGTTTGTCTGTTTGTACCGGCTAATCTCCGTAACGACTGGACCGATTTAAATGCAATTTTGTATGGTGGTAGGTAGCTTATACCCTGGTCAAAATATAGGATACCTTTGATCCCGACAAATTAAAGAGTTCCCGTGGGATAGTTAAAAAACCGCACCACCCGGACGAAGTGCGTCATCAGCTAGTTTTGAATATATCACTTGGATAGATACTAGTTTATCTCAACACAATACAGAGATCAGATATGTATTTACGTGACAAAATGATAAAAGTTGGCGTGTAACGCCAACGAATTGTCCGTGATACAAATAGTAATTTATCACTACAGAAGGGAATCTATTAGTGCTTGGGTGATAAAGTTATTCAGGATATGGGTAATTACCGTGCATCACGCTAAAGTGGACGAACAAACGTGTCGCAAAGATTAATGCGTGTTTGGACTATGACCAAGAGTCAATGACCAAGTACAAATCAAATGCATCCCATCCGCGTCTGTATTACTACATCACGAAATAAATTTATGAAATTTAAGCTTTAAACAGTTATTATTATTACTGTTCCTTTTTATGCATTTTAATGTCTTTTGTGTTGTCATTGTATAGATGATAGGTAATTTATTCACAAGCAGTTTATTTCCAGCAAACTGTAATACTAACATGGAAATTCATGAAAAATGTATATGAGACTGAATAATATTAGATAGATTTAGAGAATTGAAACTACTGCGCTTAAAGAAAAACGATGGATAATTATTCAAAAGAAAATAAAACATTTTCAATAATTTTAGAATAAACTGATTGATAATCTCGCAACACAAAATGATTATAATCTATGTGCTTAACATATTTTTTACTAAACGTAAACCAATATGCATCTATAGAATAAGGAATACATTTATATCTTGAGTCTGATAAATACGACAGATACTTACGTCTGATAACCCTTGTGTTATTTGTTTGTTTTGATATTTAAACAGAGAATCAAAATTATATAATGATTATTATACAAAGTCAAACTACCCATTAACGTAACACATTGAAGTACTATAATTGCCAATTATAATTAACTTCATTCATTGTGTATACAACCAATATCTATATAAACTATCCTAACTGAAAAAAACAATAAAGGAATAAATTCAATCCTCACTTCTTAAAATTAATAAACCATTATATGACTCTTAAGAAAATAAAATAATTAAAAGTCAACAGTTGAAGAGATTTCGTACGACAACATTAAGTAGCTGTTAAGTTTTTGTGCAAATAACCACAAATCTGTTAGGACAAAGTTTAACATTCATACTGTACGTGTGATTCTAACAATTTAATGTAGTGTGGGGTCGACACAAACGCATCTCGCACCTGAAATTATTTTTTTATAATCAATCTTCATTGTTGTCTTACGTCTCTTCTCTACCCACCGCAATACAAGGTGTTCTCTTGTTTTATAATTCGAGGTTATTGTCATTTTGACTGTTTTTAAGCGACAAGCGAATTTACGTCTTTAATACTTATCAATACTAGCCAAACGGGATGGCCAGAGAAGCATTCCCACTATATTGAAGTTTAATGCGTTACACGATAACGCTTCTTTAAAGTAAAAAAAACACCGTAAACGAGTATTTTAAACTTACTTATAATCACAAATGAATAATGTATAAAAAAAAGGTACAAGCTCGGATGAATTCGCGTGCGGAACCGGAAAAAAACATCGATACGAAACGAGAATCTATAATTCAAGATAGGTATTTTTGCAAGGCATTTCAATTTTACGCCATACACGTCTCTGGCGGCTCACTTTGAAAGGTCACACATTTTTGCCGGGAGACAAATATTTTATCATTTATGGTCTAATAGAGATGTCCATTTGTATAGCACTGGACCATAGCCTGCGCTAGAGCTACACAAGCAGGAGGTGCGTGTTACGGAAATGAATGTATTCCGGCAGATGTGTGAAGTCACACGGAAGGACCGCGTCAAAAAATCGCGCACCCGCAGCAGCCTTCATGTCCGTGATGTACTATAAAACTGCAAGAAAGTCGTCTACGTTGATATGGCTGCGTTTTATGGTAACCACAATTTATATGTATGTGTAGCCATAGCGCCTCCACCAGGACTGGTAATACTAGTAAGCTCAACAAACTGGCCTGATGTCAGTCAAAAGACGGTATAGTCTTACGATTAGGTAAGTACAACGCCGTGCGAAGTGGAGTAGTAAAAGTAAGAAAGGGGATCCCGGGTTCTGAAGCGAATCGTCTAAATGTAATCGATACTTAACGACAAGAAGATGATAATTTACTGAAAGCGCGTAACCTTGACTTTCAGAATGGTGCAGGTGGTGCAGGTACTACTGGGCATGGCTGCTTCGGTATCTGTACCAGATTGCAAGGCGAGAGTCTCCTCCCGATAACTTAGTGGGACTGGAGGAGTTGGGGACCCTCCTGGCTTGCCACACCCAATGCCGTGGGGAGTCATTCCTCCAGCGTTAACAAAAAAAAAGGAGGTTTTCACGGCGGATTCGGCAGCGTATACTTCGGTTCCTCAGCACTTAGTAGTCTTGGTACTTTCATTTGATTCATTGATAGTAATAATGTAATTCCTTCATACTATAGGTATCGTTAAGATGGTTGAACAAGTATTTGTTTTTAACTTTTCGTACACCGAACACTTAAAATCCACCACCAATCGTACCAATGTGCGAACAATGTATTAGCGGCAACGGAAAAGCAATTTTGTTAGATCACAAACTCTACGACCTGAGTATTCAGTTAACGAACTTCATTTGCGCAAATGGATACTCGTTTGGTGGATTAAAAGGATTTTTCTAAATGGCTGGACCTTAGTTAATATGGGTCTGAAGTTTTACGCTTGGAAAACTTCGGATCTAGTAACGAATCTCTTAATATATTAGGTTTTAAGTAAATGCTACCAGTATTCTTTATTATATTTACAAGAAGCTTCACATAAGTATCCCACGAAAACAATCCCTTGTTCTGAAAAAAAATATACGTCAGAAGTGCATATTATATACCGAATTCGACGGTAATTACTTTATAAAACATCGGATCTTCGAATTATTATTTTGCTAAAAACATTGCATTTATCGGGTCAAAAGTAACCTATGATCACCACCGTTATCAAAATTATCAAATTTAATTACATTCAATATTTCAGTTACAACGCCTTAAAATAGGGACAACGAAAAAAACACCGAATCATTCACACAAAGTTCAAAGGTTCATCAGTCAACAACGTTAATTATTGTAAAATGAACACAGTCCAATTAACACTATCTACTTACACAGACTTCAAAGTATTATCATTCAAATCTAAATCACTGTGATTTGTTAACGGAAATGACTACAACAGTGTAAATATAGCGCACCTGCTAGTGTCAATTCTAATATTATGAACGATGATATAACCGAACAACATTTTGGCAAGTTGTACGGCACAATATGTCACGTTTACCATAGTCGTTGAGTTCTGACAAGGTAATTTGGAATTAAATTATTTAAAAATAAATATACGTCAAACAGCAATTTCTGGCTTGCAGATAATATAGCGATGGATAAGTTCAGCTAATTGTACCCAGGTATAATATTTTATTTACGATGTCAATTTTTGTTTTCATGACCTACGTACACTACGCTCTTACTACTTCCCCATAGGGACAGAATTTCAATGACATTTTTAATACATAAAATGAGGTAAACCAGCCTATATTAAGTTTTCAATTGTGACGTACATCCAACTAGTTCTTTCTGATCCTCAATTGCTACTTGACTAATGTATAAATTAGCTTTCCGAAAGGATTGAGAATTAGCTACAACTAATACTTAGTTTAAAGTGACAACGAATTGTCTCACAGGTTTCCTAGTTTTGAAGAATGCTAATAAAGCTGGTGTTTTACACTGTTCTATGCTAGATATGAAGATAAAGCTACACTTTATTCTAGTAGTAAAGTTTGATTTCATATATGTAGACAAAATAAGCTTTAACACATGACGAATGTTAGCACCCATACGATTAAAAACCAGAACCTCAACTCTTACAAATTACAATACCTACTTAGAAATCGTTATAACTGAAATCGGTTTAGAAAAGTATTCGTAATAAATTACTTTTAAATTATCCACAAGCACTAATTAATTAATTGTATACAATTTATCTGCTTATTAAATACCACAATCAGTTAAGGATAATTAAATTACAGTTTACAGATAATCATTCCATTAAATTAAATTCGTTGAAATCCATAGACAAATCAGACAAGGTTGGTAACATTTTATAGACAATAGCTACAAATAAACAACGCAGTCTTATAATGATGACACAGCTTTCTTAAAATAATAAATCATTCGGGCACTTAACTTTTAACCCGGCGAGAATCTGATAACGATAACGCTAGTCTCATAATTAACATTAATGGTACTGATATCTATACGTTGTGCACAGTGCGATGATTACGCGAGACGTGCGTCATCCGCATCGATCTCACGAGGAATTACTCCATCAGTTATGCGATACGTTATACACCGAATAGAAAGGTGGCATTGTTTAGGAGCCCACACAAAAGAGAATAAAGGATGTCGTGTGTCGACAGTATAGACTCATAATATATTCAACAGATTTTGTCATCGCCTTGCCTAATGCAAACAATATACCTAAACAAGTAATTGTGTGCGAGTCTATATAACAGACTAAAATTTCTATAAATGTAGCGATTTATTTTTAAATTTTATTGCGTGATTTCAGCAGACAGGCAGACGGCCCACTTGATGGAATGCGGTTACCATTGCCTATGGACATTTGTAACACCAAAGGTGCTACCAATATGCTTCCGCTTTCAAAAGGGGAACTGAAACCTGGCCACTAATGCCGAAACACAATTCAAGGTTAATTATGGCAGCATACTCTAGACCAGGGTGGTAGCCATCTAGACGGGCAAATACCCTACCACCTAGCTGTGGGTTGTTTTGTCGCCTCTTACGAAAGACCGCTAGGCCGCAGGTAATTGTATTCTTTCTCCGTTCCTGCACGGATAGAACGAATTTCATGTTTTTAGCAGTACATGTTAGTACTAATACTAGTATTTAGTTTCTGATACAATCAACTGTGACACACAGACAAACAGAAATACACTAGAATAAGATAACTTGTTTAAAAAATTACTGCAACTTATGTCATACCCAAGTGTCGGTGTTGTATTTTGCAAGATCATGTATTGAATTGCAACGTGTGATCTTATTGGGTATGCGCGCAAACGGACTGAAATTCACTGTAGGTTCCTGCAAAAATGTGCCCGTGAATTATTTCCATCGTAATTGTAATTTCGGAACTGTGCTAAAATTATGCAAACTATACGATAAATATTAATATTTCATTACAAATTCTGTGACTATTTTTTTAATTTAGTGATCTCAACGCCATCTACAGGAAGCACACACCGCATAGATGCCCGTAAGCCTTAAAATATCATTACCATACAGCAACACATCCTAAGCAATAAATTGATATTTTATACATAAAAAGCCGCACTTGCCACACCTCAAAGCAAAGCGATGAGTCAAATGTTTTTTATTTGGTTTTTTATTCGTCTCTCAAAGTGACCCAGAAGTCATTAATCAGTATCAGTTAACCAGTATTCAGTTATCTGCAACAACAGGCCATACGGGTTACCATTTACATGCTTACACCATGCACACAGAGTGAGTCATGAGGTCCCCAGAACGTATTTAAGTTATTCGATAGTACTGTTGAAACTATATCAACACAAGCGATGCACATTGATCTCCAAGGATGCGGGCGAAAAATGATTCGATATATTTGTATCACGGATCGATATTCTATTACAATACTTCATAGATATGATTTAGCAGTGCTTTTTGTTTGGGCTTGCTTAAACTCTAAGTGTTCTTCAAAGTTTAATTGACATGTATAAAAATAATAATATAATTATTTATGGCATATGGTGTAGTAATTACAAGATTGATGAACGGGATAATTTCAGCGGTGCACGGAATCTAGTTTATTCGAGCAATGCAATCAGCTTTCAGTAATCAATTTGTCAACTAAAGTATATTATTAAAAAAGAGGCATAATATACCACTGTATATACATTCGATAAAGTAAATGAATACAGGATATTTTTTATCCAAGATATGAGTACTTTTTATCCAAGAGATGGATATGAGATCACTTCAGTTTACTGAAGTTTTATATTGTTAAAGAATCGTACTATTATTTGCTAATATCATTCACTTTCAGCGATATACACGACTGGCTTTGATGACGTCAAAAGAAATTCGTAAGAAGCATTAATCAACAATGGTAGATAATTTATTTTCACACGGTTCATTCGATACATCGTACATACACACAAACATTCGCAACCAAATATGTCATCGGGAGACACGTTGGCGGTAAACAATACTCTCTGATTCATACGGCAGATAATGCAACTGTTTTGTATCCAAACAGGCATTAAATGTGTAAGACAGACGAGGTGTATATTAAATATTGATGCTTGAAGACACTTCTATAATAATTCTACAAAATTGTAATTTTTAGTAAATAATCGTGTTACTTAGCATTTTTTAGAGTAGCAATATACTGTACAATGGACCAAAGTGACGGTAAACCATCCATAAGGCTAAAACCGCCTGGCAAAAGCTATCGCTAACAGCGCAATGACACGCTCACAAATAAAACATCAGTTTTAAGGGGTTTAATTGTTGTTACTTGTTTTGGGTTTTACAAGGATGCCATAAAGTCGAAGTCCGTAAATAAAGCCAGAGCAGAATACAAAAGAAAAAGGGCATCGAGAATCGGCACAGAGTATATTGCAACTAAAGACGAGTAATTGTTTCCTTTAGTTTAAACACTTCAGAAACACACTGATTAGTATATACCATAAATATTGTAACAAAGATTTTTTTTTCTATTGCAAATAAAATTTATAAGTTTTACAATGTGTTAGTTTAATACATAAATACAAAACAATTTAAAATATAAAAAGCTTATTCGAAGTGGTCTCCATTGGCTGCAATACAGTCCTTTAAACGTTGAGGCCAGTTATCAATAAAAGCACGCAGTCTTTCCATGGGAAAATTCTTCTCTGCCAATCGTATGGATTGTTTTAGGGACTCCAAATTATCATGGCGTTTAGAGCAGGCCGTACTCTCTAAAACTGACCATAAATCATAATCCAGCGGATTAAGTTCGGGACTAGACGACGGCCAGTCTTCAGCTCTGATGAAGTCCGAAACGTTCGTTTCCCAACCAAGACTGCGTGGACCGAGCTTTATGACCCGGCGCCGAGTCTTGCTGGAAGGACCATTCTTGGTTATTGAACATGGTGTTGTTAAGGGGCTTAACTACCTTCTCAAGAATGGTATCTTGATACACTTGTGCAGATGTTTTGATACCTTTTTCACAAAAATATGGCTCAGTCACTTCTTCACAGCTAACACCCCACCAAACTCTCACTCAAGACGGATAATGCCCACGTTGCACTCTGTCGACTAATTGAAAAGTTTCCTCAGAGCATTGAGCATAAATACGGTCATTTTGTTTGTTAAAATTTTGCTCAATTGTTAAAAATTTCTCATCCGTAAGCAAAATTTTTCTATGACCTCCTTTTGCGTACCTCTTCAGTAGTTGTTTTGATTTTACCACCCTATTCTTTTTTAAATTATGAGTTAAAAATTACCAGTGTGTCTTTTATAGGCTGCAAGTCCTAAGTCATCTTTTAAAATACGCGAAATGGTTCTAGGTGATATCTTCATCTCCCGAGATAAAATCTTTTTCTTTGCTTTCGGACAGGATTTCTTCGAATTCTTTCCCTTACTGCTTAGACCACCTTTTTCGTACGAACACTACGTGGACGGCCTGATCTTTTTCTGTCACAAACAGAGGAGGTCTCATTGCCTTTTAATAGCCCGGTACACAAACATTTGACTAATACCAAGCGTATGGAGAGTTTTAAAAATTGCATTTGGCCCCATACCTACTTTGTGTAATGCAATCACTGCGATTCGGTTCTCTTTATCGCCCCACTCCATTTAATATCGCAAAATGTTGTACAATGTATTGGCGCCAAAATAAGAAAACACAATGAACAATCATATAAAAATGACAGATTCCAACTTCAAATGTAATATTTTGATTATTTTTTTAATTGTAACAGTATTTATGGCCAGACTAAGTATAAAATTTGAGAGTATTGCGTGGATGTCGAGCTTTTTGAGCCGTTCAAAGCAAAATGTTAGAGATCTGATCAACGAGGAATTTAGTTGACCGTAGTTTTGTCAGTTGTCAATGTCACAACTCCGGGAGCTAGTGTGGATTATATTATGTCACAGAGAACATAGGGCATTACAATTAGTTTTTCAGAAAGGAATCTGTTAATTTCTTACCACGTATTACGTGTCCGGTGGAGTGTCATTGTAGAACGGATAATTAAATCACTATGCTCATTTGCAATATTGTATTTTGTCATATGGTTGAATACTAGAGATTATATGAGATTGTGTGTTTTGTCTTCCTCGTCCGGCTATCTTACTCTCTAACTTGTTAACAAAGCAATGGAGCCTCCTGACCAGAATACGCATCCCCACCAACGCCGCCAGTTGCCGACATGCTGATTGGGGATAGTTATTTATTATATCATCAGAGTATCTTGTTTCACAACAATTCGCTCGAATTTTAAATGCAATTTGTAATTAGACAAAAACCAAAGGATCGGCAATTAACGAGTACAGCAAAAAACATTCGGACGCAACTGAGATTCAATTATGAAACGCCCGTGCACGTAATCGAAAACCTGCTCGGGACTAACTTTCAAGAATGAATATCTTTGGACGGATATTTTTAGTAAAACTTCCTTCTACGCCATATTATATAAATCACGTAGGCGCTTAACGTAGGTATAGCTTGTAAATAAAATATAATTATATTAAACATCTGTTTTTTAAATACCGCAATTAAATACTCAGGTGGTAGATTAAACATTTAATTATATCAATAATACAATTCATATTCATAAATCAAATTATCTACAGGGCCATAAATGACTGATTTTAATATGAAAATCAAATTACACAGTGTATGTATTATTTATTGAAGATTAATAAGGAAGGTATGTATCACAAATTGTTTTATACATTTCTCAAACTAAATTTTAAAGCCCAATTAATATTTAAATGTGATGGTGACTGTGTATGTTTTTCACGGCATTGGGAATAAATCGAATATTCTGGTTTTTTTACATGATAGATTCGATATTGAGGATAAAAGGCATCTTCTGTGCATCCGACCAGAATATACCTTTTATCCTGGAAAGTTAAAAGACAGAGGAGTCACGTGGAGAGTCCCAACGATTTATTCATATGAATAACTTATTACGCCCTGTATTCGCCTGCTATTAACTTAACAGTTTAGTTATGTTATTGAATATAAGTAAATAAAGTACTGCTGACAATGTAGTGTACAAAATTCTTATAAAGATACATTTTAAAGAGTATAAACAAGCACTAAAAGACTATTTTCGTTATTTAAATGAGAGAGTGGGCAATTGCATTTCATAAACTCACAACAAAGCTTGGTTAACCTGATAACACCAATTAGTCGGTGTATGGGTGTGCAAACGCAATGCGACCGCTGCTGCAGCACCAACACATGCAAATCGCTTATTGGCGCGACAATCAGATCGCGACGGGACCGGTCAACCGTACAGTCATCCGGTCGTTGACACTAACAATGGTGACACTGGACAACCGAGTTGAAAAACTTATTTTGATGAAAGTTAGTCTCTCATTTCCCTGAACTGCTACTTTGAACCACGAAGCGGTTCTCTAGCGCGTTTATTCTGCGTACAATAACCAATTCAGAGTGCTTCCCGCCGACGCTTTCCCCTTGCGCTACGACATGGGTTCGTTTAAGAAGGTCGTCAGAATTTCTTCTACGCGAACAACGCGTTGGTAACGTCCCTAGGGTCGTCAACATCCAAAATCGCCGATAACCACGTTCTATCAGGATGACCAGTCTGCCTGCTTACCAAAAAACTTCAAAACATTTCCAACTCTATCTGTATCAAAATAGTGTTTGAATTATTAAATATCATGTATTCTTTCTATCTCATTCTCTAGCAGGCTTAGTCCTATAGATTTGTGTTTATCTATTTGTAGTGTCGCTTTTTCGTTTCATCGAGTTTCAAATCACAACGGTTCTAATGAAGTTTCACTTCAACAACTTCGACAATGTTATGAGAATTTGTATTATATGTCCTCAAATTACTTATATCATCATACATCCTGATTTCCTTCCACACACTGATGGCCTCACTTTAAAAATATTGAGAACCAATTTATATGCTTGAGGTCGATTAAATTTCTAATATTTTAATATATATGATGTGTCAGTGCCGATTTACAAACTTAACTATAACTTATTTTTTTAAACCAAATCTAAGTAATAAAGAAAACAGGTTTTTAATATACCTTACCAATAAATAATAAATACTTAACTTTCTTGTTCACATACGTAAATTTCGGTTTGTTTTAAGAGTATAGATTTTAAATGTATTCTTTTAATATTGCGGTTATACTTATAATAAATAAATTAATTAAAAATATGCTCTTTTCATTTAAGAAATTTTCACTTACATTTAACCTTTAGGTAATTTTGTATGTCAAGTAAACAGGTATAAACGACTATCACCCTACGCCTTATAATTATGTAGAACTATAAAACGATGTATCCTTTAATTTTCTCTCGACACCAAAACTTCGGGCAAAATGATTAAGATTTCAGGGTAGAGTGGCTAAACTCCATCAAAAATTCTAAGTGACAACGCACAACTTAAAATTATTAACTTATTAACGAATTTGCAATTTGGCACTTAACTACTTACAGCAATGAAGGCTGACTGAACCAACTTTTAAAACAACTTACATTTATTGCTTACGAGAGAAACCTTTTAATTTGTTTCAACATTACTTAGAAATTCATCAGAAAGCAATGACTGAGTGACTAATTGACGACAAAAATATTTTAAAAGTAGGTACTTTCCTTAAACCAAAAACATTTTTATTTTATGGCAGTATCGGAAGACCAGCGCTGGTTACAACTATTTGAGGACTAAGTATTTTTATGTTTAAGTCTATATATAGTAAAGGTCCAAATAAATACTTTTTGATTTACGTAGGCAAATATTTAAATCTTATATTAAGTTCGTCATATCCGTCTAATTATATCGGTTCCATTTTTTTACGAAACTATTAGCTGTACAGGAATGAACTGTGACAAGACCATGGATGTAATGAAATCGTAAAAAAAGCTAAATATTTTCAATGTACATAAGAGGTTACCTAGGCAGGTGTTGAAAAATCATAATAATTTTCTTACCGACTTTTTATGTGATTTCTCTCTAAAGTTCAATCAAAACTATCTCTTCGACTTTGCGAAACCCTTCACTGAATGTTGAATGACACGCGATTGGCCAATTTCATCTTTCTTGCTCGTACAGCGTTTGTATTTTTAGTAAACATAAATAAATATGTCAGAATTGAGACGAAAACATTCTTGATACTTCATCGATAAGATAACTTCAGTTGTAAAGATAGTCTCTGTTCGCAAAATAGCTTGACAGAATACTACGCTATTTCTTTATTTATTATCTTTAATCATAATATTTGTTTTCTATATCTTGTTTTGGGTTATTCCCGATTCAACCCATGACGTCACAATCTTCGAATACATTTTTCCCAAATCTATTCCCAACTGAACCCATTTTAAAACTAGCATAAAAAATCAGAGTTCTTGTGTACGTCTTACCAAGAGTCGTAGTTGAAAAATCATCATAATGCACAAATTACTTTCTATCCCGCGAATCCCGCGGAAATTTTCCTGGGATTGGTTTAAAGTGACCGCGTTGATATTTTTTTTACAATCCGATGCGATTTTTTCATTGATGGATAGCAAATTTTCTGAAATAAAAACTTTTATATTTTATCCCGGGAATCTCGGGGAATTCTCCCGGGACTAGTTAAAAGATCTTAGGGCGCATAACAATTTGCTTATTCCGACACAATTTTCACTAAATCGGTAGCTTACTACTTCTATTTTTTTAATTGCTGCTACTTTATTAATATTATAATTTCCCTTTTATTAGAATTAGTGTAAAATAAACAAAAGTTTTTCTATTAAAGTTCTGATCTTTTTCTATGTTTAGTTAGTAATTTTAATCTACAAAGTAATGGACGTAGTTGTACTTACTTTATATACTTGACAGTATATAAAATATACAATAAAAACAAGTACTATAGATATATCTGGATAAATGTCCATCACAAGTCTAACCCAATCAATACACTTTACGCAGATGACAATTAATTGAAAAAGTGAGCAGCTACTTACAGATGGATTACAAATACAGATAGACTTAAAATACCCCAACAGCTGCTCCTAGAACGGTGCGTTTGCAATACACCTGCTGCTTACAATTATCTTTGTGACATTAAACGCCAGAAGTCAATAATAGTTGCGAACTCTATAAGTCATTTTTACAAGAAAATTAAAGGGCCAGAGTGTTTATTTAATCATAAATCTGCTATACCGTCAATATGATAACCTTCAGACAATTCATCACAGAGTGCAATTTGAGCACCCCTCATAGAGAGGCACTTTATCAACGCATCATTATAACGAAAATAGGTACGGATCCCCATGCGCAGACGAGATGCGAAGGTCTGGACCACAATGGATCATTTCCGCAACTTGATGCTTCACAATATTTCTGTAGGGATGAGCCTTTTAGCATAAATTTAGCTAATAGTGTAACTGAAAATGGCTACGTACTGTCAGAAAAAGTAACAAAACTGACCCAAACTAATTTGCGGATATTTCAAGGGTTCTTTCAATGAAGGGGCCTCATCAATGTTAAGCAGTGAAAGCGACTTATACTAATAATATACTATTATTACAAGTCCAATACAAGCTTTTGTGCGTTTGTTTGACAAGAACTGAGGGGCGGTCTTAGCCGTCCGACATGTTGAGGTTTTTTACTGTGCCAAGATCGCCAAGATAAATAAAGAGAACAAAGCACCGAGGGCTGCCTTTGTACGGAAACGTTGAGTGCGTCGGCACTTAACTCCACATCAGAGACGGTGACAGCTTCTACTTTGAGATGGGAGGGACTAAGAAGTCTGTTATTTTCTGCTGGACATTATCTTTCCCATAAAGAAACTAAGGAAACAAAAATATATTATATGATTTTTCAATATAATAGTATCTTCAGATTTTTTATTAAGAGTTGTATTATACATGTACCCGCGACGCAATTGCAATGGCTAGGTAATAAACACTAATAGTATTGATGTGTTTCCATAACAGCTTATACATGAGGAGGTTAGCAGTGCATCATGTGGGGAGGAACGACCTGCGCTCGTTGATGCCGATGTTTTATTGGCTTGGCCTAATTGCCTCCCGTCCCGCATTAACTTCGTTCTCCACGACCTATGTGGCTACATGCATGAATTGTCGTATCGATTTCCTAACCTACATTGGCTCTAAGTAAAGTAAACTACCAAAATGTACATTTTAATATACCACTAAAACAATACATGTAGAAATACTATCTTATGTCTACAGCTTCGCTCACATTTGTCGCAGAACCGAACATTTGTTCGGGATAAAAAGTAGCTATTCCAGGCTATAATAGGTAATCTATCTCTGCCAAATTTCCTCCAGATCCGTTCGGCATTCTGTCGTGCTTGATTAACAAACATACATCAAAACTTTCGCATTTGTAATATTAGTATACATTATCACGATTCGGTACAATTTCCTTTAATAGTAATCTTTCTTCTCCTGAACCAACAGAATCATTTTCAAGCCTTAAGAGCCCTTTACATTTGCTCATACACATTAACATTCACCGTAAGAAATTAATGTAATAGCAATGTGTAGTCTCACATGTATAAAAAGAAGGTATAGAGAATAACCAGTATAATCTTAGAAAAAAATCATGACAAAAATGTATTTTTGGGGAACCAACACAGAATGTGTGTTTAACTATGTATGTGCTTCTTAATTTCCAAAAGTCCCATAAAATGCAATTTCAAGCAATTTAAGATTAACAGTTAAGTGTTTTATTATAATATTTTACCCACAGTATGTATTTAAATATTTAAATTACCAAACATCTCCAGTATTAGACAGATTGTCTACTATAAATTCATAGTTTCGAAGACATTACAATGAAAGCGATGAAGACACAAACGTGCAATTTTATCTAATTTGAGGAAGAAACATAAGACACATTGCAAGTGTGCAGTGGCCGCAGCCGACTGTTCGTTCAGAAAATTCAATTTTCTGAGCGTTTAGTCAGCTGCGGCCGGTAATCCCGAATTTATCCCCATCTTTCGGCACGGACATCCGTCGCCTTTCAATCACCTTCGCTTCCACAGTACCAGAAAAGCGAAACAGGATAGTCGAGAAAATCTTTTGTATTCCAACCAGACGCCAGATAAGGACCACATACCAAGGGTCAGTCGTACACGGTTCATGCTACTTCGACTAAATTGCGACAATCGAAAGGTTTATAAATAAGAGTTCACGTGTATTCAATATGCCCAACGCAATACAGCAAGCAAAAACTTGTATTCTCCGTTACAGGTAGAATTACATCGGTGGCCTGTGCCGCTATCTATATGCGTGTACCTGTCAATCCAGTTTTGTTCTATGATTGATAGTAACATTTTAAATCAATTAAATAGACAGGCATGTTTATTATATCATGCTTTTGATTCTGAAGTAAGCGCATCGGCTTCGGTGACGCACGCCCGCCTCTTGACGCCAATTTAACTGAATTTATAGCAGCTGCAAGGTCGACATAGGATATCGAACCCGAATCGTTCGGAGGCACTGCACTCGTAACAACCTTAATTGAACCACTGATTGATTTAATATTAAAACAACTATACCTGGAAATATTGTACGGAATTACAAATAAGGAGTACTATTTTGTGTTACAATTACGGTTTACTATTGTCAGCATAATTATTAGGCCATTGAAATCTTATATTTTTCAGGCCTTAGCGTGCGTTTCTGAGAGGACGCAATTTTATTTTTCTGATGTGTAAGCCCCCCGGCTTAGTAGAAGCTTAAGTTCAAGATTGTGGGGTCGCCGCCCTTGTCCCTGGCCGCTATCTTGGAAAAAGGGGTTGCAAAGGGTTTTCGAGCTGTATCTCGTAACTAGCAACTCTAAAGAAATTTTAACAAGACATTATTTCTAGCAAATTAAATTGTCTACAACATTATTCTTATTACTTCTTATCTTAAAAAGGAAAATAAAAATAACTGAAAAATTTTGAACAGTTTTTTTGAGCATTATAACTTATTTCTGGTCATGTTCCAATAAAATGACATCAAAGCAATCTTATAGAGGGTTTTTTAACAAATAATTTCCACTACAAAATTGTTTAATTTCATTAATATATCTGGGTTTTTACAGCGCTCCGAAGTTGACCGGGTTCTCTTGAATACTCGTAAGAATACGAGGAAAAGGATCCATTAGGCTTAGTTTTCTATTATATATTTTTTTATTCGTATAATTTATCATTTTCTTAACATTCCTATGTTATTATTAATGTATTATCGACCCTTTTCCCCACCACAAAACTTGAATATCATTGGTCTTTACAATAATTAACTTATCATCGCTTCCTCCAACACAAGATGCAGCCCGTTTGCACAGTCTCCGAGTTTGTCACCAGGTTCAGTCATGGCTCGACAACCAGAGAAAAGAGTCGATAATAAATTAATAATAACATGGAATGTTAAGAAAATGATAAATTATTTGAATAAAAAAAAATATATTAGAAAACTAAACCTAATGGTTCGTTTTCATCGTATTCTTACGAGTATTCAAGAGAACTCGGTCAACTTCGGAGCGCTGTAAAACCCAGATATATTAATGAAATTAAACAAATTTGTAGTGGAAATTATTTGTTAAAAAACCCTCTATAAGATTTCTCTGATGTTATTTTATTGACAAATGACCAGAAAAAGTTATAACGCCCAAAAGAAAATTTGTTCAAATATTTTCAGTTATTTTTGTTTATAACTTTTTTATTTTCCATTTGACGATAAGAAGTAATAAGAATAAAGTTGTAGACAAATTCATTTGCTACAAATAATGTCTTGTAAAATTTTCTGTAAGGTTGATAGTTAACGAGATACAGCTCGAAAACCCTTTGTGTCCCTTTTTCCAAGATGGCGGCCGGGGAACAATGGCGGCGACCCCACAAACTTGAACTTAAGCTTCTACTAAGCCCCCCTGCACATCAAAAAAATAAAATTGCAACTGAGAAACTCAACCCTAAATGTAACTTTTCAATGGAGTATATCCATAATGACCGACGTGTAGGTGACTCCAATATATAATTGAATCTGAATATTAAACACGGATGTTTATTGCTAATGCTTGAACTTTTTCTATACAGACAACGTGGACCCGACCGTATGTAATCTAAAATCAGTTTAATTGAATCGCCCGAAGCGAATACGTATACGTTACATACATTTCCAGTTCTCATTCAGAACACAAAAAATATAGAAGAAACAATTCACTATTTGCTAACCACAAAAATAACGAAAAGCAATTGTACACGTCTCTCATTATTAATACACAGTTTGCCTAGCATAATTAATACAAAAACAAGTCATGTATTTCGTACTCGCGACTTCCAAATAGGTACAATAAAAGTTGAAATAAAGTTAAATTTGCATAATCAATTGCGAAGCATACTGTTATCCAAGGTAAACAGTAATAAATTCAAAACGAAAGCCATTAAACTATTAAAAAATGTACACTACTGGTTTTAAGGATTTAGGTAATCAAATTATCTTTCGACCTTACATTCCTTAAAAGAATAATATTTAATTCCAAGAAAACATATTGAATTCGATGTTTTTTTATTTTATCAACATTAATCCAATGATAACAGAACATCACTAGCGTTTGAATCATTTAGTCACAAATTTGTATCTTTATTTTATAAACAGAAATGATTTAATATTATAAAATGTTAAACTACATTTTCTTTCGTATTAAAAATAGTTTTGATAATTTTGAAATATCGACCACGAAGATAGATTACACAGATCTAATTAATACTCTAGCTACTCACAAAGAGTACAATATTTTTTAGGTGTTTAAGACAGATAAGGCTATTCTCTACTATTCTCCTTCGAGGCCGACAGCACATTAGCAGGACCTCTGGTATTGCTAATGTCCATAGGCGACGGTAACCACTTTCCATCACAGTTGGGCCGTCAGCCTGTCTGCTGTGCTTCAGCAATAAAAAAAGATAAATGTTATGAAAGACAAAATAAAAGCCAAATTCCATCAGCTGACGTTAAGGGAATCAATGATTAGACAACGATTCATTTTTGTGAAAGTGATAAAGGTGTGAAAAAATAAAGAATACAAGATATTTGTGTATTTAAATTTGTAAGAATGTAACCAAAAACATCCGGGCCATATACAACGTTGCAACACTACTAAAAATCAGTCTTTAATTTTCTTCATTAGTAAACATTATTCAATTACGTCGTTCCACAACTTGTTAGAAGCCCAGAATAACAGTCCACGGGTTTGACGTTTAAGTTATTAAGGAAGCCTCGGCGCTACGCCCATAATGCGATTAACCGCCGTGGCTGGCCCGGGTAGTGACGTAAGCTGGAAACGTACTACCAGTTCGCGATTAACCGTAAGCAAATACGAATCAAACGACTAAGATGTGAATTGGAATAGAATAAAGTCATACACAATTAAAAACAACCAAGTACATGACTAGTCTAGCAACAGGAAAAGATTCCGTAATGTAACGAAGGTCAAGTGTTTGTATCATTTGGCTACGGAACCTTAAAAATATACAATCGAAAATATCATATATCTCAAAAGGAATCACGGATATTTTTCAAACTAATATTCATTGATAATATAACAATTATTACATATACAAAAACGCTATAACGTTAAAAGTGTTCAACATTTTTGAATCATGAAATAACAAGACATTTTACGGAATTTAGAAGTGAATATTTCTTGACTTTTTAAACAAAAAACGTCACTAAGAAACATCGTTATTAATTTTGAAGACCTGCTCTAACGATACCCCATTCGGTGATTTACAGTAAAAAAAAATCGTACCTTAGATACAATAACAACCCCTAACATTTTTAGGACTTTATTCAATCATCATATAGGGAATATAGAATATACCTTCCTACCAAATTTTTCCACACAGTTTATTTTTGATATTGAATAGGTTCGCATTTGACTGACAGTAGATTTTGAGAAGGACGGGCGACCCTGAGGAAAACAAACATAAGGGTTCTGTTTTTACCAAAAATGGGGACGAAAACCAAAAAAACTGATATCTCGGAATAACATATAACCTTAGTAGGTGTCATTAATATACAACGCACGAGTTCCGAGATTGTTGTAATCTATTTTATCTTTCGAGATGTCACCACATGTATCTCATACCCATCGACATGTCGAGCAATTTACAGCTGTTCGATTACGAGGTTATGGGCGAAGGCATTGGATATTGCGGCATTAACGCTCTTTATAGCGCGATTTATGACAATGCAAGCGGAACAATATGAACGACTCACGAAATCTGCGTCAAGTCTCTATTATTCTGACATTGTAAGAAGACAAAGGGATATAAAACCAAGCTTCCTGCTTACTAGTTTTCCTGTTGAATATCACTTACATTCGCAAAATGGAAGGACGTGTACGGCGACACAGAAATTTTTCCTAATACAGAATACATTTTTATAGAAATTTGTATAATTGCTGCCATGTTAGATGAACGAAAAAATATACCAGGATTATAGTGGTGCAAAATTTTAGTCTCTTTCTAGTCCTATGGAAGAAAGAGTTGTTTATATATGTAAATATCTATATCTATAAGAAGCATTGCATAATTATAATGGAAAATATTTGAAATCCTAATATAATATTAATGACCTATAATTTCTAAACTTTCAGTAAACAAAGAATACAATTACATTTAAAATTCATAAATATAACCTATGCGTTTATTTATCTAGATAAGATGCCGAAGATTGCACTGTATTAGGTATATATGACTTGCGGAACTATTTTTTGCTAGGGGCGGGCGGTTGTAAAGTTTGGCGCAGTCTACATCAAGCGTGACTACTAATGAGACGTATTTATTAAAATACTAGAGTTTACCCCGGGTCAAACTCTAGTGCGTACCTTTTGTTTAAAGAGCAGGCGTTAATACAGGTTACATTATATTAAATTTTATGTCAGGGCTATTTGCCCCCGGAAGATTTACTTCATTTTATATCGCAAGCTATCCCATCTCCTGGGATGAAAAGTATCTATGCCCATTTCCGGTATTAAAACTATATATGTACAAAATTACACCAAATCGATCAAAATGACCAAATCGGCTAAAATGACCTAATCGATCAAAATGACTAAATAGACCAAACCGACCAAAATGACTTAAATGACCAAATTGACCAAAATGATCAAATCAACCGAAATGACTAAAATGACCAAATTGACCAAATCGACCAAAATGACCAAATAGACTAAAATTACCAAATCGACCAAAATTACCAAATCGACTAAAATTACCAAATTGATCAAAATGACTAAATTGACCAAAACAACCAAATCGACCAAACTGACCAAATCGACCAAACTGACCAAATCGACCAAACTGACCAAATCGACCAAACTGACCAAATCGACCAATATGACTAAATCGACCAAAATGACCAAACCGACCAAAATGACAAATCAAAACTAAAACCTATCCTACTTTTTGGGATAACCTTTACATAAATGTAGCTAAAATCTATCCCATTATCGGGGATGAAAGTATCCCTTGTCCACCCTCAGTATTAAAATTACATACAAACCTAATTTCAACCAAATCGGTTCAATAGTTTTTCGGTAAAAGCATAACAAACAGAGAGACAAATATATTTTTATTCCGGAAACTATCCCATTTTTCGGGATAAAAAGTATCCTATGTTCATCCTCGGCATCGAAAATATGTATATATACTGAGTTTCAGGCCAATCGGTCCCATAGTTTTTCCGTGAAAACGGAACAGAGTTACTTTCGCATTTATAATATTAATAGGGATACGAATTTTTGCATTGCAAATAACATTTCACACAACAAATATCTAGAACAAAACTCTCATAACAAACAAACTATATCATAATACATGTGCTGAAACGCCCTGACGGACGTTTGTAAACGGTCTATTGGTCTAATTGATACCATTTCGCAGGCTGTAGACAGCTTACTTTATGTTCCGGATGTCGATCCAGTAGTCCGAATCGTTAACATTCATCGAGTGTATACCGGCCTGGACTGCTCTTATGAGGATCGTAATATTACCCAAGCTTACAAGGGACATAACAATGAAGATAATAATTCCGAAACGCAATGTCTAATGGGCTGTACACACGTACCGGCATACGATATTGCCTATTTCGCCATTGTGCTAATGATTTATGAAACGCATAGATTAATGGACGAACATATTTCCACTGAATGACTAAATGGCGCTATTATTGAAATTACACAGAGATAATTAATGTTTGCAATTTTCATAAAATTTAATTAAGACTGAAATCTTATTACTCTATCAATTATAGCGAAAGAGCGAAAATAAAGCTTTATTGCAAATACCTTGAGGAGGATGGCCGTACTATTTATTATACGTGCCAAGGTTAACTACGCAAACCGAAAACAGATGTGCAAACGCGCAAATAAGTTCTTTTACTGTAAGTGAAAATATTGAATGAAAAACATTCATTTTAATACAAAAATGCGACAGCGAGTTTGTTTGGGTGTTTGTGTTTGTTAGATACTTCTTCAAAGACTTGGAATTGAGCCGGTTATAATGAAAATAGTGTTACGACCTATAAGCTGACAAAAGTAGATTCACACCTGCATACCATAAAAGCACACTTTATTACCTTTCCGCATTTGGACTTCTTTTGTTTACTTTGTGTTTAAAATTTGTAATTAGAAAACAGCCCATTGTGTATTTTAATCTTTTATGGTAGTCATTAGCCAGGTGTGTCGAACTGATACTAAGTAATTCAGTCTACGCGGTCGGGCAGCCATATTGTAGCCGTGCAGTATAAAGCAATAGCCCAATGGAGAGATCGGCAGTCTAGCGATAGCCACAAGCGAAGCAAGACGTTAGTGACGGACTTTGCGCGTGTGATTGAATTGTGAATTACGTTTGGACTAGTTGTGTACAGTTATATTTGTACTTGTGTTATACGTGTTTGTAGAGTTCTAATAAATTCTATAAATAAATCCAACGGCATTTTAATTCGAGTCCTGCAACTCGTAACAATAGTATATATAACAGAGTTAACCATAGCTTATTTTTTAAACACAGAAAATGGGATAACCTTGACGGGATATGAAACCGAATTGCGCACGAGCAAATTCAGTAGATTATAATAACAATAGTTATCTTAGCCTGATAAAGTGATTTTGTTGAATGAATCATTATAATTTAAGTAATTTTGTATTCTGGACTATCACTTTTGTTATATCGTCAATGTAAATCGCTCCAGATTAAACGAATGTTAAAGAGAGTAGTTGATTGGATGCACAATCTAATTAAACCACATACCTAAAATCACACAATATTCTCTATTATCTTTAAATGTTTAAACTATCTCATTTTCTGAGGAGAAAGTATCCTACTTACTGCCTAAAATAGAATATCAAATTTCAAGTCCAACGAACATTTCATTCACATTAATGGATTTTCTAAAATTAGTATATCCTTTATGTAAAACAAAAACCTTGTTACCGAGCTAGGCATGAGTTGGAATGTTGACACAATTTTATACGGCGAATATATAAATAGCTCGAATCAATATTTGGAGCTCATCGAAAAACGAAAACATAATAGACAGAATTATCCGATAAAAGGAATTGGTTTGCGTCTCTCTCGTGATTTCTTGGATCAAGATTGTTTATCCAATTTACAGGAATGTATGTCATAATAGCCTCATTATACGAAATTATGTTTCTTGAATAAGCGTCGTTAGTACACAAGTTTGATATAATGGAAAATTAATGAACCCAAGGCATTTTAAGAAATCCAATTTGTACAACATTGTCAAATATTAGAAAATCCATTAGTCATCGGGAACCACTCGTCAGCAGGGGTGTGCAGGGAATCAAAATGTAATTTGGTAGAAAGCTGCGAAAAGACGTCGACGAATTGTGGCAAAAAGTAACACCGAAAATGGCGTTAATGGAATTAATTTATTATGACACAGCCGGATGTTATGAGTGCCGCGGTGTGAACATCGAACTAATTACCAGTTAATAGGTATTTGAAACTTTCATACAGATTGCTAACTTTGATTATTATCTATAGTTTATACATTACTAAAGTTATTGTATAGTGTTATTATTTATACATTACTAAAGTTAAAATTTGTAAATGATTTCACAAATTTTTAATTCTTGTTATCCATGTAGAATAGAAGAGTATGGAAGAAAAAGACATTGTGCCGAACCCAAATGATTGGGAAAAGATGATATGACTTCGTTAAGCTATTTGCAGTATTGTTTGACCATTCTTTAAGTACTTATTATAAACAAACCGATTATCTTGATATTTTTTATATATTTCTACCTTAGATTACATAAGTGAACATACGATTGTCCCTTAAAATGGGATGTTTTTCCTGAAAACTACTTTTGAATTTTACATAAGCAGAACAGCATGGAAGGCAATAGTAAAACATTATACTTACGAAGGTACTAGAGTTCACCCCGCGGTCGCGCCGCGGGTCAACCTCTATTGCGCGCTTCTTGTTTAAAGAGCAGGTTAATAATACAGGTTACATTGTACTGCTCCCGGCCGTGGTTCGCACCATTGTCGGGAATAAACCCGGAAGGGACACCGTCTCCTTCTTCTGCGAGCACGTCATGTCCGCGAAGGAGGAGGCGGAGCGGGAGCGCGAGCGGACCTCCTTGCTCCGCTTCCGCCAAAGGAGGACGCGCTGGCGCCGGAGGGCGGATTACGACCATCGGCCGCCATAAGCGGGCGCCGCGGATGGGGCCCCTTAGGGTATAGGGGTTCTCACTCACGCGCACATGACGTCGAGATGAGAGCGCGAGTGTTCCGCGCCCGCTCATCTCTTTTCCCATGGGACGCGGTACAGACCGCCCCACGCACGGATTAGACCATGTAGGCGCCGGGGGAGAAGCTCCTCCGGCATTGGAAGAGGCCTAGTGAGCGAGGCCCACGCCTGCCAGGGCACAGCGGAGCTGGGAATCCCATTCCCGTAGCCCTGGCATAAGGCGCAGGACGGAACACCCAGGGGTTTTAGTGGGTATCCCTAACTGGGGAGTGGCAATAGCGTGGCACCGGTTCTGACCGGGCACGCTAGTGCCACCCCCGATCTGGCGAATCCCACACTCTCACATGGGTCGCAAACATCTCCCCAGGCTTCTGTGTCTGTCGCGGCTTAGTCCTCAAACGGATTTCCCTGGTCAAAAAAAAAGGTTACATTGTACTAAATTTTTATGTTAGTGCTATTTGCACCCGGAAGAATTATTTCATTTTATATCGCAAACTATCCCATCTCCCGGCATGAAAAGTATTTATGTCCATTTTCGGTATTAAAACTACAATTAGACAAAATTACAGCAAAACCGATCCAGTATTCCTAGTAGTTTTCCGTGAAAGCTTAACAGAAAGACATCGAGTTACTATCGTAATTTTTATAGATGATGATTTTTATATCTATAAACTTGAGAACTAATTGGTCTCATCCAAACTTTGATCCTCTATTTCAAACCGCCCTAATTTTATTTATCTATCCCCTGTCTATGAAAAGTACATAAATGACAAAAGGGACAATAGGGACAAAGAGGACAAATTGAACAAACAGGACCAAAAAGACAAACAGGACAAACAGTACAAAAAGGACAAAAGGAACAAAAGGGATAAAAAGGAACAAAATTACCAAAATAACCAAAATGACGAAAATAGCATATCCCAAAGAGCCTATCCTACTTTTGGGATAACCTTTATATTAAGCTATCCCAAAATCTATCCCATTATTCGGGATAAAAAGTATCCCTTGTCCACCCTCGGCATCGAAAAAAAAAATATATATTCTGAGTTTCAGCCAAATCGGTACCGTAGTTTTTCCGTGAAAACGGAACAGACAGACAAACAGACAGAGTTACTTTCGCATTTATAATATTAATAGGGATTTATTATATTAGCAAATTCGTCATTACCAAAACGTGAATATTTTAATTTTTTTTACGATACAAACGGTCGCTAGTTGTTTACTCTGCCGCAGCCGTCGTCTAGCCAAAAAATAAAACGACTTCAACTTACAGATTCCAATAAGATAGGAGTTATTGAACCTTGCCGAAAGAAAATCATTTAAACGCCGCTGAATGTACAGTTATCGCCTCTTATAGTTCGTCAGCACCAGTTTTTAAACGCGTTTTCTGTAAGTAGATAGTTTTTTATCTAATTTATAGAGACCTCACAAAGGTTTGTTAGTGTAGTATATCTCTACTTACTAAAGACTTTCAGAATTGTTTATATGTTTTTGAAATATAGTTTGCAGCAGAGATAGTTTTTAACATGACCGTGAAAAAAGAATAAATATATATGTATAAAAACATTCAAATAAATACAATTACACATTTACCTACTAGTATGGAAGTGATTTTTAAAAGGTTACGCGATTATAGAAAAATTTAAAACATTTTGTCTATATTCGACGATTATCACACTAGGATGAATAGTGGTCACAAGAACGTAGTATCTAAGTAGGTACTCGCATTCATTTCGTACAGAGAACATTTATTTATAAATACTAACTATTTGGGCATTAATATTTTATTGCAAAAACACGTTGAGAAAAACAATATTGATACAATCAACTTTTTCATATCAAAAAATAAATAACCATCAAAATAGAGGTCAATCCAAGCCGCCGGCGGACAGAATTCGAATAGAGCATAATGCAAACTTTTGTTACTTGACCTTCCAAGTTCAGAGCTAATATCCCCCTTCCACCCGCACCCCTTCTGCCTCACCGCGCCAGACCCGCATTGCAGTCAAACTGAAGGACAGTTCATAATCAGAAACAGATGACATTCATGTGTAAATTGAGTTTTATTAATTCGCCTAACATGGTCATCGAGGTGTTCGCAACACGTTTTTCGGCCAAGAATGTTGTGGGGGTCCAGTGACTAAGGTATCCACGTATATTTATATCCGGTGTGCAACATTTACGAAACTGTGGCGTGTATATTAAGAATCTCCGATATGAGAAAGCCCGAACCCAGCAATGGGATATTTGTAAGCCAATATTAAAATTTATTAACAGGTTCTAATAGGATCACTTTAGGTAATTTATGAAGATAAACACTATATTATTGTCTGAAGACAATGTCGCTTTAAAATTATGAACGGATTGGTCGTGAAAGCGAAAGCTTCTAAAGTGGACGCCAATAACCGCACAAATGGTAATCAAAGAAACAATTGGCTTGTCGACGCAAAGCGTCGAGGACGGCCTCATAATAGCAATGGTACCGCTATGAAGAGCATCAATAATGTCAGCCAGGCCTTGACGCTAGGCGTTGTTCCAACAGAGGTCAAGGTAGTCTTAATGCGTTTACTGCTCACAACCTTGCGCACTTTATAGTCATCGCACAGCCCCGAACGGTCGTTTCTCCCTACATCCTAAAAATAAAAGAATAAAATTGGCGTGAAACAAGATACTGCTTTGATGTTGGATATGAGGTTATTGCAAAAAGAGAGAATTCGTTTCACAACGTTGTTTGATACGATTAAAACGTTTTCTAGGTAACTGTAATACCAAAACCTTCTATGGCGAAAATAAAAGGTAAATAAAAACAAAATGGACGAATTTAATAGTATTGTTACAATTTGGGCCACCTGCATATTTGTAAACAAAGCATATTTATTTGAGCTAATAACATTGTAGTTCTTTTATTATTGTCTTCTTTTGTTTACTTATTTATTGGTTATTGCGGAGAGCAGCCTATTGTACTCGTTTATGGCCTTTTACAGGCATAATTAGGTAGGTGTGCGGATTACGATTTCTGGGAAATTGCGTCGACGCTTGGCGGGCAGACATATTTGCATTTGTGCCACATAGAGCAATGGCCCGATTGAGGAAGGGCACTCGAGCGATAAGCACAAGCGAAGCAAGACGTGGTTATCGCTGACGTGGTACTACATTCTAATGGTAAAGTGGTAATCTATTTAGTGACGGACTTTGCACGTGTTATTGAATCGTGCATTACGTTTGGACTGGTTGTATTCAGTTATATTTCTACCTGTGTTATACGTGTTTGTATAGTTTTAATAAATTCTATAATAATTCCAAAGGCATTTTTTTAATTCGAGTCCTGCAACTCTTAACAGTATCAAGTTTTCAGTAAAGTGTTAAAGCAAAAAATCTATATTATTATAAAATTTTAAAATGCCTTGTCTGTACATTGAAGCTATTAAAAAAATATAACTGGAATACACCATATAAACGAACATGATGCAATTTTTTTTAGATATCTTATCTGTTTGTTCTGGATTCACTTAAAAAGTACTGGGCCGATTTTGATGCGGTTTTCGCTGATCGACAGCAAATTCTTAGACTTAAAATATGAGCTACTTTTTGTTCTACGAAACACGCGGGATTTTTTTTTGGAAATGATTTATGGTTCAAAAAAAATCAAATTCGAAATCGAATTCCATTTCATTTTCATTTCGAATTCGAAATGAAAATTTGCTTATTCCAACAGTTTTCACTAAAACGAGAGCTTACATTCTTTATTTAAATGCTGCGGCACTTTGTGTCCCGGAAATCCCGCGGGAATTTCAAGTCAAGCGTGGACGAAGTCGCGGGCATATCCTAGTTTTAAATAAAATTAAATAAAAATAACTAAAAATTTTGTACAATCAAAGTAAATAGACCGTATAATGAATGCGTTTGTTTACGTAAACTTTCTTCGATTTCGTGTTACGTAGAAAACAGCAGACGTGGCCGTGAAAATGTGGCCGCTTGGGAAACCCAACAGAACTGCGTCATTATGCAGACAAGTTGATCAAAAACTAGTTATGAACGTATAAACATTTATGTTTAATACAAACAACTACAAAGATCTCTAATGTCCTTGCTGTTTTTACACTTCCTGCTGAACTGAGCAATATACCTTTGTATTTATATAACAATAATTAAACAATGTTTTCATGTTACATCGAGTAAACATGAGAAGTCTTGACATTTTCCCTTAAGACCAAGCACTCGGTGAGTCAGAAGCGTCCTTCACCTCTACTTGGGCGTTCCGTTCAACATCCGCATTCAGAATTTTACCCAACGAAAACCCTCACTAGGAGAGCGGCTTATTCTCGTCACATTTAAATTCATTCATCGCGCTGACGCAAACGCGGGCTGGCTCGAAAGGCCTTTTTAAACACGTTGCATCAAACGTACTTTATGTGTAAATGACACGTTTGACCTAGTGAATAATCTATAATAATATTAAAGCTCAATGGTTTGTTTTGAACGCGATAATCTCGAAAACTAGAAAAATTCAACATTATATCGAGGGCCTCATAATAAATGGGTGTACAGGCAAAAATGCAGGTTTTACACAAGGGACAAAATTGTGAATAAAACAAAACTAGTTGATTGTATAAGGCTGAAATTTGGAATACCCTTCTTTTTAGGTACACTTGCATACTGGTAAGACTTTCTAAATTGTAACATGCAGTTTTTAGTAAACAACAAAATGGCATTTTTGCGTATACGCCTATATGTTATGAAGCCCTCGATATATATATAGCTGTTTGATATCAAACTACCGTTTCGAGATGAAAACTTACTTGTTCGTTACGTAGTTAGTGTATTGAGAAATGTAAGTAAGAGAAATGCCCTGCGATTTAAAAGTTCAAATAAGAAAACCAAATTATAAACGAGTCTTATAACTAGTAAAGAATCGATATTAATCAATATGAAATAGACTTTCTACAAAAGTACTAGGATGTGCCCGCGACTTCGTCCACGCTCTTGAAATTCCTGCGGGATTCCCGGGACACAAAGTACAGCAGCAATTAAAAAAGAATGGAAACTATCGTTTTAATGAAAACTGTGTTGGAATGAGCTGAATTTTATGCACCCGAACAACTACAAACCGTTCCCAGGAAAAAGCCCGCGAGATTCCCGGGATAAAAAATACACATTATATTACATAAAATTTGCTATCGATCAGTAAAAAAATCACATTGGAATTCGATATTTTTTTAATCTGGCCATTTTATATAATTCCCAGAACAAATCTCGCGGGATTCCCAAGATAAAAAGTAACGTAGACTTTAAGTCTAAGAATTTGCTGTCGATCAGTGAAAACCACATCGAAATCGGCCTAGTAGTTTTTACGTGAATCCCGGACAAACAGACAAGAAATCTAAAAAAATTGCATCGTGTTCTCCATCCTTTATATCGTCTTTTCAGTTGTATTTTTTTTAATAACTTCAATGTACAGATACGACATGTTTAGATTTTTATTATATTGTAGATATCAGACTATATATACTCTTCATGGAGATACAGTTATGATATAGAATAGGACTGTGGACCATATTACAGGCTTACAACACAACCGCTTTATTATAATACCTACACTTTCTCCGCAGAACGAATGGCAGAAATAGTTATTGTTGTATGTACGCAGCACTAACCGCAAGAAACAACATTATCATTTGTTGCTATGACTACGTGAAAAGAATGAATTATTACCGAAGCGGTGTAAGACAAAAATAAAGAAGGAAAAAAGAATCTATGTAATTGTCACAAACAGTAGCTATTATATTTACACTGGCTATATACTGGCATTTAGGCAATTTAACTACAAAGAAATTAAAATATGCGTCCAGGGCTCCGAGTCTGTAATTCAAATTGGCAATCGAATCGAATTGCATTCGTAACTTTTGACGATTTTGGTAGTCTGTAGACCATTGCGGCTCAATATTGAATCAATTCTGATTAGACCGAGACTAATTTAATATAAATTTTTAGAGACTACGGATATTTGAGCAACGTCAGTCGAATGGATGTTGACTCGTACTGGCGTGGTATTTTTTGTTTAGATTACAGACTTGGGGCCCTGAATGACAGATACACATAATATGAACTTCATATGTTTCCCTTTTAGTTTACAAAATTATCTGTCTGAAATGTAATGTACCACGACGAACAATTCAAGTGAATAAAAAGGATGGACAACGAAGGCAAAGCCCTGACATATAATGTAAAATTTACTAACTAATTGAGCTTTTTGGCACCATTCATGTGCCAAACACGCCTTTGATCTTCGCCGTACACAATACCTAGGTGTTTTACAAAGTGAAAATATAAAGAGATAAAACGATGAAAGCTTCGTTCTAATATATTAGAAGACCAAAACATTTAGAGTTTTTGGCGGAAACTTAAGTTTGATGTTTTGCTGGGTTGTTTCATTTTGAAAAATGTAGAACATTGTTTAAAAATTATTGAGTGATTGTGTGGAAAATCTCAATAACTACATAAATAGCGATACGAGACTTTTGACGTTAGTAGTAAATTTGATTGAGGCTGGCTTTTACAAAAGAAATTCAAAACAAAAGTTTATAATATTAGTTAATATGTTAATAGGGCCTGGCTAAACAGACCTTCTGTTTAGTCAGGCCCATAATACATTAGCCCAGATATTTAAAAAATAAGAACAAATCACTTTCTTATGAATAACATTAAGTAAACATCTGCTATGATAGTTAAATGAACAGTTTATTGTATTGAAGACTCTCAGAGATTTTTATTATGAAAATCAAGTAAGCAACGAAAGTGAAAATTTATTACAAATTAGTGAATAAGTACAACTTACATTGCATAGTATTTTGCAAGGCACGCATAACAACACAACATTGGAAAGTGTGTCAAGACTGCAATAGCTACGGGCGGTCGACACGATGAGCGGAATGCAATTCGCGAATACAAAACAAAAAGCCACTTATGTTCAATAAATAATATCTTCCGTGTATTTACATCTTAGAATTATAATATTCCTATTAATTTGTTCTTGACATAGCCGGAAATAAAGTACAAAAACTACTACTGCGCATAACAAAGTTCAATATGCAGTCTATGCTAGAGTAACGTAGCGATTCCCATAGCAATTGGGTTCTTTTTTAATTCGAGATTTGATCCCTACACATTAACGTGGTAGACCCCTAAATTCATACTGGAAACTTGTTTACAGGGGCTGGCTTGCTGTGATAACACGCTCTCACAGAATATCGGCGTGACCATTTCACGTTTTACCCTCCCCCTACCCCATTCCTCCAATCTAATCCTCTAGCCCACGGGTGCTTAAATGGTCAATCGCAAGTACTCTTTGAATCGATCCACGACACACACTACCTACCTAGATGATTATACTGCATCACACATACTTGCAGCCTCTTAGAGTCGATCGACAGGAGTCTAAAGTCTATTGTGTCCATTGTGGTAAATCAACAGCAGTTCAAGTTTGAGCACCCCTGCTCTTACCCATCCCTCCTCTCCCATCCTAAAGGCTGGTAACGCGTTGACTACGCCCCTAGTGTTCCAAACGTCTACAGACGACGGTACTCACTTTCCATTACATAGGCTGTCAGCCTGATTGCCAGCTACGCAATAAAAAACGACATATTACTAAATTAGAGTTTTCCCCGCGGCCACGCCGCGTGATAAACACTTGGTAGTGAGGTCTATGTTACGCACATAAAAATTAATTAGGTATTAATTCAGTTGCTTGCTGATTGCTTAAGTTTCTTGTTGTTTACTATTGCAACACTGGAGCGATGCAACAGCCACGCCACCTATCGACTTCTTACTTCCCTTCTCTTTTTTACATGTCTAATATTGTACAGTACTCTCCCGTAATAAAATCATATTTAATATCAAAAAAACAAGTATGTGTGATTGGAACCTTCTCACAATACAAGCCTACACTTGTTTAATTCACTACAATTACACAGAAACTAAGTCAATATAGTGTAGAGTTGTAGACAACTGCACAGCAAAACATAAAGAAAAGTCGCAGCCAACCCGATTTGAAGTACCTAATAAGTAATGAATGACATGTGGGCAACTTGACAACGTATTTGTTATTGAATTACAGCGATGGTTGTCTACATCGCAATTACAGCGCCATCTATTTTGTTAAACCGTCTACTCCAAGTAAAGGACTTTTTTGTCGAGGTAAAACGTATCCTATGTGTTGATTCGTGTTATAAACCAGCCTTCTGTCGAGTTTCATTCATATACGTTCATTAGTTTCCTAAAAATATGCGATCGCAGCACCATCTTTTTCGCTATTTTCTTCTATCCCACGGAAACATCATTTACCGGGATAAAAAGTATCCCAAGTTACGCCCCGTGATATAAGTTAGCTCCGTGTCGAATTTCATTTAAATCCGTTCAGTAGTTTTCACATGATGTCCTAACCGACAGACAGGACAGAAAGACAGACAAAAATCCAAAAAAATTCATTTTCGGAATATGCTGGTCCGAATTAGCCCCCTGATTTTTTCACATCTTTAAACGCATTGTACAAACTCGTACCATTTTCAGATTTATCATAGTACTTGGTCTATAAATTAAAATACAAGCTAAAGTATAAGCCAAATTGTAAGTGATTTAATTTTGCCACATTTTTACACTTTTTCGTTTTTAAATCTATATAAAAATGAATCGTAGAAATATATGTACGCGCATAACTTAAGAACGACTTTTCCGATTTTGATGACATTTTTTGTGTGTGTTTGAGTGGGTGGGTGGGTCCCCGGATTATTTAGCTTCACTATTGGAATCAGTAGGTAGGGGCTTTGGGATCGAGTCCTTTAATTTTTTCAGAGCAGGACAACGTGTGCCGGGCGGGACCTCTAGTTAAATATATTATTTGAAGCCTAAAAAACTTTAAACATATTTAAAGTAACTTTTGAAAATGCAACACAAAGATACCAAGAAGATTGCCATTCGTCCATGTTTTTTCGCACATATCGGGTAATAAGTTATAATAAATTGTCTTTAATGCGCGGGTAATTTCGAGCCATCTGAAACTACATCAATTTGAATAAAAAAGCAATATAATATGAAATCAATGTTACATTATTATTAAAATAAATGTAACTCAATATGATTTGCGTGGATGGGCGCCATTTAGCCGATGTAATCTTACAAATCCGAAATATTCTTCAAATATCTGGAATTTTAGTTTTTAATCTGATAACCGTAGTTACAACAGAAACTAACTCTTAATTTGACTCATAACACTGTGAAGATGAGTCATAAGTTTAATAAATCCCATCTTGCAAAACACAGATGATCAATAACTAAACATTTTACACAGCAACAGTGATTTGCAACACATCTATAACTAGATGCACATTAATAATGTCGAATCAAGTCAGTCGAACAATAAAAATGCAAATATAGATTATAATCGGCCAGACATTATTGTCTCTCCTGGCTGGATGCCATACGTTCTATTCGCCATTTAAAGGGGTCTCATAATATGGTATTGATCTTGATTGTCTTCTATTGGCTTTATTATTTTTATTATTGCCAAGGACATATTTAACGGTCTTAATTACCGTAAGTTTATTTATAAAAATGATACCGATTAAAACTCTAGGCCATGTTGTAAACCGAATACAGATGCCTTCTCACAAGAATCACAATTTTGCTTTACTACATCATACCCTTGGCTTTCAAGTTAGGTACTGCTTATATAATATATTTCATGAATATTTCTTTATATCAAAGGCAATAACAAGCTTAATAAAATAATTAAACAAGCTGACATCCCTATTTATATATGTATTTACTCCGGTCTGGGTGGCTGGGATCGGCCCCTGAGTTCTCTGTTGAATATTAGTATTACCCATAACACCAATGTAACTTAATATTCAAGATTCCTTATTAAATTATATAAAACAAAATAACTAATACTAACCTAAAATCATTGGAATAATGTCATAACATACGGTCTTATTCATAATGAGTTAGAGTAAGTTTGAACGCTTCTTCAAGGGTCTTAAAGAAGCGTTTTCAACTTACTGTAACTCAATACGAATAAGACCGTTATTCATTACTTTCTTTCTAATCCACGTGAATAACAAACTCAAAAGAGTTAAATGAGTAATTATATCGGAGTGATTTAATTTAATGGACCATTATACCATTACGAGTGTGGAAATAAGTATCATGTCTCAATATTCATGGGAAACACCCCCGCGTTCATCGACATTATTGTAGAGAATGGCAATGAACACTTTGATTAATGAAACTTGTACCGTCAATTACGTTTTAGTGTTAACGTGTGCTGATTCATCGCTATTTTAGTACACCCATGATAAATGGTCGTAGATAAAAACTCAGAATTGTAATAACATAACTAAAACAACGTGTTATAAGGTAAAACTCTGACGGCAGACACAGAACGAATTAAGAATTCCTTTCATACAACTAGTTAGGTAAGGTCATGAGATTAGTCAGCATTACTTTAAGATCTACATTATATGTGTATAATAATAGATGCTGTTGCCAATATCTATTTTTATATATTGCATATACATCATAAATGGTCTTATTCATATTGAGTATGTTTGTATAGGCTTCTTTAAGAACCTTAAAGAAGCGAACTTACTTTAACTCCATATAAATAAGACCGTAAATATATACACAAGTAGCACATAAATATTATAATATACAAACAAGCGTATGGTATATATATATTTTATATAGGTATATCCGAGATTAATAACATTTGAGACCGTTTGACCGATCACGATGAAAACTAACATCCATAGAAGAATACTAACCAAGACAATCGCCCAGTAAGAAACGGAACCTTGAAAAGCTCCTAAATGATACAAGACTATAGCGCCACAAACCCATTCTTTTATCGCTTTAAGCTTATAAAAATCTAACTATCTAACCAGAAATTTCCACACGTCTTCGCTCGCGTATATATCTATCTGACCCATATCCCACAAAACAATTACATTTTTTAAAATAGAAAGTATAGAACGTTCATCCCTGTTATAAAAGATACATATGAATATTATAATTAGACAAAATTTCATGTCAATCAAATTATTTCTAAAGCCATGAAGAAAGCCCAATTAAACATCCAAGCAAAATCACTTTCACATTTTTAACTTTATGTATTAGTATTACTATTGAAGTAATAATTTTGAATCATAAGTAGCAAAACTCCGCTTCCTTGAAATTCAATTTTATGGGGCATGAACCAATTTCGTGGTGTTAATAAAGTAAATGAACAGGGCATAAGTGATGGCCATCGACATAATTTAACCGATACAAGTATAAAAAGCACGCAAATGAATTGCGCAACCGGGTGAATGTTCCATAGTAACACCGTTACAAATTTCGTGACATTCAACTAGCTAGTTTAGCGTTTCGTAATCACTGCAATCTAATAAACAAAATTGTACTGGCATCGATTTCAGTACTTAACGTGTTTTCGTTTTGTAGTCAAATTGACTTTGATGTTGCAAACAAAATGTTATTTCGCTTAGTCACGACATTATCAATGAATGTACTTTTACCTGGACTTGGAAACTTTACCACGAGAGTGCAATTACGAAGACAAACAAATACAGGTTCGTTAAACATTATATATAATATTAGAGGTGTCTGTTTTAAGACGTACCGTACTGCGTGATATTTCAGTCTAACGTTAAATATAAGTAAATAGTAACAACACTACGAAACTGCTACTAATCTTTGTTGATTTGTACAACTGCAAATTCTACTCTGAAATCCGCTTGTATTTGCAGAGATATAAAAAGATTATTTAAAAAAGGATTAGCTAACTACCTTAACTTGCACGTACTCTAGAGGTACCTAACCAAAATTTAAAGGGCATTGTCTGTATTTACACTGTATTTAGAAGTGATTACAGAATATATCACTCAACGCAATGGAGGTCAGATTGTGAGGATTATAAAGGTGTAATACGCAGGCTTCTAAAGTCGGATCGGAAAAAACGAAACAAAAAAAATATGACATTAAATCGTCACGTTCAAATTCAGTACGTCGCAAGAATTGTGTAGGTACATCACTAGCAAGTCTAAGAGTTTAAGATAATATTTTACGACGGGATAACATTCAACAGGAGAATATACTGTGTAATGGGGTCCATTACGACCGATCCTTGTCTTTTACAAAGGCTCAGCAGAAGATAAGCAGACGAAGGACCGACTTTGAAGACAGTGATTGATGCAGTTTGCCTCGACACGGACGGGATAAAACGTTATATATGAGTATACGTTGAGGTATTCTCTCTTTACAATCTAATATGAATACAGCAGGTATATGCGTCTTCATGAGGGTAGTCTAAAATATGTCAATTTACATAAATAGCATACAAAATTCCTTCAAAACAAAAATGCGTAATTTGTAACGCTATAATTCGTACTTTTAATCTAATTTTTTGGGTTAAATACCCTGCAATTTAAAGTCGCAAATGACATTGTATTATCATAACGACTTACTTACCTTTAAATATGATCCGTAATATTTAGTGACGTATGGACTGTCGCATTGCGAGAGCACCATAATCTCCTGTTGTATGTCCTCGATTTCATCTTCGGCTTCTTCCAGGTCGATGATCTTAATGGCGACCACCTGCTGGGTTCTGTTGTCGACCCCCTTGAAAACTTCACCGAAGGAGCCCTTGCCGATCTTCTCTTGTTTCGTGAAGATCAGCTCGGGGTCGACCTTCTGTAAGAAAAAAATCACATTAGCATAAAAATCAAAAACGGTCAAGTAGATATTATTAATGTATTGGTCGACAACGCGGCTTTGCCCGTATAAATTTCGAATCTGCGTCACGTGGGAGCTCATTTGCTTTTAAGAGATTAGAAATTAACCCATGATGTTCGTCTTCTTTATAGAGAGTACATTATCAATCAATCTATGTGAAATTCTATTTCTAATTTATATACGAAACTATGAAGAGGTATAAACATATATATACTATACCATAAATATGTATAAATATGATTAAATATACAAACATACTTGTTTTTACATTTATATGTTACTACTAAAGTTTTCCTAGCAAATTCGCTCGCATTATCCAAAGATAAGGTATCCCGTGTATTGCTTTTTTCCAATACTTATAGTACTTTTCCCCCACACATACACACAATATTATTATATACAAAATACCGTAATAATTAGCTAATTAAAACTTAGTGTACTAAAACTCAATCCAATCTGCATTTTGTGGTATCTATCAATAAATCAGTATTGATTCCTAAAGCCCTTTTACAAGGCACATAAACACAGTCACATTAACATGTAGGTGTGAATGTAATATATATATATATATATATATATATATATATATATATATGCCTACAAATATGGATTTACGTTAACATTGTTCTTGCGTCATAATGCTCTGGAACCAAATCATATTATAATTTATTTTGTGAGCGAAAAAATAACGTCATGAGGCGAGTATTACGTATGCAATCTTATATCAAAATCGAGAGCGCGCCATGTGACACATGACGTGATTTAAAAAATAAATGGCATAAAATGGAAGACAACGAAGGAAATTTAAGGGGTGTTACATACGTTATTAATACGCAAATGGGATATTCAAAGAGATGATTGATTATTCATAGAGTTAACATAAAATATTCATGCCCACGAGGGAGTGAAATAATGATATTCTATTCTCGTTATCTTTTGTGATAACATTCCAAAATAATCATGAATGCTCTTGACAGAAATAACAAAGTGGAATCCGCAGACACCTCTTTCAATAGAACATAAACAACCTGTCAACATCAGGAACATTTTCAAATGCTATAAACCTTCAGCTGAATTTAGTGTAATTATATAATTAATATAGAACGGTAAACATAATTACAAAAATTTAATATAAAATCGGCAAAAATTAATTGTCTGAACGGTCCTGACCTCTTATGCAATTAAAAAATACTTTTTCGTTTGGCAGTATTACTATTTTTAAAGCAGCGATTTGGGCATTAGTATTGTTGTAAATTAAAATATCAACCCATTGGCCTCCCTTTACTGGAGAAAGGCGTTCCTATTTCAGGAGTACAGACGATATAACGCTTGTCAACACCGATAGCCGAGTTTCTCACATCGATAATCCTTTGGGCAGGTTTCCTCTGTTTTCTTCAACATAACAATAATGCATACGTTTATATCAGAAACGCAGACTAAAATATACATACTTTCTGACAGGTTACGAACTTGCGTTATTTGTATTCAAAATAAGTTCCACTGGAGAACATTTTTGAAGATACAACACACATATAACTTAAAATTTAAATTCACTTCCATTGTTTGTATTGTTTTGTAACAGTCCATTGATTATTTTAAAGCCAAAACCGCAAATCCAGTCCTATTATCAAGTATTAATTATGATGAACGGTCTGTCTATCTATATCTTTTTTATAACAATGAAGTTTTATCGATACCTTGTATCGCGTGATTTAAAATTCCTATTAAGATAATAATTATGTCTTCGATAAATAATTAAATAGATCACGCAATACCTACAAGAATATTTATATTAACGACCCTTGTTCACGTACAAGATGTGTGATATGTTTTCGTAAAAAAACGTAGACATAGTTTAGTGGAGAGTTTGGCAAAACCTACGCTGTTAGTTTTTTAAATGATGATCATAAACAAAAATTAATTAAAATTTCCTAAAATATAATTATTTCACTCCAGATTCTTCACAGAAGATACATTTATTGGCTATGTTGCAAACTACGTCAGATTCTGTAGGATCTTAAGAAGCAGGACCAGAATGTCCATACGACGAGATGATAACATTACAGGAATCCGCCTTATAAAACCATGGAATAAATAAGAATACTAACAAGTCCAATACTTAGATTAGTTGCAACAATGGTTAGTTTCACCTTGAGCTTGGTGTCATTAGTATCGATTAATCGCACTTTTACGTATGCAACATTTGTGGAAACTCACTGTTTTGATAATTCGTAACATGAATACGAAAAGGAAATTATTTAGAATTTTTTAACTGTAAGGTTCTTCACAAACGTCGATAAAGTTTCCGTGTCCGAAGGGAAGCTCCCGAACGAATCAATTTGCAATCCGACGGGAGGTGAAACACTATTCACAAATACTGTTGGTAACACATTCTCCAATGTTATCGTTTCACGTTCCGTCGGATTGCAAATTGATCCGTTCTGGAGCTTCCCGTTCCGACACGGAAACTTTCCCGACGTATGTGAATAACCCTACTGATTTAGCAAAAAAATATGTTATAAACTAGGATAAGACCGCGACTCCGTCCACGCTTGACTTGAAACAAAGTGTGACAAAGGGTGGGAGGGATTCTAAATTTCGTGACGTCAAATTTTACATATTATATAATCGTTATAATAATATATTTAAGCTCCAAAACACGAATTCGCTTCATCAAGTATCAAATAACAACGATTCTAAAGAAGTTCCACTTCAAAAATTGCATTGGAATTAGATTTTTAAATCTGGCCATTTTTAACAATTTTCGGAAAAATTTCCGCCGGATTTCCAGGATAAAAAGTAGCGCAGAGTTTAAGCGTAAGAGATTGCTGTCAATCAGCGAAAACCGCATCCAAATCGGCCCAGTAGTTTTACGTGAATCCCGAACAATAGACGAGATCTCTAAAAAAAATTGCATCGTGTTCTCTGTCGTTTATGTAGTCTATTTTAGTTGTTTTTTTTAATAGCTTCAATGTACACATGCATGGCATGTTTTATAATATTTTTATAATGTTATAGATAGATAGACAATAAAACATTTGAAAGTGAAAGTAGTGTTTTTCTATATGAAAAAAACAAGAAAACAGTGACTTGTACCGCCATCTAGTGAATAGTACAAATGGTGTTTTCAGTTATGTTTTTAACTAGGTAATTGTCATTCCTATTAATCAGTCATCTTTCACGAAGACGTTTTCAGACGTAAGATTATACTAATTTGAATGTGAAACTAACTTATTTGTAAGTTTAGTTATTGTTCCTTTTTTATAGTCTTACGAATGATTATATTTATCATTAAACTATATTTACTCGTATTCAATTTTAAATGGGAAAATGGTATACTTTTCGTAACAAACGGATCCAAATCTATCACAAGTGAAGCCGCATGGGAGACTCTAGTTTTAACATATTCTACATAGGTTACATATTGTATTTTTAAAAAGCAATATCAATAAAAATTCTTAAATGAGCCATCTTCTCGTACCTTAGAAACAAGTTGTAAGCCTGTAAATTCCCAACTTGTTCTCATCGAGCATAATGAGGGAATTATAAGGCCTGTTAATGGAAAGATCATAAAGGTCGTAACAACAGTTAAGAGATGTTCGATAGTTAAATTACCGCGCTTAAAACCGTTAAAACGTAGTTTTATTATGTATAGAAGTCGCAAAAACTCAAGAAAATATTATAGCAATGTCCTGATATAGCTCATTTTAAACAAATATTGAAAATAAATTAAAAAGGAAACTACACAGCAAAACAAGACTGTCAGTCTTGACGGCCTGTGTGTTGAGCGGGCTAAGCCGTTGCCGGCCTACCTCACTGCAACGCAGAGGCTCTGGGTTCGATTCCTGGAATAGTAAATTTCGGAAACGTATTTTCTCCGTTATTTACTATGGTCTGGGTGTCTGGGATCGAACCAGAGTGGTACGTTGTATATTACCCATAACACAAGCGTAACTTGCTTAATTTGAGGCTATACAATATGTGTGTTTGTCTGCCGATTATTTATTGTTTATTTATTATTATTATTAATTACTTAAAACTCCAGTTGGAACGTTAAATGTACTTTTATTAATATTCCCGTAACTTAGACCGTGTATAATATTCTCTTAAATGGAGTTAGCACTTCATAAACTTTTAAATAAACTACGAATAACGATCTCGTATTCTGTCATTTCTGTCATTGAACAAAAGTAAGTAAAGTATCACTATTATATTAGTTTAGGAAGCAACACTTGTCTATGCTATTGTTGGTTTCATAAAAACCTCATGTGAAAATATAGTTATTATATTATAGCATTCAGTCGTACACAACAGACAAATAGGTTTAATATAAAAAAATTAGGGAATATTTAATATAATATGCCATTGACAAAGATGTTCAAAGTAAATAAGACTAGAATCTTACAAATTAGTTGCTTAAATATATAAATCTGCTGTGATTGCTTCGAAAATCATTTTCTAAGAATTTTCTAAGAATAAGTATAAAATAAAAATCTTAGTAACTGAAAAAAACCATCATATAGTTCCTTTTAGTACGAAAGTTTCATATTTGTTTCAAGCGGTAAGTGCAGCACGTGGAACATTTTATCCGGGCCACTCTGGATAGAGCTGGCACGAGACATGGTTCGAGCGGGACGTGACTGGACTACCAATGAGGACCGCCACCACGCATATTGAGACGTAAATCTCCTTATTAACAATCAAGTAACAAGTGATAAAGATAAGATAACAATATTTTAATCACAAATATTCTTCCATGAAGAAAATGGAAATAAGAAACACTATATTACTAAACATATCTACTTTCGTAAGATACACCAAATCACAAATAAAAATGTCACATACAATATAACAAAAATAACCAATAAGCGTGTATAAATTTTAAAAACTTTCTTAAAAATTAAATTGTAAAAGGGTACGGAACTTGAGTCAGTAGAGTTAAAAAAAAAAACATATCTACTTGTAAGCTAGCGTTGCAATGAAAAAGCTAACATAATAATATCTCAGCATCACTGTCTTCTATAGATTAATAATGCAATCTAAGGTTGTCTGGAAGAAATTATTTTCTTACGTTTTTTGTACATACACTTTTAGAACTGTATCTTAATAAATAATATCCGCAGACAAACACACACCTATTGTGAGGTCGGTCCATGTCGGTCCACCATTCTGCCATTCTGAGGTCAATCAAAGGCATCCAGACCGTAGTAAGCAATGAAACGTTCGATCGCGAAGTTTACCATGCCAAGAATGAAACCCGGAACTTCTGCGTTCCGATGAGCTCGGCCGGCAAAGGCTTTTCGCACTTAACCACAGAGGCCGTCAAATGTTATGCAATTAAGTGTAACATGTACATTTTATTCTAGATAGAATAATGTAAGACACAAACAAGAGTATGTTTAAGTTCATAACATTTTAGAAGGAGAATGTCTAAAGCATTTTAAATATTGTGCACAAAGTTCATTTGCGATTCCACTTTTAATCAAAAAAATATTAAAAGTCTGTACAGCCAAAGTACATGGGTCTCATATTAAAAAGGTCAACTGATGCTCTGGAACGTCTCTTGCATCTAAAACAAATTCTCGTAACAACTAATTAAAATTTGGAATTAATAAAACCGCAAATTCTTCAAAACTTCTCTATTAGAAGCGCAAGGGAAACCTTTTTAAAGATTAGATTTATGTGAAAAGTTGTCCTTTCAAATCAAATAACTGTACGATAAGGTAATATAATAATTTAACTCTAAGATGTTTTCCGTTGAGACACTTTAAGATTACAATTATGGGGGGAAGAAGCGACGGCATTTTGCGCAAGTTTTATCTAGAGTCTAGAGCATTACATTATACAAAACCTATTAAGGTGTTTAGAAACTAAGTACTTTTAAATGTTTAATGTCGTTTGCATGTTTTCAATTAAGATAAGAATCTCATCATATTGACAACAAAAATGGGGTAAACTTAATTAAATAGATAACAAACACGTATCTACCTAAAAATCTTTTGACTATTAGATATATGGACGTCACTAACGTCGATACAACATTATGTACTTACAAAAATACAGTAGAGGCAAATTTATTCCCGAATAGACAACGTCTTTTTTTAACAATCTTAAAAAGAGGTGATTAAGGCGCGCGCATCTCATCTAGATGAACTTTATCTTAAGCTTTCCGTGTGGTTGTTTTGACTTGCATGGTTCAGAAGATTATATAAATTAAACAAAAATTTTCGCGTGAACAACGTGGCGGACAAAGCTAGTCAATACGTGTCTAAGTGAGTCCTTGTATGGTTTAAATTCAGAACTGAATCCGGCAGATGGAGCTGGTAGGTAATAGGTTGCTAGGATTTTGATGACGTTTGTTCTATTCGAGCAAGTTCCTGTATGATTCAGATTACCAATTGGATCCAGTTATATATATTATATTTATATGTTTAGAGCAGGACTACGTCTGTCGGACTCGCTAGTAACAAATAAAAGATCAATTATCTAATTTACTTGAGCAAATTTAGCAAAAACAATAAAAACTAAATACCTATGTATCTAGCAATCAAATGAGTCATTAACATTGACATTTTCAATTGAAAGACTATTCATTAACATTTAGCATCTTTATATGAGTAGAAGTCTATAAAAATAGTCATTTGAAAATTATTCGTGAAGCATTTCATTAATTTAAACAACCTAGATTAATTGGCACTTAATATTAACAGCATAGAATGTTGTAAGGAGCTTACTGCAATCGCAGTTGCCTTGCAAGTACCCTTGACTATGAAATTATTTATGAACTATTGCTCAATACCAAAATCGACTGAAAGACTCATGGTACAAACGCAGTGCTTAAAGAATTTGTTAAATATCATCAGTCAATTTAACAGTTATGCACATTTAAGTGTCTTTAGGCCATATGTCCCATAAGTGGCCCATATGGACCCCTGAGCGACAATATCGAACTTCAAGGGGTCCATGTCAGCGAAAACAAAATTTGGGGGTCCGCGAGCTGCAAATAGAGGTCCACAATAGTGAGAAAATGTTTAAATTTCTATAAATCTTATCTTATCATACTAATATATAAAGCTGAAGAGTTTGTTTGTTTGTTTGTGTGTTTGTTTGATTGAACGCGATAATCTCAGGAACTGCTGGTCTGATTTGAAAAATTCTTTCAGTGTTAAATAGCCCATTTATCGAGGAAGGCTATAGACTATATATCATCACGCTAAGACCAATAGGAGCGGAGCACCAATGAAGAATGTTTCAAAATCGGGGGTTTTGAAAACAAATTCCACGCGGACGACGTCGCGGGCACAGCTAGTAAAATAATAAAATTGTGCGTTTATCCTTGCAAAATATAAAAATTATATGGGACGAACTAGAAAATATGCTGAATCCAACGCAAAAAGAATTGTCGATATCAGTTCAGAAATAAAAAAGTTATAGAAGATAAACATAAAAAAAAAATATTATACTAACTGCGCCCCGCGGTTTCGCCCACGTGGTGATGGAAAATCTTTATATTTTGGATAATTCACACTATATCTTTATGAATTATAGCCTATATGTTAGTCTGATGTTTAAGCTATATTATTATATTATATTTAGAATTGTAAAGTTTCATCAAAATCCATTCAGTAGTTTTTGCGTGAAAGAGTAACAAACATACATCCATACATTCTTACAAACTTTCGCGTTTATAATAATAATAGGATTAATACGACGAATTGAAAACCTCCTCCTTTTTTTAAGCCGGTTACAAAAATAGGGGATCCACTGGATGCAGTATAAATTGGTAAGGGGTCTACGAGACAAAATAGTTTGGGGACCATTGCTTTAAAGTACTTTAAACAATGTATAATTTATTAGATTAGGCTCCTATTGAGTAAATAATAACCATAAACAAAACTAAAACTAAATAATTAAAATAAACAAGTTGGCGGTAGGCTAAATAAAACTTAAACAATACTTGTTGACACTTGACATCTTTGTCTTCCGTGATCACGGCCACTGAAAAGTGGCCGAAACGTCGGAATAACAAAAATCAAATAAATTACCGCGCTTAAAACCGTTAAAACGTAATTTTATTATGTATACAAGTCGCGAAATCTTAAGAAAATATTATAATGTATAATTTGCACGGCCGATAGCCAAAAGCAACTAAAATTAAAAAGTTAATCATGCGAGTCAGTACACGCACAATTAAAAGTAAAAATAGTCCATTCAAATAAAATTTTAAAGTTTTTATTCAAAATAAGTTCCACTGGAGAACACTTTTGAAAGGTCAATACATACAAGTTAAAATTTAACTTTACTTCCTAGTCTATGTACACCGCTTCGCAACGTGTTATTACTGTTAAGGAGAAAAACCGGCAAGAAACTCCCCAGCAACACGTCCAGCTCAAAATTTATTAACTCAATTTTTCTTTTTTCTAAATAAGTTTTATACAGAAATGTGTAACACAATCACTTCTCGAAGAATTAATGGAGTTGTAGCAAACAGTGCATACTCAGTAAGACAGACACAATAAAAGGAAAGAAAAATATTATTATAGTTATAATAATGACATAACATACATAAATATACATAAATTCCTTACATGCTTGGCAAGATAAAAATGTTATACTAAACATAGTATAAGAGGTTGGAGCGAGCTGCTATGTAAATGAAGTTTTGTCATCTAAGTATTCTTCAATAGTGTGGTATCCCTTTTTTAACAAGATATTTTTTAATTTGGTTTTAAATTTAGTAAAAGGCAGATCCAACATTTCATTTCGAATCTTATTGAAGAAGCGTATACCAACCCCCAAGAATGAGGACAATACTTTTTGCAATCTAAAAGATGGCAATATCAGTCTATTACTATGCCTGGTGTAGAAATTGTGAATATCCTTATAATGTTTATAGGCATTAATTTTATCATTTATTTCGTTATCCCTAAAAACATTTAATTGTCAATACTCTGTATCTTAAAAACTACTCGACAGATGTTACAGAGAAATTTGTTTTTAAGATTAGTTTCTAGGATTACTATCTTAGCTATTTTGGCAATACAAATAAAATTTTCATGCTCGCCTGTCTGTCTATCTTAGAATGTCACAGAAAATTTATCTCGGAAACTACTGGATCTCCATATTATATTGATGAAATTTGACAAGAAGGCGTAGTCTACTTGGCGCTACACAGTGGTGTAGTAAAATTCTGAAGCAAATGAAAATTACGGGTGACCTTCATGTTTGTAACGGATGGTTTGAAAAAAATGTTTTCTGAATAATATAATATAATCAATTTAAAAATGAGAAAAAGTCAGAGGAACTAATACGGAACAACAGATTCCGAAAACGCACTATAAATTTTTTTGTCTGTCGCGTGTTTTACAGCATCACATGAAATTACTAAACGGATTTAAATGAAACGATACAGAGTTAGTATATATATGAGGCGGGAGAGACCTCCGTGGTGTTATTAAAGAGTGTGACGTCAGCAATGCCGACGTCACGATTGTTGACTTCTTGGTGACGACCCATATTTGAGTCCTAGAAATAGACTTTCAACTCAGTATCATTTATTCCAAGAGTTTTACGACTTCCTAGAGAGGTCCGTCCCGTTCGGCGGCTCGAACAATAATGATCGAGTGTCGACAGTCGACAGTGCGGCCGCATTTATAGGGCTCAGTGTACGTGTCGGTGCACGTGCACGTGATCACAAATTTTTAGGTTAAGTATTGAAATTACAATAAAATCTTGCTGTTTTACGTTAATTTCATATTACAATAAACTCATAGTAAATAAATGATTATTGTTTTTGTAATACGTTAATTGTTGTAATTGCGCCGACATATCTATACTACGTTAGTATATATATATATATATATATATATATATATATATATATATACGTTTCCGTGGGAACGACGAACATGGCCAAGACAATGGCGCTACCGGTCGCTTTCTTTTTAGTGCCGCTCTTGCAATTCTTTAACAGCGACGCGAACGAAGTTTCCCCCCTGGCATATACATGCTAGTTAACAATATTTTCGAATGTGCAAGGCATTATAGGCCCATTGCGAACGTTTATTGCTCTAAAATACGGGCCTTAATAGGCTAGAGAACAACTTCAATTACGATAGCATTTTCTATTCATTAATCACTAGATACAACCCTATAAAGGAAACGATCTTACACCAGCATACTTTAAAAGAGCTCTCGGTATTCTCGGCAGGGAATGCACCTTTTTTTCAGAACCACTTGACAAGTTACATGAATATAATTATATACAGGTACATAAATACATATTCATAAACATGTAGTAACATTTAGGGAAATGTTCATTAGGAAAATAAAATTTCAATTATTGTCATCAATTCATCATACTCGCATTATGGAAATTTTTATAACATGAGTCACTCATTACATTAATATTGTTATTTATTATATATAGGTATCTAATTATAATATACACTTTATATATCATTATGATCTTTATCTACTGATTTATCATATCTTAATATTCAGAAAAATAAAATTATTATTGTGCACTGGGCAGCATGGCCCCATCTAGCAGGCAATGGAAAGCCGGTTCGTGTCAGCTGACTCTTGCGCAGGCGACATCCGACACGCATTGCGAGACCATAAGGAAATAAAACTACAGCTATGCGAAATAGCCAACCAACACACGTATGTATATTTAAACCAGGACACGAAACTATCAAACAATCTGTAAAACATAAAAACTGATTGATACATTTCAACGGAATTTTTGTTTTTATGACCACAAATCTAACCATGCACTTACATTAGTCCCCGCGTATCTGCTCTGCACCGATGGACGACCTGGGGCAGGTCGCGCGGGTTGCGGTGGCACTTTCATCTGCCGTCTATCAAACGACGACACATGATTACCAGACCATCCCCATCGACCTGGCCCATTGCTACCATGAGGCAGCGAATATGAAGACTGTGGCCGTAGATGCCTAGTATTAGGCCCGAACAAAATAGGTCCTCCTGGACCACCTCCTTGTGTAATCGGAAGCCCGGACCCTTGAACATAATGATAATGTGGTGGGTTCGAAACCGCCGCACCCCACATAGTACAAAACGATTTAGTGTCTCTCACTTCCACTACACTAGATCACCAATCACCTCATCACATCAATATTGGTTGCGCACTGATATACAAAGATATTTCCACGAGTTTCACTTGTCGCCTTATCTCTTTCAACGATGATAAATTGCAATTAACCAATCGTTACGGTTTTAACTCAACATCAGCGATAACACGACCATTTCCAATCGGCTACCAGTCAGTAGCGAGTGATCCAGGCCACTGTTCGCGATTGAAAGACTTCAAAACATGAACGCCTCGAAAGCCACCGTCACCGGACGCAATTGAGACGCGTAATGAATTAATTTATATTTGATGGACAATTGTTTTGACTAAAAAGGGCATCTGCTGAATCGTACTATTTAAACCCTTATAGTCAAATATTAAATGCATGAAATCGAATAAATAAAGGATAGAATACTAGTAAAGAAGTCCTAAGTAGCATTTTAGGCACCCGATCTAAGTGCAATCACTTTTAAAATAGTGTTCGGTAATGGCAACAAACTTGAACTTCACTACACGTTGATCATAATGAAGACAAGCCTGTGCTTACAAGAATGCGAAGTGGAAACAAAAGCATAACCATAACAAACGAATGTGAAAGTTCAAGCCACAGAATAACAATTTGATGGCAACTTGAATATCGCCGAACGGTATTACGTTCACGAATACACAACACAGTTTCCACTATAACGGTTACTCGAAGAGAAATCTGTTTCCCGACACATCTAATCCATGATGATGGACGGCGTGTGAGTTTCAACGCATTTGAATGTATACTGCTTGCGTGTTGCGAACAGTTGAGCGTTCCACACCGCCCGTCCTGGCGATTGCATTATGATTTTTTCGCAAGGGACCGCAGGGGCGAGAGTGGTGCGCGGGCGGCGAACGGCGCCAGCGAAGCGTGCAGCAGCCGCTGCTTCAGCGGCGCAACGCAGCGAAACTTACGCATAGGCTCCAAGCCACAGTGAACATCCGTGGCGACTCATTCTCAACACAGTATCACTGGTCATCGCTTACAAATTATGCAAATGCGGTCGGAGCTCGCGATAATATCGTCCTACATACAGACTTAAACGAAACTAGGCATGATGAATAAAACTACAAAAACACGTTTATTGTAAAAAAAAAGTACTAGTTTAAAACACAAAATTGAATCTAAATCGACTATGAACACATAAAACGGTGTATTTATTATAACTAATATTCAAATAGAAATGAAATAAAACATATATATATTAGGTTGGGGAAAAAGTTTCTTCGCATTTTATATAAAAATTCAAAAGATTTTTTTATAAAGTTTATTTACATTTGACTAAACTATGTAGGTGCCATTTTGTTGGATAACTTTTTGCCATCTTGTAGGTAGGGACGTGATCCCATTGCTATAAAAATTTTGGGGCTTCTGATCAAAAAACTGCGACAAGTGGTTTTGGCAGTCCTCTCGTGATGTTAACCGGACACTGCCTAAGGAATCCTGCAGGGACCGAAACAGGTGAAAATCTGAAGGTGCAAGGTCAGGACTATATGGCGGATGCATTAAAACGTCCCAGCCAAACTCTCGTAATTTTTGCTGAGTGGCTAAAGATGTGTGAGGTCTAGCGTCATCATGGTGAAAAATCACACCCCTTCTGTTGATTAATTCCGACCGCTTTCTCTCAACTTTTTGCTTTAATCTCATCAGTTGTTCGCAGTACAGTTCAGAATCGATGGTCCTGCCTGGCGGTAACAGCTCATAATGAATAATGCCCTTCCAATCCCACCATACACAGAGTATCACCTTGTTGCGAGTTAACCCGGGTTTCGCCACAGTCTGTGAAGCCTGACCGGCCTTTGACCACGATCTTTTTCACACGTTCTTGTCGTACGTGATCCACTTTTCATCACCAGTTATCAGCTTCTTCAAAAATGGTTCGGTTTCATTACGTCGTAATAAAGAATCACAAATGAGTACACGGTTCATTAGGTTTCTTTCAGTGAGCTCATGAGGCACCCAAATATCGAGCTTTTTTGTGTACCCAGCTTTTTTCAAATGCTCCAAAACCGTTTTGTGATCAATTCCCAGTTCTCCAGCTACATCGTAACTACTAATATGGCGATCTTGCTCCACTTTTTCAAAAATGGCATCAATTTTGTGCGTAACAGGGCGACCAGAGCGACGTGCATCTTTGATATCAAAATTTCCGGATTGTAAACGCTTAAACCAAATTTGCTCTACTCTCACAGATACTGCATTAGGTCCATAAACATCGCAATTTTTTTTCGCGGCTTGTGTTGCATATTTACCTTTTTTGTAGTAAAATTTTAAAATGTATCGAATTTCTTCATTAGATTCACTCATTTTAACAATAAGAAAAACAAATGAAAATCGCACATGTTCCTAATTTGAATTTGGAATTGTCTTCTTTAAAATTAAAACTTTTTATTGATACCACAACCAGCCAGATACAAATGGTATAGCCAAAGAGATCTTATTACAAGTTCATACATACTATATGCGAAAAGACTTTTCCCCAACCTATTATATATATATATATATATATATATATATATATATATATATAAAATGATTGTGTAAAACTATATGTTAGAGAACGTTCCAACGAGCTTAGGCGAACATAAGTAAGGCAAAAAGGTTACAAAACTTTCGTTAGGCCGATACATGTAGGTACAATGTCGTATTGTAGGACAACAATACGAAGCATTAGTATGCTGGCTGCAGACCGTATAGCATGGCATTGGGTAGGACTGCCCGAGGAGTCATCGCCCGCACAGCCGTGCACTGAATACAGACTTTCCTGGACGACACAGGAATTCCATGCGTGTACATTAGTGCTACGCATCACCATAATGGGAGCCGATATTAGGCAATGCGGCCCACATACATTACCGTGTATTTGGCCAAAGGCCCGTTAGGAGCTTTAAACTGCTTGTCATTCCTTTTGTACTGGTGTAAGAGGTACACGCAGTTATAGATAAAGTTACTTAAAATTATGGAGAAAGTAATAATCTTCTTGATTGTTAAAATAGGTATATTTTATTTTGATATATGCAAAACTAACCTACTTAAAGCGGTATAAACTTTTATCAAATGTATTAAAATCATAAGGGTTTTATTTTACCTTTATCTATATAAGAACCCTATAAACTAAATCTTCAAAAACTAGACCCCTAACTGTTCGAAGCAATCTCAAGCCTCTATTTGAAACAATTTTTGAATAAGTAGCGAATTTTGTTACAAACCACACAACGTCGACTGCTATTGTAATATGGAACAACAATTAAGCTTAATTTTAATCAAGGATCAAAGAGATAGGCAAGCGGTGAAATCATGCTCAAGGAGAGGCTCACTCGCAGATGGGGGTGAGCCCCGGTCAGCCAGGGCTGCGGCGTAGGCCGCAACTGGTTCCCATGGCCCTGGCATATGAGGACTGAAGGAACATCGAAATGTTTAGTGGGTATTCTGGCGAAGATAGCCGGCGAGTCTCACACTAACCCACTGCTGTGTTCCCGAGCAGTGGGGTGTCCGTAAACGGATTCATCGCGATAAAAACAAGGTGGTAAAGCAAACAGGCATCCCCAACTAAATACGCAGACTGCGATGCCTACGCGATACTAACTGCAATGACGAATCACAACTTGTAACGTGGATAACTGACATGGACATTACATCTAATTAATGTATAGTCCTCGCTTACTTCTTAACGTTGTAGACAAATGGAACATGGTGTACAAAAAATACAGCATTTACAATGGAAATTAACTAGCAGTCAACGAGTGCTACTGCTAAGAAAGATAAATGGATATACGTGATAGGACTTCTTAGCAATTACAATAGAATTTAAAACAGTTAATGATTTTGAAGCTATTGTTCAATAGGGTCATACCTTCAACCCTCAAACAAACATTCATGTGACATAAAATTAAATATTTCTCGGGACTGAAATATAATAATTGGACGCATAAGTTATTTCGCGAGCGATAACCCGCCGTTTAAAGCTTTTCCAAATAACACAGTTGCAATTTATGTAGCATGATATTTATAACAAATTCGTTTTGAAATTCGAAAATTTATTGTGTAGCTAATTAGAAACTCATCGTGTGCATAAGCCTTTAAGCCACATATTTCAGTTGCATTTCTAGTCTGAGATCGAGTGAGACAAAAATAAGTTATTTTATCTTGATCCATCACATTCCATGCACGATCGATGGAGTAGATACGAATTATTTTAAAAACAATCTTTTTAGCAAGCAATGCAATGGTTATTAATGTTTCAGACGAGCAAACAATTCGATACTACTTTGAAATTTGTCATTCATTTGTTTCGAAAATATTTTTTACAACATGAAAAAATTAAAAATAAATCTATATCGCTTGCAACATGAGTTTACATCAAAAATCCAGTGGCTTAGTGACCAGTCGGAAAATATGGGCCCCGTTTAAGCATTTTTTTTTCCATATCTACATATTATTACAATTGCCACGTGGTGACGATGAAGGAAAACATCGTGAAGAGACCTGCACGATCAAATTACCAATATGTGAAATCGGCCATCCGCTGTGGACAAACGTAATAGTTATACCATTCGTTGCTCTAAAAAAGGGCAGGCCTAAGCCTAGCAATAGATATTTATCAGTTGATATCACTGAAAATAAACCTGATTATTATGATATTAGTAGTATTATTTTTTTAAGTTTTCACGACTTGTATACATAATAAAACTACGTTTTATTATGTAGTATTTAAGATATATAATACTTTCACATAATTACATGTGCTTTTTATATCAAAAATTTAACAGTATGCACGAGAGACGTTTCGAAGTTTACGTGAGCTTAACCACGTGAAAAGCCTTAGTTTAGAAATAAATAAGACATCAAAGCTACATCCCTGAACATTGAGCAGTAGTATACAGTCTAGTTAATGTAGCAAAGTATCAGGCTTAGTTTGGAAACATTCGGCTCATAAATCGTCTGCTCTGAACGCGTTACTTTAACAATTTATTGCCGCGATTTAGTTCTCGGCGGATAAGCCGGCTGTTCAGAGTTACACTAAACATCAAATGCAAGAGACGTTTCTAATGGGATTAATTAATTAGAAATTTGTGTTGTTGTATCATGGCTGCCATAGGAAACAAACATGAAAGTGAGCCCGTATATTGTGCACTAATGGTTGTCGAAGCCTAGGCAACTGTAGGCTGTTCCAGTTTACACCTGCGCATCGGGTGAAATAGTGCGACATTTGTAAGTCACCATTTGCGACACAAAATACAAACCATCCCGTTTGCGCCACTTCGGAAACACATTAAGCAGGCCGACGACGGTACTACGAGAGCGCAATATCCGACCGGTGCAGAGCTTTATATCAGCATCAAACTACAGAGCAATGTATAGAGTTCATACATATATGGTAACATAGCACACATGTATTCATATATGATTGGTGTCGGAGACTACTATTCTAACAGATAGAAATATATTTGCCTCCTAGGGTTTTCAGTCACGTCAACCCTGGTGAATAACCCTAGTTTATTTAGAGACCAAGCATTCACACACGTTACATAGCATTAAAATTTTATCTAGACGCTATCGCCCCCGACAATTCTGACTGGATAGTCAATAAACAAATCACCCCATTTTCTAGAATAAAGTTTCCTATGTCTATTCTCGATATTCAGCCTAAATATCTATATATATATATATATATATATATATATATATATATATATATATATATATATATATGGTTGGGGAAAAGTCTTTTCGCATATAGTATGTATGAACTTTTAATAAGATCTCTTTGGCTATACCATTTGTATCTGGCTGGTTTTGGTATCATTAAAAAGTTTTAATTTTAAAGAAGACAATTCCAACTTCAAATTAGGAAAATGTGTGATTTTCATTTGTTTTTCTTATTGTTAAAATGAGTGAATCTAATGAAGAAATTCGATACATTTTAAAATTTTACTACAAAAAAGGTAAAAATGCAACACAAGCCGCGAAAAAAATTTGTGATGTTTATGGACCTAATGCAGTATCTGTGAGAGTAGAACAAATTTGGTTTAAGCGTTTGGTTTAAGCCCTGTTACGGACAAAATTGATGCCACTTTTGAAAAAGTGGAGCAAAATTGGCATATTAGTAGTTACGATGTAGCTGAAGAACTGGGAATTAACCACAAAACGGTTTTGGCGCATTTGAAAAAAGCTGGGTACACAAAAAAGCTCGATATTCGGGTGCCTCATTTTTGAAGAAGCTGATAACTGGTGATGAAAAATGGATCACGTATGACAAGAACGTGCGAAAAAGATCGTGGTCAAAGGCCGGTCAGGCTTCATAGACTGTGGCGAAACCCGAGTTAACTCGCAACAAGGTGATGCTGTGTGTATGGTGGGATTAGAAGGGCATTATTCATTATGAGCTGTTACCGCCAGGCAGGACCATCGATTCTAAACTGTACTGCGAACAACTGATGAGATTAAAGCAAAAAGTTGAGAGAAAGCGGTCGGAATTAATCAACAGAAGGGGTGTGGTTTTTCACCATGATAACGCTAGACCTCACAATCTTTAGCCACTCAGCAAAAATTACGAGAGTTTGGCTGGGAGGTGTTAATGCATCCGCCGTATAGTCCTGACTTTGCACCTACAGATTTTCACCTGTTTCGGTCTCTGCAGAATTCCTTAGGCAGTGTCAGGTTAACATCACGAGAGGACTGCCAAAACCACTTGTCGCAGTTTTTTGATCAGAAGCCCCAAAATTTTTATAGCAATGGGATCACGTCCCTACCTACAAGATGACAAAAAGGTATCCAACAAAATGGCACCTACATACTTTAGTCAAATGTAATTAAACTTTATAAAAAAACCTTTTGAATTTTTATATAAAATGCGAAGAAACTTTTTCCCCAACCTAATATGTATAAAAAATCCCGGTCAGAGTGTTTGTCCGCGATGAACTCCAAAGCTACTCAACCGATTTTAATGGTTTTTTTTTCATTTTGCTGGATTTGTTCCAACTTAAGACATAGGATAGGTTTTATTTTAATTTGTAATCAAAAAAATTATTACGATTTTTTTTAAATCGAGGGTTCGTTAAGTATGAGTTCTTCTGTCAACTAAGTTACATAAGCATCAAATAGATGGCGCCATACTTTTTAAAACCTATCCTTTCTTTCACAATTGAAACCGGTAGGTAGCACTAGAATCGTTCTAGATTTTTATTTTTTCCGGCAAGAAAACGTCTGCCAACGACCCCTAGTTATACTATAACAAATTTGAGCCAAAACAGTCCCGAAGTTTTTCCGTGACAGACAGACAGTTACTTTTGCATTTATAATATTAATATGAATTGGGAAACGCCACACGATAAAGACATTTTTATAATTTAACTAAGACTGAACTGCGCCTAATAGACATTTGCAAGTAGTTTTAGTGACGACTTATGGCCAGTTTGCTATATCTTATCGACCGTTCGTTTGCCTGCCTTACTATCGGTTAAAATTGAGGATAAACTCCGTATAAGTAATGTCAAAATTCAACCCATGGTCTAAGGCAATCAAATGAATAGTAAAATATATAGGCACCGGTCATTAAAATATCAGATAAAAATTACTGCAGATACATATTTTTTAATAAAGGCTAAAACTGCGCAGCTAGCTAATCGTGTCGTGTCTAACTTGATTTTTATTTTTCTTTCTTTTTGTTGTAATGCCGCAGTGTATAAATTTCAAACCCCGTCGTCCCACAAAACACTCTACGCCAGTGTATGTATTTCAAAAGTTAGTTGTATGAGCCTCCTACATACCATTTAAACCGTGAAAAGTTTTACCTCACAACACCGGGTGTAAATGACATCACACATTTTATGTTGCCCACGGGTACATTAACGGAGTAAGTGTGTCAGTTTTAAGTATACACAGGGTTGCCACGTCCGGAATTTGCAGAACACGTCCGGCAATTCCATCCGCAATTGCAATCAATTTGAGATTTCTATGATATAAGTAAAAAGAACTATAAAATACTATACTAGTTTCATATTCATATTACAAAATAAGTAAATATGTATCGTACACTGCTTGTAAGTGAGTGCATTTTAAACACAGTAAGTCAACGACATGAAAGTAATTACAACAAAACTGAAATATTCTTCAAATATTAGAAATCTAGTTTTTTAATTTATGTAATGCACTGCCACTAGTTCGGGAGTACGAAAGCATTCACTTGAAACTTAGATTAACGATCATTCACATAATTACACATCTTATTTAGAAAATTTTAATTAGCTAGTCTTTACACGACAGATTAATAATGAATTTTTCATACAGATATTATTAATCAAGTTTTTACTAACATATCGCTTTAGGTAGTCGACCTGACTTTTTTTAAATAACTACATTTGTTTGAAGTTTTTATATGTACAAAACTCTGAATTATAAAAAACTAGGTGTAACCTGTAACTTCATCTGCATTGTTTTTTACATTATAAATAACGACTCTAAAAAGACGACATAGCTTTAATATTTTTAATTAATTATTTCCTATCCTTTAACTACCTCCTTTACTAATATTTATTTCTTAGCAAACGTTCAAATGTGAATTTTCACTCATCTAAGTTAAGAAATTATACGTTGTCCATATAAATTTGCATTCCTTATTTCATTTCCAACACCTGAAGATTCAAGATGCTTTTTCAAAAAGGCAGTATATGTCCTTCCACAGGACAATAACCTATCTCCTTGCTAAATTACGATCAAAATTTTCATTTAGTCGTGAAGAGGCGAAGAAGACAGAGATACATTTACATTTATAATATAAAAATATAGACACAATGTGTTTATATAGATAAATAACCTTTTGTACATTAAATGATTCTCTTAGCAATGTAACAAAACATTTTGGTTCAAAATATAGGTGTATTTAAATTTTGTCACATTCGGACAAAGCGGTGGTTTTACAGAGAGTAAGGTAAGGGTCATTCACTCATTGGCACCGATGCAAAACATCACGTTTCATAACAAAATACTGTGGTGGACGTAATGAAATCTGACGCTGTTTCCTTTGCTCACGTGCGAGTTAAACACAAACAATATAATATGACTCTGTATTTATTTTGAACTGTCACGCCCGTTATTATCGCAGGCCAACTAATAAATATCACAGTCAATGATTGCAGAATCGATACGTCAACATTTAGTACTCTAGGTGTTCATGGATCAACTAATTGAGCCATGGTTTAATTCTGAAGTTTCCCATTGGGTTTTATCCCTGAGAAGTGAATCTGTTTATAAAGTTTTTAAAACAGTACTTATTTTTCCAAAAAGTGTCAAAACATTAAAGAAAAAATGTTTGTCCAAAAAAACCGCTTAATTCTATTAACTATAGAATGTCAGTCTGATATAGAAAGCCACTTAAACTCTCAACCGACGTTTTATTATTTAAAACATTTTTCAAACCAGATCCGACAAAAATTGACTCTTAATAAGCTAAATAAGTCATAACTAAATCTAAGTAAGGACTGTCACGTTTACCGTTTATCATATATGTAAAATGGGAAAGCTATAGTTTTAGTACCATAAATACTGAAAACAACACGTTCTTTTTTTAATTCGATTCAATTATGCGCACATACATGTTAAAAAGAACGAAAGAAATACTATGTTATTTAAACAATCCCTACACGAATAGTAATTAATTATGCTAATGTGAATAACATAATTAAAGCGTTGCACTTGGATACCAATAAATATAAATAATTCAATTAGCACTGAGTAGAACGATTATACGAAATAGGTTTTAGCGTAGACATATGATACCCTTACGCAGTTAATGGCAACAATAATTTAATAAAAGAATCACGCAGATTCTATTTAGGCTCGTATTCTCGTTACTATGCCTATCCACAAAGTGGATCTAAATATCCGTTCAAATTAAAAGTGCGTAATTTCGAATGCGCAAGGTGTGTCGTCACAGGGCTACACATTTAATTGTATCAATTCTATGGTCGAGTTTTACGGAACATTTTGGTGTTTTACTCAATAACAAAAATAGATTATTTCTCTTTCTTTCTTAGATTTAATTGAAAGACCCCATTATCAAAGACTACCTAAACGATATTGATCAAAATTTTCGTTGAAAATATTTTTTCGGCTCTATTCACTTTCATATTTTCTACACTTAATAGTTAAAAACTTAGATACACAATTTTTACGACTTTGAAAACAAATAACCTCCCCGTTTACTTAAACAAAATAAGCAATTACAGAACATTATCGTGACTTTTCAAGATCTGACTAAAAAACTACTCACTATGGACACTAAATCCATGTATTTTTTTCGATTTCACTATGGCATTGATTAGCAGCATATAGATTGTACATTTATTAGTGTGAAATAGAAAGACGGACTCGCCAAAATGATTTCGGAATCCAAAGTAGTAACCCAATAATTATGTATACCACCTGATGGTGGTACACATAATTATTTAAATTATATAACATAAGTATGCATTTTTTAATTAGATTGGAAACGGTGACGTGACGGAAACCACGGGTTGTCTGTAAGAGGTCGCTTTTTAGCGACAAGACCGCCTTTTGTATAAAAATAGCATAGTACTACTAGTCTCAAAGCTCTTCTGTAATGGTGTACAATAAAGAGTTATCTATCTAAAAAGTATTAAATAACATCCCAAATGTTACAGTAACTATTCGTGCGGTTAAATGGAGTTAATTTTGGAAAGTGCTGCTAGCTGGACCAGTCACGCTTAGATCAATGATTTGAATGAGCTCAATCCGAGTTAATGATACACAGGCCATTCGGCAGTTTGAAAATAGACGATTCCTTTTCGTAAAATCTCTCTATCTACTTAACTCTATTAGACTACCGACGCAAAGTGGCTGTTAGCACCCCTTCACTATGTCAAGACCTTATTGTCGCAGATAACAAGGCTACAAGGAAGAAGATGGCATAATAAACCCGGCCTGTGTCAGCACGTTGGCGTGATAAGAGACTGAACCACGCTTGAGAAATTTCAAATATGACTACAGGGATTCTTCAAACTTTAACTGATGTACTTACCAGATGGAATAAGGAACGAAGGAGTAATTAAAAATTTTACTGTTTTAATTTAGTAGGACTTTTTAAATGACAACGATTTAATGTAAGACTTATAATTTAATTGACAATAAATAGGTACAAATTAAATATAATATTTTCTTAAATTTTCGCGACTAGTATACATAATAAATCTACGTTTTAACGGTTTTAAGCGGGATAATTTATTTGATTTTTATTATTCCGACGTTTTGGCCACTCTTCAGTAGCCGTGATCACGGAAGACACAGATGTCAAGTGTCAATGAGTATTGTAAAAGTTTTATTTAGCCTACCTTTATGTTTGTGTTGTCCACAGATTCACAAAAACGCGTATAAATCACCGACCAAATTTCAGTGGCTAAAATTGCATTTAAAATAGCACCAGTCCTTTCTAACTTCCAAATTGGCAAAATCAATGCCGAAGGCGTTGGAGTCATATTATAAAAAAAAAATTAGCCTACCGCCAACTTTTTCATTTTAATGATTTAGTTTTAATTTTGTTTATGGTTATTATTTACTCTATGGGAGCCTAATCTAATTTACCACCGTTTCGCAACATGTTGTGGCTTAAAGAGGAGAAGTGGCGCAAGAAACTTCAGCAACTACCGAGCTAGCCGAAACGTCGGAATAATAAAAATCAAATAAATTACCGCGCTTAAAACCGTTAAAACGTAGTTTTATTACAAATTAAATATGTTAGACGTAACTACTAACTAATATATAAAGTAGTCATTCTGTAACTTATTGTTACGACCTAGTGCCGACAAAAGTAGATTCACACCTGCATACCATAAAAGCACACTTTATTATATTTCCGCATTTGGACTTCTTTTGTTTACTTTATGTTTAAAATTTGTGATTAGAAAAACAGTCCATTGTGTATTGTAATCTTTTATGGCAGTCATTAGCCAGCTATGATTCTAAGAAATTCGGCCCGTGCGGCCAGGTAGACATATTGCATTTGTGTAGCAGAAAGCAATGCCCCAATGGAGAGATCGTCAGTCTAGCGATAACCACGAGCGAAGCAAGACGTGTGTACCACATTCGGTAATCTGTTTACTGACGGACTTTGCGCGTTTTATGGAATTACGATCTCGTGCATTAAGTTTGGATTGGCTGTGTTCAGTTATATTTGTACCTGTGTTATACGTGTTTGTATAGTTTAATAAATTCTATAAATAATTCCAACGGCATTTTAATTCGAGTCCTGCAACTCGTAGAATTATGATACAAGATATATAAGCAGCCCATAAACGTTCCACTGTCCTTTGGGAGTCCACGCTTTAAAAAAAGGGTCGGTATATCCACGACGTATATATGTGCAAAGCCGATTACCGGGTTTCACTGATAGATAAAGTAAGTTTCCTTACGATGTTAGCACATGGTAATTAATATGCACATTGAGTTAGAAACAGATTAAGCAGAACATGCTCTGCAGCCAGGATTCGAACCCACTTCATTCAAAGAGCACACGAGTCAGCCATATCCGCTGACTTATCACAACTTCAATCATATAATACGATGCTGAACGGAAATATACAAACATGAACGATTTCAGTAACTATGCGGTTATAACATCATCTGCGATACACGGCCCTTTTTCTCATAAATCAGGGTAATGTGAATGAATGAATAAATGCAAACTCTTCATTGTTCACCATAACTTAATTTAATATGAATAAATTTCCATTAGAAGAATGGGCGGCCTTATCGTTTATGGCGATCTCTAACGATAAGGGAAAGAGTGCTAAAATCTAGAGCTAGGCAACGCCCACCTTTTAAACCAGGTCATACATATACCTATTTTAGAATTAAAACTGTACACTACTAAGTAAATTAGGGTACAGAGTGTAATCGTGTCCTAGCTAAATATTCTAAATCTCTTATTTTTCATTAAAAACTATCCTGATTTAGATACAGGTTTGAAAATCAGCGTAGTAGTATAACAAGCCCACTTTAAGAAGGTGACTTACATAAGTTGGAAATTTATAAAATAACAATGACAAATAATTCTATTGTATTAGAAATGGTATGTATTGAAATCGATAAATTTTATGTTTTTACATATCACCAAGGTCACAATGACAGATATGTTTAAGAGCGTAATTAGCATGTATTTACAGACTTATACGTAATGCATAATACGCCGTACTGTGTCAGACAAACACCTACATGAAACTCGATGACGAAATATTTAGCACCATTGAAAGCGAGTACGTTGGTCGTAACCAGTCGTTTCAAGTGCTCCTCCTACAAATTATATCAATATTTTTAGGGTTACGTAGGTAAAAGGAAGCGGTAATTGTTTAACTTTAGTTTTGACTTATCCGTTCATATCTATCTATCCGGCTATATATAATAACCTGGTTTTCATAAGTGATATTTCTTTAATAATTTTTTGTTTAATTTTCTGCTTTAATATTTAATTTGATATGTTCCCTAAGTTAACTAAGACATTTTAGACATAATTAAATAGTGTAACTGGTTGTAATAAAAATCATGTATATTGCACTAAAATGATCTTCTAAGGACAAACAATAATTATGTTAGTGCAATTTTACTTTGAATCGATTGGCACTATATAGACATAATCCTAAACTTAAACGGAAATGGTAAGTTTTCCTTGAACTGCTATTGTACTGTAACTGCTGTTGTGAAATTGCGAAAAAATGTGGGTGCTCAATCATAAATAAATACTTATAACTGACAGATAAAAAATTCAAACTTAAAATTGATTATAATTTTTCTTAATATTTTTATTGTCGCCATAACAACCTTGAGTTGTGTTCCGGCCGGCATACTTATATACTACAAAATTACTTACAGCAAAAATGGAAGACGAGTTGAAGAACGAATAATTAAATCATGATATTTCAAGTTGTTTTTGACACAATTATTATATACTTTTTTTTAGCCGAATGACAAAAACGATGAATACTCTTCAGCGCTACGGAATCGTTTACTGTGAGATTCGATATGCACCTGGCCGGATTTTTTCTTATTATTGTAAAACTATTAACCAAAAAACGTAACGTCGTGGCGTACAAAATACAAACTGCTTTTATATGAAACATTTACGTATTAGTCTTTATGAATAAATAGATAAATAGATAACTCGTACACCAACTTATAGATAAACAGGAGTAGAAAAATACAAGAGATAGTAAGTACAACGTGCGGCCTTGTCGCTAAAAAGCGATCTCTTCCAGGTAACCCTTGGCAGGTATTAATAGATTATATAAATACTGGTGGTGGTGCATGCAGTCTATAAATAATGATAAGTATACACAGTAAATACTCAGATGCTTTAGAAACAATACTGTATTGTGACTTCATTCAGTATCAGAATAACGGCGACGGTAACACATAGCATTCATAATTTTGTGAATATGTAAAAGAGTTCGGAGGTTCACTTAGAAAAGAGTTCTCTAAAATTATGTATTCAGATACCAGTAAGTAGGTAATATACATAATAAACCTTGCGATCTTGTGGGGCTACTGTAACATTGACGTCGTTTGGATCAGTTTTATTGTTGTGATGTTGTCAGTCAGTTGGCGTTGTTTGTATTTTATATTATTTCGTTATGATACTGTTTAAATGCACCCTTAATCTCACATCTTTAACATTATTATTGTATAGGTACTAAAAATCTATTTCTACTTATATACCTACTGTGACTAATATGTTTTTAATATATGTTCAATAAGTAGCTAATATGATTTTAGTATTGTGTAAATTCCAAACCACATAAATGCGCTTGCTGTTTTAACTAAATAAATATGAAATAACCTACACAAATATAATAAAATATGTGATACTGTGATCACATTAACAATACCATACACGATTATATAGATAGACTAAAAAAAATGTGCAACCCAATTAAAGTCATGGCTGCAACTCCTAATCTTTTTTCTAATTTTCTAAATCTTTCATTACAAATATCTTCTCGAATAAACTAAACTGCAAAGTAATTTATATAATTTTGACAATGATTCCTGTCTTCTATTGTTATTGTGTACTTAATACTATTAAAACTAATTTCAGAATTTACTTAATATAAATGAATATCTGTGTCAGCAATTTGAAGCCAATGTAATACAATATCCCACTACTTCGATTCGCAGCGTGATTGTACCTATATCAGTGTGATAAGGGAGCATTGTGGATTGAAAGAAGATGTAGTGACAAGAGTTGAAAAAGGAATGTTAAGGTGGTTTGGGCATGTAGAGAGAATGAATGAAGGCAGAATCACAAAACAAGTATATGACAGCAATGTCACAGCAAGGTAGAGTCGGTGCCGGTAGACCGAGACGTACGTACTCACCATGATCAAATTGAAGATATTTTGAAGAAAGGTCGGATAAAAAGTAGTTTAAATAAGCGTGTATGTATGAAAAGATTAATGAAAGTTGATGAAGCGAAAAGTGCTTGTCAGGATTGTAGCAGGTGGAGATCCATCGTCTCTGCCTACCGCAATGGGAAACAGGCGTGACAAAAGTGTATGTATGTATGTGTGTATAATCTTCGCCATAAACCGACTGTCTAAAGCAAAACTTATTCCTTACACCGGACTAATATTTCCTGAAGTTAGCGACGTCATACGCATCCCCAGTCATCAGCTTCACTTGACTATATTAGTGTAAGACAGAGGGGCTTAAATTCATAACTACATTTGGAGTCAAATTTCGACGTATCGATCAAGGATAGTGAAGATGATAACATATCTACCAGTACAGAACGTAGGCTGGAAATCAATTACTTACCATTAAGAACAACCGGACGTATTCATTACCCACATGTTTACAATTACTGAAGTCGTGTAATGTGAGTAAAGAGTAACAATTTACCCTAATTATGCGCAATGAATACATTAAAGAAACACGACTTTAGATGTACTGCTCATTCAATGTCACAAAAGTTATAGCCTCTTTACGAAAAAATTCGGCATGGTGACATTTGGAAATAGTTAAATTTTTTGTGGTAATCAAAGACTTCTGCCATTGACCACACTATTCATAAAACTATAGTATTTTAAAGTGAAAATATGTAATCTGTATATGATAAAAATGTTCACCTATAAACCTAAAACCTATTGAACCTTTAAATAATCTGCGTTGCTGATGATTTAGTTTTAGTACAACTGATTTACTATATAAATACATTTACTCTATTGTAAAAGAATGTTCTTGCCCAAACAAGTTTCAGGTGATAATCCGTTCAATTTAAAATATTCTTTAAACTCGAAAATGGGCTGCGGAACATTTAAATTTTATATTTTTACTAACTTACGTTTATAAATGTTTAAAATGCAAACATCATATAGTAAAAAAACTCGTTTTAAATTATGTCTTGTGTGAGCGGGTCGATAGCTAATATGACAAAAAACACTACGAGCATAAGCTCCCAATTATCACAGTTCAAGAAGTATACTTATCACCATACTTAATCGCAGGACTAAATTGGCTACAAGTTGCACAGTAATTACTTTTTTAATAAAACCCATGTAAGACGGAGCTATAATCACACAAATTTAAATACGATACATGCCAAACTTAAATACGTTTCGAGTGAAGTTAGCTCCGAGTGTTTTGCGCAGAAATAGTAAAATTAATGTTAACATCTGTTACACCTTACAGTGGGTTGTACGAAAGAGATGGCATGCGAACCCGGATAGAGGCCGAGCGAAACCTGAACCATGTAACATAATTTTGCGCAATGACGTGTACGAACTTCAAGGACGCATCCTAGTATAGTACGAGCAAATCTTAAGATTTGCTCGTACTATACTATGATGAAGATAAGCACTGGGTAATATCAAGATGTGATATTTATTTGATGGGTACGGCTATACTAACATACTTTAGAAGTTGATCACCTATTAACCTCTAACAAGTGAATGCCAAGACGCGGCACTGAGACTTGTCAAACCTGCCATTTTGGAGAGTAGAATTTGAAACATCGCTATCTATACACGTTAGTTAAAATTTATTCGTGTTTATCTAAAACTAAATAACAACATAAAGGAAAGAAATAAACCAGGAGTAGATAAAGTTTAAGGTCAATATCTGCGAAGTTAATAACTTGGTAAAACCGACCTAAATGAGTCATAGCAATAAAATCGTATACGATACGCTAGTTTTTAACGTTGCTCCGCTTGTGTACATTTAAAATAAGAAATACAATTAGAATTAAACCCACTACTGTTTTTCACACTTATATTGATTCAATATTCATATAATTAGTAAGTTTGATACTTTGAATTTAAGTATTTCAGAAGCCATATGGTTTACTGTGTATGAGAAACATAATTATCTGTTAAGTGGCTGAGAATGAGATATTCCAAGAAAATAAGATACTTTTACTGCAAAACACTAACTAAAGTCTTATTACGCTTTCAGATAAAAATAAAAACATGTGTTTCAAAAATGCTTTAAGGTCGGCAGGACGTTGGTAAAAGGGAATGTTGTTACAATTGTTTAAGTTAAGTGATTATAGACGACGATAACTACTTTCCATATGATAGGTCATTAGCCTTACTGCAAATCTTCAGCAGTAAAAAAAATTGCCCGCATTGTCAAATGTCTCGTATAAAAAGGCATAATTACATTTCAACAAAGAGTAAAATAAAAGTAAGTAATGAAGAATTTAAAGTGCAATTTATATATCATTATCAGTGATACACATTTCTATCGACGGTGCCATCTTATTAATATTGATGGATGGCACCGGTGCACATGAATATTAAAGGACATCGCCTTGGTAACTGTCACCTTCAAAGCGGCCCTGTATTATTATAAACTTAAATCCAGCAATATTATCGTAGAACTACATATTATTATTACTTTACTGTCTAGCTTTTTTTCTCTCTCCTTCTATGGTATAGACATATTTTCATGAACAAAGAAACGGTATTACAGTTACTTTAAAAACATAAAATGAGGCACTATAAAACGATTTAAATTAGCGTTTAGAATAAGTATAAAAAAATTACACGTCAATAAAAGTGTAAGTTGATTACCTCCAGTAGTGTTCCCATCGCTTCCGTAAATTACGTAGTGACGAATACACGCTTTCTCTATTGTTTTCCTCCTGCTACTTTCCGGCAGCCTCTCACAACCTTTTTCGGGTCATGATCTGTTCTAAATTTTCCGTATTAGAGAATTCCGAGATATTACCGGCATATAACCTCCGGCGAAACGCGGAGCTTATAACACATTTTTGTTCACTACAGGTAAGAAAGAGGCTCTGAGATAAAAGCTATTATAGGTACATTATCTTTTAACTATAATGTTCACCCCATTTCCTAGAGCCCCCACGCTCAACCACGCAACGGTTCTCTAGAATATTTATTCCGCGTACAACAATGATCTGGAGGGAACTTCCCGCCACGGTTTTCCCCTTGCGTTATGATACGGGGTTTTTAAGGGCATTATAAAATTTCTTACAGGTCGGCAACGCGTTGGCGACACCCCTGGTGTTGCAAACGTCTATAGGCGACGGTAACCACTTTCCATCAGGTGGGCCGTCTGCCTGTTTGCCTACTTCAGGCAATAAAAAAAATAAAAAAAGAACTTACTTTATCTTACATTTTAAACATAAATTTAAATAATAAAACTAAAATAAATGAAACTTTTAGTAATTTGGAACAACGAGAATAACCTTCCGAATAAATGTGAAATATACATGAATAAATGTGAAACATAACCGTATCATTACGTTAAAACTGCAGATAACAAAATATTTATTACCGAGATTTCAGCATAAATTGGTTAAAGCAGTAAGACTCATAATCAAATTCATAAAGTCATTAGGTACATGATTCATAATAAAAAGCCAAACATGATTTTCATTACAAAATTCTCCGTGCAGGAACGGAAAAAGAATACAATTTCCTGCGGTCGGGTGGCCTGTAAGAGGCGATAAAACAACCCACAGCCAGGTGGTAGGGCATTTGCCCGTCTGGATGGTTACCATCCCTGGTCTAGAGTATGCCGCCATAACAAAGTTGAGTTGTGTTCCGGTATTAGTGGCCAGGTTCCGGTCTCCCTTAGAGAGCGGCAGCGCATTGGTTTTACCTTTGGTGTTACAAATGTCGATAGGCGATGGTAACCGCTTTCCATCTGGTACGCCGTCTGCCTGTCTGCTGAACTCATGAATTAAAAAAATAGTTTCAAGACAAATTTAATATTAAATGCTAGGTGATTGATATCCTTGCCTAAATTTTACTTTATCACAATTTCGAATTAAGTATTGAATTTTTGACTGTCTCAAAACGTGGAAGCTCGTGCATTTCGATGCCAAACATCCAAATTTCATATACTTGTATATATAGTCTAATAGGAGATTATAGACGTGATAGAAATAAAGAGGAAAATAAAAACAAAAAATATCAAAGACAAGCTAATAACAAGCTTCTATAAAAAGCGAACACAATGTTAGAACAGCTTTGGCACAGTTGAGATATTATCAATCGATAACAATGAATCGACGACAGCAGATAAACAACCATTTATTTCTGAGCTCAAGACAAATTGCGCGCAAATAATATTATTTTCGACCGAAAGTATAAACGCAATGGTAGGCTATCACTTGGTTAAATAATACAAACGGTCGAACGCAAGAGCAACAACACGATGCTTTCCAATTCCGCCCCACATTCCTACACGCGTGTTTATTTTATTAAAACCATCTCGATTGCCAGCGGAGCGTGCGTATCAAAGCATCCGAATGCAACTTTTATAAATACTGTTTTAACATAATATTTAGGTCAAAAATTTGGCGTTCGCCACTTACCACTGATAATGGATTCAATAACAATAAAATAACGTATTTTTAATATTTCTATATTGTCAGCGCCATTACGTGGTAGAGCCATGCTGGAATCATTATCTTGTTTACAGCCCTTAGGGCCGGCTCGATCTGCCTATCCCATTCCCATATTTCATACTCATATTCCATCCTCCATCCTTTCTATCCCATTCCTTCTGATCTCATCCACCTATCGCATCATCTTTATTCCACCCTAAAGGCTGGCAACGCGTTGGCTTCGCCCCTGATGTCGCAAGGCTATATATAGACCAGGGTAACCACTTTCCATGAGCTCGGCTTTCTGCCTGTTTGCCAGTTTCGCACTAAAGAAAATCTTAACGAAGTGAAACATTTTGATAGTAAGTTCAAAATACAAATACTAAAAAATCTTATGACCCTATCTTAGTAAATTACTAGCGGTCCACCCCGGCTTCGCACGGGTATCTAAAAAGAACTTTTTTTGTTGAGTTTAATTACCTACTAATCGAATTCAAAATATTTCCCCTCCCATACGACCCGTACCCCAGTGACGCCTACACCGCATAAGCCTATCTAGCCGATTAGGGTGCGCGGCGACCACGCAACTTTTTTCTAATACTTACATTTTTAAACTTTTGATATCTTTCGAATGGAATGTCCGAATTTAATAATTCAAAAAGTTATATAAAGGTATTGAAGCAGTCTTGAATATGAAGTAATTTATTTTGATAAGGATGAATACCAAGATACAAATAAAGAGCCTTTTCTAGCGGCGGCATTTCAATTAAATTTTTAAAATAAAATAACACTTATTGTGGCATAACTATAATAGTTAAACATTTGCTGTCGCGACACTTTTTGTAAATAATGATGTGTAATCTGTAAAGTCGTAGTACATTATTTTATTCTATCATCAATACTTTTCTCAGCGCACGCGATTTTAGGTATTTTTTTTTACAACTTGGGTTACATTATTGGTGTTTTAGTAAGGATCCTTAATTTTTTTGAAAATATAATATAGCCTATGTCACCCAGGGATAGTATGGCTTGCCTACAGTGAAAGATTTTTAAAAATCGGTTCAGTAGTTTCGACGCCTATTCAATGCAAACAAACAAACAATCAAATCGTTCCTCTTTATAATATTAGTATAGATAAGAAATAATCATTTTAAGTAAATTCTATATCACATACATTTTAACATGATTAGTTCTCATATTCCAAGTGACAATCTCACAGACATTGTAAGGCCGGCTGTAAAGGTGTGTCTAGGTCACATTCAAGTGACGTTCTCGGTTCTCGCGTAGCACAAGGAGACGTACGCCATGGCGCCAATTTAACCAACGGCACACAGTACCGCCTTTCACCAAACGCGCCCAATAGTTCACGTGTATCACGAACGCACGGGTCAGAGGTTACACTGAATATATCAAACGTTTCGTTTCGTTTGTTGCAATTCGGCAATTATAAATATTCAACGGGGCTTTATTTTGAATCAATGAATTTTTTGAATTTGGTCAAAATATGGCAAACAGAAAGACAATGTGACGTTTAACTACCAAGACCTCCTATCTAACATTTTATGACTTGCTGCTTTTTTACTGATTCTTCACATTCTACCGCACACAATAGTAGTATTGTATACAGATTTTTGCTATCAATATCTCAAACCAAAAGAACTATATTTTTGATTTACTCATATTTCCACACAATACCAAAGATTATACCTAAATGTTCTACGACTAATAAGGTAAGGTAAATCTTTATTTTACACCAAAGCAAAGACAAACAGAAATAGAAAAATACAAAAGATAGTACAAGGGGCAGCCCTATCGCTAAAAAGCGATCTTTTCTAGGCAAACCTTGGCAGGGAATAATTAATAGAGTTTTAAAACTGACAATGGTGCCGTTTATAAATAATAATGATAAATATACACAGTGCATATAATATAAAATTTTAATACATTTAGTTAGGAGGCTTAGTTAACCGTCGATTGATTGCTTATATCGTATCAGAAACTTAAAAATACATAAGTTAGCACAATTATATCTCAATAAGTGCCGTAATTTAGTCCCTGTCATAATTTACTTACTTTTATGGAGTAAATACTGAAAGAACTGTTAAGTATCATACATAACGTAGAAAGACTTACAGAACTATAGCGACATTCAGAAAATAAACAAATAAGAGAATGTGTTACTAAAGCAGGTGTTTACAATGCTCAAAGAACACGGCTATAAACATACGAGTAAGCTACTTGGGAAATCATCCAAATTAACTTCAGTGTGTTACAACGCAACCTCCTACGAAATATTAAATTCCTCTACAAACAACGTATGGCTTGAGATAAAAACTATTTTGTTTTATGGTACGACCGACTCTTAAGCAAATAGAAAATTCAAAAGATAGGAATGGAATGAAGCCAGTCTTTCACAACGAAGCTTGTGATACGCCTGGTATTTTATGGAATTTGCAGTAATACAGGTACCTATCCTGAATGTGTAGAGGTGAATTCAAAACTGTCAACATTATGGGGAAAAATTAATTAGTCAATATTTTTATATAAAATCGGTATAAACAGCAACACGTTAAATTTATTAAATAGAAGTATTATTTTGTATTTTTTAAACATCAGTACCTACTAGATAACACTCTATCCTATAACATGCACGATGCATGATACCTGTGAGTAAATGTCATTTAATAGACTTGGATATAATACCTTATATTTTAATAGTTTGGAATTTTCTGTAGTATTTTGTTTTTACTTGGTACCCCTATTCAAAATGAGCGGAGCTTTTACAGTATAAATTCAAATATCTTTTTGACACCATCATATCTAATTAGTTTTGCCATATTACCCAAAATTAGTGTCAGTGTAGAGCAACCCGTCACCTGCTATGAATGTCAAAAACCAAATCATGCTTACTTCCTGTTTAAATAAATAACAAGGCAAATGATCAAAACCTGTCTGCCGTTTCTAGAAAAGGATACACTATGTTTTTAGTTTATCATTATATCTCATATACATAGACGAATATAAATATTTATTAAAAAAAATAGGAAGCAAATATGAAACGCCGATAAAAGAGATGGCATTAGAACGTATTGATAAATTCACATGATCAAAATCTCTACAAAAGTTCGGAATATCGATAAATCCGGGTTGATGACCCTGTGCGCACGACTTACTAAAATCTGCTTGAATCGAATCAATATGATGTTGGTGACGACATTCTTATTCGACATTTTTTCCAGCATGTTTAAAGCCCCGGAAATGATTTGAAACCAGAAAAAGGGCAGAAACCCCCTATTGTTCTTTTGCTCTCCTCTTTAGTAAGGACAGCATTGCATGTTATATTTTCATCTTCACACCTCAAAACTCATTTAATTTTATGACAATGCAAACAAATCTGATGATTTGTAAGATAAGAATAATAATAATAATAAGAAGAAACTTATCTATAAAATTGTATAATTTATTTCCTACTGTAAATATTTTTTCCAATATGAAACAATTGTTGCGATGAAAATAATCTTAACAACCTATCCTTTGTAATAATGAGGGCCATTCATAGGAAAAACAATGGTATCTACAGGAAATGCACTCAATAGCCTCTGGTATTTCAAGTATTGATTTGGGATTAACCAAAATTTGTACTGACAGAGAAATGCCTACGAAGCAAATTCTCAATACGGAGTACTCGGAATTTCATTAAACTTGATGCCGCAATACAAACAATATAAAGCAGTTGTACCCACAATTACAAAACATTACTTAAGTTTCGTCTCTAAAGCACAATTTGATAATTATATTAGTCCTTCGAATACCACCATAAAAGCAATTTTTAAACCTCGATGTCTATGTTTAAATAAGGGGCTCTAAGGAATATGACAATTTTACGAATAAACGATTTCTGGTTTATTTAAAAGCATAGTATCAATTATTCGGAATTTTATATCGCTAGTAGGAGTTTGAGGCCTAACGGTCTCATTAATTAATATAATTGATTATATTCATTAATAAAAAGCTTGAAGCGTGTTTCCAATAATATGAAAGGTTGATAATAATATTCTACTTTAAAATTTAAATTTTACTACTCCACTCTGCTTTGGGTCACAGTATGACCATGGAAGAATACTAGTGAAGACAATCGCCCAGTAAAAAACAAACTCTGAAGAGGTCGTAAAGAACTAGATTTCGCCACAGCTCATACATCTCACGCTTCCTGACGTTTTATTGATGCAAACCAGAACAGACCACTCAAATATCAAGTGACTTTCACTAACTTGTTTTAAAAACATCCCTATTAATATTATAAATGCGAAAGTAACTCTGTCTGTCTGTCTGCCGTTTTCACGGAAAAACTACTGGACCGATTTGGCTGAAACTCGGTATATAATATATTTTTTCGATGCCGAGAATGAACATAGGATACTTTTTATCCCGAAAAATGGGATAGTTTCCGGGATAAAAATATATTTGTCTGTTTGTTTGTTATGCTTTTACGGAAAAAGTACTGGACCGATTTGGCTAAAAATCGGTATATATGTAATTTTAATACCGAGGGTGGACAAGAGATACTTTTTATCCCGGATAATGGGATAGATTTTGGGATAGCTTTATGTAAAGGTTATCCCAAAAAGTAGGATAGGTTTTTGTGATTTGCCTTTTTCGCCATTTTCGTCATTTTGGTTATTTGGGTCACCTTTGGCCTTTTTAGCCTATTTGTCCGTTTTGTCCTTTTTATCATTATTGTCATTTATATAGTTTTCAAATAGACGGGGGATAGATAAATAAAACTAGGACGGTTTGAAATAGAGGATGAAAGTTTGGATGAGGTCAATCATTTATCAAGTTTATAGATGTATAAAATTTTCGTCTATAAAAAATGCGATAGTAACTCGATATGTCTTTCCGTTAAGCTTTCACGGAAAACTACTAGGAGTACTGGATCGGTTTTGCTGTTATTTTGTTTAAATGTAGTTTTAATGCCGAAAATAGACATAAATACTTTTCATGCCGAGATGGGATAGTTTGCGATATAAAATGAAATTAATCTTCCGGGTGCAAATAGCACTCACATAAACATTTAGTACAATGTAACCTGTATTAACACGCCTGCTCTTTAAACAAGAGTCAGGCACCAGAGGTTGACCCGCGGCTGCCGCGAGTTAAACTCTAGTTTGTTATAAATAGTAAAATTTCAAAAAGCGAGAAACCTTTGACGTCCTCTAATCGTGTAGAGTTTAAGAGCTTTACATAATTACGTTTTTTCACTGGTAAATTGTCAAATCCCGTATTCTTCTTCCAGAGTTGGCTTTATTGAACTTTTTTTACAACGCACGGGGAATACTTTTTGTACTCGCGCCGCAACAGACTTGAATGAAGACTTTGTTACAGGTGTTCCAAACTACCTCATTAAACATAAACCTGTGTCCCTTATCTGCGCTCGAGTTGAACGACATGGGGTTTAGTATACGCATTTATTACACCATGTCGCCCCATGGGCCAAGTTTGGTCACCCTAGTAAATGGGTGGACCACTTCACCTACAGAGGTTTAGCCCGCGCTGTATCCCATAATTACACGCGGACAACTGTAATGGTATCACCGGAGAAGCTGTATTGAACCTTGAGCCAACGCTCAGAAAACAAGCCCACAACGGCCGGCATATAACCGACGGTTACATATTTGTTTAAAATACGTATTTAAAAATAAGTCATTGGCATAATAATAAAATATTGAATGAAGGCTTCTGTACAACCAGTTCCACACTTTGGATGAAATACATATACAGTATGTTGGTCTACGGCTGCATGCGGAGACCGACAAGGAAACCACGACCCACATAGATAAGACCAACGACACAATGCAAACACTAGAACATTTACTAATCTAACAAAATTATGAACCACATAGGCAGAAAACTAGAATATAAACTAGTTTTAACCTAGACCAGGCGGTTGCTAGGCAGCATACTAATCAGAATTAATAAGCTTTCGTTATGCAAGAATTGAAATGGAACGAACAGTTTTATGCAAATGGTGACAAAAAATATATTGAAGCATATTGTGTACTTTTTATATGGATATTACAATGTTACATACAGTGGTAAATCATATTCTTTGGAGGTTAGTAATAACTATCGTAGATCTATACCAAGCATAATCTATACATATATAATTGCTTGACCTCACTGACACTGCCATCAAAACAGCCGATATTGGGAGGGACTATTATAGGACCTAGAAATTTTGCATGGGGTTTTTTCTATACTGTAGGTGCGCTCTAAGGAAGAATTTTTGAAAATTTAACCCCTAAGGGGATGAAAGTTTGTATGAAAATCCGTAATTTTTAAAGAAGCCCGAATTTATATGTACCTGTTTCTTGTTAGAAATAAGTGTAGCAGGTACACGTGTATCGGCGTTTTTTGAAATTCAACTCTTAAGGGGGTAAAATGGACTACCTTTTAACTCCTCAAACTATGACTATTTTTAATCTAGGCGAGCGAAGCCACTGGCAACAGCTGGTTCAAATATAAAAACAATCGTAAGGCTGGTTTTATGATACATATAGTTAGCACCGTATAGGTACTACAATGAGAGATGAATTAGAAGTTCTGAAAAGTCAATGGGTGTCAAGAATTAGTTATCGTTTTTTCTACATCCTACCTAATGGAACGTGGTTACCATCACCTATAGAGGTCTGCAACAGCAGGGGGCGAAGGCAACGCGTTGCCAGCCTTTTGGAGTGGGAAAGACGGGGTAGGACAACGCGTCAGACAGGAGGAATGCTATAGGGAGATAGGACAGAGGCAGAGGGGGAAGGGGACCATCGGAACTCTCGCTCATCGTACGAAACACGATTAGCTAAGAGCTAACCGTTTCACATCAGTATTCTGTGGAGCTGAAATCAAGATCTTTGGAAAAACTGTTTTATGAGCGGTCCACCATATTGTATGCCCATGTGGCAGTTTGCATTGGATACATTCATAGCTTCTGTACTAATGTCACGCAGCAGTGGCACTCATTGGGACGGCTCGCTACGCACGACTCCCGCACACCAACATCGAGTTCACCGTAACAATCGAACCGTGGGAAACTGCCGCTAAACGCCACGATTATGAAATGCGAACCACCACTCTAAATGAGGATAAACACAGCGTGAGCTCACGCCAACCATACCAGGGAGCTAGATAGGTGAACATAGTACGTGTAATGGGCACAATTGGTAAAGGGTATGATCCTCATTATAATAGACACCTAAACGGGTCGTCAAGTAGTGTTCTCAATTTGTTTGATATGTATTGACGAAAAAAAATGTAGTTACAAGTTCGGCACTGACGCCGACGATATGCACCTAAATTAGAATACAAACCTGAAAAAAAATTAAATGGACTTTATTATTTCGACTTTGATGGCTTTAAATAAGACATCAAAATAAAATGATTTCATGAAATTTTCACGATTCTAAAAGCAATAATGTTATCGATGTGTAAACTAGGCTTTCCACTCTGCCTAGCTCGCGTACTCTTCGGATGTATATCTTTTTAAGAATTTGTAATTTTCCAGGATAAAAAGACTACATCTATAATATCACCTTAGTTATCGAAAGTACATATAACATTTTATGACAATTGCTTCATTCTCAAACCCATGAAGAAGGAGCAAAAAGACAAAGTCATTTTCAAATATACTTTTTTTACATAATACTTATTAAGCAAAAAAAAGACAAAAGCAAAAGGAACTATCGAATAAAACTCAGAACCTAATAAATGTACTAAATAAGCACTGTTGAGACGAATGTGGTGCTACAGACACGCCTTCGTGAATTGGTAACGGTAGTTGCATCACACGTGCGCCGTAACAGATTCTCCCGCTGCTGACATTTCACATTCACAAATTAGAGATGCAAACTATTGTGTAATTTGTGAACATATATTAATAGATAACAGATATTTTGATCTGCCACGCGAAGGCACTTATCATCATTATCGCATTTAAGAGCTGAAATCTTATCGGTGTCGCCTCTTTCAATCTTCTCAATTCATTCTGGGCCAGCTGTTTCACCTGTACAAATACAACACTCTTAACTTTTCCTTCAATTGTATGATGTAACACTCTATCAGGCCTTTATTTTTTAAATGTTGCGTCGTGATAAAAGGGCAAACATACTCCCTCCCTAATAGGTTCTTAAGAGTCGTGTAATTGTGGTGTCCCCCTTCTTGAGTATTTCCATCTTCATTGATCTTCTTCAAATATATTATTTACACACCCCTCCGATTAATGCACACATATTGAATTTTTGTCCGAAATCGGTACTCCATTAATCATTCATCAATAAGCATAAACAAAACCCATCTTGTCAGCTCCATTCATCTATTTATGTACATTATGTCACAGCCATTAGCTACAGAAGCTGAAGGATTAAATTTGGTACATAGGTAAGTATTTTATAATATGGCACTACATGTATAGGGTAATTGTAATATACACAATAGTATATAGAAATTAAAATGAAGACTATCTACAATAGAAGTAATCACTTTGACATACGGTTATACAGCTTCAAATATCATAATGATGTTTCTTACTGATTTTTTTATTTATCTTATAGGTGGTGATATAAGTATTTACATTATACACTTTCAAATTCGTGAAGCATTTCATTCCACTCTAACTTTTAAAATATGGGGTACAAACTTTTGAATATTTTAAATCTTAAAAAAATATTTTCAACAGTAACTAATTTCAATAAGAGTATGTAGTATTAAAGACCCAGTTAGGTATATTCAATTAATTTTTTGGAATTAAATTTAGGATATTCGTCATCTCAATGGAACATTCCACTTTGCATACACTTGGCTGATTTTGTCATTGCCTATGCTTCAAAACTATAATAATTAAAACAATATCCTAGAATATCCACATTCCAATATCCATTGGAATGTGCTATAGCAATGCATAACTTACAACAGTTATTGGAGGATAATGACCTTATCATGTGTAACTGCTATTACACCTGCCTAAATGAAATTTCAACCTACAAACATTTTAATTTGAATTATATATTTCTAAAATGTTCTAAATGGTGAAAATCTTTAATTGGAATTACTATTCTTAATTTGTCTGTTTATGACTAATAAAATGAGTCACATTGAATCAAATTAATGTGATATCATTTTAACACTTAAAACATGCAATTTCTTACAAAAGATGTTTTCTTATTGAGTGTATGAATTTCAACATAGCAACAGCAAAATGTGATTAAACTATTTAACTATTACTTTTTAAGTTTAGCTTTCACATAAATTATTCTGGGTGGCAATAAATGTGCTGATATATTAGATAAATCTTTGATATTTAAATGTTTTTAAAGAACCAGAATACAAATTTAATCATTAAAATATAAAATACATTACATACACTTTTATTGACATTTAGCTGAACATATTTCTACTAAAACATGTAAAAAAGCATGAGTTTAGTAATGAATGTGTAAAAGTCAATTCTTTAATTTTTTCCTGTTCCTTTTTTGTTTAATTTCCAACTAACTACATTGGACTGGAAGCAAGTTTAATCATAATAGTGAGTTTGTTTGTTTCCTGGCATGTCCTTGGATATAGAACTCAGGTAAGAATATACAACTCAGGTACAACTTGTCTTCAAGCTATATAGATGGGTTCCAAAACTTCTGAAATTTCTACCATTAATTGAAAAGAAACAAAAAAATGAGTTATATTAAGAAACTAACACAACAATGAAGTCTTATAATTTGTAAACAATATTTCCCTTTTCACAATAGTTATATATATGAGTAGTGTTTTTTATAATTGATTATTTACTTACTACATGTCACTCAAACTCATGAAACTAACTTTTTTTAACAAGACTATGAACCTCACATAATGATTATGAATAAGAGGAAAAATATTTAAGCTTGGTAATATATATAAGCACATGTAACTCACTTATATTGTGTATGTTAGTGCCTTATGATCTTATTCATAGAGTTAGAGTCAGTTTGAACACTTCTTTAAGAACCACTTCTCTATGGTTCTTACATGTTCAAACTTACTCTAACTCTCTTAAGACTGTTAGTGTACAATAATGCTTTTAAGATATATTTTTTTACAGCTGGAGTACAGCAGATACAGTCGGCTCACCTGACGAAAAGTGGTTAATGTCGCCTATAGACATTTGCATCACCGGAGATACCACCAACACACTGCCGGCCTCAGGAAATTTTATGAAACCCTTTTAAAAAAAACCCCATATTGTAGTGCTGTGGGAAAACCATGGCTAGGAGCTCATTCAAATCCCCACCGTGCTCAAGGAAGTGGGGATGAACGCCCAGCCAATGTCGTGCGGAGCACCATTCTGAACAGTTTCTTGGAACACTTCCCATTGTACAATTGGAAGAAAACGCAGAGAGATGTAGTCTCTCTGATGGCCAAGCATATCTAAACCGTCTGTGAGTATGGGATTGTCGACAATGTGAATGGCACGACATTGAATACTATCCAGGGGATTTAGCTAGTAGGCAGGTGCCCCAGCCCACAGATGTGAGCAGTACTCCATATGTGGCCTCACCTAGGCTTTGTAAAGCACAAGGTGTTGCTGCAAAGTTAAGTTCAGCACTCCTTCCCAGCTTCTTGGAAGATTATTGAATATAGAATCACAGATTGTGTTACTACTTCATCATTTTGTTTAAAATATATTCAAATGTGTATGATCATATTGTAGAGTATGTAGAGCATGATGGTAAGCCTTTGATGGCTTATGTCATTGCAATGCAGAGGCTCTGGGTTTGATTCCTGGTGTAGTAAATTTCAGAAATGATTTTTCTTCATGGTCTTTTCTATGGTTTGGGTATCTGGGTTTGGCCCCAGAGTAGTTCATTATATTGTATTACCCATAACACAAACATAACTTGCTTAATTTGGGAATATATAATATACACATATTGAATGGCTGCTGATTATTATAATTTATTATTATAAATATTAAAATTCTACATTTTATATTTATATGCTAGTTATTTATGATTAATTCATCAGCTATAATTTGAAGCTGCTAGCCTCAACCTAATAAGGTAACATTATATTATGAAGCATAATTCAACATAAAATAAACACTACTAATAATATGAAATCTATACAAGAAAGTAAAATAAAACAATAAAGATATTGATACTCTAAAGAATTGAATGTGATAAAATAGTTCATTAATGGCTGGTTCCTATACCTTACCAAGCATTCTTTTGCCTTACTATCGGTTAACATTTGACATACACTCCATACAAGCAATGTCAAATTTCAATCAATAGTAGGACAAGAGAATGAATAGTAACTTAATAAAACCTGCTATAAGTTATATGGTTCCATCATTTTCAGGATTGATAACACTGCTAATTAGTCTTTACAATATACACTACTGATATGGTTTCTTACCACCACCACACCCAGCCTAAACATCTACTTCACAATCCAAGGCTTATTTTTCTTTTCAATATATTTAAAATAATGATACTTGTGACTAAATATGATTTTTTCTTTCATTAATTGTTACTCAGTTCATACTTAAAGAATAATTATAATATTCACACATTACATATAAAGTTGCTTATTTTTTTAAAGTTAATATTCCTGTCTTTATACAGTACTTGTAATGAGCATATAATTATTATTATAAAGCAGAATATTAAAATTTGACTTGATGGCTAAAATAATAAAAATTTATAATAACTCTTAAGAAAATTATTTCTAACAAGATAACTACAGGTCATCTTGTGACATCATGATGAAATAAAAAAACAAGATAAAAGTATAGATAAGTTAAATGTGCATTGCGCTATACTGATAGCAGTATTGATACTATTTCTATGTGAAGGCATGTAGTTCTTAATCTGGCCTAAAGTGACAAATTTCTGATACCTACCTTAGTAAATGTTACTACTCTATCAGAATGTCAAAGTACTGATTTCTATGAACTCTATAAGTTACAACATTACAAATATGTATACATTAAAATATTATCAAGTTTTCACTAATCTTAGGTAATAAATAATGCTAAATTGAATGTGATATAGAGCTTAATTTGATCGGTAAAGGTCATTGAAATGTCTGGTATTTTTTGTACATCTAAGTTTACTGTTAGAAAGTATGGGATTGAATCTTAAATTTTAAAAGTGGATTTATCTTTCAAATAAAATTAATACTTAAACAAAGAAAGGTCAAAAAAGGGAGATAGTTACCTCACTGAAGGCCATCACTCCGGTCGGAGTTCTCTCCGTTCGACCTTCTCAATTTTTTCTATCACGATCTATCAAAACAAATAGTTCAAGCTTTTGTTTCCCAACATTGAAAACAGTCCCGACATCTAACATCCCCACGGCACAAATACATCTGAACTGTGTAACTTCACTCACTGCGCAAGAACAAAATTTCAATTTTGACCAAAACGAAAACACCTGACCGAATCACAAATCACTGAAAAAACCAACATTCCTCAGGTGGGTAAAATACACACATAAAGTATTACAAGAACACTTCAATTATGTCTTGAACATTTAAATACAACTTGTAATTTTTTTTCAATAATGTTTTTAACCCTAGACCATTACAAAATAAGTTCGAAAATGTACATGAAACGTGTGATTTATCACGGAGACCCATCAAGCGGAGATGATGAATTCGCCATCTTGCTTTCATGTAGTGATGTCTATAATTGATTAAGAAAACAAGAACTTCATATTATTAATACTCGATTATGTAAAAGATAAAATGTTAAACTTTCGTAATAAATCTATAACAATATTCATACCACATAATCTATGGAAACAAAACTAATTATTGTTTAACTTATTCCATTAATAAAATGTAAATATTATTTATTTATATCTCCTGATAAACTCAATTTATTATTCTTATTAAAATTTCTATCAATTATTTAATAATGTCAATCGTTTTACAGTTTTTGTTACGATTTTTTATATTCTATTTGCTATCTAGCTTTATCAATAACTTTTAACTTGAATAGTTATTTTAATGTCTTGATCATACAAATAGTAATGAGTTAATTAACTTTTCCATAATCGATGAACAAATATTCCCATAAAGACATCACTAGTTGCATGCACAATCAGGACTGCCAACATTTAAAATCGATACACGTCTTTACTCATGTTAGGCAACGTTGTAAGTAAATTTAACACCGAGGTACAAAATATTCAAGATTTTTTAATAATACAAATCCTGTTCTTTTTCATAATATTATTGTAAATATAGCATAAGTAATTTATCATCACATATGACAATGATGACATTACAACATAATTTTGGTTATTAATGTACTCTGTGGTACCAATGTATTAGTACTGCCAGCTGAGGTTTTGGCGGGAACTGAAAGGATATGTTGTGCTGTGCAGTTTTCTTTTTTTTTAATGTGTAAAATTACTCTAAAATGAACAATAGTTGTAGGATATTGATAGTTTTTGAGTAGTAATTATGTGTTTTGTGAAAAATGTAAACTGTGTAGTCAAATGTGGCCTTTTGAGTTGTTACAAGAACTCCGTTGAATGGCACCAGCTATGCTATAACCTACAGTTCGGCTATGCTGCAAATAGGCTTATAAAAATGAAGAAACTACATTATAATCCAAGATCTGGCTTAAAGGCCTAGCTGCCAAGCCATAAACCTAAATAAATAATAGTACTGCCATCTAGACTATTCAAGCCAAACTATCAGAATTTAAACACCTACGAGTTTTTATCGGGAACTCGAATTTGTTTGATGTTTTGATGTACATAGTTTTATTTTATTTTCAAACTAGTTTTTGCCCTCGTCTTCTTTCATGTTAGACTGATGGCAAAGTTAAGTATATAAGTATAAGTTATGTTTACTGTGTAATAAAACTACGTTTTAACGGTTTTAAGCGCGGTAATTTATTTGATTTTTGTTATTCCGACGTTTCGGTGACTTTTCAGTGGCCGCGATCACGGAAGACAAAGATGTCAAGTGTCAACGAGTATTGTTTAAAGTTTTATTTAGCCTACCGTCAACTTGTTCATTTTAATTATTTAGATTTAATTTTGTTTATGGTTATTATTCACTCTTCAAGGCATAACATGTTGCGAAGCGGTGGTAAATTAGATTAGGCCCCCATATAGTAAAATACTCTCCCATAAAGTACTTTTATACCTATATGTATTTGTATAAGTATATGCATCACTTACACATATAACTTACATACTACATATAGGCAACAAGATTATTCCGAAGGCCGTGGATAAGAAACAATATAGATTCCTTTTTACCCGAGAACCATAAATATCAGCCATCCATACAAGATCACTCTCAGTTTTAATTTTATATATACTATATACAATTAAATCTAAAATAGATTACAGATAAACAAGAACTTCCTGTTATCCAATAATTTAGGATACTTTTTGCAAAAATAATGTGCCTGACAAAAACATACATCGTATATTTCCATGCTAAGCATGTTATGAATTATTATGAATAATCTACAATAATAAAATCCTTACCAACATTTAGAAATTTGCTCAGAAAGCACTATTTGTCCACAAATAGCTATATCTGATTAAGATAATATAATCATGCTAATACATTTATTATAATAACTTATGTATCTTGAAATGTATTATTGTATATATATTACTATGCATATATCTATGTATTTGTATATTTATTTCTTAAATTATTTGAGTATTTGTGTATCTAATGCCCTTTTCCTGCTCCACCTATATCGCCTTCGCCTGATTCAAATCTCTTTCATTTAGGTTGCCTGGAAGGGATCGCTTTGAGCGATAAGGCCACCTATTGTATTGCCTAGAAAATATTGTAAATATGGTCTGTTTCTGTAATTGTATATTTTGGTATGCAATAAAGTGTTATATATATCTCTCTCTCTCTAATAATTGACCACGCTGGAACCGATCCCAAACATCCCGATCAGAGTAAATAAAGCAAATTTCGTTGCTTACTACTGGGAAACGAAACCGCGATCCCTGTGTTCTAGTGAAGTATTACTTATTGTAGGCGGGCCAACACTTATGCGACTATAATAAAGAGGCCATCAAATAATTGTCACCTCCTTGCACAGTTTTCAAATTTATCAATGTTTAATTTGGCAGGACGTGTTGCGCAAGTGGCTCATGCCACCACGAAAATGTGTCTATCGAAATTAAAATGCACGTAGTTTTAAAAAAATAAATTACAGTTCTTAAATTTAAAAGAGCATTTAACATCAATGTTATCTTTATACTGCATCTGTAAATTTAACCTGGTTTCTAACGAACAGGCTCGTTGAAGGAGGGTTAGTGTAATTTGCCTTTATTAATTTCCGCATGCCTAACATTATGCACGATTCGCCAAAGGTCCGTGACGTAATCTGCGAAGGTGCCAGGCAGCGATATACTCGGATGCCTCATGACAGCAAATGACTACTGAAATGTAGGTTAAAATAAACTAGGTTATTGCACTGACTTATATTTAGTTTTCCAGTTCGCTTTCGGCCAGAGGGTTGTTCACACGTTTGGTAAATATTAGGGCAATGATGGCTATGTCCGGTTGCAGGGTATTGACGGGTCTCGAAGACTCATGGCTATAAGGATGGAACTTGAGGAAAGCGCGTCGGATTCGAAGCTGCACAAGGACAGCACTGGTAAAAAGGAGCTACGCCCGTCGAGTGCTGTGTCGATTTCAAAGTCTGACCATGGGCCAGGTGTGTTGGGTATTTGATAAATCTCATGGTAGTTATGACTAGTTATTGTTTGAATCAATTTATTTATACATTGTTATACATATAACACAAACAATATAAACCTCAATGAAATCCAGTTTAAATGGTTTATGCACACCCAATTCCTCGGAGATATATGCAGTAATAGTGTAACGGTCTTATTCATAGAGAGTTAGAGTAAGTTTGAACGCTTCTTTAAAAACCATAAAGAAGCGTTCAAACTTACTCTAACTTTCTATGAATAACATCGTAAGACTTGACGATTGCAGTTTACCAACTTAATTTACCTCGGTGTTTCTTTAATGACCCGAGCCAGGATAGCGGAACTTCAAATAATATTCAAATTCAAATATTTTTATTCAAAATAAGTTCCACTAGACAATATTTTTTGAAAGTTATATATACGAGTAGAAAAGTAAAATTTAAAACTACTTCCTATTCTATTGTACATCTCTTCGCAACGTGTCTTCGGCCTAGTTTGTCCACGCCCTAGCAGGAGTTGGACTGCCGGCATCTTTTACACTTCAGTTCCGCCATCTTCGTGTCAATAACATAGAATATAATAAAAAAAAGACTAATTTATCATCATGATCACGAAATGATTAAACTGTGACATGGTTTTATGTACTTAGTAGACTAATTATTTTATATAGTTATTATACCTAATAAGTAAAAAAATAATATTTATGCAAATACAAATCAAATCAAACTATACGAACACGAGTAATGAGTGCCAGAACATATCAAAATTCGTAAGCTTTAACTAGGCTCTATCAGATGTTTCCACTCGGAATTATCGATTTAAGTAGTGGTGACTAACATTCTCTGTTTTTATTATTTGCTTACGGAAGCGTTTATTTGGAAATACTCCTTAGCTCAATAATTAATTACTCCACGGATCTTATGCAAACCAATTTGAATAGATAATTGTTTGTCGTTCTTCACTTACACGTACACACACACACTATTTTTTAGCGATTTCATCACGTCATTGTACCTACTATGGAAGAATTGAATAGAAGATACGAGTATCCTCGATGCGAGAATGAGACTGTAATATACCTACATAGACAGATGTATATGATGAAATTATTACTATTCCATTTTTTCCGTTTGGCTATGGACTCCATAAAAAATAAATTTGTTGATATCCTTGTCATCAAATAAATAAAATATAATATTTGAAACCTCTAGAAGTTTTCAATACCTACGTAAAAAGTAACGAATCCGGTTCTCAAATAAACTCATGAAATCAATCTTGCTTACATAAAGTTTTCCCGGCAACTCAGAGAGCATCATACTTTGAGGAACCTTCAAAAATACCAGAAATAATTATTGACATGTCGTTTATTAAATAAAATTTCGGTGATAAACAATGACAGTGGCGGAATAATAGGTGCCACCCTACGACGAGTCGGACGAGCTTTGGGGGATTCCAATATTTGTTAATGAAAGTTTTTCGAAAAATGTATTATTCCGGGTTTTTATATCTATTATACATCCATTTTGAAGTGAAACTTCTATAAATATATACTTATATATACTGAAATATATACTTCCATATATTTTCCTGTCACGAAAAAGCCGCTTGGAGGAGCGTCATAAATTTAGACTAGACGTGGTGAGTGGCGGCTTAATTTTGGAGATTATGGGTGCGTTTTTTGGTTCCGGATCGAATTCAGTTTTTTTGTTTTTTTATTTATATATTTGCAAAGGTGGCAAACAGGTTGGGGACCCACGTAATGAAAAGGGGTTACCGTCCTAGTAGACGTTTACAACAAACGAAACCAACATTGGCCTATGGCCTTTTGGGGATTTTTTAATTTTTCGGTTTTATAGCTTTTTTTATTATTTTTCCTTTTCTTTCTTTATTTTCAACATAATTACATGGGGTTCTTATATCATCGTCTTCAGCCATTCACAATCCATTACTGGACGTAGGGCTACCCAAGACGGCGCCACTCATCCCTGTCCTCTGATTTCGTCATCCACCGCCTACCGGCGACCTTGCACAGGTCGTCCGTCCATCGGGCTGGAGGGCGTCCAACACTACGTTTACCGAGACGCGGTCTCCACTCCAGGACTCGTCTGCTCCATCGGCCATCGATCCTGCGGCAGACGTGACCGGCCTACTGCCACTTCAACTTGCTAATTTTGCAAGCTATGTCGGTTACCTGGGTTCTCTTACGGATATCCTCATTTCAAATTTTATCCATAAGAGAAACACCCAACATAGCTCGCTCCATAGCCCGTTGAGCGACTTGGAACTTGTGGACCAATCCTGCCGTCAGTGTCCATGTCTTGGCCCCGTAGGTCAGGACTTCAACAGGGTTCTTATATACTAATACATTTTTCCTTTTCTTAGCTAGTTACATAATGTCTTATTTGTTGCCAGCCTTTAGAATAGAATAGAGAGGACGTAATAGGGTTATTACCCTATTTCATCCCTCTATTCTATTGAATAGAGGGATGAAATACGCATGCAGTCAGTTGTCTGATCTAATATGCATATTGTTATTGTTGGTGTGTCAAACCTGCTAAGCCGCCTTGGACAAGCGTGACGGGTATACTGTCTGTTCCCGCATAATGTGAGGCCCGAGCCCAGCAATGGGACATGTATGGGCTGATATTATAAGATAATAATTTTAGCACGCTCTGGCACGTTTAAATTGATTTGCCTACTATTTTTAGAAAATTTAAGTTTATGTCACATTTTAACCAGCAGTAAGGCAAATCACCTAACACGTGAAGGCTGTCTTATCTGTTTTCTGCAACGGGGAAGCTTAAGTCCGACAGTGGGATGTTTTTGCGTTAACATTATTATTATTAGGTTGATGTGTTCCGAAGTTCTTAAAAGCAAGAATCTTAAAATTATAGTAGAGTAGCGAACTTCTTTTTAGTCGAGTCGACTTCTTCTACGGATCAACTGAGGCAGTACAGAAGCTGGGTGAGCAACGAGAGATGGAATGAGTTGAAGAAGATCGCAGAAACCGCCATGAAAGACCGGAAAGTTTTCATGATAAAGGGCGGCGGATTCCCGGCTGTGCGACGCGCGCTTATCCAAAGAGGATGGATCGAAAAATATGAATCGCATAAGGTAATTGCACCCAAAGATAGACACCTTATTTGAACATTTATTATGTTTGTAATAATATATGTTATTTAATTTTTTCTTATCATTGTAGCATTTAATCCCGGTTGTATTTTCGTAGCTCGTGTTCCGCTTTACTACATATTCTACTACATGTCTTGCGGTTTTTGGCATTGCTCATTGTGAGACCATAGGCACGTATTCCTCTCCTGCTAGAGATAGTATGGTTCGACATAATCCGGTTTCTGTAAATTATAACCGTAGAGCGTAGGTATAGTTGTAGAAGTAGATACCTAGTTGTGTTCCTATTCCTAACGCGGACATTTTGTCTGAATGGCGCATTTGTTGCTTCATAGTACTTCGGGTTTTTAGGATTTCTTATATATATTTTTTAAATTATTTATTATTAAAAAGTATCCTACATTATTTCCATAAATTTAAGGCCTAACATACATAATAATAAATCTAAACCAAAAATGGATACTTATAATCTAGAAAAAGAACAGAAACAAGTAGTAAGTTACACTAGACCAAAATTAATTATTAAATCTATCTGATACCGTAAGTAATAACTTGTTAAGCAATAAGTAAAAGACAAGATATGTACCTACGCTACTTATGTCGCGGAAAATGCTACAGTTCTCGTGAGGCATGGGTCTAGAAAGTCTAGATTCATGCAAGTCTATATAGTCACGGAAACCCGTAGTAGAGCTTCCGCCAATTGCTAGTTGTTAGGCCGTTGTTAGTTATCAAAAAAATATTAAATATTGTGTCGCCTTCTGCAGCTATTTACGAGAGGCAATAAAGTTCGGCTTAAAAGGAATCATTCCTGATTCAAACATATTCTGTTTGAATAAGTTACTCTTAGAAACCAACCGTCTGATGAGATTCTATCTGATTATTGTTTAAAATGTTATACACGCCGGCTTAAAGAAGCTGAACAGCAAAACAAACTGTAAAAAAAATCCCCGCTCTTAAATTTTATGAAATTTGATTCAGGCCGTGAAGAAAGTAAATTAACAAGGTTACTTTTTTTCATAATGTCTCATAATATTGTACATACGTATATAAATGAAACAATATTGGCTTACCAATAACTTCTGTGTGCTGTGCTACAAGGTCCGTCACCCGCCATCAAACTTGGACCCTAAAAAGGCGACAGGAAAAGAGTTAACAAAAGTTGAAAGGATGATATTGTATAAATTCATGGAACACCATTCTGTTGATTTTCTATGGACCACAAAAAGAGACAAATATGACTGGCTCCTTAGTAATAAAGAAGTTGTTATAAGCAGGTATATATTAAAAATAACCTTAGAATTGATTATACAAAAATACATTACTTGCTACTACTACGTGCCCAAGGGTCCATCCATAAATTACGAAGTGTGACAATATGTAACAAGGGGTGGGAGGGATCCAAAATTTCGTGATGTCAAATTTCAAATTCTAATAAATTTAAGTTCATTGCGGAACTAAACTAACTAAAAAAAAAAGTCGTGGTAGCGTAATGGCTAGCGCACGCGTCCCAAACTCAAAGGGCGCGGGTTCTATCCTGGCCGGAACGCATGCACCACTTAGGCAGTTTTCTGACCTAATGTGCTTATTGTTACAATTACCACGTGCTAATAACGGTGAAGGAAAACATCGTGATGCAACCTGCACATCGAGATAACCGATGTGTCAAATTTGCCAAGCCGCCTTGAACAAGCGTGGCGGGTATACTGTCCGTTGCCCTATAGTGGGCGGCCCGAGCCCAGCAGTGGGACATTTATGGGCTGCTATTATTATTATTATTATAATTGCGGAACTGCTGTTTTAATTTAATAATTTATTGATGTAAAATTGCTAAATAATAAATATCTAATGTCATACTAGGGAGGGGGTCTCATGAATGTGATTACCTGTAAAAAGAAGGGGCGGGGGGTTCCAAAAATCATGACATTCGTGTGACTTAATTTATGGATGGCACCTAATTGGAAAGACACGATCAAGTAAAAATAAAATAGAAAACAAACAAATTTATAGCGGATTATTATTATTCAGTTAAATCCGAAACTGGAATACAAGTGAAAATTACTCTTTGGATGTTTGTCAGATCCTTCTTCGTTTTTTATTTCTTTTTTTATTTAGTTTTATTTTTTTATTGCAGGAGTTCAGCAGACAGGCAGACGGCCCACTTGATGGAAAGCGGTTACCATCGCCTATGGACATTTACCACCCCAGAGGTGCTACAAATGCGCTGCTGCTCTCTTAAGGGAGACTGGAACCTGGTCACTAATGCCGGAACACAACTCAAGGTTGTTATGGCGACATAGTTTAGACCAGGGGAGGTAGCCATCCAGTCGGGCAAATGCGCTACCACCTGGCTGTGGGTTGTTTTGTCGTCTTTTACGACAGGTCGCCCGGCCGCAGGAAATTATATTCTTTCTCCGTTCCTGCACGGATATTCGTATTTTTATTGCAACATTACGCTACACTTTGCTTGTCATGATAGGAGTCTTATTATATTGTCAAAAGGTTTGAGCATTTTTAGCTCTATGAGTCTGTGTTTTCCATGGCTAGGATCTAAAAGACCCCGACACTTACAAGGTAATGGAACCGTTGCTGATAAGCTTCAATCCGCTTAGTAATTATGTATGTAATATATTACAATATATTACCTAAATTTAGAACAATCTAATGTTGCTTGTAGATTTTGCAGATCGATATTCACAACCAAAGAGGGTTTAACGGCTTCCTTGACGCAAATGCATTGGTACACCGAACCGGGAGTGGCGTTAACCAAGTTCCCACGCTGTTATAACATTCATAACTCAGATAGCCTCGAGGAATTTATCGAAGACTTTAGAATAACCGCTTGCATTAGCATCCTTAAATGGTTATCGAGAACATTACAAATGACAAGCGAACAGCATCTAGTAAGCAATAACGGAAAAGTACCATTTAGCGCAATAGAATTCGCCATAAATAGACTGAACGAGTATACATCATTTTTCACTCATAAAGATATCGATGAAACCGAAGACCAGACTCATGTTTGGGAACACGAATGGGACCAATTCCTCACACATCATTATCTCCTAGTACACGAGAAAGCTAAATTCTTAGAAGACAAGAACTTCAATATAAGGTATGTATGATTTGAAGATATTTCCGAGGGTTTGTTTATACGTAAACATTTTTATGAGCACAGCAGTAATTAGATCATTGTTTGTGAAGTGGAACGGCGAACACAATTATCGTTATTTATATACACGCAGAGGAAAAGTTGTCAACAATGAGTCACTGATGATTGAATTTCCTGATCTAAATATCTTCCGAATCGTTTATTATTTCTCACTAAAGACGATTTATATAATAAGTCAAGTCCAAGCGTCCCAAACTAAGGACCCGAGTTCGAATCCTGGCCGGAACACAGGCACCATTTAGGCAGTTTTCTGACCTTAATATGCATATTGTTAGAATTACCATTTTTTTTTAAGGCGGGGGAAAGCATTTCCCACATACCGGGTCCTTTGCTAGGGATTAGACCGTTGTTGATCATGGAGGCTTTCCACTGAGGCAATCCAAACAATAATCAACCGGCTTGTGTGGAGACTCGACTAATCAATACCCCACTAAAACCACCCTCCTCCCATGTGCCCCGCGCTTATGGTAGGAAAGGCGTGAGATACAGAACGTAGTTACGCCCACACCGATCCTAGCGCACAAGTGCTTGAGAATGCCCCGGGAGAGGCAAACTCACTTCGTCAACAGGGGTGAAGACTCCTCTGCTCCCTAGATGCTAGAGGGCCCCTGCAGCGGTATTTCAGGGAGGGAGGTCATGCGCATACCTGCGCCTCCGGGCTCGCGACTGACGTCGGCGCCCGCGAGACGCATGCGCACTACCATCTCTCTCCCTATTTGTTACAATTACCATTTTTTTTTTTTTTTTTTTTTTTTTTTAAGGCGGGGGAAATGCATTTCGCACATACCGGGTCCTTTGCTAGGGATTAGACCGTTGTTGATCATGGAGGCTTTCCACTGAGGCAATCCAAACAATAATCAACCGGCTTGTGTGGAGACTCGACTAATCAATACCCCACTAAAACCACCCTCCTCCCATGTGCCCCGCGCTTATGGCAGGAAAGGCGTGAGATACAGAACGTAGTTACGCCCACACCGATCCTAGCGCACAAGTGCTTGAGAATGCCCCGGGAGAGGCAAACTCACTTCGTCAACAGGGGTGAAGACTCCTCTGCTCCCTAGATGCTAGAGGGCCCCTGCAGCGGTATTTCAGGGAGGGAGGTCATGCGCATACCTGCGCCTCCGGGCTCCCAACTGACGTCGGCGCCCGCGAGACGCATGCGCACTACCATCTCTCTCCCTATCTCGTTCCGCGGCCTCCTTATGAGACACTACCGTCTCGCAGAAATTGGCCGCACCCACCCACCAATCGTCGCTGTGCAGCATGGCTTGCACCAGATCGCCCAGCGATTCGATCGGTCCTACAAGTGTCTCGAGTTCAAACCTCTGAGGTGCCCATGCTGCGCACTCGACTAGCGTGTGTAACGCCGTGTCCAGCGCGCCACACTGGCGGCATTGGGGTGAAGGCAAGCAGCCCGCAATCTGACACAGATACTTATCGAAGCAACCGTGCCCGGTAAGTATCTGTGTCATTCTGAAGGTCAGGGTCCCGCGTTTCCGCGAGAGCCATCGCAACAGCTGCGGTCGAACCGCCTCCACCGTGTCAATGCCAGCAACAGGGTTTTCCAACTCTACTGACCAAGATTGGATCATGGCTGCGGTTTCCCGCGTCCTGATCACCTGGAGTTCGGCCTGGCCATAGACCAGGCCACGGGCGAGGGCATCCTGTCGGGAGCGCCGAACTTTGGCTATCACGTCCGCCTGGAGAGGCCAGGGCGGATCGCCTGCCAAGAGTGTCGACGCCGTCCGACACTGTACGGTATCCTCGGATGGTCCTCACCGCCAGGGACCCGTTGTGCGCGGCACAACAAAGTCCTATTGTGGCGGTGAAGTGCAGTGGACCATACGGGTGCACCGTACAGGGCCATACTCCTAAGGATGCCCATGTAGAGTTTCCTAGTCGTCCCCCCCGGTCCCCCCACGTTGGGAAGAAGCCGAGAGAGGGCGCCTGCGGACCTCACGAGCTTGGGAACTAGCTGCTCAAAGTGCGCTTTGAACAGCCATTTCCCATCAAGAATTAGCCCCAGATATATTTCATCTGGGGGCCTACACGAATGTCCACCCCTTGGACTGTAACGGACAAGTCCGCGGGGGATTGCGAAACCGCCTATGGAACATGATGGCCTCCGTTTTCGCGGGAGAGACCTTCAAGCCCAGCCTACCTATTCTTCGGACCACGATCGCCAGCCCGGCGTTGGCGAGGGTCCACGGATTCCGCGAATGACGCAGCGCGCGTGCCGTGAGTAGGGTGTCATCCGCAAAGCAGATTAGCCCTATTCCGGGCAGGACCGGAACCCGAAGGATCCAGTCATAACCGACGTTCCAAAGAACCGGCCCGAGGACCGATCCCTGTGGTACGCCGCACGCGACGCGTCGCCGACCTATCGCGCGATTCTCGGACTCGCCGCCCTCCCAAAGGATGTATCTATCCTGGAGGTACGCGCCCAACAGCCTCGTGAGGTACGGGGGACTCCGTGTGCACGAAGCCCCTCCCTAATCGTCTCGTGAGGAGGCTGTTAAAGGCGTTCGCTATGTCTAGCGAAACCGCCAGGACAGTATCCTTTGCTTGACTGCGTCGTCCGTTACAGATCGCAGTGTCTCGAAGGCGTCCAACGTGGAGCGCCTCCGCCGAAACCCGAACTGCGTCTGTGCTAGCCCCGGCTCCACAGTATCGAGATGCTTAACGAGGCGTTCCGCTAAGATCTTCTCGAAAACCTTGGCGACCTCGTTAAGCAACACTATGGGCCTGTAGGCGGACGGATCGTTGGGAGGACGGCCTCCCTTGGGAATCAGGCATAATCGGCCCTCCTTCCATTGCGACGGGAACTGACCTGCGCGAATACAGGCATCGAACAGTTCCGCAGCTGGCCGCGTAGGTGTTTGGCGGCCAGGAAGAGGAGCCGACCCGGAACCCCGTCGGGTCCCGGAGCCGTCTTCCTGCCCCGGAGCCGGTCCAGGGCGACGTCTAACTCTTCCTCGGTGATGGAGTGAGGCTCCACCTCCGAGGTGTCGAAAATGATTGGACCCATATCGGGGGGAGTGAAGATCCCCGGATCCGGGAAGAGCCCATCGATAACCGACCGGAGGACCTCGGGTTCGAGCGTTTCCGTAGCCGTGGAGGTGCAGGGCCGCAACGTGTTGCGGGCCGCACGGTACGGACGCCCCCAAGGGTCCCGGTCCAGTGTCTCGAGGAGCTCCTCCCGAGCCCGGGCTTTCGCTCGCAGAATTGCGATCGAAAGGGCCTTTCTGGCCTCTCTGAACTCCCCACGAGTCCATTCTCCTCAACATAGTCTGGAGGACGACGCGCTCTGCTGCGTTTGAGCCTGTGGCTGATTCTGCGGACTGCCCTCCGCAGTTCAGCCAGCTCCTCAGTCCACCAGTGGACCGATGTACGCGGCGGCGGTCGTTTGGCTCGAGGCATAGCAGCGTCACAAATCCTTTGAGGACTTGCGCATGTGCTCAGCCTGCGCCTCCAGATTCCCCAGGTCGGCTGGATAGGTCCAGCATTCGATGATAGCCCTCTCCTCGGCCTGCTCCGCGTCGAGCTTGGTAAGAGCCCAGCGTGGGAGCCGGGAGGGGCCCTGAACAGGGTTAGCGCTAGGCGAGGGGGAGAGCTCGAATCTGATGTACAAGTGATCAGACAGAGTCTCCACCTCCTCCAGCACTCTCCATCCTACCACTCTGCGGGCGGCCGCATGTGTGGCGAATGACAAGTCGATGATCGATCCACCCCGCGCACGTACGCAGGTCTGGACCGACCCCTGGTTCAGGATGGACAGGTTGGATTGAAGCGCCCAGTCTTCAACCGCCCGTCCCCTAACATCGGTAATCGCGTTCCCCCAGGATTGGTGCTTGGCATTGAAGTCGCCTAGGACGAATATCGTCTTCGGCGCTAGTCTGCCGACGGCTGCCCTAATGGAGTCAAGGCGAGCTCGTACTCCGCCAGGGGCGGCTCCGCGTGAGTACACGCCTATGATGACGTAACCTCCGCTTTCCGCCACCGCGTAGCCCTTTCCTCTTTCGAGACTGGTGAGCGGTGTGCCAGATCCGGCTCTGGCGACCACGGCTACCACATCGTCGAGATCCCCACCCAGTTCCTGGCTGGGGTACGTAATAAGGTTCGCTTATTACGGCCAAGTTTGCTTGCCACTCCGCCATCGCCTGCAGGCACAGGTCCTGGGCGTCGGGGAGTGGTTAACATTAGCTTGGAAAAGTGTTAGGGTGTACTGGGCATTTAGGTGTCCATAGGTACCCCCTTTCCACTCGTCGGTCGTTTATTCGCCCTCGGGTGGACGAATTTACCCTTGACATATGGGGGCTGGCAGTGCCTCGCCAACGTCGGGTGGGTAGCGCGTTTGCCCCCGCCGCGCAGACGGCGCAGTGGGGTCGCGGGCTGTGCAGTCCGGCTGCTTGTGTCCGCTCTTACCGCAGCGAAGACACAAGCCGGTCCGGTCCGGGCACGAGTCCGGGCAAGTCTGGGTGCCGTGGCCGACGTTGAAACAACGGTAACAACGTATGGGCCGGGCTTCCAGAGCCTCCACCTTCGCCGAGGTGAAGCCCACCAAAAGGTGGCCCCGCTCGGCGATGGCTTTGGCTGCAGAGACGGGGCACATCACGTATGATGCGCCCATCCCCCAGGTCCTATGCCGATGTGCCTCGCCTTAACATCGTCGCGCAGGCAGTTGCCCACGCTGGCGATGGCACTGCGAAGCCTATCTACTGTGGCCGACTCATCCAGCCCTGAGACGTAAAGCTCCCCACGCTTTACGGGGCGGATGACTTCGGCCATCCTTGAGCGCCTCGAAGGGCCTCGGCGACGCGGTTCGCCCTAGTCGCGCTCTCGGGTCCTGGGGAAGTCCAGGAGTCGAGCGTCCCGGGCGGTCCGCGTCACTTTCAGCCCCTCTCTGAGGCCTAGCTCGGTGATATTGACCACCGAGGCGGCCTTCGCGAAGACCTCCCGGTAGCCAATACCGTTTTTGCCGATTCCGGCAGCAACTTAATGATAATTGCTGCCGATCTCGGCTCCTGAAATACCACGGGCTTCGTAGCCCGTGGCTTGCGCGCCGGTTTCCGCCCCGATGGCGAAGCCGGTGCTTGCGCCGAGGGAGGGGGCGGGGCGTTTCCGCCCCGCTCCCCTGCCCTTCTTCCTTCGGACGACCAGTGGACCACGCCCCTCTCGGAACGGGGGCGGGGGCAGGGGCCACCGCAGCCGATGGTGGCGCGACGGCAGGTGCCGCGACGGCGCGTGCCGCGACGGCGGTGCCGCGACGGCCGGTGTCGCGGCCGCGGGTTTAGCCATGAGTCTGGGGGCCGGCTTGGGAGCCGGTGGCCCGGGCTTAGGCGCCGGAGCAGAGGCGGCGGCGAGAGCTGCGGCTCGGCGCAGCTTCTTCGCCCTCTGCTTTACCCCCTCTTCACCTTCTTCTTGGGGGGAGGGGGTGGCGGTGGGGAGTCCGCCACCCCGACGACGGGGGCTACCACCACCTCCATCGGTACCGGGGAATTACTTCCCGGGGTCCGGCGGGCGGCGGCGGCAGCTCCCGCCGTTTTAGGCAGCGGTTGTGTCTCCGCGGCCTTTTTCCTGTCCGCCGCAAGCGGCGGGCGAAGAATTGGCGCGGGCGGCAGCCGCTCTCAATCCCGGCAAGCCGAGCGTTCAACATCGCGCCCACCGTGCGGGCGATGATATGCGTGAGCATATCATAATCCACACCGGTGTGCGCAGCGGTTGGTGTAGGAACCGGCTCCGCCACAGCGGCGGTAGCCGGAACCGTTCTGGGGACCGCGGCGGATATATGAACCGGCTCGGGGGCCGGGACTTTTCCGCCGCGGCGGCCTTGGCCTTCCGCTTAGCGGGCACGGGACCCGGCTCCGCCGTTACAGCGGGAACCGGGGCCGCATCCGCAGCGGGGGCCTTCATGGCCTTCCGCATCTGCTCGAACTCCTTACGGTAGGAGAGGTTCTCCTCCCGCAAGGCGCCGAGCTCGGCGCGCAGCCTGGAGTTCTCGTTGCCGAGTCTCCAGGCTTCCGACTCTGATTCCGCGTCACCAGCGTGTCGACTATGTCCGACAGCCGGGTCGCAGCCTCCTTCAGTCGGCGCACGTATGCGCCCTTCAGGTTGCCCGACGTCTGGGCGACCTGGAGGATGTCGGCGACCTGGGCGCTCGCCGCTGGGCGGAGCTCCCCAGGGCCGAGCACACGTACGTCCCCTATCAGCGCGGCGCACTGGCTAGCCGCGGCCAGTTTGGCAGCAGTGGCCTTCCTGGCCCTGCGACCCTTTCCCCTTCGGTGCGGAGGTAGGCCTCCGCACCCGCGAGCACGCTCGCCGTCGCGTCGCCCGTGCGACGCAGCGGCGATCGCGCCCGCGCCGGCGTGGAAGCACCCGATGTGCTTTCCGAGTCGGCGCTGCGGTCCCAGAACCGCTGCCTCGACTCGGGGACGAAGCTGGACGAAGCGGTGGCGGCGACAGTCCCAGTAGGGAAAGAAGACAACATCATCGCCGCCACCGCACCTATATCACCATCCCTAACAACGACCCCGGTCGTTGGCGCGGGTGAAGCCCGCGCGGCAACCGGTGTCGCGGGCGGTCGTCCCCACGCTGCGCACGGGCGAAGCCGGTGCGCAAGCCGATGCCGAGGGCACGGGTGAAGCCCGCGCGCTAGTCGACACCGTCGTGGGGCCATCGCCCCCCGCTGTCGCCGAGCCGGCCGCTGTGTACACCGACCTAACCGGTGTCGGCGCACATGCAGCCGCCTCGGCGTGCGGGCCGCAGAAGACGCGAGTCGCGTCGTCGAGTGCGTACTCCAGCGAATCTGGGACGCTGCCCGACGGCGCGATGTCTACGTGGTCCACGAAGGCGCTTGGCCCCTGCACAGGTGAAGCCCGTGCAGGTGGCGTTTGCGCCCTGTAGACATTCTCTACGATGGCGTTCGCCGCGCTCACGGCCATGAGAACGGCCGAGTTCGCGGCGAGCACCACCTCCTACCTACGGCCGTGTGTGCCGCGCTCTTGCGCGCGGCACGCATGGCGGGAACCCCAGGCGCGGCGGGAGCCGAAGGCGGCCCCATCGTCGCGCTCTCCTTATCGCGGGGCCCGGCGGCGGTGAGGTCGACCTCGGCTCCTGGGGCCTTCAGGGTACTGGGCCGTCCATTACTGGAGGCCCTGACCCGAGAGGAGACCAGAAAGGCGCGCGAAAACACTACACACACAAAAACCGTTACAAAAGCGCGCGCAACTGATTTTGCGCACGACACTAGCAAGCGGAGAGAGAAATGGGACTCACCGGCCAAAACTGCTTTCCGCACCGCAATCCAAACGAACAAACACTAGTACACTATCACCTGTACACAGAACTAACAATTTATCGCTTTTCCAGGTAGAAAAGCGCGAAAAATTGTATTAGATAGATGTGAGGAGCGCATTCGTGACCGCTACGCAAGGAAGCTGATCGCGAACTGTTACAATTACCATGCGCTAACAACGGTGAAGGAAAACATCGTAATGAAACCTGCACATAGAGATAACCGATGTATTACACTTGCCAAGCCGCCTTGGACAAGCGTGGCGGGTAGACTGTCCGTTCCCCTATAGTGGGACGCCTAAGCCCAGCAGTGGGACGTTTGTAGGCTGTTATTACTTATTTATGCGATTTATACGACGAAATTCGCAACTTATAACATTAAAGGTTATAAGGGGGCGTACATTAATTACTTGATATTGTTACGAACTGAACGTCGACAAAAGACAAGTTCACACCTGCATACCTGTACACATTTTATTACCTTTTCGGCATTTGGACTTCTCTTGTTTACTTTGTGTTTAAAATTTGTGATTAGAAAAAGAGCCCATTGTGTGTTGTAATCTTTTATGGTAGTCATTAGCCAGGTGTGATTCTAAGAAATTCAGTCCACGCGGTCAGGCAGACATATTGCATTTGTGCAGTATAAAGCAATGCCTCAATGGAGAGATCAGCAGTCGAGCGATAACCACGAGCGAAGCAAGACTTGTGTACATTCGGTAATCTATTTAGTGATAAACTTTGCGCGTGTATTTGAATTACGATCTCCTGTATTACGTTTAGACTTATTACGTTCGGTTATATTTGTTACGTGTTTGTATAGTTCTAATAAACTCTATAATAATTCCAACGGCATTTTAATGCGAGTCCTGCAACTCGTAATGTTTTTAAAATACATAATCAACATAATTTTTTAAGTATGTGCATTAAGTATTGAACTAAGTATATCAGATGGCACTCACTAACCGTGCAGAAAACCGCATATAAGTAATTTTTACTTCGAAATCCTGAAATGAATAAGGTCTTACATAGGATTTCAACATTTTAATTTCAGGCAACTTGAAAGGAAGTCAGCGAAGATATTAGCGACGATGACCAAATTCTGGCCACAAATTGACATCGATGGTGTCCTTAATATATGGATAGTGAAACCTGGCAATAAATGCCGAGGCAGAGGAATTCAACTCATGAATAACATCAAAGACATAATTGGGCTTATTAACGTGCCCACGCAGAAGACGAGATACGTCGTGCAGAAATATATTGGTGTTTATATATCCATACGAGCAGTCCCGGCATACGCTGCCCTGCCTTGAAAAAATTTAGATCCCGATTATTTAAATTAAATATAGCCTATGTTACTTAGGGGTAATGTAGTATTCTAATGGTGAAAGAATTTTTGAATCCGTTCCCGTAGTTTTTGAGTTTATTCGTTACAAAAATACAAGTCTTTCCTCTGTATAATATTAGTATAGATTAATTAATGTATCTAATTAGGATTTTCGTAAACCTTAAATCCGTACCCTACAAGAACGATTCCATTGTCCGGGTTATATAATTATGCCCTATATTCAACCTCGTTATTTAAAGTAGGTACATATTATGTGTAAATTATTATTTATAATCAGTTAATTTTCAAGGCAGGAATAAAATCACTTTTACATTTATTCATTAACATTCTGTTTAACTCAAAAATTCTTTTTTTTTTAAATTGTTTTATTAAAAACTAGAGTTTAGCCCGCGGCTGCGCCGCCGGTAAACCTTTAGTGCGTGTTTCTTGTTTAAAGAGCAGGCGTTAATACAGGTTACATTGTACTAAATTTTTATGTTAGTGCTATTTGCACCCGGAAGATTAATTTCATTTTATATCGCAAACTATTCCATCTCCCGGCATGAAAAGTATTTATGTCCATTTTCGGTATTAAAACTACAATTGGACAAAATTACAGCAAAACCGATCCAGTATTCCTAGCAGTTTTCCGTTAAAGCTTGGCAGTAAGTTATGGAGTTACTGTCGCATTTTTTATAGACGATTAATTTTTATATCTATAAACTTGAAAAATGATTGGTCTCATCCAAACTTTCATCCTCTATTTTAAACCGTCCTTTTTTTAGTATTATTTATCTACTCCCTTTCTATGAAAATTACATAAATGACAAATATGACAAAGAGGACAAAGAGGACTAAGAGGACTAAGATGACTAAGAGAACTAAGAGGACTAAAAGGACCAAGATGACTAAAATGACTAAGATGACTAAAAGGACCAAGACGACTAAAAGGACTAAGACGACTAAGATGACTAAAAGGACTAAAAGAACTAAGATGACTAAAAGGACTAAGATGACAAAGATGACCAAGATGACCAAAATGACGAAAATGGCAAACCACAAAAAACTTATCCCACTTTTTGGGACAACCTTTACATAAATCTAACCCAAAATTTCTCATATTATCTGAGATAAAAAGTATCCCTTGTCCACCCTCGGTATTAAAAATACATATATACCGAATTTCAGCTAAATCGGTCCAGTAGTTTTCCGTAAAAGCATAACAAACAAAGGAACACATATATTTTTAATCCCGCAAACTATATCATTTTTCGGGATAAAAAGTATCCTATGTTCATTCTCGGCATCGATAATATATATGTATATATTGAATTTCCGCCAAATCGGTCCAGTAGTTTTTTCGTGAAAACGGAACAGCCAGACAGACAGACAGTTACTTTTGCATTTATAATATTAATAGGGATAGGGATTTCTTCACTGTTTCTTAGTATAAATTACAGTCTCTATCATAAACATCAACATCTATTTTTCAGAAAATCCTCTGGTCATTTATGATACCAAGTTTGATATCAGACAATGGTTTCTCATCACAAACTGCCAGCCTTTAACCATTTGGGTATACAAGTAAGATCAATCATTACCTGATTTTATATGAATTTAATAACGAGTACTATATGACAGAATAAGCATAGCAGTAATACTTCAAGTCATCAAGTTTATTTACAATCAAACGGTAAACATATTTTCCTGCCTATAAATACCTATAAAGCAGGTGGTACATACAAGTATAATAGGTTAGAAAAACTGCCGCAATGTCGTAATTGGAAAATTTTGGTTCTGGCACTTTTATCCCATTACGACTTCTATTTTTGCTAGAGTTCAACAGATAGATTGATGGAAAGCGGTTACCGTTGCTTATGGATACTTATCAAATTGCAACGGACCTCCAAGAGATTTGATAACACCTTTAAAAAATATACCGTAACGTAATGAGTAAACCTTAGTTCATTTCATACGTGACATGGTTGATTACATAATGACTTTCTTTTCTAGAGACAGTTACTTAAGATTTAGCTCCCAAATATTCAGCCTATCGAATTACCATGAATCAGTTCACCTGACAAACAATGCAGTGCAAACCAAATATAAAAATAATGGTGAACGAGACAAGGCGTTGCCCGATGAAAATATGTGGGATTGTCATACGTTCAAAGCTTATCTTAGGTAAGACACATGTGAGAAGTGACTAGCAGCGAGAGGACGACCCTGAATCCTGACTCCCCCCTGGTTTAAGCAGCACCGATCCTCCGCCGCTACCCGGAAGACGACATCTCTAACGAGAACGGGGGCGTCGAGCCTTAGCTCCGCGCCCGTACAGACGAAGACTCCGGCGCTGGGTTGGCGTTGTCATCCAGCGCCGTGAGCAAACAACCGCGGGTGAAATCCAGGGGAGGTTCCGCCCGCATCTAAGGTTGTCGGATGAGAGAGCTGAGTTGTTCCACGCTCCCCATTCAGTCGCCACGGGGTACTTTGCGCCGAAGCGGTCTCGGCCGGCGCCTGCCAGGGCTTATGCGGGCAAGTGATAGCCACTTTCCGCGGCCCTGGCTATAGGCGACTGGAAGAAACACGGGGAGTTTTATTGGGTGTTTCGGCAACAGGCCGGCGAGTCTCCACCCGCCCTCACCGTGATCCCCACGCGGTGAGATGTTCGTAAGTGGATATCTCTCTTTCTTTTGCACCTTCCAATTATTTGTAGTTGGCACAATATGTCTGTACAAAAGTGAATTTCTCCTCGTCAAAAAAAAAAGAAGACACACAGATGTTCTTACGAATTTATTTATATACTAAATGTTACGAGCGATTTTGTTTGTGTGGACTTTATTCAACTATTCTCCATACTCCCTTCATTTTTCAGAGTACAAATTATTCTATATTCTGCTTCAGGTTGTAAATTATCAAACTTTCTTTCTTTCTTTCTTGTTTTTTCTAACTTTGAAATTGGCAAAATCAATGCCAAAGGCGTTGGCAGCCATAATAAAAAAAACCTCAAATATTGTCAAAGTGATGACGGCACTATTCGCGTAACGCGGGAACAGACAGCCCAAATTTTTTTAAATTTGATATTTTGACCTCTACTAGGACTTAATAGGGTCTCCATTTTTTTTTACTTTTTTTCATTCAAGCCCTCGTTGATCGATTACATTACTTGTAGATAAAAAAGCAGTTTTACCATAGTGTATAATTATGATGCACAATATGTAGTAAATTTTATGTTGAAAAATGAATATTACAAATTATTGCACAACGCAGACAAGAAGATGGAGAATTATTTCACAAACACCTTGAACACTCACTAGGAGTGACGTCACGATTGGCGTATTGCTTAAGGTAGTCTACCTATAGTTGATATATCTATAGGTTCTATTATCGATCGGAACAAAGTATATTCATGACTTACAAACAGTTTGTTTCCAGTATTGGTGTTATTTGTGTCTGTCATTTGTATATTTGTAACGCTCTTACAATATATGCCGGTGAGAGAAAGTTACTTTATATCGTTTTAAAGGCAAAAAATCAAGGTAATTTTCAAGAAAATAAAATGTTAGAATTTTGTATTTATATTTTTGAAGACAGATAGGAAAATATGAGCTGTGGGACTCAAAAATATATCCGGGCATCAAACAGTGCCTGATCGGAGCGATGTTGGCTTGTCAGGAGACGATGGACAAACGACAAAATAGTTTCGAATTGTATGGAGCGGATTTTATGCTCACTGAGGACTTTACGCCGTGGCTTATTGAAATTAACTCCAGTCCGGATCTGGCGCCTACCACGTCTGTCACTGCCAGATTATGTCCTCAGTGTCTCGAAGATGTTATTAAAGGTATATTGTTAAATTCCTTCAAGATATATAATATCATAGCACTTAGTCCTGAGAGTGCTTAGAGTCTCTTTACTTATTCCTTAGTGCCTAGCGGTAGTTAAAATAATGCCAATCTTTATCTTGAAATGGTCGGCCTTTTTCTTACTGACAAATTTCTTGTATTTAATGCAAAATAATTATCTCAAACATAATATACAAGTTCCATGTGAAAGAAAATGACAAAAAATAAGTATCTTGGACGGGAGCGACGTGTATACCTTTCATCTGTAACGGAGACGCCCAAGTTCAGCAGTGAGGTGTTAATGAACTGTGTAATATTATTGGTTATAAATTATAATAATAAAGTTTATATTTCTTGCAGTGGTACTAGATCGTCGTAAAAATCCTGAAGCTGACATAGGTACATTCGAGCTAGCTTATCGACAAGTAATACCCAAAGCTCCAGCATATCTTGGCCTGTCTCTCTGCATAAATGGTAAAAAATTATTTAAGAAGTCCAAAGACAGGAAACATGAGACCAAAAACGTGACTCCTTTGGTTCCTCAAGTTCCTTCTGGCGACGATTCATTCTCTGATAAAGATCAACCAGTGCCTGCTGAATACAGCGGACCAATAATAACAGAATTTCTAAGTTGGCTAAACCCCTACGACGTTCTTCCTACTAATAAAGAAGGTATAGTCTTACGACCTCGAGAAGCATTAACGGTACGTCAAGCAATTACTGTTGTTAAATCGGGTATAAGACTTAAAAACGCTTCGAAAAGGCGTAAATCGTCTGCGCTCTCTTCTAGGACGAATCGAGGAAGGCGAGAAAGAAACACAGAATGTAAGAGACGCGTTGTCCCACACTCTTGCTGTCGACCTGACGACGACCAATCAAACCAAACCAGTAAATACCGGACCGAATCGGCATACAAACGGGACAAACCCAAAATCGATAGGTCTGTAGGTAACAAACGATGTTACATAGATCCAATCGAGTGGGAACGAGAAACAGCTAGTATACTCCGTTCTACGATTTCGGTCCAAAACAAACACTCGTTACGGTCTGACATGTTCTTACCAATCCGACAATCAAAGTCTAACATTGTTATATCCAACCAAAAAGCATTGGATATACACGGTAACAAAAATAATAACGATGATTCGGATCCCATTAAGAAACTCAGCGCTATAGGACGAAGTATTTGTAAGCTTCGAGATGAAAATAGAACAAAAGAGAAAACAATTAGTTTTTCAAAGAGTTGCTCATCTATTTACGCTCCGTACCGTGTCGTTGTTACCCCTTTGAACGATGAACCGACGAGTTCTTTTCTGAAAGGGAAAACTAAACTTTGAAATATTAAAGCTTTCTTCTAAATTTCATTTAACTTTACCAATGTTACAATTTTACAAAATTATATATAAGTAATTATATCCAACTTACATGTAAGACAGTTCAGCTGTTGTTACTGAAAATATATCAAATTAGTATTTTTCGCTTGTCTTGTTGACGTGTTCAAATTTTATTGTGATAGTAATATACTTTTCGATTGATCGGATTTTTAATTTTTCCAGATATCCCAATAACAGGTCCTTATCCAAAGTCCTTCAACGGTACATTAAACCTATCTTTAGAAGACTCTAAACACTGGTATGCAAGAAACGATAGAATATTTCTGTCAACATAACAAATCACAATATTGTCAAGAACGTCATCAAAATCAATCAAAATTTTTGTTAACTTAGAATATAATGATTACTTTCAATAAAAAAACGAATATTATTTAAAATATGTAAAAAAATGTATCTCAACAGCAAAAAGGTAATGTTTTAATTTACTTGATCTCATAACAGGTTTCCGAAAATCGAAAAAAATTGAATGGAAATGTATTATACTAAAAATGAAACCTAGCTGTAATGATAATACCTTCAAATCTTTTTATATTATATTTTGAGTATTTGAAGCAAAATAGGCAGTAGATACAATATACGATGTTTCACATTTTGATATGCATTCTTTTTCTTTATTTTTTGTTACATCCTTTAGAATGTATACAGATACGTGCTCGAAAGATAATGATCATTAAACCATCATGCCTGTTGCTAAGAAGAATCCTTCTAGAAGAAAAAAGGTAACAGTTCACTCGTATCTACAGAATATTGGATTGGTATATTTTTTTAAGAAACCGTATATAATATAATTAAGTTGAAGATTTTCCGATTTACTGCTTTAATATAAAAATGAAAGTTTGAAAGTCGTTATATTTTCTTAATATTTGTAATCTATCATTTATACGTATTCGATCGTTATAAATAGATTATGTTACAACTTTTAATTTTTCATTTTTATATTAAAGTAGTATATCGAAATCTTCGACACGTCTTTGTATATTGTAGATAGAATATAGTAACTACCGTGGGAAAAGAATACTTAAAACTAACTAATAACTACGTTGTAATACTATGTACTATACTATACACACATACCGATAGCATTTAAATTACAATACAAGAACTTCAATTTCTATTTCTTGTTTATGGAAACACTGATTTTCTACACATATTAATATATAGAATACGTCAGCAATTGACCTCAGATGAGACAGTGGTCAAACGCAAAGCTATATACATCCATAAATAAATATATAAGTATGCACTCATCAATATCTTATTAAATTACAGAAGTCTATCCACTCCAGCTCTTTCCTTAAAAAGGACTCCAAAAACAGTCGACATAAAGATTTCTTAGGAGATTCTAGTAAACCATACAAAGTAAATACAACTTTATAGAAATTTTGGCGTAATTTAATATAATTATGTAATTCAGACACACTTCATTTCCTTATATGTATAAGAATTGAAAACTTTCAGAAACATATTGTAAATTCTACAGATAAGGGAGGTGTCAAAAGAATTTATTCTCCTTTTAATAGAATTTCATCGAGAATTGGGGACGGGAATCTGACTATCAAAATGCCGTACCGAAGTATTTATCACCCTACCGGCCTATCTCCAAAAGAAAAGAGTTACGTTATATGTAGTTGCCAATCGAGATCCTCGCGTTATTTGATACTTAAATCATTAGCTGCTTATGCTATTAAAAACAACAAGATTTTTTCTGTTTACGGCAGCTGTAATGTTGTCCGCAAAGCTCTGACAGAACGAGGCTGGGTTGAGAAAATCCCCCCTAATCGCATGAATCTAACGAAAATAAGAAACGGCACGTTTTCCGATAAAGCTGAAATTCACGGCGAGCTTGAAAGACTACTACTGTCTAATTTAGTAGAAAAATGCACGCCTAATTTTGTTTGGCGAACGAAAGAAGAATATCGGGATACAACCATCGATATGAGTAAAGAATACTTAACAATGAGTAATAAGCTAAAAATAGACGCAACGTGGACAACAAAGCAAGGTTTATGTTCGTCCATGAGAAGCAATTATTGGTTTTACATCGAGGACGTTGCCGAGGTTAATGGACCACGCACTTATAATAGTTACGATGTTGGCGAACTAGAGGGATTTGCTAAAGACTATAAAATGACCGCATGTACGAGTTTATTGAAGTGGATCCTTTCAATGGTTGCTAATAAAAGACCAGTGTTTATTGAGAGTGGAACAGTTTCCATGAACGTGGTTGTGTTTGCATTGAATAGATGTAAAGAGTATTTGTTCCGAAAACAGCACAATGATATAGATGGTGTCATAAGGTCAGTAAGTTCTGGTCAATGGAATGCTTTCTTGAAGAAGTACTATCGAATCATTGCGAAGGATGACGTGTTCAAGGCTGACAGAGGTAACAAATTACCTCTCTATTTGGTTTATGCAAAATTTTTATTAAAGGAGATTCATAGACATCGCCCGCAGCTCAGCTGTGAAGGTTGTCACAACATTTGGATCATTAAGCCCGCGCATTGTTCGCGTGGTAGAGGTATTAGAATGGCTTCTAAATTAGGAGTCATCACGAATATGTTGAACAAAGCCAACGCCAAATATGTTATACAAAAATATATTGGTGAGATTATTTTGTTTTGTTATTAAAATGAAATTTCGTAAATAGGTCTTTTTTCGCTGTCTAGCTTGTGTTAACTACGAACCCGTATATATTCGCAGAAAGAATTCCATTTTTAGGAGGGAAATTATTCTGTGTTCGTCTCGAGTTTAGAAAGTAGGTATATATACATACCAAATTTCATGAAAATCAATTTATTGTCAAGGCCAGTCTCCATATTGGGGAATTTTGGCCCAAAAATTTGTTTGATGTCATAATATTTTGGGGTAGGTTTAAAATTGTGTCTCTGTGATGTAAAAAAAAGGCGACACAAGCACTTAAATATATCTAATAATGACGACGGTCTGTTACTTCTGGCAGAGTAAATTAGGGAAATTTTCAAATCTCAATCTGGAGACAATCTGGTCCAAGTCGTCAAGATGGCATGGATGGCTTTATCCGTGCAGGAACGGAGAAAGAATAGAATTTCCTGCGGCCGGGCGGCCTGTCGTAAGAGGCGACAAAACAACCCACAGCCACGTGATAGGGTATTTTCTCGTCTGCATGGCTACCACCCCTGGTCTAGAGTATGCCACCATAACAACCTTGAGTTATATTCCGGCATAAATTGCCAGGTTCCAGTCTCCCTTAAGAGAACAGCAGCGCATTTGTAACGCCTTTGGTGTTGCAAATGTCCATAGGCGATAGTAACGCTTTCCATCAGGTGGGCCTGTCTGCTGAACTCATGCAATACCTATTTTTTTTTAAGATGGAATTGGAAAACAGAAATATCCAAAGAAAGTAATTTTTATATAAGTATATTATAATGGTTTGATCGTATTTTTGCCTTTTAGAGGAGCCTCTTTTAATTTACGACACAAAATTTGACATAAGGCAATATTATTTAATAACCAGCACTTATCCTTTAGTAATATGGATGTACAAAGACTGTTATCTCAAATTTAGCTCTCAGAAATACAACCTGCGAAACTACGACGAGTCTATACATTTAACAAACAATGCAGTTCAAAGAAAGTACACTAATTGCAAGGGGAGACATATTGATTTACCTCGGAGCAATATGTGGGATTCTGACAAATACAAAGATTATTTGAACAGGATAGGCAAAGATAAAGTTTGGGATAATATTATCTATCCTGGAATGAAAAAATCGATAATTGGAATTATGTTGAGTTGCCAAGATTCTTTGTCCGTCTGTAAAAATCGATTCGAATTGTACGGCTGCGACTTCATATTAGACAAGGAATATAAACCTTGGCTGATTGAGATTAACTCGTGTCCTGATTTGAATCACACCACACATGTCACTGCAAAAATTTGCCCGGCTGTAATAACTGACATTATTAAGGGTAAGTGTACTGTAATAGATATTAAAGTGTAACAAGTCTTAATTATGATGGTCTTATAATTTTATTTATCCTCGTCATTAGAAGAAATTACTATATACTTACTTAGGTTTCCCAAGTTGGAATAGCAGGTCTCACAGATCGGTAAGCTCGGTGAGGTTTTATCAAGATATTGTCACCGGTCACGTGGTAATTACTTAATATAACAAAGAAGGACAAATTAAACTACAATAATTGCCTAAATTATGTGTTCATTATCAGGATACAAATGCATGTCGTTCGCACGAGATGTTGGTACTTTACCCATTTAACCACCAGCACTTACTGGCATATTTTATTATATACTGTATATAAGTATATTGGAATAAAATATTAATCATTTTAGTAATCTCTTTTTCTCGAAATTCGAGCAGAAGGGTGAATAGATATCTTCTAGTTAAGCGTGCTCCGTCCTAGATTGCGTCGTCAGTCAACATCAGCTAAGACAGCGGTCAAACGCGAACCTATACGAACATAAATAAAGTCGAGAGACCTATAAACTGTCACTCAGGTTTGAAGATGAACGTACAATAGACAAAAATTTAAGTCTAGGTGTTGAAATATCCATTGGATGTTAAAAGGAATTTAGTTCAGACCAAAATATTAAACAGTCTCTTTTGCTTCCACAGTTGTTATCGACTATGCAAACGATCCTCGTTCGCCAACAGGAAAATTCGAATGCATTTATCGGCAGCCGATAACAATTCCGCGTTATGGTGGCGCTGCTGATTTAACAATACGAGGGTTTAGTCTTCCTCTAGAATATTTTTACAACGGAAACATAGAGATAAATAAATCATACGATGATGCTAAGACTGGCAAGCAATATGACATCAAATTTATTCTTAATAAGCTTAAACAATTTTATAATAATGGCGTGATGGTTGAGACTGAAGACGACAGTGATTATACAAAAAAAAAAGAACAAGAAACCTTTACACACACCACACTTTCAGAATACGATTTAAGCGTTGCTGCAACAGTTATTACAGAACAACTAGATGAACTTTTTGATAGAATTACTTCAGACCTTAATTTTGGTTCAAAATCCGAAAGACACAAAAAAAATATTTTCACTACGCAAGTCGTCGAGACAAATCACTCTATGGCAATCAATCAAGAGTGCAACAGACAATAATTCTTTAGTAGCAAAGTCTTGTAGCCAAATCACCTCTGCAGAAGGTATCCCCGTAAAACGTTCTTTTAGTAAACTCGATGACGGACCTAGTAGTAAGGAAGTATAAATGAAATCTTTAAAGGCATTAAGAAATCACTAATGTCTTTAAAGATTTCAGTTTGAATGATTATTCCACCAAATAACTGAAAAAAATATAGAAGCCTGTAGGAAAATATGTTTCTTAAAATAGAAAGGGAATATTTTACGTATTTATCTCGAAAAACTTCGTAATCGTTTTTTGAATATACATTTTTTTATTAAATATTGTTTTTGTTTTAACCCGTAATCTATACAAATAAATAATATTGAAATATCTGTATTATATGTCAAAATAACAGCTTTTTACTAAATGCATTTGAAACTATATTATATCGCTACACACCGACAAAAGTGGGTGCACACCTGTCTGCCATAAAACAGCCTATTGTGTATTGTACTCGTTTATGGCCGTTCGCAGGCATAATTACGCAGGTGTGCAGCTTACGATTTCTAAGAAAGTCAATCTACGCGGGCGGGCAGCCATATTGTATCAATGCAGTATATAGCAAGGCCCAATAGAGAGATCCACAGTCTAGCGATGGTCACCAGCGAGACAACGCGTGTGTACATTCGATAAGCTATATAGTGACGGACTTTGCGCGTGTATCGTGTATTACGTTTGTACTGGTTGCGTCCAGTTATATTTGTACCTGTGTTATACGTGTTTGTATAGTTTCTAATATATTCTATAGTAATTCCAACGGCATTTTAATTCGAGTCCTGTAACTCGTAATAATATATTATAACAAAAATCAATTTTTAAAATTTTTGTCCTCTGCCTGTTTGTTGCGGCTAATCTATGAAACGGCTGGACCGCTTTTGACGGGACTTTCACTGGCAGATAGCTGATGTGAAAAGAAGTATTTTGGCTATTTTTATTTTAGAAAAAAAATTGAAAGGCCCACGCGCACGCCGCCGCCGTCGCAGCACTGAAAAGAAAATTAAATTCCAAACGGACGAAGTCGCAACTAGTTTAAATAAAATGTTATGAAATATGTAAGAGAAACTGGGGCACTATTGGATTCTTTTTCTAAAAATGTGATATTTTATTCTTGCGTGCCTACCCTTCTTAGAAATCAGTCTTGCTCATATCTTAGTTTAGCATACTATAAACCTATAAACGGACTAAATAAAAGAAAATAGATTAATATTATGTCAAAATAATAAATTTTGAAAAGTTCATTGTTGTTCATGTGTGACAATGACACAAGAAACTATCTTAGCTGGAGATCTGAAATTTGGCACACAAGAAATTAGACAAGAAAGTACTCTAAAAATTGTCACAACACAGAATTAGGAAAATATATCACATGGAAAATCCTAAAATCGGACATGAACGCCGGCTCTTTATTGCACCTATTGCTTACAACTAAATATGACTTTATAAAAAATAAAATTATTTCTGTTACCATCAGTTGCTTAAATCATCATTTTATAACCAATATGAAAAAAAGGAGGAGGATCTTAATTCATTGTGTACATTTTTTCAATGCATGTTCATAACTTTTTTATATCTAAACCGATTTTCATTATTCTTGCTGATGCATTGGATTCAGTAAGCCTTCAAAATGGTCCCATATACTTTTTGCTATTGGACTTTGAATTCCGAAGAAATAACAAAACATCATTAAAATCTGACAGATGTGAAATTTTTGCGATTTTTCAGTCATCACTTTTTCTTAACCGATTTTGATCATACTTTTTGTGCTAGATTCTGTATAGCTTCAGGATACTTTTATATTTCATTGTTATTGGATATCATATACGCCAATAAAAGTAAATAATATTTTTTAAAACATCTTAAATTCGGTGTAAGTAAATAAAAAAAATAAGAAATTTGCAAAATATATTATTTTTTTTTGTTTTCGCGTCAACTTCAGCATGTAAAAAATTCACATTTTATTTTATTTATTTATTTAAATTACAGACTACATATCAGTTATAGTAAAAAAGTACAAAAAATGCTGATAACAAACTTCCATCTGTTATTATCAAAACACACACGATTGCTAATGATAATATAGTTAATAAGTTTGTCTTTACAAAAAATTCTTGAGCCAGTATTCGCTTGTCCGAATTTACACCGGTTTAGTATAAGCATGGAAAAGGATAGTAAACTTCTTCCATGGTATTCCTGTCTATATGGATTCATGTTTACTACTATAATTTATGCGTTGCAGTAATTTATTCTTGAAATCGGCTTCTTTTTTGCTAGACAATTTATTTTTAAATAAATAGAAAGTGACCTTTTTCGTATTAGTATGTTGATTTTATATTTTTTGTTAGTAAGCTTCATGTCAACAAAATCCAAAAAGTGATATTTTTATTTTTCATAAATTTTCTGCATAAATTCTGTCTTGTGTTTTACACGTTTCCGAACGATGCAATTCCATAGACAACAGAAGCTTTATTGAAGTTGACAGGACGTGACTATTGAGCATGAAAAAAAATGGCGTTGTTTGTCAAATTCCAATCAAGTTTAGCAATGTGTGACTGAGTCTAAATGCAATATATTGAAAAATAACGAGTTACTAGTTATTATTTTCAGTTTACAGCCGTTAATTAGTAGAGTATTTTTAATGGGTCGCTCAAGATCACGAAGCAAGTCCCCAAGGCGGCATCATAAAAGTAGCAAACACTCGAGAAAGAAAAGCCGATCGAAGGATCGGTCTTCCTCGAGGAGTAGGAATTCAAAACACGTGGAGAAGTCCAGAGAACGAAGCTCTAAGTCTAGGTAAATATTTAAATAAGCTGTAACATTTTGTAAGTGGTCGTCGTGATGATTCCAGATGTTTATAGTATTACTGTATTTGACAGAAAACGGTCGCATTCGCTTTCGTCTTCAAGCAGTAGTGGTGGCTCATATGATGGAAGTAGGAGCCATAGGAAGAAATCAAAAGGACGTAGCAAAATGGACGAAGTCGATAGATTAGCGGAAATGGAAAGACAGAGGCGCGTAAGGGAAGCAGAACAAAAGGTAATTTATTTTGTCATTATAGCATCCACAGTTTGTATTGTAAAATAGATAAACTTATCAAATTATGATAGATAGACCTGGTATTCATATTACTTTTACTTCCATAGTCAATCAAACCTTGAAATTTTATTATGATATTTAAGTTTTGTTTACCTAAATTCATTAACAATAGCCATTTCAAAAAATATATCTCAGGTAGTTGAAGAAGAAGCAGCCAAAAGAATAGAACTGCTAGTGAAGAAAAGAGTTGAAGAAGAACTTGAAAAACGTAAAGATGAAATTGAACAAGAGGTTGCAAAAAGAGTGGAAGAGGCAAAACGCAAAATGGAAAAGGAAATGATGCAAGAACTTGAAAAGCAGAGGGAGCAACAACGTAAAGAGGAACTTGCTAGACAGGTAACTGCCATAACACCAACATAGTCATGTGCAAACGCAGCCTATTATGCATTTACACATGACATAGCCATCTGCAACAACAATCTGCATTGTTCTTGTTGTTCTTGCAGCATAGAAACACATTTAAGTCTATAATTCAATGTTTAATTCAAAACCTAATGTAAACGAGTAACTAATTAAAGTATTATTTCGATCATATCTGTTAAAGGTCCTGTCAGGTGTAGTTCGAGGGCTTACAAGAATTTTTTTCTTGATGTTTTAATAAATATCACTCACTCAGACTGTTGCCTTATGACTTGCATCTCCATTTAACACATTTATTTCTGTATCAAATGTGGTGATTAGCTAAGTCCTGCCATTAGCATAAGACTGCCTCGATGGCTGCTGGCTAGCATTTTAAAATTGTTCGCTTGACTGTATTTGGCAGTCACGTAGTCTATAAGTCAGGTCAGAAGACAACAACTACCTGAAGGAGTAAGAATTATATGGAGATGCTGCTTGGGACCCAGGCGTGGCGCTGAAGGTATTTCTTGAATCTATTTTTTGTACAACATTTAGCAAAACAAAACACAAAATTTTCGGTCTTTGATATCATCAAACATTATTTTACTAATACAACTTACAAAAGAATAATGTTTTCAATTGATATTAACTTATGAATTTGATTAGATATTTATATTACATGTATTTTACAAAATAATATTTATCAATCATTAAGCTGCAAATACTTTTATTTTAAAAAATAGTTCAAATAATATGTCAACAATTGTATGTCCCTCAGGACATTATTTGATTGTGAATGATAATTATCTTTGAAATGTATAAATATATTAATATGTATGAAACTTAATATAGCTTGGCTAAAGTACAGACTTGAACTATTTGCAAACATTTTACATGGCAATGCACATATATATGTTACTGTGATATTCATCATGATATTGGTTGATACAGTGAACTTTGGTATTATTTGCTGTGACCATGTATTAAGATGTGAGAGTTAATAAAAAATTAAACTATTGAACTGAGACAGTTCCCGTTTGCATGATTTTAAAATTTATAGACAACAATGTAATGCAAATTAGATTGTTGTGTGTTAAAATTAAAATAATATTTGTTTCATGACATCACATGATACTTATATTTTGATATATTTGGGACTGTCATCCTGATGTTTTTTAAATATACTGCAAATTTTCAATGTCTATTTTCATTAGCTGGACTATAATTGTGATTTTTATGATTTGAGATGTATGGTGCTTTAGGCCTTCACAAAAGGAGGTATATTAACATATGTTTTCTGTTAAACAGGAGGAAGAAGCACGTAAAAGGAAAGAACTGGAGGAAATCATGGCTGAAAACAATAAAAAGATTGAGGAAGCACAGCGTAAGCTGGTAAGCATATTTACAAATAAACATCTTTACTTTTGTAACAATACCTGGCTTTCGGTTTTAAAATTAATTTCATTTCAGACAATGTTTCCTGTGTTATATTTTTCCCTTTCACTGAAAACTACCATTTTGGGGGGTAATAAATATCCAACAATCACAGACCTTATAACCTTAACCTATAATATGCTTATAACCCTTTAATTTAATGTTCTTTTACAGTCTAGGCCATGAAATGGCAACAAAACATTAACCCTTTCAACACACCTACTTTCATTTTTATATTATTGGGTTGGCAACTAAGTGATTGTGGATGTTGTCCACAGATGGATTTTACTTTTTGTTTTGTAATCTGTTCAAAGTACCAAACTTATATATTTTTTCTTTATTGTTTGGACGTCTACCCTTCATCCAATAAAACAATTATATTGATTAGTTGTTAAGTTTTGTTTTATCCCAATTTAAATATTTATGAAAAAGATGTCCACTTTAGACATATTTACTATAATATTTCTGAAAAGGCAAACACACAAGAAGTTATGTGCCATATATGGGAACAAAGCCTTGAAAAGGCAGTATCAAAATCTTATCCAATATAATCCCATAAAGACACAGGTCTGCATTCTCTGCAAAAAAGACCTCATTTGTCCCTGCGCCACAGTTCCAAGGAACACCCGTTACCATCTCCAACACTATCAGGATCCTTGGTGTTGATATAGTGAACGACATGCAATTTCGGGGTCATCTAGAAGGGAAGGCTAAACTTGCCTCAAAAAAGATTGATGTGCTAAACCGGCCTAAGCATTATTTCATCTCGCAAAGACTTGTGCTTTACAAAGCACAAATTAGGGCGCATATGGAATACTGCTCACACTTATGGGCTGGAGCACCCGCCTACCAGACTGACCCTCTCGACTTCATCCAGCATGGCGCTGTCTAGTCGACGATCCCATACTAACAGGCGTTTTAGAATTGCTTAGCCCTCAAAGAGATTTTGCGTCCCTCTGCGTATTCTACCGCCTGTACAACGGAGAATGTTCCGAGGAACTGTTTGATCTGGTGCCTCATTTTTACAACCGCATCGCTCACAGCGACGGAATTTTCACCCCCATTTCCTTGAGCTCCCACGATAAACTACGCAACGGTCTCTAGAACGTTTATTCCGCGTACAACAATGATCTGGAGGCAACTTCCCGTCGAGGCTTTCCCTCTGTGCTACGACATGGGGTCATTTAAAAAGGGCGTTATAAAATTTCTTAGAGGCCAGCAATGCCCCTGGTGTTCGAAACGTCCATGGCGATGGTAACCACTTTCCATTAAATGGGCCAACCAACCGCCTGTTTGCCTGTTTCAGACAATTAAAAAAATTTGTTTGCCAGATTTCATTCTCGTGATGTATGTTTCATTGAAAAAGCTCTGTGATCTGTCCATTCAATTGCAAGTCGATCAGACCTATAGCAAGGCCATTATCGATTCAGATTGTTATAGCACAACGTGTAATATTTCAGAGAACCTCAATTGTATCACATACATGCATTGAAAAAGATACATTTTAAAACAAAAATGTTGATTTTTATTTTTAACTTAGTTGCCAACCCAATATAGTACATGCCTTAATCAGGACTAATAATGAAGAAACTTCATTAATTTTAAAACAATAATAATTGTACCACATTGATATTTATGTAAATTAAAATTCTATTGTAATATAATCAATGTTTTCATGCCAAATCGATATTTTTGAAGAAAAGCACTGATTAACACTTACATGTTCCAGGCTGAAGAAAGGTTAGCGATGATCGAAGAACAAAGAAAAATGGATGAAGAGAGGCAAAAACTGAAAAAGGAACAAGAGAAGAGGATAAAAGAGGAACAAAAGAAAATATTAGGCAAAAACAACTCTAGGCCCAAGTTGTCATTTTCCCTCAAACCATTGTCGTGAGTGAATGGGCCCATACTGTAAGGGGCGCCATACTAAAAGAACATTGCAGTAATTTGTGTTTAGTTTAGTTTAAGTCATTTACATCAATCAATACTAAGTAAAGCTAGCCTAAGACTGTAATACATAAATAGAACTTTAGTTAATACATAAACTATTTTCATCTTTTATTCAAATTTTACTGCAAAAACGTAAATACATTACTACTACCTGTGCGCAGGTTTGCCGATAGCCTCATGATATCACGCGTCGATGGTCAGTAGGGTTGACAAAAAGGTTACATAAATAGTTGTTGCAATAAATTTATTATTTTAAATTATTATTGTATACACTTTACATAAGTATATACAGTAATAGTCAGTAATACAATACAATAATAGTAAGTAGTCATGGGCAAACGCTCGTCGCGCGGCTTTTTTAAATTTTTTTAATTGCAGGAGTTTGCATACAGGCAGACGGCCCACTTGATGGAAAGCGGTTACCATCGCCTATGGACATTTGCAACACCAAAAGTGCTACAAATGCACTGCTGCTCTCTTACGGGAGACTGGAACCTGGTCACTAATGCCAGAACACAACTCAAGGTTGATATGGCGACAAACTTTAGACCTGGGGTGGTAGCCATCCAGTCGGGCAAATGCCCTACCACCTGGCTGTGGGTTGTTTTGTCGCCTGGCCGCAGGAAATTATATTCTTTCTCCGTTCCTGCACGGATAAAGCGGCTTATAATATTATGTTATTAGAAGGCTATAAATATTACTTTTCATACAAAAACCTTAAACTGTCAAGTACTTTCTGTGTGTATGGTTACAATAGACTTATGTCATATCATTGATGATGGAAGTCACAATATCTAGAAACATTTTACATACCATTCAATATCATGGATATATTAAATGTAAAGATCATATTACATGCTTTGAAATTATTAGGTTACTAAGACACTCTTTATTCACAAATAAAATATTATGAAGGTTGTATATTAAAAAAATACTTTAGCAAACAGCTCGCAATATTACCTTATCTGTTGTCTTTATAATTTGTACCCAAATATTTTACTGCTTACATAATATTTATTTAATTTCTTTATGCTGTGAGAAAGAATGTTTTCCCATTATTGGAAATCGCTAATCAATATAGTAAGTTTACTTTAAGTAATTAATAAAAAACACAACTAACAAATTATATTAAGCTATTATAAGTTAACTATCTATGAGTTTCATTGTATGTATTTTGTGTGTAGTTACAGTAAATATAAATATTACAGCATGTATGAATTTGCAATGTTACTACACAAACTCATTCATTCGAATCTCACTCAAGCGACTGTCTTGGCACTCGCAGTTGAGTGAGTTGCGAATTGAAATTTTGTATATAAATTAGTGGAATAAGCTTGCAGTCTGTTCTGCGATTTGTGTGTATATCCTTAAGTTAATTCGATATTTTAAGCAGTTCCCTTAATAATCTGACAAACTCCGTTTTACTTGGACTAAATAAGATGGCAGTGCACTGAAAATCTATAATATGAGATTCTAGAAGTGCTGTGTCTGTATATTGAAGCTATTTAAAAAACTGGAATAGACTTTATGAACGACGGATAACATAATATAAATTTTTTAGATTTCTTGTTTTTTTTTTATACACGCTTAATTTTTCAAGTGGGACTTCAGGGCCAAATCCTAAACTAAACGAAATAGCGAAATCATTCAAAGGAGTCTCGAGGCCGAGTTTGACGAAAATTGTTGCTATTCTAGTTTTTTGAAGAATCAAATTACCTTTGTCTGGAATAAAACGGCAAACTGAGAGAAAGGGTATTTATTTTTTCAAAATCAGCCGATTAGATACCTGATAAGGGTAATTGATTTTTCAAAAATCTAACGACAGCACTTTTTGTTTGTCGTCAAAATTGACCTCGAGCCTCCTTTGAGTGTTTTTCGCTATTTCGTATAGTTTAAGATTTGGATTTGGCCCTTAAGGCGCACTTGAAGCAATCACCTGTATATGCATAAGCAATAGGAGAAAACATAGTAACTAACTTTTAAAATTATGTTTGTAATCTATGAAAGACCTTTGTGTTGAGTTGTTTGAGTTAGTGACACTGTCGCCATTTTATCACTGCACCATTCTTCTGGGTTTTTATTTTATTTCATTGCATGAGTTCAGCACACAGGCAGACGGCCCACCTGATGGGAACCGGCTTCCTTCGCCTATGGACATTTGTAACACCAAGGGTGCTCCCACTCTAAATGGGACTGTTGCTTGCCTGAAAGCAAATATATATATTTTTAAAAACAAGAACATATTGAACGTGTCGTAACATCTAGTTTAACTTTAAAGTCCTGCATGAATGACTTATCGTGGTCATTGGCATACTTGTTTTAACACCTGCCATAATTGATATTTAATATATTTGGATTTGGCTTTTAATTAATGTGTACGAATATATTTGATGAAATATGCCTTTTTATATTAATAACTTTGCCTCTAAATTAATATGTACAATTTAGTCTTAATTTGAAGTATCCAATTGTAACGTTTAATTTGCAAGTAAGTAGGTATATTAATAGTTCTAATTCTAATTAAGTTAACTAATTCTTGTTAATGAATACTAAATCCGCATTCTGACGGCCTCTGTGGTTTAGCGGGCTAAGTCTTAGCCGGCCGATCTCGTTAAAACGCAGGGGCTCCGAGTTCGATTCCTGGCACGCTGAATTTCGGAAACGAACTTTCTATTATTTACTATGGTCTGGCTGTCTAGGATCGGCCCCAGAGTGGTCCGTTGCATATTACCCATAACACAAGCGTAACTTGCTTAGCTTGGGTATATACAATGTGTGTCTTTGTCTGCCGCTTACTATTCTATAACAGTACCCATACGAAAAACTACTCGAGATTTGCTATCCCATTTTGGATAAAAATATATTCTTTTCTTATATTCTTAAAATGGCAGACTAGATAACACAATGTATTTCCCTAGTTTTAGCTTGTTAAGCTCGTGTTATGTGTAATGTAAAACTTCTGGGGCCAGTCTTAGATACCCAGACCAGAGTAAATAACGGACAATTCATTACGAATCTAAATCGGTAACATAATAATATGATAAATATGAGACTTCGAAGCTCCGCATGACATGTTTATTTTGTCGTATAATCGTCTCGTCTCGTCTAGTCAGATTTATGCATGGGATATTATTATTCTTTGACATATAAAGGGGGTGATAGACGTGCGAGCAAGCACCGCATACTGCGATTTTCGCTTCTGAAAATTCTCGTACTAAAGTGACACAGACGAAAAATTACGCGCACTTGCGGCACATCTATTACCCGCTTTAAAAGATGCACTTGTAAATATTATAACTAAGTATAAAAATATGATCCCATTTAGTCATATTGGATTTTGTAAGTTTAATTTTATATCTTTTTTCATAGATGTAATGCATTATTCAAGGCAAAAAATGATGAAAATTGAGTCTTGGGCCGATTTTTCAATCACCAGATAAAAGTTATTCATAGAAGAAAAATATAACATGGAAAAATTAAAATGTCATTAGCATGAATAAAACGGTTGAATGGTTTTACTTTTGAATTCACTCAGGTTATAATTTATTTGACTGATAACTTTTATCTGACAATTGAAAAGTCGGCCCTTAGAATAAATAAATTCAATCGGTGGTATTTAAGGGTTAGTTGATCATCACGTGACAGTCGATGCGGCAGTAAGATTGTTTAAAATGTGAGTTTATATTTTTTGCTTGAAGCATTTGTTTGTATTACTAGGAGTACATTAATCTGTTAAATTTTCACTAAAATGAATTCTTTTCATATCAATTTTTATGGATGTTTGACGACATGATACAGCGACTGCAGCAATAAGTCGTTTGTGATTATTATAAGTATGGGCATATTATCAAAGATGGCCGCTATTGTGCTTTTAATTTTACCAAATTCGTATTCTGCATATGTTCAAATTATATACCAATGGTTAATAACAGGTGGATTATTAAACCGTTCTAGCTCTGTAGACAAGTCGCATTAGCGCTAAACGAATAGAATAGAAAATGTATGGAAATGACATATCGTTACGATAAGTATTCATGTCACTCCCGTACTTTTTAATTCTATTCGTTTAGCGCTGATGATACTTGTCTACAGAGCCTAATGGACTAAAAAAGCTACTTTAGCAGTCTATTGCGAATTTCAAGGGGCAAAATAATGTATTGTACCAGTATATCCTAGACACATGACAATTTCACAATGCGATTTTCCAAAAGCAGCCATTTTAAATCCCTGGTTGCTTTCATTGTTAATTCAACATGGAAAAGACAAAATTAATTTATAAATATGATGAGAGATCATGGGAGAAGAATATTGGGAATGGCAATACCAGTAGTTAGATATGTTGCTTTGATGACGCCACTATTTGCTAGATGGCATTATATTAATATCGCTAGATATGGATTTATCCTAATTATACCTACATGAAAAAGTAACATCTGTTGAGACATATTCAAGGTCTGAGACTGTTTAAATTTGAAATCGAAAACAAACTTATCAAGACTCATTTCTTAACTAATTTAGTTTTAAAATGTGTTTAACGTTGGACTTGGATGAAAGTTATTATATATAATATACAAATTTATTATATTATTGATGTTTATGTATATCAAAAACGGACAAAATAATAGATTTTTGGGCTCCCTTGTAATTAATAGGTTGTGGGATTTAAGGGACTTACTCAGTGTTATATTTTTTTATTGGAAGATTGTCGTTTCTAGTTTTCTTCCATGGTAAGGTGTCGATGTTATGATAATGTTTCTAGATGTTTCTACCACATTATAATGTTTGAAAAGACTAGATCACCTATATTTATCGCTTAGTCTAAGGTATCAGAAACCGGTCGTAATAGGACGGTATTGTGCACCTAAATTCGTGCATAAAACCATGAAAATAACTTTTGTAGCAGTTTTCATGTATAACTTGCTGCACCCGGCTTGCGTAGCAATGCCACTTAAATTAGAAAAATATTTAGATAAATATTCAGTTTTTTCGGCCAGAAACCCTTGCAGGCGTCCTCAGAGCACACTACCAAAGTTTCATCACAATCTGACCAATGGTTTAGAAACGCATAGAGGATAAACATTTTTTTTTAAATATAGATTAAATTAAACTCTTTGCGTTTTAAATGTGATGATACCCAATAACTACTATTAAAGGAATAACTATTAGCTTAGTAAAGATGTCGCCTTAATAAGTGTTGTATAGTCCGTCCGTACCACACTGACCGCTCACAGGTAGACCAAGTTTCCATAGGTAAATAAAATAAAATCTCAAGTTTTTATCAAATGTATAACTTGCTGCTATTCTGGAGAGTTTATAAAGTGTGACGCGAATTTTGAGCAAATAATTTGTCAGCAATTGAACAAATTAATGAATTTAAGTTTTCTCGTATGTATTTGATTGTTGTAATGTTTCAATTCATTCATTTTGAAGTAAGTACTTTCCTTACATTATTTAGAACTCCAATAAAATCATTATTCGTGAGTACTTGACTGAATTGTCGTTTGTCGTAATTTTATGCGATTTTAAACTTGAACCTTCAGCCTTTTCGTAGAATATTTTGATGGGCTTTTCGAACTTTATTTTATTTTCTAGTTCATTAAAACATTAATCTTAATAATATACAAGACATTTTAGTATTAGTCTAAATAAAGTTCTACTCCAACATTTTCTTTATTATTTTATCTTAGTCCTACGCCTGTTTTATAAACACGTACCTACAATACTTACACTTATATTTACATGCCTACGTGTAAATATAAGTGCTTCACAAACTTAGATAATGAATCAATATGAACAGTTTCTCAAGACTAAGGACCTATGGAGAGTTCTTATGACCGGCTCGGTCGGTGTGCTACCACACTTGCCGAACATCAACGTGAAATGCTTGGCCTTGTGCTAATCGTGTTTCGTGCAATAAGTGGGAGTTCCGAGGGCTCATTTTCCCTTCCCTATCCAACCTTCCCTATCTCATCCATCTATTCCAATCCCATATCTTATTCTTCTTGAAGCGAAACTGAACCTTAAAGAAACTTCTAGGTTATAACAGTCTATACTGTTGGTTGAAATTTTCTACGTTCATATATTCTTAAATTTCGTTACGGAAATTTTAAGCCGAAGAAGAATTCCATTTTTCGAACTACGGACCATAGAGAATACATTATATCTACGGACTATTTACTGCGTGCCAATCCAATGGCACAGACTAGTTGCGATTACTAACTTCCAAAGTTCAATGTATTTTATTTTATTTATATTTAAACGGGTACATAAACAACAAAGAATAATGTTAATATAATTTATTTATAAAATTTTAATTTTACTTGTGTATTTTCAACATTTTAATCATTGGAATTTTTGTGCCAATTTATTTGGTATGATCACTACACTTCAAATTTTCGTAATAAAATAGGAAATAAATTATATTATTTATATTGGTATATTGCTTTCAAAACTGGTAAAATGGTATTATATAAATTAAAAATTATTCGGGCGATTTAAATCGCAACTTCATACAACATTGGCTTTTTGTAAACCAATAAATGAATAATCTAGAGAATACGGTTTTATTCAAAATCTTATCCCAATTGAAACGCGTTAGTCATTTTAATTTCCCGCTTTTTTTACACTTTATTAATTTAAACCTGTTGAAGAAAAAAATGGGTTAATATTATTTGGTGGCAAGATTATTTATCTGGATAAAACCACAAGTATTCGTAGATATTTATAAATTAAAATAATCCGGCCACCACCCGTTTCAACTCTCAGCTTGACAGGGACTACAGGGAGCTTATGGCGGGAACTGAAAGGGGACGTTGTGCTGTGCAGTTTTACTTTCTAAGAACCCGTAAAAACTCTAAAATGAACAATAGTTTTGTAGGATATTAATGGCTTTTGAGTAATAATTTGATGGGTAATGATTGGTATGTGTTTTTGTGAGAAATGTGAACTGTGTAGTCAAATGTGGCCTTTTGAGTTTTCACAAGAACTCCGTTAAATGGCGTTAGTTGTAGCCTCTGTACGAACACTTTTAATACATCAGAATTGGTTGTATGGACTAAAGATTCCTTTGCCTGCCTTTTTTTTTGCAAATTCTACTACTACTACTACTCAGTTTGACAGTGACATTTAAATGACAAGTTATCAAATTAGTTTGCGGACGTCATCATCTCGACTCGATTTTTTGAGTGGAGTTGGAGTGGCGCGTTCACTTTTTAGTTTTTACAGTAGCAATATTATATATAATATAGTATCCATAGTAGTTTGTGTGAGTAGCTGAGCTCGAACTTTGAAAATCGATAATTTGTTTGATAAACAAATCATAAATGTAATAAGTTTAGCAATTTGTGAACTTCAATCAAAGCGATGGAAGAATTTGTAAAAGGGTTTTTACTATCAGTGTTATCACAAAAATGTTACGATGAATATTTCGTCAGCTATAATTTCTTGGATGGTAAAAATGATTATTCTAAACTATATAACAACTTTTGCTATTAAAAATATGCACGTCTCCCATTGAATACATTTTTATTATATATAAATGATTTGTATAACTTTTAAGTCTGTACAATCTAAAGAGGGTTACTGCTGTGCTGTGACCGACATCTTTTAGATTTGAAAGACATTCTCTCTTACAGTCTTACTGTATAAAACGTTTAATTAACACAATTTATTATTTTAACCTTTCATATATTTAATTTCAGTTCCATGTTTTAAACATACACTAAGCAAGGGCTTGGGTATAGGAATCATAGCAGGCTCAATTTTAGTGAAAGTGCCTCAAATATTGAAAATTCTTAGTAGTAAAAGTGCTGAAGGAATTAATGTTTATGGAGTTTATTTGGAGCTGTTTGCAATCACTGCAAACTTTGCTTACAGTTATGTTATGAAATTTCCATTTAGGTAAGCATTTCATATAAAAACAGACCCATTTATACATAATAATTATATGAGATTTATAGACTTGTTAATAAGGAGTTTTTATATATTTTTTTATGAGAATACAAACCTCTATTTACTATTATGATTAAGAGGGTTTGTATTAAAGAATAATTTAATTAATATATTAATAAAGTTAGCCATAACTTAATTTTTTGTAAATATATATATATATATACAGCTATCAGATTATCTTATTACATGAGTCTCCTTCAGGAGCTGCCAATCTTCTTTATCCTCTCTAATGCATTAGGAAGTTATTTATCTTTTGTGTCTTCCTGTTTGACTGTATAGTATCAATTATTAAATGTTTTTGGTCCTACCATCTAAGTGTCTCAACAGCAAATTGCACAAACAATCATTGATATCTTGATATTCCTACTTAAAAAGTGTTTTTAAGATAAGGCTTAATATATTGCATTCTACTTGTATAATCTTTTAAAACTGTAAGTAGAAAACTGTGCTTAGGTTACAATCTTCTAGGGATAAGATACTTAGCTATGTTGCATATGATCCATTACTACTGAGGTACTCACCAGCCCTCTAATCACTTAAAGAGTCAATTAGGCTCATTGCCTCAGGACCCCACAGTCCAAGCATCTAAACAGCACACTACACAAGCTAGTGACACTCACTGAGTTTTATATGTTGGGTGTTTTAGGGTTGTATATATACACCACTAGAGTGATTCAGCTGTTTCCACTACAAAACCAGCTGGTCTATTTGATAAATGGTTTTCTTGGTTGTTTGAATATTTTTATTTGTTTGTTTTTTCTACTTGGCTTGGGAATAAATCAATTGTCATGAAATTTGTTTAATGTGTACTTTCAATTATGGAGATAAACATATACCTATAATAAAAACAATATTTACAATATTGCAACAGTTATGGAAATGTTGCTACATTAAAAAGTCTAGTGGTTAATAAATAAAAATGTTATTTAATCAATTACCATAGAGTGATTTGTTATAATTTATAACTTTATTTTCATGTTAGATTTATAAGTTATGATATGAAGATAAAACAAATAACATTTTTATTTTCATAAATACATGCATATTGTTACAACTTAGCCAAAATTCCACTAAGCACAACAACAAATGCGAATGAACACCTGCGGTCATAAACCCCGAGTTTTATTATCGCCCGCCCGCATTTGCACTTCTTTTGTTTTCTTTGTATTTAATATTTGTAATTAGAAAAGCCGCCTATTGTGTATTGTAATCTGTTCCGGTAGGCAGTGGCCAGCTGTGATTCCGGGAAATCTGTTGCACACGATGAGGTAGACATATTGCACCGTGCAGTATAAAACAAGGCCCGAACAGAGGGGTGGGGCAGTCAAGCGACGATTACGATACGAGCACGACTTGTGTAGTTTCGAGGAGTTGTATAGTGACAACCTACAAATATTATCAGGCCTGTTTCCTGGCAAGGCAGGCAACGTTCCTGCCAAACTTTTTTTAATTAATCTACTTTAACTAATTTATTCATATTTATTGAGACACTTTTTACCTGACCTTTATTTAACACTTCTACTATTGCATCATGGTCTGTGTGTTGCAGTCTACTGCACTAACTCTATCATTTACAATGCTGTCACACATGTTTTGTAATTGTAATTTATTTTCATATTATAATTTAAAATATTATCATGGGAAGCCCCTTATGAAGATGTAATGAAATTGATTAATTTTCCATTATATCAGTCATCTAATCATTCTTCATGAGTCTAAGAATTTTCTAATAATCAGTGTTAACGGGAGACAGTCAAGATAAAATTATTTTTATAATTTGTTTTAGATTATGATACAAACACCAATAATTAAAAGCTATTTTAGAGATCTGTTTCACTTCCTGTGGAGCATCAAATGTATAATTAATTAATTTTAATATTTATAGTGCTTGGGGTGAGGGAACATTTTTAGCCATACAAACAGCAGTAATAGCAGCACTAGTATTACACTATAGAGGAGCTCCTGGGAAAGCTGCCGCATTTCTAGCTGTTTATGTGGGCCTTTTATCAACTCTAGTCAGTGGATACACACCTGTAGATATTCTATGGGTTATGCAAGCAGTCAATGTGCCTATTATTCTGGCCGCCAAGGTAGCTTCAATGCATATAATTGTGTATGTCTATATGTCACTAATTCTTTAGTTATGAAAATACAATAGTTTATAAAAATTGTTTACATTGCTTAGGTATTCACTTGGAATATATTGACTTTTCTTTTTTTAAATAACATATAAACTTATTTTATTCTTAATGTTTGAATTTCTGTGGTCTGGTGATCAGCCAAACATGTTTTAATCTACTAAGATCAGGCTCTCTAAATGAATTTGGAATATAAAATTGTTATAATTTGCTTTAAAATAATTTATATTATTAATACATATTTACATAATATGCAGATTAAATGGTCCATTGACTTTATTAGTAAAATTAAACATCTTTTGCTTTCAAGTCTTATATCCTATTGTGATTTGTTGAGCTAATTTTGTTTGTCACTGCCTAATTTAAATAGATAAATATTATACACAATAACAAGTCTTACAAAGTAAATTTTAATGGAGATAATTAATTTAAACTTAATAAAAAATTTACATTCTGCAGTTGTTATGTACATTTTAGCATTATTATGAATAAAAACTATTTTTTTAGGGATTAAAGGTAATTATATAAAATAATTTTATAACAAATACAGACTTGAACAAGAAATATAAGTATCATGTTTAGATCCCCACAGTGTAGAAGTTCCAGGTTTAATTTCCAGCAGGGTGAATTTTGTGTTTGTAAACTTCCTTATTGCTCTGGACTGGACCTCAGGAATCAACCTCATAGTTCTCTGCTGTATATTAATCATTACACAAGCCTGAATGACTTGACTTACAAATAAGATACATTGAGTTTGACTGCAGTTTAAAAAAATGTGTTGTGACTATCTTCAAATAAACTTTGATTATTTTAATTTTTATACCTGTTATTGAGAATTACCAATTCTAAGATGGTTTATTTCTTATGGTGATGAAGAAAGGGCATATAAAGATATTTGTGAGAATTATATTTAGTTTGGGTTAGCTTAAGCCAATATTATATATATGGATCAAGTTTGTCTTTCAATTTGGATGAATCAACCAGTGTCCATTAAGATAAACATGAATCATTAAATATAATTGTGTCCTTTCAGTTCAGTGCCTTTCTACCAAATTGATTCAATTTCTTTTATTTCAGTTTATATTTCATATAATATAAAAAAAATCAAGGATAAAATATCAAAATTAATGCCATCTTTTCTATTTCCAGTCCATTCAAATTATAACGAATTACAAGAATGGTAGTACAGGCCAATTGTCAGCAATCACGTGTTGTCTATTATTCGGGGGCAGCATAGCGAGAATATTCACATCAATTCAAGAAACCGGTGACTTCATTATTACCCTCACATATTGTGTGTCGACTATCGCCAACGGCGCATTAGTTTTACAAGTGATCTGGTATTGGAGGGCAGATAAACCTTCCATAAAAAATAAGAAAAAGAAGAAACATGCATAAAAATGACTGTTTCTTATAATTTTAAGATTTTTCTTATTACGGTTGTAATTATTATTATTAAAATCGTTCAAAACCTTTAGTATATTTTCATTCATTATTTAAGTCTCATATATTATACTTTGAATTCTACAATTTTAATGGTTTATTCTATACATAAATGCAGGCAGAAACGAAAAATGGGAAAGGATTAAGGAACATAGTGCTCCGAAACGGAGAAGCGGACCCCCAAATATTAAAGAATCAAAATTCAGAAGTAAAAAACGCTTACAACACTTAACCGTAACCAATGCTTGCCAAACTAGAGCGCGCGAGGGTATTTTGCAATCGCGTGCTAATCATAGTACGATGAGGCCAAATTACCGGGGGCAATTTAAGTATATTATTTATATATACGTTTCTTAAAGAAGCGTTCAAATTTATCTCGTATGTAAGTATAAATGTGCTTTTATTTATTTTTTTCAGGCGGGGGAAATGCATTTCGCACATACCGGGTCCTTTGCTGGGGATTAGACCGTTGTTGATCATGGAGGCTTTCCACTGAGGCAATCCGAACTATAATCAACCGGCTTGTGTGGAGACTCGACTAATCAATACTCCACTAAAACCACCCTCCTCCCATGTGCCCCGCGCTTATGAGTAGGAAAGGCATGAGATACAGAACGTAGTTACGCCCACACCGATCCTAGCGCACAAGTGCTTGAGAGTGCCCTGGGAGAGGCAAACTCACTTCGTCAACAGGGGTGAAGACTCGTCTGCTCCCTAGATGCTAGAGGGGCCCCTGCAGCGGTATTTCAGGGGTGGAAATCGTGCGCATACCTGCGCCTCCGGGCTCCCAACTGACGTCGGCGCCCGCGAGACGCATGCGCACTTCCATCTCGTTCCGCGGCCTCCTTTTGAGACATTGCAGTCTCGCAGAAATTGGCCGCGCCTACCCACCAATCGTCGCTGTGCAGCATGGCTTGCACCAGATCGCTCAGCGAATCGATCGGCCCTACTAGTGTCTCGAGTTCAAACCTCTGGGGTGCCCATGTTGCGCACTCGACTAGCGTGTGTAACGCGGTGTCCAGTGCGCCACACTGGCGACATTAGGGTGAAGGCAAGCAACCCGCAGTCTGACACAGATACTTATCGAAGCAACCGTGCCCGGTAAGTATCTGTGTCATTCTGAAGGTCAGGGTCCCGCGTTTCCGCGAGAGCCATCGCAACAGCTGCGGTCGAACCGCTTCCACCGTGTCAATGCCAGGAACTGGGTTTTCCAACTCTACTGACCAGGATTGGATCATGGCCGCGGTTGCTTCGATAAGTATCTGTGTCAGATTGCGGGCTGCTTGCCTTCACCCCAATGCCGCCAATGTGGCGCACTAGACACGGTGTTACACACGCTAGTCGAGTGCGCAGCATGGGCACCTCAGAGGTTTGAACTCCAGACACTAGTAGGACCGATCGATACGCTAAGCGCTCTGATGCAAGCCATGCCGCACAGCGACGATTGGTGGGTGGGTGCGGTCAATTTCTGCGAGACTGTTGTCTCAAAAGGAGGCCGCGGAACGAGATAGGGAGAGAGATAGAAGTGCGCATGCGCCTCGCGGGCGCCGACGACAGTCGGGAGCCCCGAGGCGCAGGTATGCGCATAATCTCCCCCCCTGAAATACCGCTGCAGGGGCCCTCTAGCATCTAGGGAGCAGAGGAGCCTTCACCCCTGTTGACGAAGTGAGTTTGCCTCTCCCGGGGCATGCTCTCAAGCACTTGTGCGCTAGGATCGGCATGGGGGTAACTACGTTTTGTATCTCATGCCTTTCCTACTCATAAGCGCGCGGCACATGGGAGGAGGGTGGTTTTAGTGGGGTATTAGCCCATGTACGTCCATGGGTTCGAGTCTCCACACAAGCTGGTTGATTATTGTTTGGATTGCCTCAGTGGAAAGCCTCCATGATCAACAACGGTCTAATCCCTAGCAAAGGACCCGGTATGTGAGAAATGCATTTGCCTGAAAAAAAAAAGGATCAACGGGGCCTACTCCGAATCGTTTAACATCGAAAAAGGTGTTAGACAGGGTTGCGTAGCATCGCTGTGGCTATTCAACCTTTTTATGAACAGTTGCTTGGATGGTTTGAAAAAAAGTGAAAGTGGTTTAAGAATGAATGGCTGATTCATTAAATGTCTACTGTACGCCGATGATCAGGTTACACTTGCATCGTTGGAAAAAGAGTTACAGGAGATGGTATCAATTATGAACGAATCTTTTAAGAATAAGAGTATGAAAATTAATGTAGAGAAGACGAAAGTTATGATATTTGAAACAAATGAAAGGATGACAATGTGTAACGTACAAATAGGAAATGAAAGACTAGAACAAGTTAAAGAGTTTGTTTACCTAGGGTACATGTTTACCAGAGACGGAAGGCATGAAAGTGATATTGAAAGGAGAGTAATGGCAGGTAATAAGTCGAATGGAGCGCTGAACTCTTTTATGAACAGCCGAAAAGTGTCTGTAAAGGCACGTTTGGCTGTCCATAAAGGGGTATTAGTACCAACGCTAATGTACGGCAGTGAAAGTTGGGTATGGCAGAAGAAGCATGAAAGTATCCTACTTGAATAAATGTAGTTAAAATGAGAGCATTGAGAAGTATATGTAAGGTTAATGTAAGTGATATGATAAGAAACAGTGTGATAAGGGAGCGTTGTGGATTGAAAGAAGATGTAGTGACTAGAGTTGAAAAAGGAATGTTTAGGTGGCTTGGGCATCTAGAGAGAATGAATGAAAGCAGAATCACAAAACAAGTATATGACTGGTAGAGTCGGTGCCGGTAGACCGAGAGGTACTCGCCATGATCAAATTGAAGATATTTTGAAGAAAGCTCAGATAAAAAGTAGTTTATAGGTACATAATGTCAGCATCAAACAATTACCATTGTTGGCACCCTACCCTATTAATTTATTCAAAATAAGAAATTAAAAAAAATGTTTTGTAGCCATACCAAGATGATAATAATATTATTTTATGGCTACAATATAATTTTTTTTAATATCTTGAATAAATTGACAGGGTGCCAACAATGGTAAAGTTCCCCCTATATGCTGAGGCTTCATCTGCGTTAATGTTAAAGATTTAGAAAGGAGTTTTTGGCGGGAACTGAAAGATGTTGTGCTTTTTCTAAAAATGTGTAAAATTACTCTAAAATGAACAATAGTAGTAGGATATTGATAGTTTTTGAGTAGTAATTATGTGTTTTGTGAGAAATGTGAACTGTATAGTCGAATGTGGCCTTTTGAGTTGTCACAAGAACTCCGTTGAATGGCACCAGCTGATAACCTATAGTTCAGCTGTGCTACACATAGGCTTAAGAAAATGAAGAAACTACATTTTAATCTAAGATTTGGCTTAAAGGCCTAACTGCAAAGCCATAAACCTAAATAAATAATTTAAAAAGAAAGAGACAGGCTGTGACTGAATGTCTTATTAGCGTTAAAAAATAACGCAGTTTAACGCATACAGTTACAGCCAGTGTATATATATATAATATATACACGTCTGTCAATATTTAACGTCATTAGAACGTTGCATCTCAAAGAAGGCACTAAACATTTGGTTGCGATATCTAGATTACGTTTAATAAGATGAAATCGATCTCAGAATCATTGCGACATGGCTACTAATATTAATCCGATACTTCGAGTTAGGCAAGTTTTATAAGGGGGGCAAATAGCAACGTATCAAAACGCTACAAAACCATGAAATGTCCCCCCTCCCCCTTCTGATACAAACAAAACAGAGTGTAATAGATAATAAATATTCAAGGATAAATGATACAAAAATATTATACTCAATATTATTTATTACACAATAACGGTTCCACCTAAAATAAAGGAACATAATAATGACTTACAAAGTAATGAATTATATATCGGAATGCTATTATCTAAGTTTTCAAGCTATCAATATCCTTAATGTATTATCAGTTTAATCAGTGATATATAATTATATAAATCCTTCCAATGAACAATAAGTGAAACACATTAGTTGAATTAATTAGCTATAAAGTTATGTACAGTTATTCAAAATACCATATTAACAAAAAATACAAATTTTAGTCTAAATCTATATAACAATTTGGAAAATGATATTTTCTTCACCGACTGAGAATACATTGCTATAATAGTATGACATATGTATTAGAATATGCATCGTACTTACTACTTATTGTTAGTGCAACCGAACAAGATTTCTATTAATGAAAACAAAGAGGTTCTGTAATTTTATCGGTTGTTGGTCGCCATTTCTGCAAAAGTATTGAGAAAATGTCAATTTGTATGATTGATGTTTATAAATTAATCAGCACCTTATAATTTATGATAGAAACTAATTCTAATGGACTTTGTTTTTTTTTTCATTTCAATTCTGAGACATCAACTAATGTAGTCACCGAATATTAACAAAAAATTAAAATGGAGTGAAGAAACTATACTTATATAAAGAAAAATATTTCAAATGTGTGGAACAATTGTGAAACCCTATGAAAACACTTAACAATATTTTTAAAGTATTGTATATGACTATAGTCAACTATGGCCTAATTAACGTAACCTATAAATGTGACAAGTGATGGTCTATTCTTTGGGGGGTGGTTGTTCGGCTGGCTTCTCATCGACGTGCGAATTTCTCTCCGGATCGTTGTTGCCGTCCGCCCATTTCCCGTCGTACTCCTTTCTGTCCACGAATCTTTCTTCCTCGTATTCGCCTTCACTGCGATGACTGTCAGAATAATAGCTGCAATTAAAGAGCATGTAAGGTGAACTAATAAGATGTTTTTATTGCTGGACTATAGCAGATAAGATACCATCCTACTTTTAAACTATTATTACGATGTCGCCAAAATCGCCCTACACAATATTCACAATCGTACGTTTGCCCGATTTCGGTATTCTGCTAATTGTAATGGCATGCCCGTGTCATCTTTATAAGAGAAAACGCGAGAAATGTTTTTTTTAAATTCTAGTATCTGTTCAATATTCATTGGGCAACGCCATTTTTGCTAATCGTAATACAAATGTTTTCCACTGTTATTCCGCGGTAATGATATTGATTTAGTAAAATATGAATTTTTGACACTATCGCAATGGAATCTTACGTCGAATATCTTCTCAACACAAAAATGCTAGGGTCTGCCTAGCATTTTTGTGGCACACCTAATGGAAAGTGGTTACATTCACTTATAGACATTGCAACACCAGGGGCGAAGCCAACGCATTGCCAGCCTTTGAATGAGGTAGCAATAGTAGACGGAACGGGACAAAGAGGACGGGATACAGGGATGAGATAGAATGAGGGGGAAGTGAGCCATCAAAATCACTTGTTGTATGATACATGATTAACTCAAAGCTGTTTTACACTGATATCACACCGATAGTCGACCCTACGAGCTGTAATCCAGATAGTGATGCCAACATGGCTCTACCTATCTTGAGAAATGGTTACTATTGTTGCCTATGAAGATTTACAATATAGGAGCTTTTACGCGATTGAATTACCTATAAATAAAAAACATTTTTAAAAGATTTATTACCTTTTTCACTAAAGATATTTCAGGACCTACCTAAAGCAATTACATCATTATTAGTCTAAATCAGCTATTCTCGACCTTCGACCCACTGATCTTATGTGAGTGGCGCCACTTGGCATACTGCATAGCTGTATGATGTAATGGAATAGAAACGAACGAAGTGTTCGCTAGCACATGCTAGTATGTAATACTGTACCTTTCTCTGTTCTTATCGCGCCTCTCCGGGCTGTAGGACCTGGACCGGCGCGACCTGTCGGGGCTGCGCGAGCGCGAGTACCGCCCGCCCCTCCTGTCGCGGAAGTCGCGGTAGCCGCCGCCTCTGCAGTAACGTGCAATAAACTCATTAGCAATCTTACACTCTTGTACGTCGAGTTTTATAAATGTTTTAGATGTTTTTCCATTAAAAAAAAAAAACTCATTGTTAATGAACTGTGTAACATGTTTGAATAAAAAGCATATCAACCAGATTTCAATTAGAGATTAGGTTCTTTAAGTTTTCTTAAGTTGTGAATATTATAATGAAATAATAAAATTTTAATTAATTACATGCATAGATGGAAAACCTAGACACAATTAATACACATGACATGGTATACAGATTAAGTTTAGATGTCCCCAATTTTATAAATTTATTATACCAAAAGTAACAAGACATCCAAACCCGTTATAGATATATATTTGGGCTTGGCATGAACATATAAATCCCAGAGACAACTATACCTTTCTCAAAAATTTTTTGGAAATCATTTCCCAATGTGGCGACCCTGTACATATAAATAAATAATTATAATCATACCGCCAATTACCCAAATAACATGACGATTATCTTACTGACCATTAAGAAATGTCAAAATTCAATTGATGGTAAGGCAAATGAATGAATAATAAGATATAGGAGCTGGCCATTAATAACACGCACTTTATTAGGATATGCATGTATTATGATGCGTTGTATACCTGAACGGCCTCCCGCGTCCGCCGCCTCCCCTGCGAGGCCTGAAGGGCCTGCCGCCGCGGCCGCGGTGGTCGCGCCACTCGTGCTGGAAGCGGCGCCCGTCGTCGCGGCGGAAGTCGCCGCCGCGCCCCCTGCCGCGGCCGCCGCCGCCCCCGTTGTACGTGTGGAAGCGCGGCCGGTAGTAGGTGCCGCGCTCGAAGCCGCCGCGCCCGCGCCAGTTGCCCCGGCGCACGAAGCGACGCGGCCTGAGCGTTACACTTTCATCACAAAGTGTATCAATTGGTTCTTTAATAACTTTAATTTTTTTTTACATCCTTGAGGATGTTTTCCCCCAGTATCTTTCTCTAAAATGCAGTTGAGGCTATAATGTGCGTGTAGGCACACTAGTCAAACCAATTACATACAATGCTCTTTTACAAATCTAACATTATTTCATTGTTTGATTGTGCCGTAATTATAACACTAATATTCACACCTGTGTATCTTGAGTCTAGAATTGCATAAGGTTGTATGTAAACTACAATTAGTCAATTAGAGGTTGGTCTTAAATAATCTATGGTAGTCTAGTGCCAAACATACTCATGTTGTAAAACGACGAATATTCGAATACTGGCCGCGTAGTATGCACCACTTGTTAGTTTTCTATCCTATTCCAGAATATTGAAATAAATAAAAAATTAAACATGCTTTATAAAATCTTGACGTTGATGCATTTTGATGTTGTTTAACTTGGCTTCAAGGTGTAGAAAATATTTATTTTTGTTTTCTAGTTTGAAGTCACTCTTGTTTTTGTTAAAAAAAATATTTTCTACTTTTTAGTTGTTTGAATAGCTTTAGAAATAATATTTTAAGCGCCTGTAGAAGGTGTAGTGTAAAAATCGTGATCTGGAACTTTGAGATAACCAACACATAAAATAAGCCAATCTTATTATATTATAAGTAAACTTACCTGTCCCTCGAACCGGACCGTGAGCGCGATCGGCTGCGCGAGTAGTAGGAGCGGCTGGCGTCGGAGCGCGAGCGGGAGCGCCGTGACACGGAGCGGCGGCGACGGGACGCCGCGGAGCCGCTGCCCGTCGACGCCGACCGCGAGCGGGACCCGCTGCGGGAGCGGTAGTTGCGCGGGATCGACCTAATAAATCAAAATACATACACATTTTATATTACCAGAATTAAACATATGCATAATAAAACTATATTTTAACGGTTTTAAGCATGATATTTTATTCCGACGTTTCGACTACTTTTCAATAGCTGTGATCACAGAAGACAAAAGATGTCGAGTATCAATGAGTAATGTTAAAGTTTTTATTTAGTCAAGCGGTAGGCTCATAGGCTCAAGTTTTTCATTTTACTTATAATATTTTGGTTTATGGCTATTATTTACTCTATGGGAGCCTAATCAAATAAAATAATGCACTTGAAAACCCGTTAAAGCATAGTTTCATTATGTGTACTAGTCGCGAAGAATTAAGAAAATACTATGTAAACACATACATGTTAATACAAGCACACTACATACACATCATACACATCACACTTAATATTATAACAACTACACTTCTATAACATAGAATAAATTATTTAGAATATCAAAACTGTTATAGCATAAGAAAATTACTAACATTTTAAATCTAATATACACCACAATATATTAAGAAACATAATAAATGACACACTAACAAACAAACAACTAAGTGTGTAAGACTAGTAAAATTTTATATAATTACACTCAAACAAAAAAGGTATAGATAATAAGTAGTATGGAAGGTAGTTGTCATATAAAAAAATATCAAGAGAGTTAGTATTGTGTTATGGGCAATATTCAATAGACAACTCTGTTGGTCAATCCTACAGTTAAATTATGAAAAGGTCAATTTACATATTTTACACTGCTGGAAATCGAGCTCGGGACCTCTATATTCAAACAACTAAATGGGCCAACACTTAAATCTCATTCATAAGACCATTTAAAATAACATTGTCATCTTTCGTAATTTGCATTGTTATATAATGGAATATTTGTGACTTTTATGACAACTGAAAAATTGAAAGAAAACAGATAAAGGCGGTAAGGCGGTGATGGCTTATTATGAAGAGGGATGAAAATCATATGACAAAAAGACTGTTAATCTAGAAGATTTGTGGATATAAGAGGAAAGATAGGCCAAAAAAGTTATGGATGGATTGTGTGAAGGATGACACGAAGATTTTTGGCATGATAGAGGATGTGTGCCAGAATAAAACAGTATAGAAAGAAATCAGATATTGTGCCGAGCCAATAAAAAAAGGTAGAAAGGGAGAGAGAAAGATAACATGAAAACTGACAAGCAATCTGAAAAAGAGAGGCCCTAGCCAGAGTATGTTACACTGTTGAACATCTATTGGCTGATATTGTTATTTATACATTTGCACATAGTAGATATAGGCTTCAAGTCCAGAGTGAGCAGTTACCTTCTAGTTAAGCATGTTCTATCCTAGATTATATCTTCATTCAACAGCAGGCAATATCATAGTCAAATATGAACCTATATTTTTATTTTTTAATTTCTTGTTATATTCTAACTCCATTAATTCTTTGAAAAAGAATTTTATACAATACCTATATACTAAAAAAGTGAGATAGATAAAAATGAAAAAAAAAACAAAGGGCTTTAGCTAGACATATTGCTGCGAAGTTTCTTGCTGCTTATTCTGCTTAAACAGCAACAACACAGAGTAGAAATAATTTAATTTTTAACTAATATATATGACATTCAAATTTTCAATTTTCTCCAGTGAAACTTAGTTACCTTGAATAAAAACTTTTGAATGTGAAAAATATTGGTTCGACAAAGAACACATTAAAAAAGTCACCTGCTCCTAGACCTTTTAGGTGATCTCCTGTCGTCCTCCGACGAGTTGGAGGAGCGCCGCCTCGGCGAGGGCGGGGAGCGCGGTCGGCGGCCCGACGGCGTCGGGGGCTTGATGCGGGTCACGAACTGCTCCGGAGGGCCGTCGCCCACAGACACCGGAGTCTCGCCCTCGTGGGCGATGCGGAACGAACCGAACTTGTCTAGAACTATTTTGCCTTTGCGCTGAAATAATTTAAATTTATGTATGCCAAAATCACTTGTGTTAACATTATTGTATTATTGTTAACAAGTTAAATTTATTGACTAGATTATATGTGAGAAGTTGTGATTAGTACTTGGTTCGTTTCATCATCACTCAGGTATATATACACTCAATTATATAATTGAGTGTGTTATCCACGAACGATCAGTCTCACATATTAAGTAATACTCTAGAATGGCTACTTTTATATTGTGCGAGAAGTGAGTCTTCGTTAATTGGGGAAAAACAGTCAAATCAACAGAGATACTTATTATAAACTTATAGAATATCATAACCTCATAGATTTTGCACGAGCGTACCTACTTATGGCTTCGTAAGTAGGAACAAGTAAACTTGCCTATTAGTTTAGCATTAATAGTTATTTGAAAGATAATTAAAATTATTTCTATCATATTTTAAAAGTTACATAAGATGTAATTTTAACGCCTGTTCTTTTAGATGTATAAATATTAGAATTTATTGTAACATGTGTCCGCATCCCTATTAGATCAGCATTAACTGCAGATTAATGTTAGCAGACGTTGAGTGTAGAATTATTCACTTAATTAATTAGATCAGCATCTCGGAAATGCAACACATTCAGAATAGATATTGTTTATAATTAAGGTATGGTTACCATGATAGTAATAAAAATAGTCACAAATTTGATACATTACATATAGTATAATAATAAGCATAGTGCATATAGACAGATGGACCGAAGATATAAAGTGCGGGACTAATTTCATATTTCTAGTGTCATAGTCATAATCAATTGCGTTACATAGACAAATATCGCAAGTCTTTCTTCACCTTGAGCATCGGAGTCATAAATGATAAACTTACAGGTGGATGTGGTGGGTCGGTGCCGGGCGGGTCGGGTTCCCTCGAGTTGACGGGCGGCGGCGCGCTGGGCAGCGGCGGGGGCTCCTTCATGGCCATCGCGCGCCGCACCGACACGCCCTTCTCACTCGACTCCTTTGCCTACATACAAAAAAATATATATTATTGTATACTAGGTGACCCGGTAAACTTCGTACCGCCTAAGAATATTTTTTATTATTATTTACACACGTTTTAAAACCTTCCCTGGACTTCCACAAGTAATTAAAAACCAAAATTAGCCAAATCAGTCCAGCCGTTCTCGAGTTTTAGCGAGACTAACGAACAGCAATTGATTTTTATATACAAGATAATAGGATACAATTTTACAGAAATAATAATTCCTGCCGAGGTACCTGCACATTAGACGAATTTCAGTAGTGCGGGAAACTTCGATCTCGTGTTACGAATCATTTAAAAAACTGAATAGAGACAAGAATGCATAGCAAGCAACAGTCATATCCGCTTGCGAACAAAGTGCAATGTAGATTATTTACATGTTGGAAATCGATCTGCAATTTTCTGCGCAAACGAAAACTACCGATTGCAATTATAAGTTGTGTAAAATTGTAGACGACAATCAAACCAAAATGTCTCACACTCTTTATCATCTTACAAAATGTCACAGCCTGCTAAATTTTGCACGAGCAGCCCATCTATTTCTGCCAATTATAGTTCGACCATTCTATAAAGCCACATTTGGCATCTATCAAACTGATTTTAGTAGTTACGTAAACTATCTATTATGATACAATTTAAAAATTGGACTCGATATAGAAAGTCATACATTCGACAGATCAATTAAAATAAATGATTTATTGTTTTAAAATAATATTTTACGTTTAGTTGCCCTTTTTTCTTTAAAAAGTAGAAAATATGCATAACTCAACTTCGATTTATGTTTTAACTTTTCGATTATGAATCAATCTCCAGGTCTCGTCACTAATATTTAAGAAAAAAAAGTGTTGCAAACATAATGTTGTAGTGTTACATTTCTAAAGAAATAAGCTAATTAAAACACCAAATTTGATATAAATTATTTTGATACTGTTACAAAGTTAGTTCCTCAGTATTTATATGAAACTTCAAATAAGGCTTCTTAGAACGGCTAACTTTAGCTTATGTTGTTTACAGAATAATTAAAAACATTTTATAGTGGTATTATAAAAGTAAGACTAGCATTGTATTGTTTTTTTTTTGTTAATTTTTAAGTGTAAACGTTCTTTTCTCACTCGTTTTGTTTTATCAAACAAGTATTGTTGTGACCTTACATTGTCTATTCTTCATTCATAACATGAACATAGTATCTGTCTATAATATTATAAAATTCTTAACATGCCGTGTCTATACATTGAAGCTATTTATAAACGACGAACTTAACGCAATTTTTTTTAGATTTCTTCTCTGTTTGTTCGAGATTCACGTAAAGACTACTGGGCCGATTTCGATGCGGTTTTTGTAGATCGACAGCTAATTTTTTATCCTGGGACTCCCGCGGGAACATTTCTAGGAATGGTTTAAAATGATAAAAAAATCGAATTCCAATGTAATTTTCATAGTGATCGATAGCAAATTTAATGTAATAAAATGTCTGATATTTTTAAATCCCGGGAGCGTTTTGCAGTTTTCAATAAAACGATAGCTTATAATCTTTATTAAATGCCGTGGTGCTTTGCGTCCCGGGAATCCCGCGGAAATTCCAAGTGAAGCGTGGACAAAGACGCGGGCATATCCTAATATGATTTATTAGTATAGAATATACTTAAATATATAAATCTAAAGTAATCGGTCTAAAAGGTATAGCTATATAAATATTACTTTGATAAAGGAACAATGAGCCTTCTAATCTCTAATAATGACTTCCTTTAGACCACACTTGGATTGGGGAGTAAGATTTTTATTTTTTATTCATTGTTATGAATTTCAGCATCTATTTTTGTCAATACAAAGTAAAAAAATTGGTCACTTATTACCAAACTCACTAATTGTTATCATTGGTGAAGTGATAGTGGTTGCTTGAGTGAGATTCATCGAGTGAATTTGCAGAATAGTATGACAAACGAGATATACGTTATTTATTTAGACAAATATATATTTATACATATAATAAAACTGTAGTGGTCGAATTTCTGTACAATGAAAAACAATGCTAAACACCGAGTCAGGGGGATGTAAGAAGTGAAATAGAACTAATTTAGTTTTATTCAAATTTTTGTTCCATTGTTTGTCTGTCTGTTTGTACCGGCTAATCTCCGAAATGAATGGACCGATTTAAATGAAATTTTGTATGGTGGAAGCTTATATCCCTGGTCAACATATAGGATACTTTTGATCTCAAAAATTAAAGAGTTCCCATGGGATAGTTAAAAAACTTTCCACGCGGACGAAGTCGCGGGCAGAAGCTAGTATATAATATATATTTTGTTACATATATTATTAAATTAATATGTTAGATATAAAAATTCTGACCTTAGAATTTTCTTGTGATTCATCTGAGCTGTCTTCAAATGCATAGCGTTCTTTATATGGCTTTTGATTCGGAGCCTCTTTCTTTTTCATACTGTAAAAACAAAACATTAACATAGTTTATAATACAAGATATGGTATTGATTCTCAAGTTTAGTATATTTTATTCAGTTTCATGAGATTAACTTAATTAAAGTTTAATTAATGAAATATAAAGATTCTCACTAGATACAGAGCCAAAACCGCGGAAAGCCCGAGTTATTGTTTGTCTCAACACTGAAGTCCTAGAATTATCAGAATAATAGTTGATAATTTATGATTTTATGGTATGTAAGCGTGAACTGTAGTCGATCACTGGTTCAAGAATCTGTTAGATATTTTTTAAAATGTGGCACTGTTAGAACATAAAATTACAGTGTATCCAGTACGCAAGTTTAAACTTCAAACATTCAAGTTATTGTAAGTTTTAATGTCAGGTTTTTATATTAGACATAATGTGCAGACCCCAAATAATTGGGACAAGATGAAAGAAAAGAGAGGTGTCAGGTTTATATAAACCAATCCTTAAAATACGCAACATGTATCTAAGTGTTTTCAGACAGTTTCTAGTGTTATTGGAGCAAGCCTAATGTGCGAGTACTAACGTCTCCTTGACTGCACTCATGGACATCTTCCACTTGGGCTTCTCGAGGGGCGGCGGCGGCGCCTGGTCGATAGGGCTGAGCGAGCCGCGCCCCTCGCGCTTGCCCAGCACCTCCTTCTCGACCATCACGTGGTACGCGCTCAGCTTCGACTCGAGCTCCTCAATACCGTGCATCTCCTCCATTGCCCTAAATCAATATATTACATGTAGGGACAGAAGTTGCTGCCTAGGTGTAAGGCCGTGTCGTTTGCACCCTACTTTGTCTGAACAAATATAGTATTTTTTACATTCTAAACGATGTTTCATCCTGTTACCCCGGTAGGCGAACGCGCAATAAGTGTCTGAGAGCGACCCCAAAATCGCCTGTTGTATATTACCCACTATACAAGTGAACTAGTTTAGCTTGAGGATATGCACCGATTATTATCGCTATATTATCTATAATATTATAAAATTCTAAACCTGCCGTGACTGTACATTGAAGCTATTTAAAAAAAAAAAAACACTGGAAGAGACTATATAAACGACGGAGAACACAATGCAATTTTTTTAGATTTCTTGTCTGTTCCGTTGATCGACAGCAAATTCTTAGACTTAAAATCTGCGTTACTTTTTATCTCGGGAATTGCGCGGGAATATTTCTGAGGATTATTTAAAATGGCCAGATTTAAAAAAAATCGAATTCCAATGCGATATTTTTAGTGATTGATAGCAAATTTTATGTAATAAAATGTGTGACATTTTTTATCCCGGGAATCTTCCCGGCAGCGGTTTTTAGTTGTTCGGGAGAATAAAAATTAGCTTATTGCGACTACGTTTTCACTAAAACGTACAGTATTTTTTAAATGCTGCGGTACTTTGTGTCCCGGGAATCCCGCGTGAATTTCAAGTCAAGCGTGGATAGTCGTAGGCATATCCTAGTTATTTATGTAATTTGTATTTTCGATATCGCTGAAATCCCTCCTATAACACTATATTAGAAAACAGCCTGTCTGATGGAAAAGTTTTATGAAGAAGGAAGTATTGTCAGACCACTGACTGAGGCAAAGAAATTTTATGACTTATCTCTCTAAATCCATTCCAGCAAAATCATTTTGCAACACTAACGGCGTTACCAACATGCTGCCTATCTACATGAAGAACTTTATAACTTCTTTAAAAAGACATATAATAGTGCTATGGGAAAGCGTCAGCTACAAGCTTGATCTAAATCCTAAATTGAACTAATCAAGAATACTGGTTTTAACAAACCAATGAAAGAATGTTGGGGAATAGTTGTGTAAATAGACAGTGTTACCTTTTATCATTATGTTTCCTTTCATATTCGCCATCTGAACTATGATCCCTTTTTGATTTTCCTTTCAATTCTTTCCTGGAATATCAAAACACTAATTTCAACCCAGAAATCTGATGATTGTTAAAAAAAATTCCATCTTTATAACTATGTCCAATTTAATTTAAATAACATACATATGCGTTTAAAAAAACTATTTACCTTAGAGCGTCCCGTAGTTTCTTGTCACTGATGTTGTCAATGTCTCTCAGATTGTAATCAGAGTTGTTGGCGGCGCCTCGTGACAATTTAGCTTTTCTCTTTTCCTCTCGCTCTTGCTCCTTGCGTTTACGCTTGGATTCCTTTTTCTTTTTCCTAATTGAAAATTTGTTCAATTAATCAAAAGTGCAGACAGAACTTTAAGACTATTTTTAACATTTTCATTTATTCGAAACATAAAAAATATTTTTGATGTGAACAAAAGAAGCCTTTTCATTTGATTTAGGGTAAAAAGGGTTGTTGGCACCCTATAAATTTATTCAAAATATACAATGATATTATTATTATATGACTACATAATAACACAGCACCTGTAAAATAGACTAAAGAGAGGAGTTTAAGTGTGAATGATAAATATGTGAATTAAATACTAACTTGTCTTTCTTCTTTTTCTTCTTCTTGTCATGGTCCGGCCCCGGCTGGGTCTGCTGACCCAGTTCCTGCATTTTCCTGTTGCGTTTGTACTGAGCCGTTTCTTCGAGGAAGTTCCGCACTTTGTCTTCATAGTCGGAATCCTCTTTCGTCATCTCCAAGAATTTTCGTACCTATTCGGAAGGGTGGTAATGAAAGTAATTTTTACAGCAACATCTCAGAAAAGTTTTATATCATACTTTTAACGGGCATTATTCTTTCTTACATCTCATACTAGTGAAATTTCCCATGCTTGCTTGATTTTCCATGATGTAGTCAGTAATTCTGATTAAAATATTATACTATAATGAATAATTTCATAACTTAACAATAACCACATTTGACATATCACAAATATTTACAAATTAATTTGTGTAACACTAATGCAGTCATTCTGTAAATTCACAGAAAAGTATAGAAATGACAATTTAGTACTACATTGTGTTGTTTTGCCTTAGTGGTTATTTCTACTTAAGCCAGATTTAGATTTGAATTATTAAACAGTAACTTGTTAATGAGTCTTTGTCATCATCGTTTGTACAGACATCTTATTACTTACTGAAAAATGTCTGTTCAAACACTGATAGGACTCGCCTGGTTCACAAGTTAAGTAACTACTTAACTACTAATGCAAATATAAATCAGGCTTAATAATGTTATATCAACGGCAACATATTTAAACGAGGTACACATTCAAATTTGACGAGATAAAATAATGCTGGAAGCATTGTTCATTGTGTTGGCGATTGAGAGTTCCAATGTCCCATCCTTCTATCTCATACTCCCACTTCCATTTGTCCTATCTCAACCCCTCTAATACTAAAAAGTCAAGTAATGAGTTGCCTCTAGTGTTGCAAACAGCCATAGACAAAGGTATACTACTTTTCATCAGTTGGGCTGTCTGTGGGTTTGGTCGCTTCAGGCAGTAAAAAAATTTAAGACACAAATTTTTGACAAATGTTGTATGATACTTGATTTTAATAATGAAATATTGGGTATATAGATACTTTAAAGATAAAAAATGGATATATGATAATAAGTCTTAGGGATGCAAACAAATGCGGAATTGTATGGGATGTGAAGGATGCGTAAATGCTAGGTAAAGAGTTGAAAAAATTAATTTTAATTTAGAGTTTAAATACCATAGTAAAAAACCATAAAATTTGTGAACTGTTACCCATTGCTTTGTGTTGAGATGCAGCTTAGAGTTAACAACAGTGTAGATCTGTCCGGATTTCATATCCCTTGCTTTGCTCCAACTCCATAAATAATGCATGTGTCAATGTTTTATTTAATTTAAAATTACAATACATGTTGTTTCATATTAGGTTGGGGAAAAAGTTTCTTCGCATTTTACATAAAAATTCAAAAGGTTTTTTTATAAAATTTATTTACATTTGACTAAAGTATGTAGATGCCATTTTGTTAGATAACTTTTTGTCATCTTGTAGGTAGGCACGTGACCCCATTGCTATAAAAATATTGGGGCTTCTGATCAAAAAACTGCGACAAGTGGTTTTGGCAGTCCTCTCGTGATTTTACCTGACACTGCCTAAGGAATTCTGCAGACACCGAAACAGGTGAAATCTGAAGGTGCAAGGTCAGGACTATATGGTGGATGCATTAACACCTCCCAGCCAAACTCTCGTAATTTTTGCTGAATGGCTAAAGATGTGTGAGGTCTAGCGTTATCATGGTGAAAAACCACACCCCTTCTATTGATTAATTCCGGCCGCTTCCTCTCAATTTTTTGCTTTAATATCATCAGTTGTTCGCAGTACAGTTCAGAATCGATCGTCCTGCCTGGCGGTAACAGCTCATAATGAATAATGCCCTTCCAATCCCACCATACACACAGCATCACCTTGTTGCGAGTTAACCCGGGTTTCGCCACAGTCTGTGAAGCCTGACTGGCCTTTGACCACGACCTTTTTCGCACGTTCCTGTCGTACGTGATCAACTTTTCATCACCAGTTACCAGCTTCTTCAAAAATGGTTCGGTTTCATTACGTCGTAATAAAGAATCACACATGACTACATGGTTCATTAGGTTTCTTTCAGTGAGCTCATGAGGCACCCATATAGCGAGCTTTTTTGTGTACCTGGCTTTTTTCAAATGCGCCAAAACCGTTTTGTGGTCAATTCCCAGTTCTCCTCCAGCTACATCGTAACTACTGATATGCCGATCTTGCTCTACTTTTTTAAAAATGGCATCAATTTTGTCCGTCACAGGGCGACCAGAGCGATGTGCATCTTTGATATCAAAATTTCCGTATTGAAAACGCTTAAACCAAATTTGCGCTACTCTCACAGATACTGCATTAGGTTCTTAAACATCACAAATTTTTTTCGCGGCTTGTGTTGCATTTTTACCTTTTTTTGTAGTAAAATTTTAAAATGTATTGATATTCTTCATTAGATTTACTCATTTTAACAATAAGGAAAACAAATGAAAATCACACAGTTTCCTAATTTGAATTTGTCTTCTTTAAAATTAAAACTTTTTAATGATACCAAAACCAGCCAGATACAAATGGTATATATAGCCAAAGAGATCTTTATTATTACAAGTTCATACATACTATATGCGAAAAGACTTTTTCCCCAACCTATTATATTTCTTGCCTCATTCCTAGACAGTAGTGTCCAGTACGCTTTGAGTGCTCAGGATAAAATTTGATAACCTGAAATAGAATTCCTAAGCACTTTTACCTTCAGCTCATAGTCAATGTCGGCCTGCGATCGTATCGCGGGCGCCATCTCGTCTGTGGCGGGCGGCTGCGGGGGCTGGTACCCGTACGGGTGGTTGAACTGCGAGTTGTGCGTGCGGGACGCCGAGTCGCCGTCACCCAGCATCGCCATGCGCTTGCTGAGGGGCGACAGCGATCTCTGGCGCTTGTTCGTCGATTGAGAGCGACGCTTCTTCTTCTTCGGACCTTCAGAATCTGCCAACAATTATTTACGATAAGACGAATTATCGATAGCGATCGATAATTTGTCCAATTCTAATTAGCTGTAGAAACCTTTTCATTTTAACGCCATAAGTATAGAGCAGTTGACAGTCAAATCAACCGAGATACTTTATCATCTCACAAAATACAGAAGCCACCAAGTTGTTATACGAGTGTAGGACTTTATGACGTCATTTCTAATTGTGTTTAAAGAATGAACCAGAAAACTAGAGTTGTATAAGTGATTTAACCCTACGCCAGAGAAGTCAGTGCAAAAAGGAATGGTTATTTAAAAAAATATGTCTAGATAGTATGTATTAAAGCCAAACCTTAACATTTCTCAAAAAAGAGGTGGAAAAATTATCTGCAGAACGCAACATTGTCTTAAAAAATTATTAATGTATTGAAATGAATAAAATGTGGATATTTTCATATTATGTAAATTAAAAACCTTGAAGTTTTAGTTATATTCATCAACTACTCTTAGAAGATTTATTTGGAAATTATTAAAGTTAAAAAATACTTCTATGCTTTAACTACAAAGCTAATTTCCTAAGACATATTAACAATAAAAGAAAACTAAAAAGAACTAATCTCACCACTTGATTCGGACGATGACGATGAAGAATCTGATGAGGAGCTAGAGCTTGAAGAGTCACTTGATGACGACGAAGAGCTGCTCGACCGTTTCTTTTTGCCTTTGCCTCGCTTTTTCTTCTTTTTCTTATCCTTCTTTTCAGTCAAATTCAATAGCTGCTTAAGGGTCTCCTTCATTTCATATGAGGACTTAGCTCCAGTCAAACCAGGTAACAACAATTCAGTTGGTTCTATCAAAGGCTTTGTAGTTGATGTTTTACTCTTTAGGAAGTCCAGTGAATTTTGAGCCTCTTCATGGAACGGTATTATGGCTAGACAATCTTCATAGGCCTTTTGAGCTTCTGTTATTTTATTTTCATCTTCATAACTGCGGCCAAGAGCTACCAATGTCTCACCCAAATATTTCCTTGCATTTGCATGGTTTGGATTCAACTTCAGAGATGTTTCAAAATCCTCTATGGCCTTTTTGAATGTTCCACTGTTTGCATAAAGAGCTCCTCTTGCGACTAAGCCTTCAACATTTCTTGGATCAATGCTCAAAGCCTTGTTTAGACATTGGAATGCCTCAGAATGTCTTCCTGCTTTGAAGTGTTCAATACCTTCGGCGACTGAACGAAATGCCCACTTGCTAGCCTGCGCTTGTCTCAATTCATCTGCATATTCCGATGCCGCAAATCCACCCCTAAAAATTTACAATCTTATATATCAAATAGTTATTGAAAGGAATAGTCTTAGATTGCTTGCTATCTATAATACTATGTAATCGCTGCTCAAGTATAGCTTTGGTTATTTATATAAATTACATAACAAAGTTGAAGGCATCTTTTACAATATCCTAGTAACACATGTTGGTTGGGTTTGAAGCATACATTTTGGAGCCCAGGGTTGCTATCCTATTTCTTCAAGTTCTTCCGATATCCCTTATTATGAGACTTCCTCAGCATGTATATCATAGACAAAATGAAACCACCATTTCTTATCTGGCGAAAATGTTGTGTCTAGATATTTATAGGCCATTGTATTTTGTGAAAGAAAACCTTAAGAGATTCATTACAAATAAAGGAAAAAGACTCAAAACTTACCTTAATGTAGCGAAATTAGTGCAGTGCATGTTGGCAATCCCAAGCATTTCAGAGAGATATTGGACGCAGTTAGGATTATTGAAGCCTGGGCTCTTCTCCAAAATAGCTTCATAACTTTCCCCCTTCATATCCACGGTTTTCCTAATAGAAAAATCAATCAATCAGCAACATTAAACTTAAATTTAAAAAAATGTCATTTTCCTTTTTAATGCCATGAAGAAATTTGACAATTGATATAATTTTCTAAATTTTATGAATCATTGAATAGACAAGCTTTAAATCCTAACATGATTTTTTTTGTTAATGTCACACATTCATTATCCTCACCTGTTCCATTGAGCTGTTCAAAAAATTGTTATTTTACTTGTATAATATTTCTTTCACACACAAATATTACATCACATATTAGGTGGTGATGCCGCGTCGACAATGTGACATTAATATTACCAAAGTGTCATCTACAGTCACAATATAATGCAGGTGGCGCAACGAATAGGTCTTGGGATACGTCACTATACCTAGAAAAGAACACCCTAAAATAGTAGAGGGGGTAGGAGTGGGCCAGTTGATGGCAATTGAGCCCCACAACAGGTGCAACATAGGCGAGAGCGTTGATGTGTATCCAACTATGATGCCTTCTCACAGCCTCACTTCAGCTAAATGGATAATTGCGGGTACCAAGTCCTTTTATGATAAATAAAAATTCCAATATCCAATAAATTGCTCATGATTAAGGTTTCGAGCTATCGCTATTGCTGGAAGTTAAATATTAACTTTAATATAGAGTAATATGTTTCCTTTTACAAGACATCACATTGAGAAGAGCCTATTGTACTGACCTTTTCCGGTTATAGAAATAATAAACACACACATAAATTAATATTTCTTTCATATTATCCACTGTAGTTATGCTATATTGTGTGTAGTTAAGTCATCCAAACAAATATAAAAAAATAATATCCTTCGAATCCAAACACATTGTTGTAATCATTTTGACAAGGATTTTAAACAGATTCATGTTATCATCGTTTTGCTGGATTTTTGGTGAACTGTGTGAATTTCAAACTGAAAAGTGATCATACACCAGTGAAAACATAAATATCCAATTTCTTTCGTTTTCATTGCATGTATACCTACCCAATTATGTTTTGTGTACTCTATGAAATATCACTCAAAACAGCTGTGTAAAGTCCACCACATTGCGACACAATTACTGAGACTGTAAAATTACAAAGGTATTTTCTTTCTTCTGTAGTATAGGTATATTGCATTTTTGATCAAATACTCGTCATTTAGATTATTTATTCATTTGGATTTTCTACCAGGAACTTAATTTGTTTTAGAAACAGATCCATGATAGTTCATTATAGATGCAGAAAGATGTCACAAAGAAAAATTTCACTGTCTCCCAAATGTTGATCATCAAAAACATCCTCGAAAATCTTCAACCAATTGAAATGATACTGCTAATACTGCTGATTTTATAGCCTCAAGACCAAAACTACAATAAAATAAATATACATATAAAAGAACACTGCATGGTAGTGTAAGCATCTGTAGAACTGAGTCCTACAAGCAGTCAATTATCGTCAATGATCTGTGTGCAACAGGGCAACAGTGTGTGTCACAAAACAAGTAACTGAAGGATACACTCCAGAGAAAGTGCTGAAAAAGGCGCAGGCACATGTAGATATTGGCAAATGCTAATCACCAATATAAATTAAAGAGTACAGTGGATTTCAGTTATAACAACCTCAGTTGTAACGACCTTTTGTTATAGTGACGTAACACTTCAGTCCCTTAAAATTACAGTATACTTTTAGAGGAAACTACATTTGGCTATAGCGACTTCGGATGTAATGCCGATTTCGGGTATAGCGACTGGTTTATATGAACCAGTCGTACAATAACAAATTCCTAGAAATTCTTTACAGATATTGCGACTGGACTCAGACTCACTCTGTGTGTGTCCACACACAAGTTCTGAGTCAACAAACAAACACAACGGTTCATCCATAGTAAAAATATAAATAAATCTTTTCTTTACTTCCATAGGTCATCATTATTAAGTAGACATTAGGCGATATTTATGCGCATTTCGCTGCTATAGGTATTGTCTAGCAAAAAATAATATTGTTTTCTTGCTACCATTGTATATAGCGACTCCTGGGTATAGATAGAGATGGATCCCTTCATCGTCGTTATAACCGAAATCCACTATATGTTATATACACTTAAGCCATGTGAATTTGCCTTTTTAAGAACCTGCTGAGTCACCCTTAGTGCTGTGATTGTGTGGGGAGCTGTGTAGGGTACATACTTGTAGAGAATGGGGAAGTCGTCGGTGCTGAGCAGACCGAGGGGAGGCTTGGGCGGGGGGTCGTCGGCGCCCCGCGTCACGCCCTTCATGCCGCACACCATTTTGTCTGTGTCCGGTATTACTTCGATCACTTCACAGCATACTGTGTCATTCATCAGGTAGTTTCTCGACACATTTTTCTTGTCCATAGCCGGTATAATATTTGTCACCGGTAAAAATGCCTGCGGAGTACGGTTTAAGGTCAGCCGGTGATTTAAATTCATCATGTTTATTAATGATGAATTGATGATATATTGTAGAGTTGGTACTGGCTGCAAAAACAAGTATTATGTTGCTTTTGTCTTTTATTGTTTGTTTAAAAGTAACATAAAGCTATAAAGATAGAGATACTTTACAGTGGGCTCTTTTATCCTCCTAGCGCCCAGGTTTTGCAACACTCGTGAATTAAACGCCCAAAGTCCTTAAAAAAGGTTTCAATGGCAAAAACCCAAAACTTTGAACTTTAAAAATTATGCCTTACAAGTAAGTAACCTCACAAGTATGACTTTTTCTTATCTCAGGTGAACGAGGACAAGGGAAAAAAGGACAAAAATAAATAACCTTTTGGTAGGCCTTTGGGTCAAAAGTACTAGACTTAAAACAACATACTTTTTACAACATAAATTTTTTCAACTACCTTCAAAAATATCAAATATGAAATTAAACTTAAAAACCAATTTAATAACCTTAATAAACAAAAAATCCTTTGAAATGAATAAAAACATTTACTTTATTATTATTTATTTCAAACATTTGAAACAATCATGATAGTCCTTATAACCCAAAGGTCTATTAAAAGGACTTAAATTTTGAATTATAATAATTTTCACTATATCTCAGATCCACATAAAGTTTTTATGTAAACAGCAAATACAGAATATAAGCACCTATTTTTGATAAGCATATCAAAACAAATCGTAAAGATTTCATGAATACACTAAGATTTATTTTCAAACTGACGATCTTGTTCGATGTGAAGTCAAGAAACACAATTTTTTTTTTGTTTTGTTGGCACTGTTGCTTGGTCATATACAAACAAAAACCGTTATTATAATTATACATATACAATGCTAAACAACAGAAGCAGAAATGGGAATTTATAAATATCAATTAAGGTATTATACTACATGGCTTTTTCATACTCAACTAGTAAAAAACAATTCTAATTTAGCTGAGATGAGAATGTTTAGATGGTACGTGGGTATTATATGAAATTAAGGTGAGCTAACATTTGGTGTTGTTAGTTGTATTCAAATCAGTTTACGAACAAGTTTAGAAACCATACACAGCCTAAACATATACTTGTTATGCAACACAACTATGTATAGTTTATATGTAACGTCGCAAAAAGAGAGTCAAAAACAATACAATTGTCTTAAAATCTTTATCTGTACAATCAAGGAAAAATATTCTACGAATTCAATATAGAAGTCTTGCGAAACATTGTGATATATGACGTAATAATGTGAAATAGTGTTGGATGCATTAACATAATATTAATTATATAAATAAACATGAATATTACTTGTTAAAGTAAAGATTGTTGTTTGGAGACAGATCTCTTTCAAAAATCATATATTTCTTCTGTTTTGGTTCTAATTAGTTATTGGAGAACTTTTGTATGCAATGTGTGCCATAAGTCAAACTTCCACATCTAACTACTACTACTACTACTTACTCTATTACCACTACTCATATCTCTATTTCTACTACTTACCTATAATACTGTCATAGAACGAACTAAAGATAATGTAACACATTGAATATTCTAATGTCCTCGATGTCTCAACAAATCTTTAAAGTTCCTCTATGAAAATCATCATAATATTTCAGTGAAAAAATTCAATTTCTTCTAAAATGCCAGTAAAACAAACTCTTAGATAACAAAAGAAATTACCTTTACATTAATATCTGCAACATATCTTGATGTTGGACCTGCAGTGCATAGGACTTTCAGCATCATACCTGAAGTTGTTCTGTTGATAACAGCCCCTATTATCAATTCTCCCGTCTTCACATTCTACAGAAGAAGACAAGGATATTATTATCTATACACATTGATGGTTCATTAATCAGTTCAACAGAAAAGGTATAAATAAAAGCGACTCAGAACCAGTTAATAGTAGACTAGCCTATACTATCAGATAATTTGTGTAAATTTTATTTATGCTGGGGATTTCACAACAGAAAAACAAACAAGTTGTGTGAACTTCACTTTAGATTACAAAGTTTTAGCTGATCTTCTGGTTAATTGTTCTTTTCAGTGTGGCTACTATAATAAGATGTCAAAAATGTGAACAATAGACAATGGAACATATCTTCGACAGATCTATATTTACATATTTAGGTAGTAATGACTATCACTGAGGCTCATTTTTGTAAAACAGCTTAATTTGTGTTTGTTAGCAGCCTTTGAGAAACTATTGGTCCAAAATAGGATAATGTCTATAATACAGGAGAAACACTAATTATTAGGATAATAATATACATAATTATTACTTTCATGTTCCAAACTTTATATGAGCATTAAAAAACAATGTTAATAAATTGAACATTGCTTCAAATAAATTGATATGTTGAGGGGTGGGTATACAGGCTATGAATACTTAAAACATGAATTGATTTACTAAAAAATCAACCCTTTCCCTCAGTTTGCCATTTGAAATTCCTTCACAGAAATTGATCCTTGTAAGCTACTCTATCTACTGGTGTAATTAATTTTTCAGAAATCTAATGATACCACTTAAGTTTTCATCAAAATCTACCTCGAGATACCTCTTTCTATATATTTTAGGATTTAACCCCAAAGCCCACTTGAGAAATTTACTTGTACATAAGTCATGAGAAGTTGTTTCCAAATACTTTATTAGCATTAATTTCAAAAACAAAGGATTATAATTATTCATTTTATTGTTATTTACAAGATCACTATGAAGCATTATCCTAAGATAAATATAATAAAATAGTAAGTATGATCTATAAGCTCATAACCCATAAGGTCATGTTAAGGTTGGTCACAAAAGCTTAGTTAGCATTATGTTAAAAATACTTACATCAAAGAAGTGTCTAAGTCTTGCAGATTTATCCACATTTAGAAATGTTTCAAATGGTGGCATTAAGGCATACAAATCTGAAACAAATAAAATTTTAAGCCATATCATGTTAATATAAGAGTATTATAAAAGTGAGTCAGTTTATATTATTGTAGAGTAGATTTCCCTTATAATGAGATGAAGGGACTACTATAATTCTGTTGCTATACCCAGAGAAGTCTCTATATATGTACATAGGTAAAACGAAAGAAAGAAAACAGTATTTTTTGCTAGATGGGGATCGCCTAACTTCTACATAGGTAATAATTACATCCCTTGTGTAAAATCTAATTATTACAAGTCTGTATCTATACAGATAAATAAAATTGAAGTGTCTGTTTGTAATGTCAAAATAACAACTTTTTACTAAATGCATATGAAAATATATATGGTACTAAATATCAAAAAGCCAATTTTTAAATTTTTTTGTCTGGATGTCCAATCTCTGAAACGGCTGGACCGACTTTGACGGGACTTTTACTAGCAGATAGCTAATGTTATAAAGAGTAAGTTAGGCTACTTTTTTTTAGGGTTCCGCGAAAACAAATTCCACGCAGACCAAGCCGCAGGCACGGCTAGTCTTTGAGTATAAATTAAAGATGAGAAAGCTTTATGAATCTATCTATTTATCTATGAATAAATTTTGTGTTTGTTTGTTTGCCCAGCCCCTTTGTGTATTCAGTCACAATATCTGCAAGGGATTTCTCAGAACTTGATACAAATTATTCATTAAATCTAGTCGCTATACCCTGAAATCGTCATTACATCAGTCTCTATAGCCAAATTATTTTCTTCTAAAAGTATACTTTAAATTCAAAGGACTAAGTGTTACATCGCTATAACCAAAGTCTTTACAACAGAGGTCATTATAAATAAAATCCACTGTATATTTACTTGTTCCCTATTCACAGCTATGTACTGACTCATGAAATTTAGGATATGTGAAGTATCATAAAGGGGATAAAAAGATAGACGAATCAATGTCCTGCAATCAATTATTGTTAGGTTGATAGAAGTGGTCATATATATATACCGAAAAATAAAAATAACTGAAGCAAAGTGTATGTACATCTAGAAGGCTATTTGAATAATTTTTCTTCTTGTTTGTGTCTTCTAGACACATGCAAGCTGTGTGATGCACTTCTGGTTGCAGTTTTCTCAGAACACTAACAAATATGGTGCTTTAAAACAGAATATATAGTCTATTTGTTCAGGGTTCACATAAAAACTACAGGACCAGTTTCGATACGGTTTTCGCTGATTGACATTAAATTCTTAGTGTTAAAATCTGCACTACTTTTATCCCTGGAATCTCACGGGAATTTTTCTGGGAATTATTTAAAACAGTCAGAATTAAAAAAAATTTGAAGTCCAATGGGATTTTTTCATTGACTGATAGTAAATTTTATGTAATAAAATGTGTGACATTTTTTATCCCCGGAAACCTGCAGAAAATTTTCCAAAGGCTGTTTGTAGTAGTTCGAGTGCATAAAAATTAGCTTATTCCTACACAATTTTCAATAAATTAATAGCTTACATCCTTTTTAAAATGCTGCGGTACCTGTTTTCCGGGAATCCCGCGAGAATTTTCCCAGTAATGATATAAATTATTTACGATTGCATAAATATTAGTTTGAACTCAATATGATTTCACTAGAAAGATAGCTTAAGTCCTTTTTCAATTGATACAATACTTTATATCCAGGGAATCCCATGGAATTTTTCCCAGGAATGTTTTTAAAGTAGTATACATAAAAATTTGTTGATTCGGATCCAATTGATAATAAAACAATATAATCTGGGAATTATTATATTTCCCGAAATTTCCTAACTGTGAAACCACATGATATTAGGACTTGCTTGATATGACAGTTTCTATATTTATTAGACATCTTCCGTACAACAGATATAGTTATGTATGCAGGTAGGGTATAGTTATAGGGCACATTTATTTATTTATTTATTATGAACAGATCCAAACTTTTTAAATATAGGTTAAAGGCTAAGGCGGGTGCGAAACGAAGCGGAGCTCACACCTTAGCCTTCCTGGTTATTTTTTATAACCACCCAAAGTTAATTTTATATCTCAAAATAAATAAATGTGCCATATAACTATACCACACCCATGTATGCCTTTAGTAACGTAACTTATCTCAGGTTTTTACCGGAATCTTGAGAATTCATGTATTTTCATTCTAAAAAATCTGTTGCCCTGCTGAAAATACCCTTTGAATTTAAATACTTGCAAAATAACTATAATCTATGTTACCTGTCTAGCGTGGATGAAGTCCCAGGGAAATCCTAGTAGTATAGATATAATTTTAAGACTTGCCACATTGTGACATGTTACATTGTACTTTAATAACCTCTATTATGGTTATTCTTAATCATACCAATTAAAAATGAATGTATTACATTCATTTGTCTCAAGGAGAGATAGTATTTGCAGGGCTAAAGTATTTGTTTCAGCACAGTAATAGAATAGTCTTTAAGATACTTCTTTTAAAGGTATTAAAAATATATTAATGCTTCAGTAATTTATTGGTTTCATCAAAGTTCTATACCTTTCAAGTCCAGTCTGTGTGGAAATATTAATTCTTCGCACTACTAACATAAAATTTAATGTATAACAGTCTAGAGGCAGTAAATTTTAGAAAATGTAATGTATTAATATATTCAGCAGAATAAAAGTCTAAAAATAAAATCAGTATACTTTGTAATAAGTCAATGACAATATAGTGCCTAAGAGGCCTCAAGTTTGCACTTTATATCCCAATCCTAAGCTTTCCTCGTCCAGCCTCTATTTTACATAGCTCATTGGTTAACCCATCTATTTGTTGGTCCTGTAATATAACTGGTTCACTGCCACTTCAGCTAAATAATTCTGCATGCTATATTAGTTATTAATACAGAATTTTGACAAACAGGGAATAAATAAGAATATTTTATTTTAGAGAAAAAAGACATCTATATTTAATGTGTAATAAAATGACTATATGCAAGGTCTTGTCTGTCTTACACCTACGTTAAAACTGTTTATATTAAATGAGTCATTTATATTTTATGTATTCTATATTTGGAAAAGCCTAAAACATAACTAGCAGATCATAGTATTGACTGTATATTAAATAAGGCTAGAGAATGTATGAAGCCTTGAAAAGACATATTGGTATGTATTCAATGACCATGAGTAATTCAAGTTTATGTTTATACAGATCACTTTAGTTGACTCATTCAAATTAAATGACAGAAATTAACTCTGTCTATATAATTTAGGCTTAACTAATCAATCTGCCTTTACTTATTTGACATAAGTAAGCCCATATACACTGAGGGCAATTCATAAGAGCAGTCCATATATGCCTGGTTCATATATTTTAATGACAGTTCATTAACCTTATGATTTTCTTAAATTTACCATAAGCTCCATACATCTTATGTCCAATTTCAACTGATGGTAGGGCAAGCGAAAGACTAGTAAGATATAGGAACTGGCCAATAAAGTCTTCCTTCTAAATATATCCATATTTAATAGTCACTTAGCTTATATTTGTAAGAAATGCAAGATATACAGAACAATATTATGAGGACATTCTGAAAGTAGTATGATCTTTTAAAGTTCCTCACAAAAATTACATTGTTTTGTATATCTTGTATTTTTTACAAACATAAGCTAAATGACATTTTTTTTAAATGGTCATGTAGCTTACGTTTGAAAAAATGCAAGATATACAAAACTATGTAATGAGTAACATCCTGAAAGTGGTATGTTTAAAGTTTGTCATAGAAATAATTTCTTTTCACCTTGATGGTAACATATCGACCAAATTGAAGGTGGTTACTATAGCAACTTTAGTAAAACTGTAATACAAATAATAACTCACTGTCTTCCGGTACAGACGAATCGGTGCCAAGGCTGGAGGACGAAGGAGCCTCCTCCATTAAAGATGCATCAAATAAAGCACTGGCTTCCTTAGCAATGAACTGATGTAATTTCAATCGCTTGCTTCTATCTTGGAACGTCAGGTGCTTGTGCCTCGATTGGTAAACGGCGAAATCGAGTGTACCCACGCCGATCTTAGCCAAGTCCTCTTCGCCTCTCTCGCCCTCCCACGTCTTTTGCAATTGTTGGCCATGGTAATTTATGGATTGCGTCACTAAGGACGCATCCAACGTTGTATCCATCGTTTGTACCTGAATAGAACGTTTTGTTGAAAAGGGTGCTATTTTGTTAATAATAACTTTATCAATAAAATTAGCCGCGGCCATCTTGCTTCCTTTCTACGAAACTTGAATTTAGCACGTTTTTAGTCAAACTTGAAGGTAAATTACTAAGAATAACTATTACCTTGTCTTTTTATTGATTTAACGACTTTATTTATATTCAATACATAAATTAAATTTTCAAATCACATGTACAACAAAACCTTACGGCAAGCGGCACAACAAGACGAACTAAAATGAATGAACGAAATTGTACGAATGTATGTAGTATGAGTATGAACTTCTCCACTTATTTATTTAGGTTTATGGCTTGGCATAAAGGCTTTTAAGCCAGATCTTAGATTTAATGTAGTTTCTTCATTTTCTGCCTATGTGTAGCATAACTGAACTGTAGGTTATCAGCTGGTGCCATTCAACGGAGTTCTTGTGACAACTCATAAGGCCACATTTGTCTATACAGCTAACATTTCTCACAAAACACAATTACTACTCAAATACTATTAATATCCAACAACTATTGTTCATTTTAGAGTAATTTTATACATTTTTAGAAAATACAACTGCACAGCACAATATGTTTCAGTTCCCGCCAAAAACTGTAGTCTGAAAGTCACTTATACATAATAGTTTTCATATATTTTTATAGGCAGGTACTTAATATGAAACTAATAATATTAAACGATATTAAAATAATAAATAATCTAATTAAACATATTTTTTGATACTAAATTTCTTCAACTCCAGACATTTCCTACACATCCTCAATTTCATCCGATGAATCATTTGTGTTAATTCTAATTCGTTCTTATTCAACTTTATATAATTATATCTAAAGTCTCATCCCTGCCCTGAAATTTCTTTTCCTCCTCAATAGCATGTAGACAAACATTTTCCTTTCTCTACAGTTATGCTATTAAATTTTCCTCAGCTAATGTCATTAAAGCATTCATGTTCATTGTGACATTTTTTTTGCGACGATTTCACTATCCCCATATATTTTCAATTGGATTAAACTGAGGCTAATATGGCGGTAAACAGAACACAGTATGACCGCGCTATCGTAAATAGTCTACAAATCGCGTTTTATTTTTCAAAATCAGTTCATACGAGGATTAAGCACAACTGAGGCTTAACTTCGATGAAAGTTCAATACTTCGAAACGTCAGCTAGTCAAACATATGCTATCTTTTAAAATTATAGTAGGGGAGCCCAAGATGCTAAATGTGGAGTTACTCGAGCGTCGCGGGGACCTTTTGGATTGTGAAGATTAGATGCTAAAAAGATGATGATGCCCTTTCACTGATGGGGTGAGCGTGTACAGGTTTTCAAGAATGTAAAAAAAAGAGTAGCACAGAAATACTCAAGCGCGTCAGATATTAATACGAGTATGTATGTATACTCGTAATAATAAGTAATACTCGTAATGTATGCGCACCATGTGTTTCTGATAACTGAGAAATATTAAAAGAAAGAAAAAAATTATTCGAGCTCGTCAGATATTCAAAAGGGATGTTAAGTAACCCTAAAGTAACTCCTATTCAAAAGACTAACGATTTGAACGCGATCAAAAGTCATGGCCAATTTTTGAAAATGGAAAAAAAACGTATCATTGAAATACTCGAGCGCATCAGATTAATGTACAGACGATTCAGCTTGATGTCCTTGTCATCCTAACCCATAATCTGACAATTATGTGGAGGAATTTTCTTAATCTGACGATTTGAAAAAAATATTTAAATTTTTTAAAATTACTGAATGTAAAAAATACAATTAACAGAAAATAATATAATATGTATACATAAAAAGAAATGGTGTAATAAAAAAAATGTACGATATTTTTTTTAATTTTCATCCGCAGTTAATACATCTTCATAATAGAAGTCCGGTTCGATTTGGTCATTTTCATCTCCTCCTTAACAATCTTTTATTTATTTCATGATATTAGAGTATTGAAAAAAAAACACATCTGAATCTGGAGCATCTCCTAAAATATCAGGTGCTATGACAACATCTTCATACACTTCTGGTAGTTGATTACTAACGAACCAAGTCAGCTCCAGTTTTCCATCCACTTTTGTTATGGAAATACATAGTTCTCAGCAGCTGCACACACTATACTTTATTGATGATTTTAATTACTTCGGCTTGTGGAAATCGGCAGATTATATTATTCCCGTGATCCTTGAATGATTTCCTTCAAAATAAAAATTGACCGCGCTCGAGAATCTCCAGGTGACTTTTTTTTGCAACTTTGTGAATCTCTGTCTATTGTCAGATTACTGAAATGTACACTTTTCTGCATGTAATTAACTCGCCTTGTCTTTATCTGACGCGCTTGACATTTTTTAACCATCGTTTTTTTTACTATTCTGATCGGCTGCCCTAAACGCAGGGCCCTATATGAAGGGTTCCTATATCGTGGGGGTACATAATATGGTGCAAGGTTTCTCCCATTATGTTATTCTGCCACGCTCGATGAAATCCCAAAATCCCCGCTTGGCCTCCCCTACTATTAGAATTTGGTGCAGGATTAATTGAATTATGGTATGGTGCATTATCAACAACAACAACAACGCTATTAGGTTTAAGGTTGGGTATTAATTGCATTTGGATCCACTTTGAATAATTACCATAATTCTTATTGTCTTGGTAATCCCCATTTTTTTGGTTGGTTTTAAACATGAGTAAGGCATTCGGTACAAAACCATTCATACCACCGGCATGGACAATGATCAAACGGTTGCATTTTGATACATGTTGCTTTAAAGCAGAAGTGCTTCCACCAGTCTTGTTTCGTGTCTCGATATAAAAACCACCAATTATAATGTTCTTATACTTTAATTTTATGTATTTTAACATGAACTCGTATTCTTATTATAACAAATATATTTTAGGATATTTAATGCTCGTGTACGTGATCCGTTCAACCATTAGAAGGGGGTGAGGATATGGACGAGCTGTCTGTTGTCAAACTGACTTAACATTAATGATAATGACGTTTGGTATTTCCAGATTAAACAGAATACCACTGTTAGTACATTACAAGTCACACTGGTACATCATCCCCTTTTAAAATAAAACATACTCCTCATCCCCTTTTAAAAGAAAATGCTTTTATCAACTTAGGAAGTAAGAAAACATATTCTTAAATACAATTACAGGTTTTGTATTTATTTTAGTTATACTACTTATATTTTATTTCCAGTTACACATTCAAAGAATTAATGGAATTCAAACAAATACTATTGTTACCGTCGAAATTATGACATACTTACTAAGAATTCATACTGCAACAAATCTCTATAGATTTCTCACATGTTATGCAAAATATAAACGTTATACAGAAGATAGTATAAAAGGCTGGAGTGAGCCGCTATGTAAATACAGTTTTGTCATCATTTAAATATTCTTCAATAGTGTAGTATCCCTTTTTAAGGAAGGTACTTTTAGTTTCTTTAATGAAGGGCAGATCTAACGCTTCATTCGGAATTTTATTGAAGAAACGTATACCAACCCCCAAGAAAGAAGACAGTACTTTTTATAATCTGAAAGACGGCAGTATCAGTCTATTCTTATGCCTGGTGTTGAAATAGTGAACATCCTTATATTGTTGATAGGCGCTCATATTATTACGAATGTAAATTATATTATTAAAATTAAATTGGAAGTCAATTGTCATAATTCCGATTTCTTTAAAGCGTTCTCTGAGAAACTCCCGAGGGCCTAGGTTATAAGTGGATCTTATAGCTTTTTTTGTAAAAGAAGTCAACAGCGTTGCTCCAAAGTAAATTTACGTATGTTATTATTATTATATTATTGATAGATCGATTTTGCATATTCGAAAGCACATAAAAAATTAAGGTTTTTGCAGTTTGTCCGAATTTTATGATTTTCTTTTGTCGTTTTCCCGATTTTTTACTAAAAACTTTTCTGGTACAATATTAAAATAAAGTAAGGCATCGACGAGGCACGAATATTAAAGCTTCTAGAGACGAAGAAAGTCCATTTTTTTGTCAATTACCTACGAAACGATAAAAGGGTAGGCCGCACACAACGAAAGGTTCTGTAGTGGTGACAATTAATTTCGACTATTTTCATTATTTGATTACGGATTTTAAAAAAAATCCATATAAACTAAAATACCCCATATCTTAAAAACGGCGCGATGACAGAAGCGGGGCGATTTTCAAAGCTCTGTAAAAACTAGTCAGGGAACCACTCATCGTTCACAATACATTAATTCCTTTGAAAGGTGAGTTTTAAAGTTATTTAAAAGTTAGAGAGTGATAATTTTCATGACTTTGGTAGGTAATATTGACTTCATTAAAAACTTATACAAAAAACTAACTAACGACACCCTATACGACTTACGTACATCCATACAAATGTACATACACACGGCCACACGTAATCTTTAGTTTTTCGCAAATTCAGAAAGTAAGTTGACGTGGCAAGTTTAATCAGTATAATTGTTAAAAAGTCGAAGATTATTTTGATAATATGTCTTTTATTTTATATTTCTATATTCTGAATCACATTTATTAAATTCAACGACAAATAATAAAAACAACAAGTTATCAAACACTATGGTACAAACATAGAAGTTTGATTTCAAACATCGTCAAAACGCTAAATGAGAAGGATTCATTCCGAACAACAATAATATAAAATTATATGTACACGTCATTTCGATTACATTACAATTGTCATAAAAAAATACAGACACAATGTAATTTAATCATATTTATATTAAAAAATTCCTCTATTGAGTTGGTCGTCTCGATAAGGTAACTTTTTAATATTTTCTTAAAAGAACGGAGACTTCCGGATTCTTTTATTTTGAGTGGTAGGCTATTGTAGATTAAAGGGCCCGTGACATACACAGTCTTGTTCATTTTAGAGTGCGAGCATGATATTGCCGAAAGCTTTCCACGCGCTGTCACATTCAGCGTAAGTATCCATGTTCACTCTGACGTATACCACAACCTGGTAAATAATAATTACTGGCAACGTCGGAATGGAGAGATCTTTAGAGCCAAGCTGGAATAATTATTTTGATTACAGATCCCTGGGCTAGCTCGATCTGTGTGATATCACGCTCTCACAGAATATCGGCGTGAAATTGTTAGCCTAGAGCTATCCTTGTTTGACGTGTTTCGTAGGATGAGTAAGAGAACCGAGTATTCCATTTTCCTATCCCGTACCTCTTGTCTGACCCTCCATCCCACCCCTTTTATCCCATACTCTCTCTCATCCTAAAAGACTATAATATAAACGGGCAAATGGACAGCCGAGCAATGCGATTACATAAGGGTTCCGTTTTTGCCAAAATGGCTACAGGACCCTAAAAAGCGTTAATAGAAAATACCCCATATCTCCTAAAACTACTTCACACCGATAGAATCACCTCTAAGAATTGTAATCAAGATAATGATTCCAGCACGACTCTACAACGTCAATTTTTTTTTTTTGCCTAAAGCAGGCAAACAGCCTGACGGCCCACTTGATGGAAGGTGGTTACCGTCGCCTATGGACGTTTGCAACACCAGGGGCGATGCCAACGCGTTGCCAGCCTCTAAGAAATTTTATAACACCCTTCTTAAACGACCCAATGTCGTAGCGCAGAGGGAAAACCTCGGCATGAAGTTTCTTCCAGATCTTTGTTGTTCGCGGAACAAACGTTCTAGATCTAGACTCTAGAGAATCGTTGCGCAGTTGAGCGTCGGAGCTCCAGGAAATGGGGGTGAACATCCCGTCGATGGCGAGCGGTGCGGTTGTAAAAATGAGGCGTTGTCACCTGATGAAACAGTTCCTCGGAACACTCTCCATTGTACAGGCATTGTATGATATATGTATGATATTACATTAATTTCCTGTTTTTAGGAGGGGAAATCCGCTTCAGGGCAAGCCACCGCGTGGTGAAACGCGGACTTGTGGGATTTGTCAAGTTAGAGTGGTACTAGTAGTCTTATGGAGTATTGTTGCCACCCGAGTCAGGGGTACCACTAAAACCCCTCGGTGTTTCGTAGTTCGCCTTTATGTCAGGGCCACAGGTATTTGGCGTGGCCATTCTGCAGGCTTTGGCAGGCGGCGGCCCATTAGAATTCTTCTAATGCCGGGGGAACTAACACGGTGTCACGGCGTCTTCGTGCTCTCTTTGGTGTGGGGCGGTTTGTAGCGCGCCCCCATCTTGATGGTATTAACAGCGGGTGGGGAGCCCTTCCCCAGGGACTCAACCACTGCTCCTGGTCACGGCAGCCGAAGGTCCAACAGCGCTCTCCGGCGCCGGCGTGTATTCCTTTGGCGCGAGCGGAGCAGACTTGTGCGCTCACGCTCCCACTCCGCTTCCTTCACAGCAGCAAGCATGACACGCTCGCAGACTGAGGAGACGGACATTAATACCTCGCTCTTACTGTGTTTATTTTAGTAGTGATTGTGTCTAAATGTTCCTACTAATAGCGTTAAAAATAACACATCAACAATTAGCTACATTAATTAGTGAAGTTCACTAACACCACCTAAGTTATCGTTTAATGCTTAACGTCCTTAACAATGTCACATTCAAATAATGCATTAAAACCTTGGTTACGTTGTCTTTATTAGTGCGTTAGTTAAAGCGTTACGGCCTAAGTGTAGAAAAGGCATAAAGGAAATTAACACGTAAACTACTTTTTATATTAGGAAAACTGAGAGTATCCGCAGGATACGAAGTCAAAAGTGTATGTGGTCGAAACCATGTAGAAATCCCTGGTAATAAATAATAATATACATAGATATATTCTTATTTATACTAATTATCACGTCTATTTCCCATGGGGGCAGGCAGAGCCGACGGATCTCCACTTGTGACGTTCCTGACAAACAACTTTCGCTTTACCTGCTTACATTAATCTTTTCATACATGCACTTTTATTTGAGATGCCTTTTACCTGACCTTTATTTAACAACTCTGCTTTTTGATCATGGTGTGTACGTCGCGGCCTATCGGCACCAACTCATTCACAATACTCTCATACACTTGTAATTCTACTTAACGCATTATCTCTTCATGCCCAAACCACCTTAACATTTCTTTTCTACTCTTGTTATTAGGTTCATCTTTTTTTAATCTACAACGTCATCGTATTACCCTATCCTTATCATATCGTTTATCGTCCTACTTTCATACTTCTTCTGCCCTGCCCAACTTTCTCTGCTATACTTACATTAAACAATCTATAACTATTATAAATGCAAAGTTCGGATGGATGTTTGTTACTCAATCACGCCAGAACCCGGATATCCCGGAAAATCTACGGTTTCCGTGGGATAACATTAACGCGGGCGAAGCCGCGGGCAAAAGCTAGTTAAATATCTAAATTTAATCTATTGTTATGTTTTAGACCTATGTAGATATAACAGGCCATATCTCCGAAATTTCAAAGCGGTCATAAAGCGTCATTGGGAAGGTCTCACTTCAATAGGAGTGGCGTTGAGTACAAAAGAAAGGAGGGCTAGGTAATGGCAGGCACAATGGAAATACTGTTTGGACTGAACCCCCACTACACAATGGTGGGCCGCAAAACTTATTTTATTCCTCTATACCTATTTATTCTTTTTTTTTGTACAAAACCACTTTTAAGTTTTCCACATGATTGCCTGCTTTTGTACTCACCTATTTTTACGATTTTCATTATAGAAGGTACAAAGGTTCTCAACAATACTCACATGTTGAAATAGACATTATGACAAGTCTATTTCACTCAACATTTCATAGCGCTATAAAATATTTAACAATGATCAACGTTATTAAATTCTTACTTATCGGGAATTAATGGTTTTGAAAGAAATAAAGTAATACAGAAGAATTTTAGAATGCATTATAGCTAAGTAATTATACTTATTTGCCATTGTAGCAGCGTAGTCGTAGTCGACACTGCTACTGTGCTACGAGCTTACTACAATCAGGTGACAATGTTGCACGGTTTTCTTTTAAATTCTCTTCAATTAAATTCTAAGAACGGTTTAATGTTAATTTATAAAATAGAATAGAATATAATTTATTGTGCAAAAATGCTACGTAAAAGCAAGAACATTAATATACAAGAACAGTCGGCGGTTTTGTCGTCCATGGTGATATCTTCCAGACAATCTTGGATCGATTATAAGAAGGACAACAAAAGTCGGTAGTTGCTAAACCAGCATTCGTAAAATAATTTAGTTTATAAAAATCATCGAGTCCTAAACACTGAAGTATAATGCTCACCTGTGGGCATTGACGATTGCAATGGTCCACTATCATATCACTCAGCGGGCTATGACGCAATTTATTTTGGATGTTTCTCTAGATAAAATCCTAAATAGGGATATCAGTAAAAAATAAAAGGTACACTGTCCGCAAAATTAGTAAATTGAAGTGCAGCAATTCGCAAGTGTAAAATGCAAGGAGAGATTTGGGTAAGAAAGTACCAAATATACCAAATATTAACTATTTGGGCAGGGTTTCCCCTTTATTGTTCAGCCTTTGATCTGAATATTCACACAGCACAGTAAGCAATGAACACAGTCTAAACGCCACTACGCTTTTTATACGAAAAATGCTACCCTACAAAACAATAACATTGCATCATTGCTAAAAATAGCAATTACATCATAGTGTTGCCACGATCATAAAAACAATTATAATAATTAGTTACTGATGCACTAAATTATCTAGATGATAATTTAGTGGGCTTATAAAATTAACTAACTGGTAGAAAATAGTAATTTAATTATAAATCGAATCATCTGATAAATTGACTAATTTCTATGACGATTGTCTATGTGATATCAATATACACTATGGTTCTCATGACTACTGTGATGGACATCTTGTAACACAAGACAGTTGACAAGTTGTAGAGTGGAGACCGCGTCGTAGTAAAGTTAGTATAGGTGGACCGATGATTTCTGTAAGGTCGCCGGTATAGGCCAGACAAAAAAAGTGGTGGACCGTCGTATGTGGCACAAAAATACCTAAAAAGAACAAACAACTAATAACAACCATGCATGTTTTTTCAATGTGTTAATTTTATTCCTGGATATACGATGAGGGTATAAAAACTCACCTCCTAATCTTTGATACCTAGTAGCTATGACACAAATAATTTTTAGTAACAATTTACAACTTATGTATAAATAATATTTGTGTGCAATATATATATATATATATATATATATATATATATATATATAATAAAAATTATAGTAAGTACATTATTGTTGTTTTTAACAATATTCCTATTCCATAATGATTCCATACATCATTCATTCTCAAATATTTTTAACATTTTGAAAAACTGTTGTCTATTTGTTTGTATATATGAACGACCTTTTTAACAATAAACAAGGCCATATAATTAAAGATCAATTCATACGGAAAACTACATTTTCCATTAATATCAGTAATTTTGACACGCAATACAGAGCCTGTGTATTAAGACAGCGTTATTGCTTTCCATTAATTTTAGTCAATGTGAGTCTTTTTCAATGTAACAAGGTTGTTAATTGCACGCTTTTTATGTTTAAGCTGTAAAATATTTTTGTAATTTGTGTATGCAATCATTAATCAACACGATGTTTATTCGCCTATGTTAAGTACCTGTAGGCCCAAATTGGACCTTTATGTAAAGGTTTTGTTAATGTATGCGCGAATAATAATTAAAGCCATTGGTCATCATATGCTATGATTGCTATTTTATCTGTATATGTGTCACTTGATTCTGATAGAGCTCATATGGACAAAGGTTAGAACACTTGACAACTTTTTTATTAAATTTATATTATCTCTTAATGTGTAATGTTAATTTTTTTATTTTGTTTAATTTTAAGACATTTTAAAATTCTACACATACTACGACATACATGATTAAAGTACATTCTATTTCTTATTATATGTAGGTAATACTTATATTTGTGAAATAAATTATCTTCATCTTCAGCATATAATATAAAAATCTATTTAGCTTAAAACATTTAAAATTAATAATATTAGCCCATAATCACTATAGGGCTTAGGCCTCTCCATATTACACAAATAAATGGTATCCTACCACTCTTTTTTAAGATGAATTGGTGGGTTTCTTTGCGACTTTTTTTTAGCCGTAAGCACGTGATCATTGTAATAATATTCATCTTCAGTAAAACTGCTTAAATAGTGCTTGATAACCAAAATCAGAATCAACGTGGGTCCTTGAATGAATAGCGAGACGAGCGTCGAGCGTTGGCTAATAAAAAAAGATGTCACGATTTAAAAAAATATATATTTATTTTTGTCTAATTTTCAGTTTATGGTGTACCAATAAGGAGTTTTCAATCATTCATGCACAATTTTTATAAAATGTTGGCAGATAGAAATATATGGTTATATTAAATCCTTTTTGTGTAGACCAATGTAAGCAAGGGGTATTGTGCGGATTCACACAATACGACGCGCGGCTTTGTGTCTCGAATTCGCACCATTGTAGTCGGACATATTACCCAACGCTTCCACATTGTATCTGCCCCCGGTGACTCTGGCTTCTTCCTTTGATGAGGCGCGTATCTTATTTGTTGAACGCATTCCACACTTGTCGTGTTTATAGTTTATTAAAACAACTATTTTTGGTAAAGGCTATTAATGTTAAGATTCATATTGAAACCTTTATTTAGGCAGGAACGAGTTCAAACAGTCCAATGAGTCGTTTATCTATTTATTTTGTCTTAATTATGACTTTTTGAGTAAGCAATACCTTTTTATAATATATGGCTCTATACGATTTGTGTATTTAATAAATGTCCAGTCATTATCATTATCCAAGCGTTAAATCCCAATTGTGTTCAGATCGTTCACTTAGAAGCCGGGGGTCCGGTTTCCTATATTTTCTTCTCCGCTTCGCGCGATCTTCAGTAATATCCTAATTATGCTAATTATGAGGAAAGTGGTACCGAAATGGTTCTTTACGACGTCAAATCAGCAATTCTTGGGCCTATATTTGTTCCCCAGATAACTAGACGGTATTCTTAAAACGTGGCATACTCAAGGTGGATTATTCAAGAATTAGAATAGTCTTCAAGCAAAAGTATTAGCCAAATTGTAGATCGTTATTGACGCTAAATGAGGAGTTCTTGTAACAGTTTGAAAAGCCATTTCACTAAACATTTGGGACTTTGAACACAAATCCACAATGTTTCATTTAAAACTCTAATAGGCATACTGCAACTATACAATACACATTGCACTAAAACTTCCCACCAACGACCCCAAAGCACGGTTTACTGACTACGAAAGTACTATAAAGATAAAAATGAATAAAGGACAGGTTTACTCTCCTTTACCGAATCTTATCTTACTTGTAAAACGAGGACTCCAATCTCACTTATATAGATTTTGTAAAAAAATACCTCACTATAAAACAATTACTAAGCAACATTGTTATAATTTTTCAAGACCTATATATAGAACGATTACCGAGGTTCTTATTTATATATTTTTTTAAAATCCTGAGCTACATGCTAATTTTTACTTTATCCGCTACTTCACTTATATTGTGTAGCAGCGGCGTACGGGACGGACGGACATAACGATTTTATAAGATTTAAGTTTTTGACAAAAAATTACTATAGAATATTACTAGCAAAAATAAAAAGAAACATGGAATCTAGCTGGAAACTTATAAGAATAAATTAATAAAGGGGCATACATTTTTAAAACATGTTTTAGGTTTTGAATTTCTTTGCGGCCAATTTTTTGCTCTTGCTAAGAATCACTCTAAGCTCTGTTTGTTTGTAATAGGTTACACACTAATTTTAGTATTGTACTTTAAATTTGTCTCTTGCAAGATTTTGATGTAGTAATTGTAAATAAACGAAATAAATAAATAAATCTTGTTCCATAGAAAAGGGTTGATTTCTGATTGGTATGCGCAAAGATTCTGCGCGGCAACCACGGGGCTAAGGCATTCACGCAATGCCGGCCAGTTCACAGTCTGTGCCCGCCTCCCCATAAACACGTTCGCATTGTTGTACGACCGTGAAGCCATTGCTCGGGCAAACTTTTTCGATAAGTTTCCCGCCAAGTTTATTTTTTTAGCAGATTAGTGATTTGTGTTTGCCTGTTATCAATCATGATTTTCGGTTAAAGTGCCATTTCAGGAAATTGTGTGGAGATTTGGTGTTATATTGTGATGTGTTGTGCTATTGTGTGCCTGTATTTTGGAAATTGGAGTCCTAAACAGCTGCCTCGTTAGAATTTTTGGTAAGTTTTTGTAAACTTTTTTTTATATCAGATCTAAAAAATATTAATATCAGCTGAAAATGTTATATTATTGATAAAAGAAATATAATAAATAACCTTTGTTGCTTGCTAAAATTTTACGTAGTGACATTCCAATAGGTCGATTTTATGTACCTATTTAATCTGTGTTGCACGATTGGACACGACAACTACATGCTAAAATTTTTAGCGGGAATTTTAGTGATGTTGTTTATATATATTATTATCTACGTTTCTTTATAGGAAATAATTTAGATTCGACCATTTTTTTGTGTTTTATTGGTTTCCGCACTAAGTGATTATTTGAGGTATAAACAAAATATTAACAGGCTATTTAAACCCGATTCTATTTTCTTCCATATTTAGAGAATGGTTCTTAGACTTAATAGCAAAACTGACGACAGATGTAAACGTTAATTTCTTAACTTACGTATGAATTGCCAAGTACTTTTTCACTCAATTACAGAAAATTGAAAAAAAAATTGGGACCCTGACTAATTATATAAACCATGTTAAGTGTTACATATTTATAAAATTTATTTAGAAAATTACTCAAATTTTTTATTGTATATTAGGTCGGGGAAAAAGTTTCTTCGCATTTTATATAAAAAATCAAAAGGTTTTTTTATAAAGTTTATTTACATTTGACTAAAGTATGTAGGTGCCATTTTGTTGGATTACTTTTTGCCATCTTGTAGGTAGGGACGTGATCCCATTGCTATAAAAAATTTGGAACTTCTGATCAAAAAACTGCGACAAGTGGTTTTGGCAGTCCTCTCGTGATGTTAACCTGACACTACCTAAGGAATTCTACAGAGACCGAAACAGGTGAAAATCTGAAGGTGCAAGGTCAGGACTATACGGCGGATGCATTAACACCTCTCAGCCAAACTCTCGTAATTTTTGCTGAATGGCTAAAGATGTGTGAGGTCTAGCGTTATCATGGTGAAAAACCATACCTCTTCTGTTGATTCATTCCGGCCGCTTTCTCTCAATTTTTTGCTTTAATATCATCAGTTGTTCCCAGTACAGTTCAGAATCGATGGTCCTGCCTGGAGGTAATAGCTCATAATGAATAATGCCCTTACAATCCCACCACACACCCAGCATCACCTTGTTGCGAGTTAACCCGGGTTTCGCCATAGTCTGTAAAGCCTGACCGGCATTGGACCACGATCTTTTTCGCACGTTCTTGTCGTACGTGATCCACTTTTCAACACCAGTCATTAGCTTCTTCAAAAATGGTTCGGTTTCATTACGTCGTAATAAAGAATTACAAATGAGTACACGGTTCATTAGGTTTCTTTCAGTGAGCTCATAAGGCACCGAAATATCGAGCTTTTTTGTGTACCTAGCTTTTTTCAAATGCGCCAAAACCGTTTTGTGGTCAATTCCCAGTTCTCCAGCCACATCGTAACTACTAATATGCCGATCTTGCTCCACTTTTTCAAAAATGGCATCAATTTTGTCCGTAACAGGGCGACCAGAGCGACGTGCATCTTTGATATCAAAATTTCCGTATTGAAAACGCTTAAACCAAATTTGCGCTACTCTCACAGATACTGCATTAGGTCCATAAACATCACAATTTTTTTTCGCGGCTTGTGTTGCATTTTTATCTTTTTTGTAGTAAAATTTTAAAATGTATCGAATTTCTTCATTAGATTCACTCATTTTAACAATAAGAGAAACAAATGAAAATCACACATTTTCCTAATTTGAATGTGGAATTGTCTTCTTTAAAATTAAAACTTTTTAACGATACCAAAAACCAGCCATGCAGATACATGGCTGGTTTTGGTATCGTTAATACTTATTACAAGTTAATGGCATGGCCAAAGAGATCTTATTACAAGTTCATACATACTATATGCGAAAAGACTTTTTCCCCAACCTATTAATTTAAGGCCGGCCTAACAGCAGTGAGTTTTGCTAGGTACGATTGTCAATAACGGGCTCATTCTTTTACATCTGAGTCCGGTACTGACAAATCATAGTGCGGGTCTAGCCTTAGAGGCTTACGTGAGCAAAAACTGCTAGTGTTTGGCCGGCTTAATTTAAATGAATACAAAATAACAAATGAAGCCCAATCACATTATAATCGCAATCGATAAACAGAGATAAAGTTGCGAACAACAAAATAATGGTATAGCCGCGGAATTAACGCTCCTATTGTGTTAGTACAATAATCCGCTATCTAGGCCAGCTTCAGTGCTGCAGACGAACCTTTTGTCTTTCATGTTCGCCGTTAATAATGGCGGGCACCGAAACAGCCGCGCACAATACCGCGAAATGTGCGCGTTTTCATTTGCAAGACAAAACGCGCTTTGTTGTTGCGTCCGTTCAATACTAAATTTATAGCCAGTGGACGGAGAGCCGTATTGACGCCCAGCTAACGAACGGCCGAACACTATAAATGCATTTTGATCCCATCACAGATAAAATAATGTGTTGCTGCGTATGAGATGACCTATTGTCAAGCTGAATTGTTCTCCCGTGCTCGTGTTTATGCGTTGCATGACAACCATTCTGCATAATTTTAACTTTAAGCGGGACGGGCTTCGTCTGGGATAATGTAAAAGATTTAGGCCGTTTCACGCAGATGATGATGGCCATGGGTTTAAAGCGATTTGAGATGCGACATTGTTAATGACGTTAAATATTGGCAGATAACGTATGTATTTGTATATACACTAATGTGGCTATGCATTTTTTAAGCATTTGAATAGGACGCATTTGGCCACAGCCTAAATGCACAAACCCAGATGAAGCCCCAGCATTACGTGTACAAAATCTTGTTGGTACAACCATACATGCATATTATCATGCCCGTTTCCCATGAGGGTAGGCAGAGACGATGGATGTCCACTTGCGAAGATCCTGACAAATAACTTTCGCTTCATCTACTTTTGTTAATCTCTTAATACATGCACGTTTATTTGAGGTGCTTTTTACCTGAAATTTCTGTAACAGTTCTTATATTTTGATCATGGTGTGCACGTCGGGATCTACCAGCCCCAACTCTACCATTCACTTATTTGGTAATTCAACTTTTATCTAGTCTCCCTACATGTCCAAAATACCTTAACATTCCTGTTTCAACTCTTGTTATTAGATCTTTCAATGCACAACGTTCCCAACTGGTACAACCAGTTATAATATTTGCAAGGGAGAAGAATATTAAAGAATAACAATTCTCCTCCTTTAGATTTTTAAAAAAGTCATGAAATTGAAGAGGATTACTGTTTAGAATTATCAATACATAATTGATTTAAAATTAAACATATGTATAAATAACAAAAGGTTGATTGAAAATTTTAATTGAAGTTTTTAATTTAAAAAAAAAAACGGACATGTGAAATTAATTGAGATACTTTTTATAAACTAACAGGATGTCGTGGCCTCATAGATTTCGTGCAAGCATGACGTCATAAGTAGGTACAAGTAAAAGCAGTTAAATACCGCAATAATTAAATTATTGTTTGAAAGTAATTAATTTTTTTATTAAGTATGACATTTTAAGTTATAATAATATTATTTTAACGCTTATTCCTATTGAATGTAAAAATATTAGCACTTACTGTAACTGTAATCTTAATGCTTACAAAACAGCAGGTTACATCTAAAACCAAGAATCTTTTAAGACATTTGAAATAAAAACAGAGAAAACTTGATGGTGATGTAGCGTAGGATTGGCCGCGTTGGATTGAAAAGCCTTTGCGGCGAGATAGCCGCGGGCGCCCGCAACCAATGCGGCCTGGGCAGTCTCGCTGCCCATACACAAATATATAGTTGCGCAAGTATTTTATTTCTTTGCATTTGGAGCCATCCATAAATTACGTCCAGGTTTTGAGGAAGGATGTCGACGAAGTGTGACATTGTGACAAGGACCTAAATTTCATGACGTCACATTTCAAAATCTAATACATTTAAGCTTTAAAAGACTAAATTTGAACTATTAACGAAAATCTTCAAAATATTTCCAACTTTATCTATATGAGCATAGTGTTTCAATTATTTTTTAATAATTCAATTACGAAACTGCTGATTCAATTTAATAACAACTTGATGTAAAATATGTGATGCCACACTAGGGAGGGGGAGCAATCTCGCGAATGTGACCGGCTGTGACAAGGACCGGGGAGGTGTTTAAAATCATGAAATTTGTGTGACGTAATGTGTGGATGGCCCCCTTTTATATTTGTAAGAATTACCTGCACATTCATGGCAAAATTTAAAATGTCAGAATTTATGAAATTATTTATATAGGTAAAAATATTAATTAACTAGCTGTGCCCGAGAGTTCGTCTCCGTGGATTTTCTTTTCGCGGTACCCTAATTTTAAAAGTAGCCTAAGTTACTACTTATAATATCAGCTATCTGCCAGTGAAAGTCCCGTCAATATCAGGCTGTCCGTTTTAGAGATTATTCGGAACATCCAGACAGACAGACAAAATTGTGTGTGTGTACAGTTCACACGCAGTGGAAGTAAAACGTAAAGAAGTAAAAAGTAAAAGTGTGACAAGGGGTGGGAGGGACTCTAAATTTCGCGTCGTCACATTTCATATATTATATCGTTATATATATATTTAAGCTTTAAAACCGAAAAATTTCAAACATTTCCAACTCTATCTGTATGAGCTTAGCGTTTAAATGATTAAATATAATGTATTCTATCTCATTTTCTTGCAAGCTTCTTCCTAAAGACTTGTCTTTATCTCTTTTTAGTGTCGCTTTTTCGTTTCATCGAGTTTCAAATCACAGCGATTCTAAAGAAGTTTCATTTCAAAATTGAAAAAATTGCATTTAATTTAATTTAGAGTATGATCCGCGGCTGCGCCGCGGCTCAGACTCTAGTGCGTACCTCTTGTTTAAAGACGAGGCGTTAATACAGGTTACATTGTATTATATTTTTATGTTGGTGTTATTTGCCTTCGGAAGATTTACTTCATTTTATATCGCAAACTATCCCATCTCCCGGAATGAAAAGTATCTATGTCTATTTTCAGTACTCAGACAGATCGAGTTACTATCTTATTGGATTTTTATATCCATAAATTTGAGAAATTATTGGTTTCCCATACAAATTTTGTCCCTTATTTCAACTCGTTCTAGTGTTATTTATATATCCCAAAAACCAAAAACTACAAAGAACTACAAAAACTAGCAAAACTATCAAAACAACCATAACTACCAAAACTGCAAAAATACCACAACCACCAAAACTGCAACAACTACCAAAACTACCAAAACGATCACATTGGCCAAAATAAACAAAATTATGAAAATGGCTAATAAAAACCTATCATATTTTCTGGGATAACCTTTACATAAATCTATCCCAAAATTTATATTATAATCTAGGATGAAAAGTATCCCTTGTCCACCCTCGGCATCGAATACACACACACACATATATATATTGTAACGAGCGTGGGACTCAAATTAAAATGCAGTTGGAATTATTATAGAGTTTATTAGAACTATACAAACACGTGTAACACAGGTACAAATATAACCGAATACAACAAGTCCAAACGCAATGAATAAGGTCGTAATTCAACAAAACGCGCAACGTTCGTCACTATTAGATTCACGATTGTAGTACACACGTCTCGCTTTGATCGTGGTTCTCGCTCGAGTGCCCCCTTTCCCCATCAGGCCATCGTTTTATACTGCACAAATGCAGCTACGCCCGTCCGGCAACGTAGACCGAATTTCCTAGAATCACCTTGTGCTTAATCCGTAACACCTGGCTAATGATACTTGCATAGAGCCATAAACGAGTACAATAGGCTCTTCTCCACAATAACTAGAAACGTATGCCAATAAATAAGTAAACATAAGAAGACGATCATAAAAGAATTACAATTAGTTCTAACGCCGAGAGCTAATAAAATGTGTTTTTACAGATATACAGGTGGCATTTGTCTTTGTCGAAGACTAAGTTGTAACAATATATATACTGAGTTTCAAATGGGTCCAGTAGTTTTTCCGTGAAAACGTAACAGACAGACAGCGTTACTTTCTCATTTATAATATTAATAATAGGGTTTTGACCAAACACGAGAAGTTTGCGTGTTTATTATCTTCACGGCCTTGAAAATGAACGAATTATCATGAAATTTGACCTGTATGATATTGATACACATACAGTAGATTACTTTTATTCGGGAAAATCCCTATTCATATTATAAATAGTTTATATTTTGAGTGAATCCACGGAGAATTCTCTATTTTCTTTTCGATGTCCAAATGTTTGTGTACGTTCGCGTTAGACTATGGTTATGCCTGATGTAAGCGAATATATTATAGTCTTGGATGGATAACTTTTACCTAGAAAGTTATATATCTATACTATTCTAAACTAGAGTTTACTCCGCGGCTGCGCCGCGGATCAACCCCTAGGGCGCGCTTCTTGTTTAGACCAGGTGTTAATACAGGTTATATTGTACAATTTTTTTATGTTAGTGTTATTTGCACCCGGAAGATTAATTTCATTTTATATCGCAAACTATCCTATCCCCCGGCATGAAAAGTATTTATGTCTATTTTCGGTATTAAAACTACAATTAACCAAAATTACAGCAAAACCGATCCAGTATTCCTAGTAGTTTTCCGTGAAAGCTTAACAGAAAGACATATCGAGTTACTATCGCATTTTTTATAGACGATGAATTTTTATAGCTATAAACTTGAAAAATTATTGGTCTCACCCAAACTTTCATCCTCTATTCAAACCGTCCTAGTTAACTACATAAATGACAAAATGGACTAAGGAGACTAAGAGGAGTAAGAGGACTAAGAGGAGGAGGAGTAAGAGGACTAAGAGGACTAAGAGGAGTAAGAGGAATAAGAGGACTAAGAGGACTAAAGAGACTAAGATGACTAAAAGGACTAAGATGACTAAAATGACCAAAATGACAAAATGGCAAATCACAAACAAACCCATCCCACTTTTTGGGATAACCTTTACATAAATCTATCCCGTTATCCGGGATAAAAAGTATCCCTTGTCCACCCTCGGTATTAAAATTACATATATACCGAATTTCAGCTAAATCGGTCCAGTAGTTTTTTCTTAAAAGCATAACAAACAGAGACAAATTTATTTTTATCCCGAAAACTATCCCATTTTCCGGGATAAAAATATCCTATGTTCATCCTACATATATACTGAGTTTCAGCTAAGTCGATCCAGTAGCTTTTCCGTGAAAACGGAACAGACAGACAGAGCTACTTTCGCATTTATAATATTAATAATAGGAATAACTACTATATACTAGCGGACGAAGAAGACTTCGTCTTGCCATAAAAAAAATTTAGAACCGAACAAAGTGCCACCTCCCGTGTTCCATTTTGAATGTACACAAACCACCTCGGGACCCACTTGAAAACGCAAAAAAATCATCAAAATCTGCACTCCAACTGTTTAGAAGGAGTTCATCAATCAATCAATCAATCAATAACTCTTTATTGTGCACCAATACAAAAAAAAAACTTACAGACTAAAACTATATATAAACTATTCATATATATTCATAGCCTATTACCTACCTTCCTCGATAAATGGGCTATCTAACACTGAAAGAATTTTTCAAATCAGACTAGTAGTTCCTGAGATTAGCGCGTTCAATCAAACAAACAAATAAACAAACAAACTTCAGCTTTATATATTAGTATAAGATATACCTAAGATATTTGATATAACACGTTGACGTTTCAAAAATCTCTACTACTAATATTTGTTCAATCAAATTTAGGTTCGCAAAGGAACACAAAGGTCCCTTTAGCAGACAGCGAGACAGAGGAGCCGTTGAAACCGTACAATAATCTGTGATCCCCACACATAAAGTTACACTTGAGACCCAAAGAGGTCGCGTCACAAAAGCGTCGTAATTGGCCCGTTCTTTTTCTACTTCCCTGAAGCATTCAGAGCCAATGAAACGTGTGCATTTAAATGACGTTCCAGCTTTGTGGGGTCACACTAAAGTTGTTCGTGAAACCGCCGAGGCTACTACTTTTGTTTAGCCCGCGCCGAAGCCTGGGGGCTACTAAAAGAACCTTCTCTTTGCTTGTTACGAAATCATTAGTCATGCTTATTTGAATGTTATAGTAGTGTAACTTGATTAAGCTCTATAATAAAGTCACTCTCATATCACTTTTTAAAATATAAATCATATTCCGTGAGCTCAATCAATATTTATTTTATGTTTTATTTGTTTCCATGAATCACATGAAATCCGTAAAATATAAATAAATATTTTAAGTTGTTTAAATATTTTTCCTACTAATTAACATTAAAATAAAGGCTATTTTAGAGTTTCATAAGGCAATGGGAAAATATCCTTAAAGTTTCTTCATGACGTCCTATCTTTTGACTGTCTGTCTATGTTATGGCAATTTTACTGAGAGACTACACACTTTATATAGATGAAATTTAAAGGAAAACTGTTTTCTTTAACTATACAATGAGTGAGTGATTACAAAAATAAGGGTTGAAGAAATCAGTGAATATTACTTTTATTTAAGTCAATAGTCTATTAGTACCTTTATGATAGCTCGGAAAAAATCAATGTCATCGGAATTTTAAACAGCTTGTAGATTTTTCAAAATCTATACATATAATAAAACTGTAGAGGTCGAATTTCTGTACAATGAAAAAATATCCTAAAAACCGAGTTAGGGGGATGTAAGAAGTGAAATAGAACTAATTTAGATATTTTTTTAATTTTATGTTTCTCCGTTTGTCTGTTTGTACCGGCTAATCTCCGAAACGATTGGACCGATTTAAATGAAATTATGTATGGTGGTAGCTTTTGATCCCGAAAAATTAAAGAGTTCCCGTGGGATAGTTAAAAAAACCGCACCACGCGGACGAAGTCGCGGGCATCAGCTAGTGTTAAATATTTTTGAAATATGATACATATCAAATGATATATATCATGTACCTACATGTATTATAATAATAATATTTTTGGCAAAACGTTTGAAGATTCCTAGTCCCAGTGGAACCTTTCCCAGTGCGTGGTCCGACATACATTTATATTTACTAATTTTACATGTATTTACAATTGTACAATAGAATAGAATAGAGTAATTTATTGCCAAAAATGTATGTACAGTATAAGGTCTTATGTTATTGTAGTATCGATACATTTGCCTCATTAGGCATGCAATATTAAAATTTTACAATATCAAGTTAAAATAAATTATAAAAATATTATCGAAATGCCAATATCATACAATAACAATCATCATAAGCAATAATAGAAATTATAATTATATTGTTACGAGTTGCAGGACTCTAATTAAAATGCCGTTGGAATTATTATAGAGTTTATTTTATTAGAATTACACAAACACGTACAGTTATATTTGTACCTGTGTTGTAAACAGGTACAAATATAACTGGACACAACTTGCAAACGTAATGCGCGAGATCGTAATTCCATAAAACGCGCAAAGTCCGTCACTAAATAGATTACCGCATGGGGTATACACGTCTTGCTTCGCTCGTGGTTATCGCTAGATTGCCGATCTCTCCATTGGGCCATTGCTTACTGCACCCATACAATATAGTTGCCCGATCGCGTAGACCGAATTTCTTAGAATCTGTTCGACACACCTGGCTAATGACTGCCATAAAAGATTACAATACACAATGGGCTGTTTTCTAATTACATATTTTAAACACAAAGTAAATGAAGTCCAAATGCGGAAAGGTAATAAAGTGTGCTTTTATGGTATGCAGGTGTGAATCTACTTTTGTCGGCGTGTAGGTCGTAACAATATTATAGTTATGTCCTGTTTATTTTTATAATATAAGATTTTATTTGTCACGTCTTTTCTTTGTCATTTATATATTCATTTACTGTATAGTAACTTTTATTAGTCAAAGTTGTCTTTAAAAACGTTTTAAATGGTAATAGGGGCTGTGCAATGTACATACGTGTTATGTAGTTACTTTAATTGAAAAACGAATAAGTGATATCTGGCCAATAGTCTGGTGGCCCAAGTGATAGTGATTACCGTCGCTTATGTACAGTTGCAACACCAGAGATGTTACCAACGCGCTGAAGACTCCGAAGGAATATTATGCAGCCTTAAAAAAAACAGCATATTGTAGCGCTAAGGCAAAACCGCAGCTGGGAGCTCTTCCAAATCCGGTATGCAAAAGAAAAGTTCTTGAGAACCGTTGCTTATGAGCCAAGCAAGTATAATTTAAATGATTCGTAAAAACAAGTGACTGTTGAATATGTAACAACCGCGAAAATGTACGCCCTGCTTTTATGAACAATTTGTTTCAGCCTTTGATCTTCGATTTTTAAAATGATTTTTATATTTCGTCTTGTAGCACGTACCACAAAAGATATTATTTACGTAACTACACATTCCTCCGCTCTCCTATTGAATCGAGCCCCCCTCGCCTTCTCCCATTCATTCTTTCAGCTTTTGTAGGAACGCTCAGGCTTTTTGTAACAATACCGCCGTTCTGAATAGTAACTGTCGAAATATTGTTAAGCACGATGACATCTCTCAGACAGTTGGCTGTTTTAATAAGTGAGACGGGAGCTTTTGTTATATTCGCTATTGCCCTAATTTTTACCACTTAGCTGCGTCCGCGATTTCGTTTGTGCGGAACTTTATATTAATATTATTGTGAACCTTGCGAATTATACTCTACGTTTCTTATTGGGAGTTTATTTTTCTTTCATATGATGTGAAAACAGTTAAACAAGCTTCATTTAAACCTCCTGATACCTGACGTTGGCACAGGAGAAATAAACCACCCGTACATTATAAATATATAATTTTCTGTATATTATTTAGAAAGCCAAAAACAATTGGTAATTTATGTACACTTACTTTACTTTGCTATATACCTATAGCAAACTTTATACAATTTATGGCAGGAAAAGGTAAATATAAGATAATATTTTTCAAGCGATTTATAAACATCAAAACAGGATTTTGATAAATTTTCTAAACAAGAAAAATGTAAACTATCGTACAAAAATAGTTTACTTATATTTTGCTTTTTTAACATTACCTTAAATAGCTTACTTAATACTAACATTTGATAAAAATATTCCTCAGGAACTTGAAAGACGTTATAAATTTTGATTTACATTTATCATCATATACAAGGACATTGTAATATCCTATAAGGTCTTTGATCTTATAGATAAGACTGCGCACAATATCACGAATAGAACAAGATAACATTATATTTTCTTACGTTTTCGCGACTAGTATAAGTACATAATAAAACTACGTTTTAACAGTTTTAAGCGCGGTAATTATTTTTTTTTATAACCACGTTTCGGCCACTTTTCAGTAGCCGTGATCACTTTGGACATAAGAACTTTAAGAATACTCATTGACACTTGACATCTTTGTCTTCCGTGATCACGGCTACTAAAAAATGGCCGAAACGTCAGAATAATAAAAATCAAATAAATTACCGCGCTTAAAATCGTTAAAATGTGGTTTTATAAAGATAACATTGCCAAACTGCCGGGAACCCTACCTATTGAACTTTGATCTAGTCTCAGTATTCTTTAATACCTACAATCCCAAGGGATTTTTAAGTAATAAAGTGGATTTAGTAATAGTAGATTGTTACACGAGAGGTGAAAGTGACCTATTTAGGCCTAGATGATTTGACGCACGAGCTTAGTGAGGGGCTAATAGTTCGAGGGCCTAAATAGGCCTTTCACCCGAGGTTAACACTCTGCTGTTCATTTCAAATATGAGGAAAGTAAATAACAACTGATTAGTTAAACAAACAACTACTTCTCTAATTCAATCAGACGTTAAATCCGTATCTAAGTATTATGAACTCATTTAATATGTCACTTTGAAACGTCAAGCCAGTTTCTTTTTTTTCTGGCATTCTACCAGGCAGTATTTTTTGTCATTGATGGTAGTAAATATTTAGCTCAAATTTGTGTAAATTAAATAATAATTCAGTGAAAAGTAATTTATTAGTGGGTATAAAATGATGTTATAAAATTGTTGATATTTGTTTTATTCCTTTTTGTGTCGCGATTTAACAGTGACTGTAAAAAAGTTGGGACATGAGTCGCATGCATTATTATCTATGGTTCGCATAGTTTTTAAATTTATTGACAGCAAGGAAAATCGTTTCCCAGGGACGAAAAGTACTATTTTCATCCCTGTGATCAGGCAACTCTAAGCTTAGTTTCAGAATATGAAAAATGAACAATCAATTTCCGTAATAGGAAACATGCACGTATACGTATTATTTTTAGTAATTTATTCACATTAGTAAGTAGCCGTAAAATATTACATTTAGTATCAAAATAAATACTCTAAACTTCAATCAAAATAGGGACATATAAACGTTACTATTTTTGGTCGTGACGTCCAAATTAAATCAGTGCTGACGTCACACGAAAATACTTGTAATTTTGTTAACTATAAAAATACCTAACAAATATTTTCGCTGATAATATTATGAATGTGGACCGTGAAGTCGCGATTCAGTTAGTCCGATTGGCGATTTTAAATTTCCCGTCTATTTAAAGTCAAATACATTAATTAATAAAAATCGAATAAAAATTCCAGACCTATGGTACATGCTTAGTGCTGGAGCCGCATCTGCTATAATGTTACAGTTATAAGCCGTTTCACGTAGATGTGACGATGGATGTAATGCGTTATTTGACTTATTTGTGATGCGATATTTTTTAAAATCTTAATGACGTTACGTATTGTCAGATAACGTATGTACTCGTGTATACACTAATGTGGCTATTCGTTATCAGCGTTATTTTGAACTATAAATAAGTCGCATTGGCCCACATTCAATGACTCTAACATTATTCTAGAAGAGGCCCCCACCTTTAGAATTATATCTATATTCCCATTAACTACAATCTATGTAAAACCAAACAGTGAATTTAATAATAAACATAAAACACTTTTAAAAGCATTTTATTTTCTTCTATGCATCGAGGTTTTATGATTTGTCCATTGATCGTGCGTAATTAACCGAGAATTGTGTCCGAAGCTTTAGAAAAACTTTTCATGAAATTTTCAGCTGAGTAACTCAATTTCGCGATTACATTGTTGGTCCCATCGATAATATACATAAAAGTGGAGTATTAAAGTAAACAATGGTTAGGTAGGTACGATGGGGGCCCTTGGAGGGGCCGATCGGTATTTGGTGCTCGCATTGTCGTTGAATAACTTTTGTCCCTATTGTGTTGCTGAAAGTACAGCCACAAAGACTCCACGGCGTGGAACATAAACCGAAATTCATCAGAACACCGATTGTTCGTTTCTTAATGGTGTTTGCGATGGATTTAGTCATGTACGAGGTATGTACTCTTCAACTGCTTATTGATATCTTATTAGATAAACGCATTTGTATGAGAGTCATGTCGAGTATGATAGCCTATTATAATTGCAAATGTGAGTTTACTGGAACGAAGTCCCTTATCGCACGTTATTCGGTGGATGGCTAGAGGCAAAAAGTGTAACAACGGAGAAATGCTGACCGCTGTATATTATTATACAATTTCGGTCTTTAATGCAATGAAATAATATCTAAAATCTGTCATAATATTATAAAATTGTAAAAGTGTACTCTTTTGTTTTCTAGACTTTTGTGATTGTTCGGGATTCACATGAAAACTACTGGGCCGATTTCGATGGGGTTTTCGTTACTCGATAGAAAATTATCAGGAATGAATTCTACGGTACTTTTTACCCCGGTAATCCCGCGGGAATTTTCCTGGGAGTGATTTAAAGTAGCCACAGTGAAAAATAAATCTGATTCCAATGCAATTTTTTCACTGTGATTTTTTCTATGTTTATTTGACATCTTTAGTAGAATAGTTTTTATCTTTTTAACCTGAGGCGGCTCTAGCTCATGTAGCGCCCATATGCAATCAACAAGCGCACGGTCAAAATGGAATAATTACAGTTATATTTTCACCAGTGAATTGAAGCAATTCAATTCAGGTGCAGTTTTAAATGATGTCGGGAAGCAATAGCGACACTTTCAGAACAAAAACTCTCATATAAACCGTGCTAAAATAGCATTTGCAAAGATTTTGTTGTTTCATTTACTCCTAAGTTGGCCTATACTGATAAGCAAGACAAAGATATGTTAATTAAGCATTCTTTTATCTTTACTTCTATCTATGAGAATTTTTGTACTCTTCTTTCAGGAGAAATACTGAATATGCAGAAGATCGCAAGGATAGAAAAAAAGCGGAGCTAGTGGCGCTTTAGTTGCGTATATTTTGACGTTGCCATTGCAATTCACTGACAAACACGTCATAATGTAGCAACCTGTTATTGCATAACTTCAGAAGTAACGTAATAACACAGGTTCCTATGACAACGCGTTTGTTCAGGGTGGTATAATTTAAACTCTACGTTAATAGTGTTATTAATAAATATATCTAGAAAAACTTCAGTCCTTGGGGCTCAACGGTTAATGGAATCACGTCTTATTCTAATAACAACGATTCGAATCCTGGCAAAAACAACATGTACTGCTTAGGTTTTTTTTATTGCAGAAGCACTGCAGACAGGCTGACGGTCCAACTGTGATGGAAAGTGGTTACCGTCGCCTATAAACATTAGCAATACCAGAGGTGCTGGCAATGCGCTGCCGGCCTTAAAGGAGAAACTGGAACCTGGCCACTGATGCCGGAAAATAACTCAGAGTTGTTATGGCGGCTTACTCTAGACTAGTGGTGGTAGTCATCCAGTCGGGCAAATGCCCGCCCTACCACCTGGCTGTGGGTTGTTTTGTCGTCTCATAGGATTGGCCGCCCGGCCGCAGGAATTACCATTCTTTTTCCGTTCCTGTATTAGGTACTTTTTCAGGCATATTGAAAGAATAACGGAGAAGGATGAACAGGCAGACCCCTGTCACAGACGGCGAAGAGGGGTTCGCAAGCGGCGTTTTGCTTATCTCCTCCCGATAACGTAGTGGGACTACGGGGGTCGGGGGTCTCTCCCGGCGAGCCACATCCAGTGCCGTGGGGTGTTCTGGTCCCAGGAACACCCTCTTTGTCGGCTTGCATCGAGATGTTACGGCAGTCATACCTGTGATTACGATCCCGTAGCGCCTCATATAATGCGGAGGGACGCTGGAAGATTTAGTGGGTAGTCCTGCGGTCGGTGGTTGCAAGTTTTAATTGACTAGACGCTTGTGTGTAACACCGGCAGTCGCACACCCCTTGGAGATTCCCCTGGGGCTTGAAGATATGTGCAAAGGCATTCCCCCAGCATTAACAAAAAAAGGCATATTGTTCCAATTGCCACGTGTAGGTTAAGGAAAAAGTCATGCAAATGCATTTATACCTGGAGAACACCGAGATGTTTGAAACCCGCCAATCTGCTTATACAAGCGTGGTGGTTTGCCTTAAAAAGGGGGTTGGAGAGTTGAGTCCAGCACAAGATTAACTACGGTTGTAATCGACGTACAAGTTATGTCGGTGACTTTGTTTGCGTACATTTTAATCAATTATCTCAAGTAAACCATTTTCTCTCCACATAAAAGTAGCCTGTGTTGACTTTTGGTACTAGGTATTTCTTTTAAAATTAGTTTAATAATTCCATTTAGTACTAAATATGTTAACAACGTGTTGCCTGCTGCTGCGGTAAAACTTCGGCTGTTCATATCATTCACGCTAATTTCATATCTCTAAGCTCGGCATTACACCTGTGAGTTTTGCTTACTCAATAAGCTTCTAATCCCTTTCATAATTTTACAGCTGATTCTGGTAATGACAAATCGTAGTTCGCGTTCCGCCTTAAAAATACGATAAAAACTTACAGGTGTAGTCCGGATTAAATTACCTACCCAGGAGGGATGTTTTTGGTTGCGCTGAGGAACACCTCTTTGTAAATTCTCCCTCCCCATCATCGCCATCAAGAAAAATAACAAAGTTTAAATAAAGAATGCGCAAACAAGAGAAACACTCACATCGTGTCAGTGCTGTCACAGCAATATATAGTTGGAACACGAACTAAAAAAAAATCACTTTTAATTTAATAAAAATAACTTTTATACGCCTTAGTCAAATCCTAGTGAAGTGTGTGAACGCCCGGGGTACGATTACAGCGGCGGTGGACTGGTGGCGAGGTAAGTTATTCTTCCTTTGTTTCTTCTTCCACGTCCTTTGCCTTCTCCCGCCCATCGCCTCGCGCCGGCAGTTTTTAAAAACCTTTGCGTTCGCGAACGGCTCAATCGGGACAGTTCTCCGCAACACTGTCATAATACTACTACTAATATCATAGATTATCGCTAATTACTATTTAGCAATAATCTATGATATTAGTAGTAGTATTATGACAGTGTTGCGAGGAACTGTTCCGAATGGTACTTACTTATGTATGTAGGTACTAATATTGGCGTCTGTTCATAAACTGTTATAACAATGTATTCAATGCCTATTCAAATGCAACAGATTTGATAATGATCGATCTGATCGTATATAAATGTATAATGTTTGTATGTTTAATGGAGAAGTGTTGTTATTGTAAGAAGCAATTAGTTGCTTCACATCTATACTATCTATATTATCTTGATATATAAAAATGAATGTTTGTCTGTATGTCCTTTAAAGAATCGTAAACGATAAATTTGATCGTGTGATGTTATTTAGCAAAGTTGTTGTGCATGAGCCAAAGAAGGTTTCTGAGTTGGTTCACAATTGGACCCGGTAGGTGGTGCTGCTGTCGGCATATCGATTGAAGCTTTTCCGGGCAGGACGACGTCTGCCGTCATAGCTAGTAATATTATAAATGCGAAAGTTTGGATGATGTTTGTTGCTTCATCACGCCAGAACCGCTGAACGGATCTGGATGAAAATTGGCACAAAGATAGATTATAGTCTGGAATAGCACATATATTTACTATTTGTCCCGGGAAAATGCACAGTTGCCGTGGGATGACTCTGTCTGTAAATGATGTACATTAACATGATGTAAATGTACATTAACGCGAGCGAAGCCGCTGGCAAAAGCTAGGAAATAGATGATGCAGATATTTACTTAATATTTTGACATATAAAGTTTTAGGTGAAGAGATTTTTAATCTCAACAGGTCTTAATAAGTGTTAGGTCGTATTGATGTATTTGCCAATATTGAAATATTAATAAAGCAGAGAACATGGCTCACCGCTCGTAACCTGGCAGCCATACGTAAATAAGTCGCCTGTCGTTATTATTTTACGGTATGTTGGTAGGCCCACGCAGTGCGTGGCGAGTGCCAGTCCATTTTATCCACACACTGCGACGGACAGTCCCTGCAGCCTCTTCTATAGTCGCAGCTAGCACATCATTTAAACAGCCCAGTTCTTTTGTTTTAATTTTCTATATCCGTGCAAGAGCCGAGAAAGAATACAATTTCCTGCGGCCGGACGGCTATCATAATAGGCGATGAAGCAACCCACAGCCAAGTGGTAGGTATTTGCCCGTCTGGATGGCTATCATCCCTTGTCTAGAGTATGCCGCCACAATAACCTTGAGTTGTGTTCCGGCATTAGCAGGTAGTCTCCAGTCTCTCTTTAGAGAGTGGTATGGACATTGGTAGCACATTTGGTGTTACAAATGTCCATATGCAATTGAAAAAGCTGAATTTCATTAGTGTTCAAGCTCCTTCCCTAATTCATGTTCTAAATTAAAAATTTATTAACACGAATTAACGTAGATATAAGTTTTACTCTTTACCAACTAACAATAGTAAATGTTCTACAAAGCTGTCTCGTCTCTCCTAGAGTTGTGATCGCGAGAGAGGGCGATACCGCGATTATCTGTAGCCCATTGTTGGCTATCTCTTTGTGCGACACTATATTATCGGTATGTCATTATTTCAATACATGTACAATCAACACTATTGTAAATTTGGTTATGATGATTATCTAAATTATTATTGTAAATGCAGTTTTGATGGAAAGGTTGGTGTATTTGCTACCATCGTGACATAATGTCAAGGTGTTTATATAGTGTCGTACTATATTTTAGCCAATTGCACTATACATTATTAAAAAATAAGACAGTACAAAATCTATACTATAATAAATCTGTAAATGGTTCAAGTTTGTACAAATCGTTTAAAAATATAAAAAAAATAAGGAGGGATAATTCGGACCAGGAGATTTCGAAAATGCATTTTTTAGAATTTTTGTCTGTCTGTCAGAGCATCACGTGAAAACTATTGAACGGATTTAACTCGATAAACTCGATATAGAGCTAGTTTATATCCCGGGGCGTAACTTATGATACTTTTTATTCCGATAAATGACGTGACTTCCGTGGGATAGACGAAAATAGCGCAAAAGAAGGCGCTGCGATCATATATTTTTTGGAAACTACTGAACGTATATGAATGAGACTCGACATAGTGCTGGCTTATAACCCGAGTTAACACTTAGGATACGTTTTATCCCTATAAATGATGTCGTTTCCATAAAATAGAAAAACTAGCTAAACAGATAGCGCTGAAATCGCTTTTTTCAATTCACTAACGAATACTTCGTCATTAGAAACAAGTCACTCATTGTATTACTTCAAATCAAGTTGGCTTCGACTCATCTCTATGTTTTGCTGGGCAACTGTTTAGACTATAAATATAGACTTAGTTTCTTCCTTATTGTAGTGAATTGAACTAGAAACAAGAACTTTTTCGGTCTAATATATTGTTACGACTTAGTCAAAATTCCACGGCCATAAAACACGGTTTATGACCTGCCCGCAGGTGGACTTCTTTTGTTTACTTTGTGTTTAATATTTGTAATTAGAAAAGCCGCCTATTGTGTATTGTAATCCTTTAAGGTAGTCAGTAGCCAGGTGTGATTCTAGGAAACCATTGTTTACCCGGTCGTGACATATTGTAAGCTGAGTATAAAGGGATGCCTGAACGGAGAGATGGGCAGTCAAGCGACGATTACGATACGAGCTAGACGTGTACATTCGATAAGCGATATAGTGACGGATTTTGCGACCGGTTATATTCGTACCTGTGTTATACGTGTTTGTATAGTTCTAATAAATTCAATAGTAATTCCAACTGCATTTTAATTTGAGTGCCGTAACTCTTAACATTATACAAAAAAACCTAATATAGTTTTTATGTGAGTAACATATAACTACTTACTACCTGGACTGGATGGCTACCACCCCTGGTCTACAGTGTGTCGCCATAACAACCTTGAGTGGTGTTTCGGCATTAGTGACCAGGTTCCAGTCTCCCTTAAGAAAGCAGCAGTGCATTTGTAGCACCTTTGGTGTTGCAAATGTCCATAGGTGATGTTAACCGCTTTCCATCAAGTGGGCCATCTGCCTGTCTGCTGAACTCCTACAATAAAAAAAACCTAGGGTTTTTCACGCGGCGTAGTCCCGGGTAAAACTATAGTGTACTATGTTTTCATCGCTAATTCTACTGTCGCGTTTTTTGTTCAGATTCTTATCATTATTTTAAAAATAATAGACATTTGCTGACCAGAAAATAATAGTAACTCAAGGAAAATTCAATAAGGAAATAAATGAAATATAAAAAAATATGAAAAACAAATGTGTACCAATTTTTGTCCCTAAATTACGCAAAATTATTTTTATAATTAAAAACAAAATTACTATATCTTCTGTAAAAAAAGGTGGCAATCTTAATATGGACAAAAACTGATTATTAAAAAATGTAACTCTATTCCTACTGTTTACCAGAGAGGTGTACAATTTATTCCTTTCGCTTTTTTAAATGTATAGAAACACAGCTAAAACTTCAACCAATCAAAAAAACAAATTATAATAGTTAAAATTTCAATTTAATATTATTTTTAGATTATTAGAACTAAATAGGTTTCTATACATACGTAATAAATATCTGCCATTGTCTAAAATACTCTAAAATAGGAGACAGAAAGAAGACTGAGAATAAACCATTGTAATAATCATATATTGTAGACAAAGAGAACAGATGTTATATAAGGTACGTATTGTAGTGAAAACATAACATAAAAGGAAACCAATATTCAAGTACAGGTATGTTTTGTCGCTAGTAGTACTTTTTACTTTTTAAAATGGAAAATCAAGATATAAAGTAAGGGACTAAACGCTGAAGGACTGCCATCCTCTTTGTATCAACTACAATGAGCTATCCTCGAGCTTGGGATACGCTTCAAGTATAGTAGCTGCAGCGATAAATTGTGTGAGATATGTACACTGTGACATATTTCAAATTTATTTGATACTAATATTATATCAAAAAATTACCTATTCTGATTGAAAATATCACAAGCTATAAGAAAACGGTTAATAAAAACTTACATTTAGAGCATCGCTTTGTACGAATCTGAAGCATGGACGACGACAAAAATGGATCGAAAAAGGCTAGAGGCATTCCAAATGTCGTGTTGGAAGCGTATGGAAATAATAAGCTGGAAGGAGAAGAAGACCAATGAAGAAGTGTTAACCATAGTAAAAGAAAGGCGTGTAATTCTAAAAACCATAGAGGAAAGAAGAGGAAGGATGTTTGGAAATTTACTACGATACGCCCTTCTCTGTAAGATAATAGAAAGCAAAGTAGAAGGTAAAAGAGGGCAGGGAAGACCTAAGAGGGCGTTTATCGATCAAATAAAGGAAAGAATAGATAGAGGTCGAGTCGTATAAAGAAGTGAAACAGCTGGTCGAGAATAGAGAGGATTGGAGGAAACTCCACCGATAAGAAATGAACTATTAAATATGATGATGATGATGATGATGATGATGAAGATTATCCATAAAACTTTTAAAGTTTTTTATACAAATCATAAACGAAACCTTCTGGATTTCATTTCCGTCCGTCTTATGACGGATGAGAGTGTAATGCTGATATTAGCCTCTTAAACTAAATTGAATTGGCAAAATAGGCACGAAAATGAAAGGATACGTACGATATACGATTAAATGATTCAAGTTTACTTTTGTATGGATCACTTTGATTGATTCATCGAAATTGAGAGGCAGAAATGATCGGTCTAATAGTGGCTAATACACGCTATTTTTCTCAAAGATTGTTGACTCTGTATGTATCTTTAGCCAGATCAAATTGGGACGGAAGGCACCTTTACCACGCCGTTTATAATGGTGTAGAGATTTTGTGAAAAAAATTAATAGTTACGTTTCATATAACTGACACCTGAGGGAAAATAAATTCAATACACATAAGCGAGGGTCTTGAAAAATCATTACTCAATAACGTAAACTGTTTTCGTTATCATTCTGGTCGCAAATATTTGGAGAGTTGTATCTGTTTTGGTTCGAAGCTGGCATACCTGCAGACGGCCCCCATGCTGGAAAGTGATTACAGTCGCCTACAGACGTGTACTATACTAGGTGCGAAGCCAACGTGTAATACAGATTATTTCATGTCCCCTTTCATAATTATAAGCTGTAATATATAATATAATAGCACATTTGGAAAGACGCGCAAACCCATGTGGAGCATTTTATTATCACTTAACAACTCGATCATTTTAAGTGACATTAATTTAATGAAATCGATAATAGATGGTTTTGAAATAGATAGCTTTCAGTTGTTTAAGACGCGAATTATAATTTGTATTTGGAATCTTCAATTCACAGAGTACGTTAATATAATAGGAGCTTAAATTATAATTATTACTATTTAAGCAAGCATTCATCGGCGACATATACATAATATATGTAGGTATATTTTTTGAGACTTGGATATAGTAATGTGAATTAAATAAAATTATTTTTTTATTAGTAATAACTTTTTTTGTTGTTGCTTAGTTTTTACATATGTATTACAAGTAGTTACGCCACATAAAACAATATATAAAAACCCAAAAATAATAAAACATAATAATCTGTAATTTGATACAATTATATTGATTGACTCTTTACCCGCCACAGTTTTTAAATTGTACACCTTCCGCCGCTATCCTGAAAGAAACAAAATTACTTGCTATTCAACTGCTTTGAATGTAAATTATAATTTAAGGGCTAAAGGCAATTGATATTTCCTTTGATATTTTGTATAATGAATCGCTATAGACATTCTCAAATTATGTATCAATTCAATGTTTGTATATAATGTATCAGTATAAAATATGGGTTATATTTTGATTAATTTATGGTGTTTATAGCTTAACTGATGAATACTAATAATAATGATCATCTCAACGCTAAATCCTGGTTGCGTTTGGAGTCAACTCAGACTTTTTTATTATATGTTTTTAAAACATTGTAACCTTCTTGGTTTCATGAATGTTGTATATTAAGTATCATAATCGTCATAATTATAATGAGTTCGATAATTTGTTATTTAACTTATTTACTGTTTGTCATCACTATCTTAGCCTTATTTCTCGCTTACGTTCGGAGCATCTACGAGGGTGAATCAAAAAGTTCTTGGAATCAATATTAAAAAATTCAAAAATTTAGACAATAATATTTTATTTTGCTACATAATTTCCCTTCAATCCATTAGAATCAATTTAGAATAAAGCGTTTCTAACTTCATTATTACTTGAGAAAAACAAATGTTTTCTCGAGTCTTGAAAAACTCCTCTACGGCATCCATAACCGTGTCATTATCGTGAAATTTAGTTCCACGAATTTCCACTGTTAATTTTGGGAATAAGTGAAAATCACTTGGGGCTAAGTCTAGAGAATATATTGGGTGGTCAAAAAGATTGAAGCCAGTACAGCGGATTGCGTTGAGCGCAACTTCCGTTCGATGAGCGGGAGCGTTCTCGTGAAGAAACGACACGTCCAACGACAGTTTTCCACGTTTTTCTTTAATCTTTTCACGTCCTTTCGGATTTCATAATAGAGTCCAGTAATCGTCTGGCCTTTTGGCATGTAATCAATAAAAAGGATTCCTTCACTATCCCAGCAACTCGAAATTTCTTAATGGATGGAGAGGTGGTTGTTTTCAAGAAATGCTTTGTCTCTTAGTTTCAAGATCGAAATAGTGGACCCACGTTTCATCCATGGTGACAAGGCACGGCAAAAAATTATCCGAATCACGCTGGAACATTTCGAGATTACGCTTAGAAATTTCCAAACATCGCTTTTTCTTTTCGTCGGCTAACATTCGTGGAACCCCATCTTGCCGACACTTTTTTTAACCACAGTGAATCATAATAAAACTACGTTTTAACGGTTTTAAGCACGGTAATTTATTTGATTTTTGTTATTTCGATGTTTTGGCGACTTTTCAGTGGCCGTGATCACGGAAGGCAAAGATGTCAAGTGTCAACAAGTATTGTTAAAGTTTTAGTTAGCCTGCCGCCAACTTGTTTATTTTAATTTTGTTTATTATTTACTCTATGGGAGCCTAATCTAATTTACCACCCCTTTGCAACATGTTATGGCTTAAAGAGAACTAAACAAGTTGGCGGTAGGCTAAATAAAACTTTAACAATACTCGTTGATACTTGACATCTTTGTCTTCCGTGATTACGGTCACTGAAAAGTGGCCGAAACGTCAGAATAACAATAATCAAATAAACTACCGCGCCTAAAACCGTTAAAACGTAGTTTTATTATGTATACAAGTCGCGAAAACTTAAGAAAATATTACCCAGTGAATCAACTAAAATGGATTAAACTCTATCAAAACATATCGTTAGAATCTCAGCTACATGTTTTATAGTTATTCTTCTGTGTTCCAAAACCAGATTCTCAATCTTTTTAACATTTTCTTCCGTAACAGAGGTTGAAGGCCGCCCAGAAAGGGGGCCAACTTTACAGCTTACCGTAGAATAGAGTATAGCATCACCCCTAATATCTGCTGAATGTCTAAAAAATTTCTGAACTGACAGAAACAAATGATAGTTGCTTAAATATTGTGTGATTGATACACTTTAATTTGAATATCGAATTTCTCCCAAAAAGATTTTATATTTTATAGAACTTTTTGATTCATCTAGGTACTATGGACACCGGAGTTCACTTTTCTATTTATTATTCTTCACTTCGAACGACCTTCCGTATATATTGGCTGTTGGCTAGAACATGACGCCTTGCAACGTCTCATCATCACCTGAGGGTTACATACCGGTTACGTTCGAAGCGTTAGGTCCGATATCCAGTTCCAGTATCCTACTTTTTCTTCTCCACTTTGAGCGATCTTCGGTATCCCACGTTTTGAGATTAGTGGTACGCATGCCATCCTTAATAACGAGAGGCTAGCATTTTTTGGGCTTTTCCCTCATCGGGAATTGGCGCAGGCGGCATGGCTAGCCATTTGTTCTCCACATAATTAGCCGGATTCTGTAAATAGTGGCCCTACCAGCGTAAACAACCCTTTTGCAGTTATCTGATACGCACTTGTCCCATTTTATTAAATAACGTTGCTGTTATTGCTTGTTATAGTATACAGGCAGCGGCATTCGAGAGTTAAATAGTATTGACATTAAAGAAGCTGTTTTTCAAATTTAAGTTAAATTATGCGCGTCTTAGATACACGTAATGGTCAAAATCTCATTTAATGAGTAAAGCACATAAAAAAACTTCCAAGGAATTATAATGTATAGAGGGCTATCTATCTTCGCGACTATCTTTTTTAACATTAATACAACCCTCACACAAAAAGCTAAATCACCATAGGGCTGACAACAATTGTAATGAAGCATTCCTATTATTCATAGCCATATTAACTTAATGCGATTCAATATTGCTATTCATGATAAAACGTAGGGGTGCTAGTCGATGGACAATCAACAATGAAATGTGTTGAGTATTTCCTTGGTACTGTCTAGGCTAGGCATTGTTTGGCTAATAATATCGTCAGTAGTGGGAGTAATAAAGAACGGTAAGATTGATGCGAAGTTATGACTCAGATTTCTAGATTGTAAGTCAAGCCAATATTAAAACGATTCATTTCTATATTTCAATTTGGGTGAATCAACCTTAGTGCTCTATATAAACTTAAGCTTGAATCATTCCATGTCATTGAATACCTCGTGTCCTTTCAGTTCTGTGGATTTCAACCAAATAGTTTCAATTCAATTTGGTTGATCAGTATGATATCATCATTAGCTAATATTTCTGTACTAAAATAAGTAACTCTATTTGATATGTTTTTATGAGTAAATGGATCTTAATTAAAGGCAAGGAGATGAATAGTCCATTATTGAACCTTCACCAATACAAAATAAACTAATAAACTAGAATTACATAACATAATAATATCTAAATAATTGCGAACATATTGCCACTTCTGCTATAATCTCGTCAAAATCGACGTACACTATCGTCTCAATCGTAAGTTTGCCTGATTTCGGTATTCTGTTAATTCCAACTTTTAAGACTCAAACCCAGCAAAAAACCAACTGCCAGACCTCAAGACACTGTGAGCTTTTTCTGCGTGCACCGGAACACAAACCAACTTTATTGATAATTTATTTTATTTTTCCTTCCAACTATTTTAATATTATATAAAATTATTAGAGCTAGGCATGTTTGCTGAAGAGTTTCTTGCGCGGTTTCTTCTCTTCAAGCCATAACATGTTGCGAAGCGGTAGTAAATTATATTAGACTCCGATAGAGTAAATAATAACCATGAACAAATTTAAAACTAAATAATTAAAATGAACAAGTTGGCGGTAGGCTAAATAAAACTTAACAATACTCATTGACACTTAATATCTTTGTCTTTCGTGATTACGGCCACTGAAAAGTCGTCGAAACGTCGTCGAAACGTTTAATAAAAATCAAATAAATTACCGCGCTTAAAACCGTCAAAACGGAGTTTTATTATGTATACTATTCTCGAAAACTTAAGAAAATATAATATGAAAAGTGTTTAGGTTATTGTTGCTTTTAATAAAAAAAGAAATGCATACGACTTTCAGCGTTAAAGTGGTGTTTTTTTTTTGTAACTAACAATGATTTTATAAACTAATACAATAAAGGAAAACTCATTTATATTGTATCCTACCAAGTAGAATACTGAGCCTAGGTCACCGTCATCTATGGGTAAGGTGCCCAGAAGGCTGGCTACGTTTTTACTTCATTTATCTTTTATCTGTATAATAATAAAATGTATGTATAATATAATAATAAAAATTAATCGTAGAAATGTATGTATGCGCCTTATTTGAGAATAGCTTTACCGATTTTTATGGATTTTTTGTGTGTTTGAGTGGATTTCTAGATGACTTACATTCACAATTGGAACCGGTTGCTGGCGCTGGGATCGGGTTCTAAGATCCTTGTAATCTCCTGGACTGATTTTGATGTTTTTATGTTTCTGTTTGAATTGGTCCCCAAATGGTTTAGATTTACAATTGGAACCGGTAGGAGGCACTAGAATCGGGTCATAGGTTTTTATTTTTTCAGGGCAGAACAACAAGTCGCGGGTTAAAGTATTGTTTACTTGAACAAGATTTACGTCGAGAATACAAGATTTCTTTGACACTTTTCATTATTAACGTGATAAGATCGGTGCCTCAGTATTTTCTTAATCCATATAGAATGTGCAAGGGGTGCCATGTCTAATCTACCATCGCGTGCCATTCAAAACTATACTGTCACATCGACGGGCCTATTGTTTAGGGAATCGATAAAAAACACCATTTGGCCCTTTTCCAACATTACAAAGGCTGATATATTTTATAAGATTACTGCAATTGAGTAAAGTTTCACATATTTAGTTTTGTGTTTTAACAATTTTATTATAGCGTTATCTATATCATGGTTAGGTAATACCGATACCCAAATCTATGCTATAATGAATCAAGTATTTTTATTTATCATCATATCTGTTTTCTGTGGACGGCCCACCTGATGGAAAGCGATTACCGTTGCCTATGGACGTTTGCAACACTAGGTTGACGCCAACGCGTTTCGACCTTTAATAAATTTTATAACGCCTTTTTTAAAGAACCCATACACAACAGATACATATATTATTGAAATGTGCTAAAAGACTCTTCCTTTGATGCCTCACTCGAGTTTTAAATTTCAAATATCGCCTGGCATCTCAATGTCAAATACCTATTTAAATACTATTAATTTCAAGACACAAAAGACTTCTATAGGTATGCCTAAATTCATACTTGTTGCCACCTATGGCTAGAGGAAATAATGATATTTAGGTAATTGAGACACACAGATTGAATTTTTATACTGAGAGAGAGAGAGAGAGAGAGAGATATATATATATATATATATATATATATATATATATATATATATAACACTTTATTGTGCACCATTACAGAAAACACAGAAAGACTTATTGCCTAAAAATATTATAAATGTGTATAATGGGCGGTCTTATCGCTAAGAAGCGATCTTTTCCAGACAACCCGTCGCAGGAATAAAACAGATTCAATTTGTCGAACGTGGTATACATAAATATTATACGATATGCAGTTACTTACATTATATTTTATTTAATAATAAACATATAACTATGTAAAATATTATATAAGTAAGAATTATACTTAATAAACTTATATAAATACACCTATTAATATTAACTACATAAATATATACATATATATGTATATACATAAAAATATCAAATATCACTATATTTTTTCTTGTCGTTCTTAAATATTGTTAGTGATTTAGCTTGTCTAACAGTAACGTAACCGATTTATTTATGACAATATTTCTTTTGCTGCGTTGGCATAAATTTACAGGAGGAACTGATGATGACAATTAAAATATGCTCGAGAGTATTCCAGGGCTTAAAGTACTTATATACCTGAAAAATAATAATTTTCAGAATAAACATTTTCTATCTTTACAAATACAAGACGCTTAGCTTATATTAACATTAACATTCCAGTAAAACGATACAAGAATGTTCCACAAGAGCCACTAAGTAAGGAAATCCGTTAGCAAATAAAATAAACAAAAGTAGTAGCATAGCGCAAATCGTGGGTGGTTTAAGTGAGTTCAAATAGGAAAAAAAGGAAAAGTTGTGGCCTATTGTCAACGGGAATCACTTTGGTACACGCTGGAATGGCCTACCGAAGGTTACGGATGTAATAGAAATACTGGAAATGACTAGCTGATTATAGAAGTGTCTCTACGTAGGATGAAGTATTTTCCATATGGTGTTGCGAACAGATACTAATCCTTTATAGGTGTTTTATTACCCCTTCGAATTTAAATCATCTATTGTTCGCGCTAATGCCTTTGTATGGTTCCCAGTAAGACGGGGGGCGCGCGCGCGCGCTGAGTTAGTTGGGTTTCAACTGCGGTCGAGGCGTTACCTAGTGTACTTTCGGAACGAGTATTTCATAACGACGGACTTGGCGCGATTAATTTTATTAGGATATTCTGCTTTACGGTTTGGACTTGTTGTATTCGGTTGGACTTGTAGGAACTGTGAATTACGTGTGTGTACTTCTAATAAGCTTTGTGATAATTCCAATGGCATTTTGATTCGTATCCCGCATATACGTAATAAAACATTGTATACTTATAAGATACGTTGATCTTCATATCACTAAAGCCGTATTTCCTGACGCTGTAAAAGCCTTTTTTTTGAAGCAGGATGAGCGCTGTAAAAGCCTATAATTCGTACGTGAGATTCGATTCGCAGATTCGCGGCGTATCTACCCAGCTTCGAATGTAAGATTAATCCAACATTTGTGTACGATGATGAAACTGTAGAGATAATCCAATATTTGCCGCCGGACTCTCCCATGTTGATATGCGAATCGTGAGCTATGTGCTGCATATATGTAGTAAGTAGGTATTAGTCATATTAGTAGGTATATAATCTAGTTCGCGTTCCGGCAGGCCGGCGGCGGTGCTCTTGTCAGTAATATCATGTCCTCAAAGTAAATATAATAAATAGGTAATAACTGCATTTTCCTCGCCACGACCCAACATCCCAGATTTGGAGGCACGATTTTTGGATTTGGAGCCAGGCACGATTTGTAGTTCAAAATTAAACGAGTATATGAAAAATATTTTCTACAACATTAAATAGATGTTGTAATATTTTTAGGATAGCCCGGCGTTAAATAAAGCAATAATATCAATTTGGGAATCTTTGAAATTAAAAGTAATAAATATGTACATTACAAATGTATAAGATTTTATTATAGTGTTGTTCTGATTCCATATAGTCTGTATATTTTGGCTCTAAATTTAGAAAAATATCGTTATTAGTAAAATGTTTCTGATTTTTGTCTTAAACTGTAACGGATTATTCCCGTTGATAATTTTAAAATATTGTAAGGATAACATTAGACGGATCAATCAAATTGAATTCATCTGGTTGAAAGACGGAACTGAAAGGACACGGCAGTATTCAATAACATTGAATGGTTCAAATTTATGTTTAAATGAAACAATGGTTGATTTATCCAAATTGAAAACAGAAATGAATCGTATAATATCTGCTTAAGTCGATTTCTTTACTAATGTCTGAGTATAACTGAAATCGAAAGAGGAGCTCATCTAGAGACTGTAATTCTGAGCCTTACAATGTAAATAATGCGCACCGCACCTAGCTTGGGGGAGATGTAGTCGAAAATGTCTGATGCAATTCTGAGGCGTCAAAAATGACATCATAGTACGGTTTTAATTAAAAATATCCCGGTAATTATTTACGATTTCGAATTCTTAAGGTTAGAGATAAACGATATTGGAAAATGAAAAATACTTGAAACTTTAGATTATTCAATGGACTACTATGTTTATTAGACAAAATAAGTTTGGTCAAAGCTAACATGGCTGTAATATTCCTAAAGTAAGATTATTTGAAACCCTGAAACATTTTCTAAGTCCGGCCTTACGCCTAAGAAAGAAAGAGAGATAAAGATAATTATTATTTCCATATGCGACATACACTAAAAAAAATAGAAACAAAAAAGTATATTAAATTATATGTTGCACCTGTAAGTTTTGCTTGTGTTTCTCGTTAATGTCTAAATCTAAACGCGCACAACTATTTACCAATACCGGACATCCTTTCCTAGATGAGTCCGGTACTGATAAATGGTAATGCTTGCTTAGCCTTAGAGGCTTACTCGAAAACTTACGGGTGTATAGGAAGGGCAATATCAAGCTAACATTTATATTATCATTACGTTCCTCAAAAGGCTAATAATGAAATGGATGTCGAAAACAACGTTTGTGGTTTATTTATCGTGTTGGATTACAAGCAATAAAGGGGGTAGTTAATACATTCTCGGTGTTTACAAAGCCATTTCAAAGCTCTAGTTGTACGCCTGAAGCGTCGTCTTAGTACTCTAATTATTACATCCACATTGTATTACGATATCATATTTGTCTACAATGGCCGCCTTTATGTAGCAAACAATCGTGTTGCTGATGAATTTCGGTCTATGTCTGCGTGGTGTCTTTGTGTCGAGCCTCCCTCAGCCGGACAACACAATGGGACAAAAGTTGTTCAATAGCAGCGCCAGCACCTAATACCGGGCCCTCCCCGCCATTGTTTCGGCTAATGTTCGACTTTTATGGATATTTTCAATGGATCGCCTATAATCTGGAGGATGAAGTTAAGAACTCTTGCCCATTATAGATTACGACTTTCTCAAAGTCTTTCTTTACGTAAGCATATAAAGGAGTATTTCCCAACCTTTCTGAAACTTTGCCCCCTTTAAAAGAGAGCAAAAGTGTCAATACTTTTAATTCACAATAGAAAAATTAATATGAAAGTAGGTTTTTCTTTTACTTCTTTTAACCTGTGTTACTAGTATACCATTAGGGAGTCCTCACACTAGTCGGCACGAATTCGGCAACTACAAGCTAAAAAGATCTTTAATACTACCACATAAGGGCGTCATTGATATCGTTTCAACCGGCTCAATACAGCGCGTATTTGCCCATTTCGTGCTGACTAGTCTATGCACCCTTAATGTCAATTCATAAAAACCCACACTAGAAGAACTAATTTAGCTTTCCGTTCAATCAATTTTTTTGAGATTTGTTTATGTGGAAACTTAAATAAATAAAAAGCTTTAATGCTCTCATATAAAAATAAATAAATGGTTTAGTTCTTAAATGTTATCTATAATATTATAAAATTCTAAACATGCTGTATCTGTACATTGAAGCTATTTAAAAAAACAACCAGAACAGACTATATTAATGATAGAGAACACGATGCACCTTTTTTTAAATTTCTTGTCGGTTTTTCTGTTTGTTCGGGATTCACGTAAAAACTAATGGGCTGATTTCGATGCGGTTTTTCTGATCGACAGGTAATTATTATACTTCAACGCTGCGCTATCTTTATCCTGGGAATTATTTCAAATGGCCAGATTAAAAAATAATTCGAATTCCAACGTGATTCTTTTACTGATCGATAGCAAATTGAATGTGTGATATTTTTTTATCCTAGGAAACCCCGCGGGATTTTTCCCAAGAGCGATTTGTAGTTGTTCGGGTGCGTAAAAATTAGCTTATTCCGACACAGTTTTCACTAAAACCTTAGCTGCGGTACTTTGTGTCTCGGGAATTCCGCGGGAATTTCAAGTCAAGCGTGGACGAAGTCGCGGGCAGATCCTAGTTTAGTATATATAATTTACTATCTAGGTACAAACGATGTCAATAAACTACAATATTAATCGAGCCAGTCTCAGGAACAAGTTACGGCGGGCCGTCCCATAGACACGGCTGGCTAGCTTATAGAGTTGCGCCGTTCGCAACAATGCTTCCAGATAACTCATAATGCAGTTTGCCGATGTTGAAAGCAACCGCCACACTTCCCCCGATCGGATTTTCCATGATAATCGTGACAAAAGAACTTTGTGGCGAGGCTTGTGCGACGAATGTAATATGTATGTATGTATATATTATATATTCATAAATTCTATACGTATCGTTCTAACCTACGAATTATATCTGTCAAGCTGTCATAAGTCGTGGTAGCTTAGTGATTAACTCACTCGCATTCCAAATTCAAAACACGCGGGTTCGAATCCTGACCGGAAAACTCCTCATCACTAAAGGCAGTTTCCTGTCCTAATGTGCATATTGTGATATTGATTGAAACCTACACATCGAGGTAACCGATGTGTTAACCTCGCCAAGCCGCCTTAAATAAGCGTGGCGGATATACTGTCTGTAGGGTTGTTTCTTGATGATGGTAAGGTGCTTGAATAATTAGTGGACTGTCGTAGTATGATTATATAAGCTTTATTACAGATTTTACATGTATGTGATCAACGTATGCGTCGCCGGACGATGTGTGGCGGACTGCGCCGCATGCAGCGCTACCCTCTCTCCCCGACCGAACCGGTTGGCCTTTAACACACTCCCGGCGTTGAAGATTTGTCTTCAAGAGAACTGATGGATAAGCAGCAAAGGGAATTGTAGCCACGACGGATGGCTCCTTTCTTCCTCTTTATCTCAGCAACCCTAGCGACGCCATCTCTTCCTGGTACGATGCGTTCTATCTTCCCAAGAAGTCACATCAGAAGTGGAGTGTTTTGTCCTTAATTACTACATAGTCTTGTTATAAAGCTAAAAGATATTCTCATCAAAACTTTCTTCAAAATTATCGTCGAAGATCTTCCACAAAATGTTCATTACACTACAGACAGTTCATGTCCTGTGTGGAGATTTCGGTTCCCTTAAGAAGTTGGGAGGCCTAAACCCAGCAATAGGATGTTTATAAAGTTTGTTATAATTGAAACATTCAGCTTTTTTATGGCTTCAACGCACACGACATTGATTTTGCCAATATCAAAGTTGTACAAAGAAAAGGCAGATGGAAAGGAAAAAAATATTAACCTAAAAATTGGGCCAGTATTTTACACATGTAATCTGCAAACCCTGTGAAATATATATATTCTGCTTTACTCGTATAAACTTGTGGCATTTCCTAACGCATCGATGACATTCAAATTAGAAAAAGTAAAAATGTCATTCTGACGTCTAATTAATACGCGGCCTCCTTACGATTTTTTTCTTGTTTGTAACAAAATTATCAAAACCTTTTCTACGTTGTACTTTTTAGCCAAATAGAAATAAATTCAGTTTTTATTGGAAATATTGTATTTAAAAATACCACATTAATATTACCATCTAATCTAATAAGACTAATAAGTAATTTAAATATAACCTAAATTATCTAAAAGTATTCTAACTAAGAAAGTGTCCATTAGCACCTTTCTTATTGTCTCTATTAAGGGGATGACACTTTGTTCATATGTTCTTTATTAAGCTAGTACAGTATACTACAATTTAGTTTTGTTTATAGCACTAGTTCAAACGCTTTTATCCTTTTGAGCCTTCTCATTATATCCGTGTTGTGTAGGAGCTAAATCGCCTCGACATTCACATGATGATGAAGCCGATGCTCGTGGGCTTCCGCGTACTTTCTAATAATGCTAGTTACAAACTCCACTTTCAGGGCCCGATGGAGGTCGTTCGATCTAACGTACCATGGCGCGTTTACAATGCCGTTCAATAGTTTGTTTTGGAAGCGTTGTATTATTTCTATGTTGCTTGGTTTGGTACAGCCCCACAACGCCTTAGGTTCATACTAGCATTAGGACTTCCGGATGGGACGCCGACTCCTCCTTCTGTGAGCGCGTTATGCTTGCGAAGGAGGAGGCGGAGCGGGAGCGTGAGCGCACTTCACTGCTCCGCTCCCGCCAAAGGAGGACGCGTCGGAGCCGGAGGGTCAGCCAGGACCTTCGGCCACCGTAAGTGGGCGGCGCGGTGGGGGCCTCTTGGGGTATAGAGCTTCTCACTCACCTGCACATGCGTCGAGATGGGGGCGCGAATGTTCCGCGCGCGCTCACCTCTCCTTCCGTGGGGCGAGTTACAGACCGCCCCACGCCTAGAGAGCATGATGAAGAGGCCTCGGGAAGGGGGCCCTCGCCTGCCAGGGCTGCGGAGAGGCTAGGTTATATACCCGTAGCCCTGGCATAAGGCGAAGGGTGGAACACCCAGGGGTTTTAGTGGGTATCCCTAACCGGGGAGTGGCAATAGCGTGGCACTAGTTCTGACTGGGCATGCTAGTGCCACCCCCGATCTGGCGAATCCCACACTAGGTCGCGAATTATCCACCCAAGGTTCTGCCCTTGTCGCGGCTTAGTCCTCAATGGGATTTACCCTGGCCAAAAAAAAATGGCATTAGGACTTGTTTATAGAGGAGCAGTTTGTTAGGTACTGACAACTTTGAATATTTTCCAAGTAGACAGTACATATTTCTGTAACGCACTTCCAGTTCTTCGTGTTCCTTTTTGACGTGAGCCTTCTAGCGTAGTTTAGCGTATAGTGTCATTCCTAGGTACTTTATGGTATTTTCATACGGTACTAGGGAGTTTATGTTTTATGTATACCGCATGATAGGTATAGGTATGAATAGGCCTTTTGGTAGTGAAGTCATTGTGGATCGACTTGGTTTCATTTAGCTTAAGACGCCATTTTTTGTCCAGTATAGATAGTATTAACTGCCCTTTGAACTTTTTCCATGGTTTTTTCGTGAGTAACTCATGTAGCCATGACGGCTGTATCATCCGCAAAAGTAGCTATGGTGTTATTTTCTAGTTCTGGAATATCACTCGTGTATATTATTAGGTACAGGATCAGGCCTAATACACTACACCGTGGTACTCCAGCTTTAATTTCTTCAAAGTCTGAAAAGCAATTTTCTTGTCGGACCCTGAACATTCTATTTGAGGTATATAGTCCTCCTTACCGATTTCGGTAACGGCGACCCCTCAAATGTCATTATTTCGCCGCCTGTGGGCCCTAATGTGGCTGGCCAGACCGAATTTGTTTTTAAATTCCCGGCCACATATCGCACAATATAGTTGGCTAGTGGCGTTGTACGTATAGCTATAGGAGCGCTTGGGTCGCTCTTTGCGAGTTTGACGTTTGGTATCCAGATCTTCTAAGCGATTCTCTTCGAAAGCCTTAACTTTTTAAAGATTATGGATTGCTATGAAGTCTTTTCCATAATAAGGTTTTACGTCGTATGTAGTTAGATGACGCTTAAGCACGTCCTTATAACGCAAGTGCGGACCACCTTGTTTCCATTTACCTTCTACCAGCTCTGAAAAAAAGACTGCTTTGGGTCAACGGTGGTCTTCCATGCGAAGGATTTGCCCACACCACCTAAGTTGTCGTTGCATTAGTAAAGCCTCCATTCCATGCATTCCAGAACGGCTCAGAACTTCAGTATTAGGCACGCGATCTTGCCATTTGATGTTAAGGATTGACCTCAGACACCTTAGGTTGTATGTGTCTAGCTTCCTAACGTCTAGTTTGTATAGACACCATGTCTCTGCACTATACAAAAGAACAGGTATGATAAGCACCCTGTAAACACAAATTTTTGTTTTAAGTTTGAGGTCATGAGTTTTCCAGACTCGTCCCGTCAATCGCCCAAAGTTGATAGCCGCAGTTGCTATGCGGGACGTTATCTCCGTCACCAAAGTATTATCATTTCTAATATTAGCCAATTATTATCCAAGTATTTAAAATGTGATACTTCCTCGAGCGGTCCCTCTGACAGATACAAGGCTGATCTGTCAAATTCACCACCACGTGGCGGTTGTTTTAGTAATTGTGTCTTAGAAGAATTGATAACCAAGCCAAATCTCTGACATGAGTTGTCTAGCGCGTTAACATAATTTTGGAGATTTGTGATACTATCAGACATGAGACAAACATCGTCAGCATAGAGTATTTCCAGTACAGACATAGCCCAGACTTTGGTCTTGGCTTTGAATCGTGATAGATCAAAAACGCCTTTGTCAATGCGTAAATTCAGCTGGACTGGGTGTTTGCATGATCTCAACGCATCCTTCATTACTACTGCAAAGTAGAGTGCAAATAAAGGGGGTGCCATAAGACATCCCTGTTTCACTCCACTTGTAATTGGAATTTCGCGGTATAGTTCGTTTTCGTGTTGGATCCTTGCTTTCATACCAATATGAAATTGGCGTATCAACTTGACAAACTTTGTTGAACATGCACATTTTTCAAGAACAACCCAGAGAGCTTCACGCGGGCCTCTATCGAAAGCTTTATCTAAATCAACAAACCACATGAAGAGAGACCGTTGATGTTCAAGGCCTTTTTCTTGAAGATGTCTAACAACAAATATCGCATCAATTGTGCCTCTACTGGGTCGAAATCCACACAGACTCTGTAAAGCATATGGTTCTTAGCCACTTCGAATTTGAGGTATATGATGCTAACAAATCTGAATACTATTTGGGTAGCATTTTTCTTTACTTAAAATTAAGTCCTTCATGCCAAACCTTATCGAATGCTTGCGCCACGTCTAGTAATACTGTAGAACAAACTTTCTTTTCTTCTAATGTTCTCTCAACGGTATTTGTGATTCTGGGCACTTGGTTGTGCATTGTGCACATTCTCTAAATCTAAATTGATAATCAAGAATCAATTTTCTATCTTGAATTATTGGTTTCAGACGGCGTAATAATAGTTTTTCAAATAGTCTACACATTATTGGTAAGAGAGAAATTGGTCTGTAAGAGGTCGTGTCGTGGGGAGATTTACCAGGTTTTTGTATCACGATTACTTCTGCAACTTTCCACAGACTCGGAACATGTTTTAATCTAAAACTAGCATTGATAAGTGTTGTAAGTTTAACTATACCCTTTCTTGGTGGGTTGCGCAGCACTTCCCTGGTAATGATATAATAACCTGGAACTTTCTTTTGAGTTAATATTTGAATTTCTTTATGAACTTCTTTAGGAGTTACAAGTGTAATTTCCAATTCATCAGGTGATAGATACTCAAACATATCTTCATTATCATTATCTTCGTTTGTTAGGAATATTTTCTCTAAGTATTGAGCAAATCTGTTGGCTTTTGTTATTGATGGCCCAAGTTCCGTTCTCTTCTCGAATAGGAGTAAATTGATTTATCGGTTTTTTCAGCGATTTTGTTACTTTCCATAATGAGTAATCTGTTTTACGATCACTCAAAAGTTGACTACGTTGGGACTGCATAGATTCATCGTTGAATTTTTGTATTTCCCTACTTAGTCTTTTTGTGAGATTGTTCAAAAGAGTTTTAACTGGCGGATGCGATCTCTGTCATTTTTGTCTCCGTCTCCTTTTTTGTTTAATTTAGTTAATAATTTAGTGTGGATAGTAAGTACGTCTAGGTTTTATTTTCAAATTAGGTCTATTTTTCCAAGCACACTGTTGAATATTTGTAACAAATGTATTTACATCAATATCAAGTTCTTCTGGAATTTTTTAATGACACTTTCAAATCTATAACACAGTCTAAGTACTCTAAGTCATATCTAAAGCTTTCTTAGTCTGTATTCTTATTAGTCAAACCAGGGTTTTTTCTCGACACAAAATGTGCTCATTTAGTTTTTTTTTGAGGCGGGGAAATGCTTTTCGCGCACTACCGGGTTCTTTACTAGGGATTAGACCAAAGCGACGAAAGATGAGACCACGAATGGGCACCAGAGTCAAATCGCCGGCTTGTGTGGAGACTCGACTACTCAATATTCCACTAAAACCCTCCTTCCATGTGCCCCGCGCTTATGGCAGGAAGAGCGTGAGGCTTAGAACGTAGTTACGCCCACGCTGATCCTAGCGCATCAGTGCTTGAGAATGCCCCGGAAAAGGCAAGTCACTTCGTCATCAGGGGTGAAGACTCCTCCGCTCCCTAGATGCTAGAGGGCCCCTGCAGCAGTATTACTCCGGGACCCCGACTGACATCGGTACCCGCGAAACGCATGTACATATGTGCTCATTTAGTTACTGTAACCTTCTTCAATGTGAAGTTTAGGTGATACATCTTTTATCTATATATATAAAAATGAATCGTAGAAATGTATGTACGCGCATAACTTGAGAACGACTATACCGATTATGATGAATTTTTTGTGTGTGTTTGAGTGGGTCCCCGGATGGCTTAGATCTACAACTGGAACCGGTAGGTGGTGCTGGAATCGGGTCCTAGATTTTTATTTTTTCAGGGCAGGAGCGTAGTATTGAGATACGCTTATACAAAATATCAGCAAAATCGGTATTCCATGTGAGCGTAGCAGACAGACTGGGTTTCGCGTTTTAAAATATTAATTTGGATTCTTAACTTATTTTGGTGATGTATGGCCAGTTTCCAAAGTACTCAATTCTATTGTTTAAGAATGATAAGAATCTCATATTTTAATTCCCAAAGTACTCCAAGAAATTATTAAATATATTGAATAAAAACAAAAACGTGTGTGTGCAGTTGACACGTAGTAGAAATGAAACAAAGTGTGATAAGGGGTGAGAGGATTCTAAATTTCGTGACGTCACATTTCATATATTATATGGTTATAATATAATAGGTTGGGGAAAAAGTCTTTTCGCATATAGTATGTATGAACTTGTAATAAGATCTCTTTGGCTATACCATTTGTATCTGGCTGGTTTTGGTATTTTTGGTTTTACTTTTAAAGAAGACAATTCCAAATTCAAATTAGGAAAATGTGTGATTTACATTTGTTTTTTTTATTGTTAAAATGAGTGAATCTAATGAAGAAATACGATACATTTTAAAATTTTACTAAAAAAAGGTAAAAATGGAACACAAGCCGCGAAAAAAATTGTGATATTTATGGACCTAATACAGTAACTGTGAGAGTAGCGCAAATTTGGTTTAAGCGTTTTCAATCCGGAAATTTTGATATCAAAGATGCACGTCGCTCTGGTCGCCCTGTTACGGACAAAATTGATGCCATTTTTGAAAAAGTGGAGCAAAATCGGCATATTAGTAGTTACGATGTAGCTGAAGAACTGGGAATTGACCACAAAACGGTTTTGGCGCATTTGAAAAAAGCTGGGTACACAAAAAAGCTCGATATTCGGGTGCCTCATTTTTGAAGAAGCTGATAACTGGTGATGAAAAGTAGATCACGTACGACAAGAACGTGCGAAAAAGATCGTGGTCAAAGGCCGGTCAGGCTTCACAGACTGTGGCGAAACCCGAGTTAACTCGCAACAAGGTGATGCTGTGTGTATGGTGGAATTAGAAGGGCATTATTCATTATGAGCTGTTACCGCCAGGCAGGACCATCGATTCTAAACTGTACTGCGAACAACTGATGAGATTAAAGCAAAAAGTTGAGAGAAAGCGGCCGGAATTAATCAACAGAAGGGGTGTGGTTTTTCACCATGATAACGCTAGACCTCATACATCTTTAGCCACTCAGCAAAAATTACGAGAGTTTGGCTGAGAGGTGTTAATGCATCCGCCGTATAGTCCTGACCTTGCCCCTTCAGATTTTCACCTGTTTCGGTCTCTGCAGAATTCCTTAGGTAGTGTCAGGTTAACATCATGAGAGGACTGCCAAAACTACTTGTCGCAGTTTTTTGATCAGAAGCCCCAAATTTTTTATAGCAATGGGATCACGTCCCTGCCTACAAGATGGCCAAAAGTTATCCAACAAAATGGCACCTACATACTTTAGTCAAATGTTATTTACATTTGACTAAAGTATGTAGGTGCCATTTTGTTTATACAAAAAACTTTATAAAAAAACTTTGAAATTTTATATAAAATGCGAAGAAACTTTTTCCCCAACCTAATATTTAAGCTTTAAAACACGAAATTTGAAGTATTAACGATAACTTAAAAACATTTCCAACTCTATCTGTATGAGCAAATACTTATATAATGAATTCTATCTCATTCTCTCGCAGGCTCCTATAGATTTGTGTTTATCTCTTTTTAGTGTCGCATTTTCCTTTCATCGAGTTTCAAATCGCAACGATTCTAAAGAAGTTTCACTTCAAAAATACTGTTTTGATTTGTTAAGCCGTGGTAGCTGCGTGGTTAGCGCACTTCTATACCTAACTCGAAGGGTGTATGTTCGAATATCGACCGAAAAGCATGCAACACCTGGCAGTTTTCTGATCTAATGCTGTATTAAGGCTTCTGTTGCCGCAAAAGATCGAAAGTGGGATGCAAACGAAGCAACTTTTCATTGTTATTTACTAATCCATAAATAATTTAGGGTATTTCCCCGTTTGAATGGCTACCACCCCTGGTCTAGAATATGCCGCCATAACAACCTTGAGTTGTGTTCCGGCATTAGTGACCAGCCTCCAGTCTCCCTTTAGAGAGCGTCAGCATATTAATAGCACCTTTAGTGTTGCAAATGTACATAGGAATTCAGAAAATATGGTGGTACGAAGTTCTTCGGGTCAGCTAGTGTTTATATATAAAGAAATCTATTAAATTAAGAAGTTTATTTGGATCAGTCGGCCAATTTGTGGACTTCCCTGTCGAAATAACATCACATCTATTTTCTTTGTAGTTAACCCGGAGCCCAGTAAGTATTCTTTGCGTTAAAGTCATCCCCAAGAATAAACCTGTTTCCGAGCTGATTTACAAAATTTCTATAATAATATATAAAGATTTAAAAGCATACCTTGGTGGACAGTGTTATTGCTGATACAGTTACTGGGTAGCGTTTAGTCTTGATTGATACAGCAATAGTTTGCATTTATTGTTCTTCATGTTTCAATACTTCAAAATGATTAATATTATTCTTGACCAGAATGGCACTCCCTCTCCGAGCTGTGTTATTTGGGTGGAGGACATGATATGCTTGGTAACCTTTGATTGAAATAAAACTTTCTTTAGTAAAGTGTGTCTCAGAAATGAGACAGACGTCAATATTTTCCGTATTTAGGAACACTTGTAAGTCCTTTTGATGGCACAGAAGTCCATTAGCATTCCATGCCATAATTTTAATTGAAGGTGGTACCATTAATGTTTTATTACGGCTCTCGTTGTTTGCTCTAATTTTTTCAGCTTGCATCAAATGAAGTCGTGAAGTTTAATATAGAGTTTATTTTCTCTTCTAAATTAGATGATGTCTTACTTAGGGGTGGTTGCTGTGACAAGTATAACTGTGACTTTGAGCCTTTAGTCACTTGAGCAAATGATATGCTCTTTGTTACGGGTTGACTTGTAGGAGCCTTTTTAGATAGGTTTTTATTTAAAAGTATATTAGCGTTTGTTGTCCCTTTTAACTTCTTGATTCTTCATTAGTTGTAGCTCTTTGGCAACTATGCAGCCTCTGTAACTAGCAGGGTGTGGTTCGTCACAGTGAACACACTTTCAGTTTGGCTTCTGCAGGCTTGGTGCAGTCTTTAGTGAGATGCTTTCTTTTACTCTTTACAGTAGTATTTCTGGGTGTGTCCATATGCTTGACATCATTTACACTGAGGGACCAATTTAGATGGTTTTATTGGTTTTCTATCCACTTTATACCCAAATATAGACTTAATGGAGTAAATTCTTTTAATTTCTTCATCTTTATCAAAAGAGAGCATAAACATATTTAATGGTTTTTTTATTCCTCCAGCTTAGTTTGTTGACTGCGTCCTGTCTTTTATATAATAATAATATAATACATTTCAGTGAAAAGTTTCTTGTCTTATTATTATCAAAACGTATTTTAATGAAGATCTACCCAGTTTTGGGCGGTTTGATTTAAGCCAAAGCCATGAGGTGCTGCACTCATCAAGTACCAAAAAAGGGCGACAAACACGTACCTTTTAAATTTAAATTATGTAACAGTGATCTTATTTATTTTCCGAAACAAAACGAATCATAGGTTCATTCCTATCAACAAATGTACACATGAATTTAGTATAATCAGGTTATTTCCAAAGCTGGAAGGAAAGAACATACAAGCATACAAATTAAACACGTAAGTACCTATTACAATCAAGAAGAGTGTACGTGGTTAGTTAAATAATAGTTATGAGTAAATTGCACTCCTAAGTGCATGTGGGGGATAGGCAAGGAAGCTTTCAAAATGGAGTGCATGGCAAACACTCCACTTGCACTACATTTTTGTGGGGGTGACATATTTGCAAGATACTGCTATCCGTTTCTCTATAAATAATATGGTAATGTTATTTAAAAATATACTTTGTCTTTATTAATTTATAGTTGTGAATAAAATTATCCAAATATGTAAATATTGATCAACTAATAGAACATGATAAGTGAGTAATTTTAAGTTTTGTTGTTGCAACTTGAATATACTATATCAGCCTATAAATACCCACCATACAATTTGCTACTCTTCATGAAGAATGTAGGTTTCTTTATCATGTTTTCCTTCACTATTTAGTTATAAAAATATACGGGTACATTATGCTAGATACTGACCATTCGGAGCATGTATTCTGCTAGGATTAGAAACCTCGTTATTTGAATTAGACCACCATCGCTTGACTAATATGCTAACAAACATGTTATTTGTTAATGCTATTTATTGATGATAAATATTATAAGTAGGAAATAAAAACCGAAATGTGTGCTGGGACACATAGTAGAAGTGAAACTTCAACGGATAAGTGGAAAAACGAATGGCAACGGACAAGTGGCAAAACGAATCGAAACAAATTTTAACTTGAAGTTTTACGGGCAGGTTTTCAAATTGGACAAGTACATTAACAATCTGCCCGTAAAACTTCAAGTTAAAATTTTGTTGCAATTCGTTTTGCCACTTGTCCGTTGCCATTTGTTTTTCCACATATCCGTTGCCATTCGTTTTTCGACTTGTCCGTTGCGATTCGTTTTTCCACTTGTCCGTTGAAGTTTCACTTCTACTATGTGTCCCAGCACACATTTCGATTTTTCGCAGGTTTACTGTAAATTTTGATTTGGTTAGGTTAGCTACATTTTAATGAATGCGTTTTTTATTTAAACATGTTTTATTTTATGAAACAAAAAAACTGAATTCGATCCGGAACCAAAAAAAACATCTATAGTCTACTCTAACATTATGCCGCCTCTCACACGTCTACTCTAAGCTTAAGCCGCCCCTCCACGCGACCGCAACTCTTTTTGGTGACAGAAAAAATCCTAATACTAATACACCCCCCCGTATATATAGAAGTTTCACTTCAAAAAACTATCATATAGGTAGTACATTTGTCATTTTACAAAAATTCTACATGGCCTCTTTGATTTTATAATAAAACTACGCTTTAACGGTTTTAAACGCGGTAATTTATTTGATTTTTGTTTTTCCGACGTTTCGGCCACTTTTCAGTGGCCGTGATCACGGAAGACAAAGACGTAAAGTGTCAACGAGTATTGTTAAAGTTTTATTTATCCTACCTCCAACTTGTTCATTTTAATTAATTAGTTTTAATTTTGTTTATGATTATTATTTACTTTTGGGAGCCTAATCTAATTTACCACTGCTTCACAACATGTTAAGGCTTAAAGAGAAGAATGATGAAGAAGACAAAGAAATAAATATAATAGACGGGCGCGCAAACAGCACAAATGATTATAATCTTGGGAAAGAGCTTACACATTTGTGCCGTTTAGAGTTGAAACATTAGGTGTTCAGAATGCTGGCTCAAACTTCACCCAGAGAATCAACATTGCCATACAGCGTCTTAATCCAGCTAACCTTCTGGACACGCTTTCCTCTGGCAGCGATTTTCATGTAGGTTAGAATTACTTATTTTCTAATTTAATTTAGCTTATAATTTAAATAAATAGTTACCATCAAGACTTTCAGATATAATCTACGCGCTTCACGTATTAATTCATACAAACTCTCAGTACTGCTTCCTTATCACACACGGCTATATCTTCTGGCATGTTATGTATATGAAATAGTAATGTTATCTAATTAGATTGTGAGCTCAGCGCCCGCCGCGGCCATTGTGCCGACGACAATGACTGCTAATTCCTGATCCATGTAACTTCCTGCATTGTTCCCGTGTTGACAGATTTTCCTATTATCAACGTTAACAATGTGCCCACTTGTAATACACGAATTATTGAAATATACTGCGTTTTCGCGTAGCCTTGTATAGGTTTAACAATGGCTTTGCTAGCTAGGTTTAGTTATGATGCTGAGATATTGTGCGTGCCATACTGAAAATGAAAATAAATGTATTTATTTAAAAATGGAATCTTACAGATTACTTTTTGAAAGTCATGAGTCTACCATCGCTTCCAAAGCAATTTTAGTTACTGTCAAAGGAGAAGACGCGGCGCAACAAAATCCCCAGCAATATATCTTTACTTCATAATTATTATTAATATTCGTCTTTTTTAAAAATGTAGTTTTTACTAATACAAGATTTAAAAAAGTGTAATAAAACTACGTTGTAACGGTTTTAAGTGCGGTAGCTTATTTGATTTTTATTATTCCGACGTTATAATAAAAATCAAATAAATAACCGCGGTAAATATATTAAATCAAATATTTATAAATATAATAAAACTGTAGTTTGAATTTCTGTACAATGCAAAAAAATGCTAAAAACCGAGTCAGGGGGATGTAAGAAGTGAAATAGAACAGATTTAGATTTTTAAAATTTTATGTTTCTCCTTTTGTCTATCTGTTTGTATCGGCTAATCTCCGAAACGACTGGACCGATTTAAATGAAATTTTGTATGGTGGTAGCTTATATCCCTGGTCAACATATAGGATACTTTTGATCCCGAAAAATTAAAGAGTGCTCGTGGGATAGTTAAAAAACGCACCACGCGGACGACGTCGTGGGCATCAGCTAGTATAATATATTATATTAAATATATTGAAACCTTTAAAACGTAGTTTTATTATGTATACAAGTCGCAAAAACTTAAGAAAATATTATTTAAAAAATAATTTAAATGAATGATTACTGAAAAAGCTTGGTGGCAATCGCATTATACCCATTCGGTGCGGTCATCTAAAAATCTGTGGTCGTATAATAAACCTTCTCGTACAAACGTTGCTTTAGTAATTTTTTAAATTTGTTTATTGAAAGCTGTTGAACGTTTTCTAAGATTTTGTTGAAGAGCACTGGAAATGACACGCTAGAAAAAAGGTCCAATGGAAAAACTCTCTGTTTTCTTTCACCTTCTCCCAATTATTTGGTGTTGGCACAATATGTCTTTTCCTTCCATATTCCTTTATTTTGACATACGTCTGCTGTCACACCACAAATCATCCTTCACACAATCCATCCATCTCTTTTTTGGTCTACTTTTACATTTGGATCCATCAATCTAGCAATTTAACATTCTATTTATCAAATGACTTTCATCCCTCCTCATTACTATAGTATATGCCCATACCACCTTAATTTTCTTCCTCTTTTTCAGTCATGGGTGCAACTTTCAAACATCCAATGAAAAACGTTAAAAAATCTCTGAAATCCCACATAATTGTTACAGATATATCTTTCACTTATTGACGTTTCAAATGGGTAGGCGACACATATTATCAAAAAATCTAAAACAATCGATCTATTATTTACTTATCTATACTAAAACAAATTTTTAGGGTGTTTCGGCTTTGTATAATGAATTTAAAAATGATAAAAACAAGAGAGAGACAATTTTGAACAACTTTTAGAATTACAATCAGTCTGTCTGCTAGAGTTTCACGTGAAAATCGTGAAACTTGAAACGGATGTAGATTATATCTCGGGTCAACGCTTAGGACACTTCTTATATCGATAAATGACGTAATTTATCTAGGATAGATGAATATAATAAACAAACGTACGTTATGTACTTTAAACAATGAGAATAAACACAAGACACTTTTATCTCCGAAAATTGGAAAGAACCCGCGGGAATAAAATAAATGGCAGACAAACACACACGTTTTATATCCTCAAGGAAAAAAGTTGTACTTGTGTTATGTGTAATAAGTATACAAAGAACTATTTTGGGCCAATCTCAGTCACCCAGACCTTAATAAACAATGGAAAGTTCGTTTACGAAATTTACCTCGCCAGGAATCGACTCCCGGACCTCTGACCAATAAGCTAGGCTGGCAAAGGTTTAACCTGCTACAGAGGCCGTCTTGAATAAACATCGAGAGTGCATAAATAAAGTAAACGAATCCGCGTGATAAAATTAAGTTTAAGAAGTAAATTCGTTATGATATACCATTGATTAATTGCACAGTAAATCATCATTCGTAACCAACCAATAATTCTGTACATAACCCTTTTGCGGGGTCAATCATAAACCCTTGTAATACATAGCCCATATTTGTTTCCGGAATACATTAATTTCCACTTCCGATGCTTGATATCCAATAGATTATGTTGTGGTTGGTTGGTATATTGATTTAGAACATTGAAGAGTGTGTATTAATTTGATGATTGAATGAGATAGTAGTTAATCATTGAATATTACTTGAAAATTAGATATCATGAAAAAAGCCTGGGTAGATTAATGTTTAAAGTCCGTGAAGACAAACGGACATAAAAAAAATAACTTTGATTTATATACTAAACAGATTGAGAAAGAAATCTATTAAAATGATAACAGAATGTTGTTTTCAATTCAGCAGTTTGATTACTTAATTTGTTTTCATGCAGCGTCTAAAATTGTGATCCATCATAGATTGAATAACATCAAATTGAATAGTTGGGGGTGGTTTATGCCTCGCGGCCAGTTTGATTTGATCCCTGAAAACAACTTTCCACACCCCTTCTTGATCAAAGATTGCTTTGTCTGCGGGATACGAAGAAGCTCATGCTGTGCTGGTAGTTGCTTACCATTGTTGTTACTTTGGCTTCGAATGCGAATTGTCACGTCACAGGCAGTCTGATGATTGTATCAATCGCATATTATTGATCTAACTAAAGCTTTTCTAGCAGAGTAGCGTAGTTTGAAATCAGATACAGCGGATACCGATAACTGATGTACTACTAGCTCTAAATCCCTGAGCATGGGAATCTTTAAAAAAATAAGTTTTCAAGCTTTCAGCTACGTTCGGATTTTTACGTGCACGAAACTGAAGGAACCGTTTAACGATTATCATGTGGTAAGAATATAATTAGTTCAAAAACGGGAATGAACATAAGTTATACCGGAAACAATAATAAATATTGTTACGTAAATATGACCATATCTCCGAATTTCGTAATAAGCTTAAATGGTTGCCAATTCGCCTTCGCCGGAATGTTCACTTACTCTCACTTCTGCACAATATCCTTTTCAATCCCTATACTCCCCCATATTTAAAGGAACTTTTAGTCTCCTCTCTTAATCTCATTCTTGTAATTTGCGCTCAAATGAAAATCTTCTGCTAACGATACCCAAACACGGCATCGGCCACTGAAAAGGGGCCGAAACGTCGGAAAAACAAAAATCAAATAAATTATTGCGCTTAAAACCGTTAAAACGTAGTTTTATTGTGTTTACAAGTCGCGAAAACTTAAGAAATGAATTAGTTTTAATTTAGTTAAACCACCAAATATTATTTATTTTTTCTTATAATGTCTCCTTGGACACCCGATTGCCTGGAAGAGATCGCTATAAGCGATAAGACCGCCCGTTGTTCTAATGGAAATGCATTTATATTAAATGTCTAGGTTTAAGTTATAGTGAACAATAAAGAGTTTCCATTCATTCAATAATAAAGAAAATCTCCGTGCAGGAACGGAGAAAGAATACAAGTTCCTGCGGCTGGGAGGCCTGTCGTAAAAGGCGACAAAACAACCCACAGCCAGGTGGTAGAGTATTAGCTCGTCTGGGTGTCTACCGCCCCTGTCTAGAGTATGCTGCCATAACAACCTTGAGTTATGTTCCGGCACTGGTCGTCAGGCTCCAGTCTCCCTTTAGAGAGCGGTAGCACATTGGTAGAACCTTTGATGTTACTAATGTCCATAGGCGATGGTAACTGCTTTGCATCAGGTGGGCTGTCTGCTGAACTCACGCAATAAAAAAAAAGAGTTTATTTAATAAAGACGAAATACTAAATACAAACAAAAATTAATACAAAAATTTGTGCCTCAATTTGATAAATGAAATTAGCACTCGGTAATTTGCTGTTCACAGTTTTTGCTGTGCCGAAATTTATTTCAACAAAGCACTGATTTTCAGTACCTACTTTCAAGCCTGCACAATGTATGTTCCCTTGAGACCCCTAAAATATCAATAGAGAGTAGTTTTTATGAAATATATAACCTATGTGGTTCATGCGAGGAAAAGCACGATGACGTCCCTGATGTATTTATAGTTTTTTATAAAACCTGAAGCAAAATAGCAGACAGTCCTAATATAAAGTAGTGGTGGATATAATAACCGAAATTTAAGAAAGATAAATTACGTAATTGTGATATTACTTATCAGGGATGTTAAGGAAATGACTTGATCTGGATATTGATACGATATATATGAATAATATTATATCGGTTTTAGTTACAGTACGGATTGGAAATTGTTCCCAATTATATGATCATTTCAAATAGTTTAAATAATAAGATTTCTTAGCAATTAATATTTTCTTAAAATTTCGCGACTTGTATACATAATAAAACTAATAAATAAATTACCGCGCTTAAAACCGTTAAAACGTAGTTTTATTCTTAGCAATTGTTAAAGGAAAATACCAATATGTAATTACAAGGTAGCGATTAGACGCCTAGTATGTTGGTTTAGCGAGTGAAAACTTTTTCTCTAATAACAACAATAAATAGAGTTCACTACCTCTATCCAATTTTTTTTTTCGGGTAAGGGTTCATATACATTTTTATTTCGGGTATCCGATAGTTCCGCTTATAGTTAATACATAACTTCCATAACATCCCTGTCACATATTATAACAGAACAAAACAAGATAGTTCCTCAAACATGACTAATTAAGTGTCTATCACGAGCTTGTAAAGCGTTTTCCATTCGATTCGACATCGGCAGCTCACGCCGTCGTCGGCAGCAGATACCGAACGAGCTCATTGTTGTAGGTGACATCTAAAAGCATTGTGCCAAGCAGTACAATCGCACCATTACCGCCTCCATTGTGACAATGTTAACATATCGTTATCTAGATCAAACGCCATCTATTGTCCGACAACTGAGACTTTTGTGTAAGTTCTTTTCTTAGTCTCGCAAGTTTGGAGATTGGGTGGTTATATTTGTTACGGTTTATTGAACTGAACATTTTTATATTGTAAAGATGTTTAGTGTAGACATTATTCAATAATGTAGTCTATTACACAGTTTTTGTGAACACCAAAAATTATCTAAAATTGGGCAAGCGCTTGTCAGTCCACACTGAGCATCCTTCAAGGGGTCAATAGTGGTAGCAGTGATGAAGTTCCTATTATTTTGTCATTAGTCTACGATAGTCTAAAAATGTATTTATGTGTAAACTAGTGAGTGACAGCTATTTTTAAGAACTACACGATTCCATTTTTTTAGAATTTTAACAATTCTCACTTTACGGGTCTTATTAATCAATCCATCAACATTGTATAAGTATTGTACGTTTAAAGCCGCGATTCCCAAACTATTTTGGGCGCAAGACCACTCTTTCAAAATGAACTGATACCTCAAAAAAACTAGAGATAGATTTTTAAAGTAATTTGGCTATGGGTTTCTGTACCCCCATAGCCAAATTACTATCTATCTCTATTTTTTTCGTATTGATACAAAATACTTACCAATTTAAAAACTTTGCGGTTGTTTAAGTGAGTGTAAGCTTGACATCATTTTCTAATCAAAATTTAACAAAATAAATAGACATAAAATTCAGTAAATATCAAGTGTAGTTAATAATTATTAATTCAAATTACGTAAAAATACTTAAGTAGGTAATTATTTTTTGAAATAACAAAAAATATTCAGTGTGATGGATGAACCTGGTGACTTTCTAGCAATCTAGCTAAATATGGTTAAATATTGGTGAGTTATGACTAAAATATTAGTCATTCTTATAACAAGTTGGTACACGTAACACAACTTATACAGTAGGTAGGTATCTTGAAAGTTTCAAATAAGAACTTGTGTTAATTAATAGGGGTCAATTTTTAGACCTCGTCGACCTCTGGGAAACCGATTTCGATCCCAGGGGGTCGATATCTACCACCATGGAAATCCCTATTTTAAAGTTTAAAAAACGAAACTGCGTAAATTTTATGTTGTATAATTGCGAGATTTTAAAATGCACTCCATTAAAGGCCTCGAATTCATAATCGTAAATAAAATAATAATGGGCTCCCCACATTCTCGCGAGAACGCAAGAAAAGAACACAAACACATTCCACATTCTCCCTGATTGTCTGGAATTTTTGCACAGGAACGAAGCTAAAACACAATGTCGAATTATCAAACAATAGCACTACTCAAATGTTTCTAATTTAAATTACTTACTTACAACACACCTTTCGTCCCTAACGTGTGTTAATAATTTTAGTGTTAATTAAAACTAATATTCAAAATAGATAAGTTAAGCACTTTATTGCGATGACGCGAGCACATTGGCAAGGCGGGTCCGCTTGACCAGCCATTGTTTGCCGGCCACAATGACTGCTTAATGAGATCAGATCCATCCTCACTGGACAATGGCCACCCTCTGCCCCATCTGATTTTATTAATTAATTCGTTACAATAGAACCAGAATTTCAGTATACTATCCCATTGTTTAATTCTGATAGTGACTCAGCTATATTAAGATCTGAGTTCAAGAATGATGCATGCTGATGTAGCATGTATCATTTGAAGTAAAGTGTACAATAAAAATCTGCCCGTCCCACCGCTGGACTTAAGTATCTAAATTTTCAGGAAACGGTTTTAACATACTCACTAAGAAGTAAGGGTTCTACTACATAATACCAGGCCACTCAGAAAGTATTGCGAAAAAAATGTTTTTATGTATGAGAGACTGGCCAGTTATAATCTACTTATATTTTGAAAATATAATTATCTGTAACTAAAAGTAGGTACGTTCCAATTTCAAAATTTCCCTCCACATTGTTTGCGAGCTAATTTAAATTGTCGTGTCTCATTGAAAAATGGATTTGCGCCGGTAATATTTTCGCGCTATGATTTTTAACGACTTCAAATGTCGCCTAAAACCGGACGAATCGTACGATAGACTTCAAATAGCATTCATGGATGAAGGCCCTTCTAAGGTAACCGTGTAGGTATCGTTGCAACGAATTCAAGCGCGGTCGACTAACTTTGGGGGATGAAGAAAGAAGTGGTCGCTTTTGACGGCTGTTAGGGAAGAAAACGTGCTAGCAGTGAAAAATTTAATTCAAGACAATAAGCGAGTTACGTATCTAGAGATTCAGCACGTACTGCAGATTGGATCGGGAAGCCTTCACGAGATTCTACACGTGCATCTTCGCGTGAGGAGGATAGTTTCACGCTGGGTGCCGCACAACCTCACCGATGCTCAGAAGCAGGCCCGGGTGGAATGGTGCCGTGATATGACAAACAAATCTGAAGCAGGCTCGTCTCGGCGTGTTTACGATTACAGGTGATGAGTCCTGGATTTATTGTTACGACCCAAAAACGAAGCGCCAGTCGACGGTTTGGATGTTTCAAAACGAATCCAACGCCTAACGAAGTGAAGCGATCTAGAAGCGGGAGGAAGATTTTGATCGTGAGTTTTTTTAATTGACTGGCTACTTGGTGTCTCCTTTACGGAACCAAAGAAGCATCAACGCCATTGGTATACTACCAAATGCTTGGCAGAAGTTATCTCTGTTGTGAGCAACAAGCGACCAAACACAGGGCTCCGCGGGCTGCTGCTCCACCACGACAACGCGTCCACCCATACCGCGCTCAAATGAGGGACCTCCTGGACAGCACGCCGGTCAAATTCGTGAGTCACCCTCCTTACAGCCCTAACCTAGCACCGTGTGACTTTTTTTTATTCCCGTAAATATAAAATAAAATCTGATTTTATATATAATATAAAATCAGCTCAAAGAGATACAATTTTCGTCGTCGGAAGACGCACTATCAGCGTTCGAGCAAGCTGAAAACGAGGTGTCTGCGGCGGACTGGAAAAAGTGTTTCAAAAACTGGTTCGACCCATGAAACTTTGTATAGGGGTTGGTGGAGAGTACTTTGAAAAGATTTAATAAAAAAACATTTATCAATAGAACATTTTTTTATTTTAGCAAAACTTTCTGAGTGTCCCACGTATAAATAGTAAATGAAAATTCGTAGCGCGTAGCACGTAGACATTTGCTACAAAATAAACAATCTCTTCTTAAACCGTTTTCTCTTTCTCCCATACGTAGAGAAATTAATAGACGTATTTAAAGAGTAATTAAAATCTATAATATTAACATTCTGAATATGCTGTGTCCGTACACTGAAACTATTAAAAAAACCAACTGGACATAATAATAATAATAGACTATATAAACGATGGAGAACACGATGCAATTTTTGTAGATTTCTCGTCTGTTTGTTCAAGATTCACGTAAAAACTACTAGGACGATTTCGATGCAGTTTTCGCTGACCGATAGCAAATTTTATGTATTAAACTCTATGATAACTTTTATCCCGGGAATGTCCACGGGAGCGGTTTGTAGTAGTTCAGGTGCATAAAAATTAGCTTATGCCGACACAGTTTTCACTAAAACGATAGCTTATATTATTTTTTCAACAATGCAGTACTTTGTGTCCCGGGAATACCGCGGGAATTTCAAGTCTTGCGTGGACGAAGTCGCGGGCATAACCTAGTTTATTACAAAATTTGTAATCGATAATATTGATATTATCGTCCTTTAAACGTACTTGTTAGTAATATTCACAACATAAACTTTACTTTTAACGGTTATACACTTATCATGGTGTATACCGTGTTACATTCGCCCTGGAACGAGAAATTCAATTTCAGTTAAACTTTAAACTGTAAAATTGGTCAAGCGTGTATCAACCTACGCACAATGTCGGGATGTGACGACCGTTAATTTTTCTGTTATTTATCTACGGAATCATACAAAGTATTAAGAATACAACATTTCTAAAACAAAATCTGTGGTTGGCATGCAAAACAAGCAATATGCCATCAAATCATACAAATTAATAGTCATTTTCAAAGCAGCCAACAGCCAACCAATGTACAATTAATAAAATTTTGTTGGATAGAATGGGACCTTTGTCCATTTTATTCATATGCTAACTCGGACCGACTATTATGACGAAGAGTAGCACATTGTACTTCAAAAACAATAGGGAAATAGCGACGCGACTGTCGTCCAACTTAACTAAGGTTTGCTTACATTATGAAAACAGAAAGAAAAAACATTTACCCGAATACATTGCGAGACATCACACATTAGAGAAACAAAATGTAACACACTAAATACGTAACAAACAATAAGCTTCGCGATGGTCCCAAATGGGTGCAGTTCAGCAAATGCCAGACAAAAGGTCAAAAACCTAGGAGTTATATTTGATAGTGAACTGTCCTGGAGACCCCATATAACGGAGTTGAGTCGGCGGATTGGAGGCTGAAAAACTTCCTGCCCTTCGCCACCAAAATTAAGCTTGCAGAGTCGCTACTTTTACCCATACTTGATTATGCCGACGCCAGCTATCTAGACTTAACCCAAGAACAACTTAATAAACTTGAGCGCCTCCAAAACTTTTCTATAAGGTTCATATTTGGGTTGCGCAAGTATGACCACGTTTCTGGATTTCGTAAACAACTCAAGTGGTTGCCAATTCGTTTTCGCCGGAATACTCATATTCTTTCATTGCTTTATAGTATTTTATTTATCCCTACTACTCCACAGTACCTTAAAGAACGCTTCGAATTTATTTCTTGCTCTCACAATTTACGCCCTTCCAGTCAACATAGACTTATTACTCCTATTCATAATACAACGTTTTTCAATAACTCTTTCACGGTCAAGGCTATCCAACTTTGGAATTCATTGCCTGTTGCTGTCAGACAAGCAAAATCTTTAATAACATTTAAGAACATGGTCAGGAAATTCTATCTGCAATATAATAATTTGTAATTTTATATAATTAGTATTATATTGCATATAACTATATATTTATTGTGTTTAAATAGTTGCATTTTATCACTATATCTTGAATATGTATATAACTTATGTGTATATTTGTATATATAGTATAGTTATATATTTATTATTAAAATGTAAGTAATCGTACAATAATTATGTATACCACCATCGCCATTCCTGATCAGCAATATTCCTGCCACGGGTTGTTTGGAAGAGATCGCTTTTTAGCGATAAGACCGCCCTTTGTACACAATTAGAATAATACTAGTTCATAAGTTTTCTGTAATGGTGTACAATAAAGTGTTATCTATCTATCTATCTATCTATACGATATGTGTGTGTACATATAGGAAATAGCACGCAAGTAAATAAAATTTTAAAAATTAAACAAAAATATATTTGGTATATGTATATATACCATATATATATATATGGTATATTTGGTGTGTGTATATATATATATATATATATAAAATATATATATATTATATATAGGCAGAAAGATGTTGTTATATATAGGCAGAAAGATGTTGTATAGGTATATAATTAATTTATAGTATCTATATAAGAGAGATTGACAGCTTCCGTTGCTCATCTAAGACGTATTTTTTTTTATGTTTTCGAAAAGTGTTCATTGAATAAACCACAATATTCGTTTTTTTTTGCATAATATAGCAAAAATAGTATGTAAGTATAATTATATTGTTACCAGCTACAGGACTCCAATTAAAAATGCCGTTGGAACTACTATAGAATTTATTAGAACTGTACAAACACGTATAAAACAAATACAAATAAAACTGGATGCAACCAGTTCACACTGCACGATTCAATACAATTCGACACGCGTAAAGTCCGTAGTCTATATCGCTAATCGAGAGTACTCGAAAACGTCTTACTCGTTTCGTAGTTGTCGCTCGACTGCCCGCCCCTCCATTCGGTCATCGTCTTATACTAACTACACAGTACAAAGAAATTGGCCGCGCACACGGAGTTTCTGAGAAATATTAATTTGCACACCTGCGAACGGCCACAAAGTCGAAAACAATAACAATAAGGATTAGTTCGACGCTAATGATGGTTATAAAACAAGTAGAACAACAATAGCATGTTTTTCTTAATTGCAAATTCAAAACACAAAGAATTCCTTAATCCCCCGGAGGTCAATAGACTGCGCTTACAATAGGCAGCTGTGCGCTTATCTTTGACAATATGTTCCGCGCTAAACTTTATGGCCTGATTAGGCTAGTTGCAAAAGACAGCTAAATGCCTGATTTTGTATGAAAACCGTTTTTTGCATAACTATTTATTGCTAGCTAAAAGCGTTCATAAACTGTATATAGCATACAATGGATTTTTATACCTCTATGAAAAGAATGTGATTGATTATGAATATCAAGTTTAATTTTAATCCATTCAGTACTTTTCAGGTGATATCTTATATCAATCATAGACATAAATAAATCTTAGACAAACAAAAATTATAAAAGTTGTATTTTCAGCATCTACGAATAGCCGCGCTGATTTCTTTTTTATTTGTAAATTCATTGTACAACATCCACACTTCGGATAGATTTATTCTAATATATAAAATTTTCGTGTCGCGGTGTTTGTTACCAAACTCTTCCGAAACGGCTGCACCGATTTGTATGAAATTTTGTGTGCATATTGGGTAGGTCTGAGAATCGGCCAACATCTATTTTTCATACCCTTAAATGATAAGGGTAACCCACCCCTAAATATTTTTTTTCAAAATTTCTTACTTATATTTTATTATGTTTTGCATTGAAAAATACATACAACTTCAAATTTTCACCGTTCTACGATCAACCCCTAGTTTTTAATAGCGATATTAGTACTTTAATAATTTAACTTACTTAAAATTTCTAGAAATAATTTAAATTGCAAAACAACGTTTGCCGGTTCAGCTTGTTGCAATATAGATTTACGTCTCATTCCATTTTGATATCTTGCAGTGTATAAAAAGATTTAAATACGAGTATAGTAAGTATTTGTAATCGCACACGAACAAAGTACCGAGCACAGTTAGTTCTAATGTAAGGCGTTTAGAATTTTAAAATTCTATTAAAAGTAGAAACTTTACCACGTGAAAAATCATATTTTAATATTGCAATACAAGAGTAAAAGATTGAATTTTGATATGTGCGGTGGGAGTGCGAGTAGTCTCAGAATTTCGCCCCCTGTCGGCCATTTGGGGTCGTCCGAGCGTGATGCACGCTGCGCCGAACGCACCCAGGGCCGGACCTAATGCTATTTGACGTCATTTAGAGTTCTATTGATAAAATCCTTAGGTATACATAAAGGTTTACATATTCTATCTTTAAACAGTATATAAAAATTCAGGTTCTGTATGTGTGCGGTCACAAAACTCAAAAAGTAGACAATAAATCGACTTGAGATTTTTATATAAGTATAACGTTGCATTTTGTAATAGAAGAATACTTTTACATACTTGCTAAAAAATGGAAACTCAGCGCATCTGCTTTTATTATATCACTGGCTTCTGCCCGCGACTTCGTCCGCGTGGAATAGTAAAAAAAGTAAGTTAAAAAACCCCCCCGATTTTGAAACATTATTCATTGGTGCTGCGCTCCTATTGGTCTTAGCGTGATGATATATAGCCTATAGCCTTCCTCGATAAATGGGCTATCTAACACTGAAATAATTTTTCATATCAGACCAGTTCCTGAGATTAGCGCTTTCAAGCAAACAAACTCTTCAGCTTTGTATTGTTACAACTTAGGCCCTGACAAAGACAAATTCCACGTACAGATCTGTAAAAGCACATTTTATTACCTGTCGGCATTTGAACTAATTGTAATCCTTTTATGATTGTATTTCTTTTGTTCACTTATTTAATAGCATACGTTTCTAATTATTGTCGAGAACAGCCTATTGTTCTATTGTACTCGTTTGCGGCCACTTGCAGGCTGCATCATTAGCCAGGTTTTGCGGATTACAATTACAAGCTAATTCTAGGAAATTGTGTCGATGATACGGGCGGCCACATTTGTATTCGTGCAGTATAAAACGATGGCCTGATTAAGAGAGGGAGTCAGTTGAGCTACAACTACGATACGGGCGTGACGTGTGTTCATTCGGGAATCTAATAGTGACAGACTTTGCGCGTTTTATTGAATTACGACCTTCTGTATTATGTTTGGATTTGTTGTGTTCGGTTATATTTGTACCTGTGTTATACGTGTTTGTATAGTTCTATTAAACTCTATAATAATTTAACGGCATCTTAATTCGAGTCCCGCTAACTCGTAACAATATATTAGTATAAGATTTATAGAACGTCGTTTAATTGGTATACGTATAAATATTTGAATAGGGAAAATATTTTTGCACAGTCTGTTTTAAATTTGGGGTAAATTTAAAACAAATTACGCAAAAATATTGTCAATTGTTATACCTTTATGGTTTAGCAAACTTGCCGCTATAGTCCAGTAAAATACCTAATGTGTAAAAAGGGGTAAATCTCGGATTGAAAATCAATAAGGTATAAACTAGTAAAAATCTTTTTTAAAAGTTGTCTCAAAAGTCTTATAAGATCACGTGTCTGACTGTATCTTAAGATATTCATGATCCCGATAAACGGTTTGTGGAAATATGTCGCTTCCTACGCGTTGATGAATGATATTGGTATGGTTGTAAAAAATATAGAGCATAAAATTCTCTACAAGTTTTTTTCAAACAATTTTCTACACGTTTAACCGTTTTTGAGATAGAGCGCGAAGAATGCGTTGCGCTTTACCAACATGGCTTATTTCAAGGTCAACCATGAATTTCGGTATATAGTGCATTTTATAAAGATAATTATGCTAACAATAGATAATTACATTTCAATACGAAAAATTAGCGCAAATAAATTATGACAGTGAGCAATTAAGACAACCATTAAACGAATTAAAGATAACTTAAGTACTAAAGATAATAAAACATGAATTCTACAAGGGTAAAAAAAAGGATTATAGATTCGCCGAATACGCTCGACGCAGCAATATTAAGAATGATTATCGGCGAGTAAAATACATAACGTTTTTAGTCCTGTCTATCAATACCCTCTACACGCCTGTACACTAAACAATTTTTAAAATGAATAAAAGATGTTTGTGCCGAAGGTAATATTATATTGACGTTTATGTATTTATAACGATAAAAAACAGTTTCGAGACATACGCAGAATTCATTACCAAAACCAACTCAATGTCTAAAAATATTGATAAAGAATACCATAATAATTTTATACTGACGGTTGTATGAGTGGTTCTGAACAAATTATGGAAGCGAAAGATCAAAAGCTCGCTGACTGGTCTCTGACCGCGATAACAAATGACACTCTTCCTCGCACGGTGGACTTCTGAGAGGCCTCTCCGACAAATTAGCGGGATATTTACAGGAATATCATCTTTGGAATCGCAGTACTTGAAGTTCATGGGTAAAAAGATGAAAATATCCTGCGATTATATCCTACTAATATTATAAACGCGAAAGTTTGTAAGAATGTATGGATGTATGTTTGTTACTCTTTCACGCAAAAACTAATGAATGGATTTTGATGAAACTTTACAATAATATAGCTTACACATCAAAATAACACATAGGCTATAATTAAAAAGATATAGTGTGAATTATCCAAAATATAACAATTTTCCGTCACCACGCGGGTGAAACCGCGGGGCGCAGCTAGTTCAAAATATTTCTGAAATTGTCATTTCCGTCCGGCCGTGTCTGCCTTGTATTTTACAGTAGTTTTTTCGGAAACTAAGCACTAGGTTCATTCATATAAATTACTAGGATATGCCCGCGACTTCATCGACGCTCGACTTGAAGTTCCCGCGGGATTCCCAGGACACAAAGTACCGCAGCATTTAAAAAATAAGCAAGGTATCGTTTTAGAGAAAACTTTGTCGGAATGAATTAATTTTTATGCTCCCGAAAAAATGCAAACCGCTCCCGGGAAAATTCCCGCGGGATTCTCGGGATAAAAAATGACACATATTACATAAAATTAGCTATCAATCAGTGAAACAATCACATTGGTATTCAATTTTTTTAATCTGGCCATTTTAAATAATTCGCAGAAAAATTCCCGCGGGATCCCCAGGATAAAAGGTAGCACAGACTTTAAGTCTAAAAATTTGCTGTCGATCAGCGAAAACCGCATCGAAACCGGTTGACTAGTTTTTACATGAATCCCGAACAAACAGACTAACCGACAAACAGATAAGAACTCTAAAAAAATTGCATCGTGTTCTCGATCGTTTATATAGTCTATTCCAGTTTTTTTTAAATAGCTTCAATGTACAGACAAAGCATGCTTAGAATGTAATAATATTATAGATAAGATATTTAACAGGAGGGGTGTTCCATTTGCCGCTAGAGAATGGTGTAGTGAAAAAACGAAAAAACTGAAATAAGAGGTACTCTTCATACATGTACCTAACTGAGAGATGTAATTTTATCCAATGTATATATAGGCCTGTGGAGAATAGTTAGTCATGTTTAACATAATAAACAAAACTAGGGATTTATTCAATCAAACACTTTTCAATCCAAATATTCTGACATTTTAAGTTTTTTTTTTTTAAAAACTCAAAAATTAAATACAAAATTATAAAAATAAATATTATAAACATATTTACAAGTAAAAGATGTAGTACATACAGATCGCTGTCGGTGGGGAGCGTTCCCAAAATGCTGGCCGCATTCCCACGTTGTATTATGGCAACGCTAATCCGTTGCCCTAAATATAGGCCAGCCCCCTGGTCACTCTTTCTTTCTTTTCTTGATTTCTTTCAATCGCTTTGAAAGGTCTTGATAAAGTTGATAAGCCTCACGTCCCCATGACCCCAAAGTCTCAACCCCGAAAGACGTCACCGATGGGTGCATATTTGCGGCGTTTCAGGGTTTCTTGAAGTGTGGCAGCTCTTCCGGCAGTGACGGCTGTATTTGGAAGATGGGAAGCCGCTAACGTATCGACACACGTTGCGTCCCATACTAAGGAGCGTCCCATTTTCCAAGGTATCTGACTTATAATGATGTTTAATTATGATAATTTAATAACTTTTTAATCAAGTCAATAGGTGCGGAGATATTCGCTACCAAAGCTTAAAGATTATGACCTCATTCTAACCTTTGAACTTTAAATATAAATTTAAAAAATAAAAATTATTTCACGGAGGTAAACTATGAATGAAAATGTAATTACGAAAGCTTATATCTCTTGTATTATTAATAATAATTAGAATTAAATCATAATTTCTACAAATGTTTACACATACATAAGATTACGAATAATCGTAATACTTGAGCATCTAGCGAACAAGGTGAAACTGATCATTAAGGCAACTCTTTAAAGCACTGTGTTTATAATTTCTAGTAATTTTCTTCAATGGCCATATGCGTCTGTCATTGTTTCAGCATGAAACAGAGGCCCAGTTGACACAAAGTCACTCATCGCAACCGGCAAGGCCATCAGAGCAAGTCAAGTTCGCAACCGCCGCGTACATATCCCGCTAAAGCGCTGCTACAGTAACAATAATGGCTGAGCCCCCATTGTTTGGGCCCGTGGCACATTACGCTTTTGTCTCTGCCCTCTCCCGTGCCTCACAATGCGGCCAGGAAACAAGTGAGCCTTTATTTCGCCTCTTTTTGTCTCGGAGTATCGCTGCTTATTGTCTTCATTCGATTGTTCAGAGCTCTTCACAGGGCACATTGTTGTGGACTCCGTCGTTAGTGCTGAGCTGCTGAGTTAGCGGATGTCCTACCTACTAAAGTGCCGTTTGAATTTTAATACCGCTTTCTAAAGAGAGCGCATGGTGGCGCTTTCTTCCTTTTGAATTTAAAACAAGCAAGATCATCACGGATTTTCTGTGAAAGACAAACATTTATAATATTTTAATAAAATATGAGCAATGATAGTATTTGCATTTTATGATAGAAAACTTTACTTCTTCATAGGGTTCCGGATCGGTCTTATATCTTGTATTTTACGAAGAAGATTCTCCAACTTCAGAATGATAATTTTTTTCTTCGTCAGTCAGTAATGGTAAAAAATGATTGATTTTTTATTTTAATTAACATTATTCTATCTATATTTACACCAACCAGATCGAACCGCGGACCCTTGAAACCTAGTGAACAAAGAGCACTTTTTTCTGACTTAAACAAGCAAACTGACACATGATGATGTTGATGGCACACCTGATGGAAAGTGGTTACAGTCACTTATGAACGTTCGCAAAATCATGTGCGCTGCCAGCATCGAAGTAGTTTATGACGCTTTTTAAACAAAACCCATATCGCAGAGGGAAAGCCTCGATCATTCGATCACTTTATGACGCAGCAAACACTTTTTAAAGTATTATGCGTTTATTAACTATACTAAATGATATTATGATTAATTTAGTTATATAATAAAAGTATACTACACTAGCATAGTCTCTAGTTAGCATTGTTCGCGCGGCCCCATTGTGATCGCGGCTTTGTTCGGGCACGCCCCGTTTTTCCTTTTCGCCTTCGCAGCGCACTCGGTGTACTTCCTTAAGCCGAAGACACATTTGCGTAATTTCGAACACGAACGAACCAATCGTCAAATGTTCGTATTTTGTTTACTTCGGGCCCCCATTCTAGAACAATGCATACATTCATAAACATCACTTGAGATAATAAATGGCAACATTATCCTGATTATATTATTGTTACGTGCGAGCGGGGGTACGCACTTGGGATTGTAAGGAAACACCAGTTTTTTTAACTAAATGCTTTTATTAACTTACATTGCCATACGTGATTCTTCTCCGTAGGTTTGCCCCTACACGCACACCTAACGATGCACTGTTATATGATGTCGACGATAAGATGTCTCACTCACAATACCGTCGCCGATATTGCGTAGACCACCTCCTGCTGCTGCGGTACTCATCTCCGAATTTACCGCACGTTGCTCGCTTCTGGATCTCCTCTTAAATTACGCTAAACTCCTCCTTCACTGAATTGCCCACTAAATCTTCCACTAAACTCATCACTGTCCTCTACTAAACTCTTCTTCCAACTCTCAACTTGTCACTATCTTCTATTTAACTTATCTTCCAACTCTCTCGTATCGCACTTGTTTCTTTACTGTCTTCAACTGAACTCTCCCACAGGCGCGCCTTACGCTGCTTATACATACCCGGAATAATCTTCTGGAGCCCATAATTTCAATATTCTTTTATTTACTGTCTTTCCCTTTCTAAACATCTAGGTACTACTACTACTATCTATCTCTGTCTTTCCTTCCTGAACCTTCTATTCTAGAATTTTGATCTTCATTTCGTTATTCTTTTGTTCATCATCTATCCCTTTCTAAAATGTATTGGGCCTTGTCTTTTTCTTCTGGAATCTTCTACATTTTTCTGAAACTCCTTTAACCAACTAGATCGTTCCACCATCGCTCACCACAATATAAATGTAAAACATAAGATTCTTTGTACCTTTATTTATTTTTACACTTATACTATAATGTTGAAAAAAATCAAATCATAAGAAAATTAAGCAACGGCAGCGGCCACTTTACTTCCTTCAGAACATGTATACTATATTATTTTTTTCAACATATGTAATCATATATCGTTAATCAGATCTCGAAAAATTACAACAATAATATTGAATGCATTTTTAAATCCATAGATGACATTTATTCGTATCTAAAACCTTTAAAAAGTGTGTTCCCTGTAGTTTATTAACTCAAGAAAAATGAAGGTAGTTAGAACATCAAAAATACTTTTAATAGAAATTAGTTTAAATAAGATCTGCGGAGGAACTTTGTTAACCATTGAGTATTTTAGTGATATGTATTATAATACTTGCAACAAAATTGAAGAGTTTATGGTAGTAAAAGAACAGCAACTGGTCACAATACTTTATAATTAGAGATTTAGAGAACCTTACGGTTTTAACACATTACATACACTGACTATTCAAACTCGATTTCGACAAGCATTTTTAGAACACCTCGCCATCCCTCCAACAATTTTACAGTATATTAATCTTAACAAAATGGCACAACCGATAGCGGATTGAAGTCACCGATAAACTATTTTAATTAAAGTGTTATGAATGAAAAGAATTTAATACATTACTGTTTCGAAATTCCAGATAATATTTTATACAAGATATCATATAAAACATTATACTTAAAGTTTTACATGTAATAAAATGAACCGAACACAGTACAAATCTATCGCGTCTACCAACATTAAAATGAATGCAACTAATACCGTCTATACACAATTGAGAGATTTTGAATTATAATCTACACAGTTACGACGTCATAAAAGATAAATATTGTCATATAAAATTATGGTAAATTATAGACAACTACTCTATACAAAACAGAGTGCTAATCACAGAATAAATAAAAATATAACATTAATATTCAATTAAGGAAATGGTCGATCGTATCGTTTAGAAATAAGAGGGTACATAACAAAATCAATTATTAACTTTAAAAAAAAACACGACAAGAACAAGTATGCTACTCAATAACTGTAACAGTATTTAGATTTAGGGTTCTGTAGGTGAATGACAAAAACTAAAATCGTGACATTTATCACTAAAATAATACACACCAATAGACTGCCATTAGTAGGCCATTTCATGGAAATTGAAAACTGGAAATTAAAATTTCCGAACTAATGCTGGATATCAGATTCATCGTAAGGTTACATACGAAGTATTGTGAAAAAAATCTTTGAGTTCCGATAGTCTGTTTAAGTATAGATTAGAACAAATATTATAATTTTGAATTTAGGAATTTGATCTAAAAAATATAAAAAAAAAAACATATTACTTGTGGTGTCCATGGACAACAACAGAAATATATAATAGGTGCTTTTTAGAATTGTGTATTTTTGGGCGTTGTGATTCTTAATATTTTTCTTCAGTTGCTTTTATCTTACTTAAACAAGAAAAGAATTCCAAATTTGATTTTTAAAATAGAAGAAGAATTATCATTTAATTAATTATATTATTATTAATTATATTTGACATAATATAATAAACGACAAAACCAAGATTATTGGTTTTATTTCATTAAAATTTGCAGTATGAATAACAATGGCAGAATTACTTAGAAGTTATTTCTAAACACATCAATGTAGTATCTCTATGAAAGTTACAAAAGAGTTTTGATAGTACACCACATTCACCCAGCCGTCAGGTTTCATAATCTCTAAACCAAACTGGGGCTCTCCTTTCCCTCGAGGATCGCCGAGGAGGGGACGTTGCATTTTCGTTGTCTGTTGTAAAGTTCTATCTTCCTCTGTAGCCTCAGAGCGATCCTGAGATTCAAGTTGTTCCTCTCTAATGGTGGAAGAGGAGCAAGTTGTCTATTTGACACTGTAGTTTCGCGTCCATCTGATAATCTCACATGTGAGTAAAAAGGGTTAGCTTCTAAAAGCTCCACTTCTTCCACCTCAGAATCGTATTTTGTTTGGCTCTGATTGTTTCGCATTAAAACAGGAGGACCGCGCTGCAAGAGCCACGTTGGTAGCGATTCTCCGTCGACCGTTCGCCGAGGATGCTTAAAAAATCTTTCACGTGGAGTAGCTTTAGTAGCTGTACATAACAATGATCTGACAGAATGGAGAGCTGGCGATAAGACATGTTCCCAGTAGGTGACGTTAAGATTCTTCGTCTTCAGGCATAATTTAATTGTTTTCCATAAGGTACCGTTAAGACGTTCTACTTGGCCATTTCGTTGTGGATTATATGGCGTGGTACGACTACAAGCGATACCATTTGATACCAAGTAAGACCACAATTCATTGGACATAAAAGCAGATCCGGGGTCCGAATGAATATATTGAGGAGCACCGAAAGTTAGGCATTTTATGACTGTGGCCGCTGACAAATCTTTACATGGATAGGCGAATGGGAATCTAGAATACTCATCTATCATCGTTAAAATGTAGCGCGTGCTAGTAGTAGAAGGTAGGGGCCCTTTAAAATCAATATTTAGTCGTTCAAAAGGTGCAGTAGCTTTAATAAGAGTTCCATGGTTTCTAACGAATCTAGGTTTGATTTCGGCACGTGTACGACAATCTGATGTCATTCGTTTAATGTCATCTACCGAGTATGGTAGATTTTTCGAACGCACCCAATGTGTCATCCGCACTATACCCGGGTGTCCTAAAATATTATGTAGTTCGTTCAGATTTCTTGTGGCTGCGCTCGAACATACATGGGATAAAGCACCAGCTGTAACGTTTTGCTTACCCGGACGATATATTATATCATATTTGTAATTTGATAGCTCGAGGCGCCACCTTTCTATCTTTTCGTTTTTAATCTTACTACTATGAGACTGGTTAAACATGAATGAAACTGACCGTTGGTCTGTTATCAGTAGAAAGTGTCTCCCGATGAGATAGTGTCGCCATTTCCTCAGGGATTCTACCACAGCGCATGCTTCCTTTTCAATTGAGGAATGACGACGTTCTGAGTCATTTAGGGAACGGGAGAAGAAAGCTACTGGACGACCGTTCTGTGAGAGAGAAGCCGCGATAGAGTGCTCAGAGGCATCAGTCTCTACGGTAAACGCCTCATTCGGATTGATGACAGTTAAAGCGGATTTCAGTATATCTGACTTTAATTTCTGAAAACAATTAATTGCAGTTTCATTCAAAGGGAACTCGGTCACTCTTGTTAGAGGGTAGATTTTTTCCGAGAATTTTTAATCCATTTAGAATAGTGTGCAAACATGCCGAGAGCTCGTTTAAGAGATTGTGAATCTATAGGAATTGGTAAGCTCATTAGGGGGCGTAGGCGTTCTTCGTCTGGCTGAATTGAGTTGTCAGCAATTTTATAGCCGAGCAATTTGACGGATTCTTGTCCGTATACACACTTCTCTTCATTTAGTGTGAGGTTTATACTTCGTTGCAACCTCTTTCAATTGTTTTAGGTTGTGGTCATGTTCATGCCCATCAATTTTTCTTTAGAGATAATATGCTGTAGTGTTCTTTGGAAAGCAGCAACTCCATTAGTAACTCCAAATAGTATCCGAGTAAATTGGTACAAATTTCCACATGCTTCAAAGGCTGTATATTTCCTTTCACTCGTCAAAATTGGTACTTGATGATAAGCACTTTTTAGATCAATTTGGCTGAAAAAATTATGCTCTGCTACCTTCGAAACTATTGATTCTATATTAGGCATATGATATGCACCCAGCTCGGTAAATCTGTTAATCGTTAGCGAATAGTCAATGACGAGACGTTTACGATGTGTCGTACCGCCAGTGACCAAGACTTGAGCTCTCCAAGGTGAGTTACTAGGTTCAATGATACGATCCTTTAAAAGTTTAGCAACCTCCTCTTTTATAAATTGACTGTCAGATTCAGAATATTTTCTTGATTTTATAGCAACGGGTTTCACGTTCGATGAAAGGTTGGAAAAAAGTGAAACCGGGGGCACCATAGCTGCCGCAACATTACAAATTTTTAAAGCTTTAGCTGGGCCACCAAACTCTATCTCTACGAACGAATGACTCTGTAAAATATCGTGTCCAATAATGACATCAGCGCAAAGATCCTCTAAGATATATAAAGGCTTATGTTTGTAGGTGTATTCATTCAGTTTTATAGTTGCAGTGCAATATCCATCCACATGTGTAGAATTTTTCTTTGAAGCCAAAGTTACTGTTTCTTTCCAGGGATGGCGTTTTAGACTTAGTAACTGAGCGAAACCCTTGTTGATAAGACTCGTTGAACTTCCGCTATCTATCAAAGCATCAGCTTTATGGTTGTTGACAGTACTCTTTCGCAGACTAGCTGGCGATGCTGCTAAAATTGCTGATAGGCTTTCATTGCATGACTCTACTGTGGCATTATTAACCGGCTTAATTGTCGTATCGCTGCTTCTACAAACTTTTGCAAAATAGCCTTTCTTTTCACAAATTTGGCAAGTGGCACGGAATGCTGGACATTTAATTCTCTGGTGAACGTTTCCATCACAGAAAAAGGAGCATTTGCGTGATGGCGTTGCAGCTAGATTAGGACTGTTGCTCTGTAGACTGATATCTTCGAGCTGATTTAGGTCTATAGCAGAATGCGTAGGGTTGCTTTTGAAATCATTCGAATTCTTCTCAGCCATTTCCAGGGACATCGCCTGATTATAAGCCTCTTCTAAACTTATTTCTAGGTTTTCCAGCAGCCTTTGTCGAATTCTTTGAGAATGTATACCAGCGATAAAAGGGTCACGCACATATTCGTTTCTATATTCTTCGGCAGTGACGGATTTAAAATTACAGTCGAAAGATAATTGTTGTAAATTTCATAAGAAATCTCCCACTGTCTCTTCGGGTGTCTGTTTGGTAGAAGTCAACAAGAATCTAGCATGAATTTCATTTTTAGGCTTTAGGTAAATATCGTCTAATATTTTTATAGCTTTCGAGTACTCTTTGTTTTCTCTTACGAATGGGTATATATTTGGAGATATGTTATTGAGCAATATTTTAAGTTTAGTGCTATCGGGTACCTGATCATCCCTAGTCTCGATACCAAGATAGTTCTCGAACGTCTCTTTCCAGTGACGGTATTTTAAATCTGCGTCTGGAGTACCAGGATCCGTGTTAAACTTTTCTGGTCTAAGTAATCGCGCTAATGAAGCCATTTTATTTTTAATGCGTTTTATTTAATGAAATAAATTGACATAATATAATAAACGACAAAACCAAGATTATTGGTTTTATTTCATTAAAATTTGCAGTATGAATAACAATGTCAGAATTACTTAGAAGTTATTTCTAAACACATCAATGTAGTATCTCTATGAAAGTTACAAAAGAGTTTTGATAGTAAACCACAATATTCAAATACATAATTCGTTAATATTCATGTTTGGGAACTTTCACATTCATTTGAAATAGTGTGGATCCGGCTGATGAACGCAGTGTAGGGCCTGAAAAACTAGGGGCTACAAGGGTTGCCCTGTGTAATTTTGTGTTTACATAATGAGTTCACGTCTTGAATCACCGTTTTAATTTTATACGTGACATTTTTATTGTTACCTTTGTAGTCTTTGTTTTAATGATAAAATCCTCAACGGGTTTTAAATTTGAGACTCATAATATGTTAAACTGTTTTAGACTGCTGAACTCATGCAATAAAGAAAAACGTTTTTGAATTGAAAGTATGCATTGCAATATATTATATATATAACTTTGGAATATGCTGCCTCTTACTGTCAGAGAAGCCAAATCCTTGCCAGCATTCAGAAATTTACTCGGAAAGTATTGTTTGTCCACAAATAGCTTTATCTGATTAACACAATATAATCATGCTAATACATTTATTATAACTAGTCGTCGCCCAGTGGTCGAAATTCGACCCATAATTAATTTAAATGATAAATTTGAACATTACTAAGGTTCTGTTGTCAAAGACTATACTTTACAATCACAGATTTCGCCAAGGCTACACTGTTAATTTTACTTTAACAATAAACAAAAGTATATATGCGTGTGTGTGTGTGTCAAATACATGGTAGTGTGTGTAATGTTTTCTTTATTGATTTAATGTATTAGTCATGCATAATTTTAAAAAAAATATTAGCAATCTGCACTCCTTCTCTATATAAACTATAAGTGTGCGAAATTTCATACTCCTCCGTCCGCGCAATTTTCGTAAATAGGGGTACCAAGTTTTTGCTTCACGTATTAATATAATGATATAACTTATGTATTTTGAAATATGTTATTGTACATGAGTATATGACTATGTATATATTTGTATATTTAATTCTTAAATTAATTTAGGTATTTATGTTTCTATTGCCTTTTTCCTGCATGCACCACCTACATCGTTGGATTAGCTAACAAATTTCTTTAATTTAGGTTGCCTGGATGAGGTGGCTTTAAGCGACAAGGTCGCCTATTATCTATTTATTCTGTTTATTATTGTATTGTCTAGAAAATATAGTTATGCATCCTGCCCCAGGACGCGTCGTCATCGTACGAACTTAAATGCCTATTCCCGGTCAAACGGATGTTTTTGTCTAAAGCCCACATAGGTTACTTTTGTTTTTGTATACAAATACAAAAGTAACTTTTGTTTGTTCCTTTTACACATTTGACATCAAGACTGAATACAGGATACTTCTTATCGGAAAATAGGGATAGTTTAACGTTATGGGTCTAAACTAATTGTCATGAAACTTAATAACAGATAAGTAATTAATAACGTGAAAAATATTTTTTTTCGATATTTTGTGATATGAACCGATTTAAATGAAGTTTTTTTTTATCGTACATTCAATAACGGTGATAACCTTAGAATAATTTTTATCTAAATAAGGTAATATTTCTGCGAAAATTGCTCGAGTGATAATCACTACTTTTTGAGAAAAATGCAATGAAAAATATACTTCTTTGGTAATTACAATTTAGTATAGAATACAACTTTTCAAACATTCCATTTACAGTTGTTGGTTTACTAAAGCATAAATAAAACACATGAAAGCTTATAAAAACACACATTGGCATTGGAAAGCGACTCAATCGCCTTTTACGGCTCTGTAACGCGCGGTGAATTCTTTACATCTTTAGAAAATCCGCGCCTCTGTCCTTTTCCGCTGAACACCATTCATATTTCCCGCGTTTTCCATACACAATATGGCGACTGTGAGGCGGCGCGCTTCTCAAGTCTCCAAATAGTCCATTGACGAGCTCCGGGCAAAACTCGCTATAGCGAATTAACACTATTCATGGGAAGTTTTGAAAGAGGACTACTCTCATACAATTTGGTCGCATTCATAAAGATTCACTCCTTAGCTAGCTCGATGAATAGCTTTATGTATTCTACGTTCCACATTTAACTTTGAGATGTTTGAGCTCTGTGAACGTGTTCACAGGTTTCTTGAATATCTCTTGAGACAAAGAAAAGTTGATTTTGAATACAATTCAAATAATAAAACTACATTTTAACGGTAAGTTAAAATGTAGTTTTATTATGGCGGTTTAACCGCAGTATTTTATTAGCCAAACATAAAGATGTCAAGTGTCAATGATAATAACTTTAACATTACTCATTGACACTTGACAAGTTTGTCTTCCGTGATCACGGCTACTGGTGACCAAAACGTCGGAATAAAAATAAAATAAAATACCGCGCTTAAAAGCGTTAAAATGTAATTTTATTATGTGTACTAGTCGCGAAAACTGAAGAAAATACTATAGAATTCAAATTTTGAAACCATCGTCTTTCGATTCTGGTAGTATTTACTCAACATTATCATCCGAGCGTTAAATTCCGGTTGCGTTCGGAGCCTTCCCGCGCGCCGAAAGACTCCTACAATTTTGATACAATTTGTTTCTTTGTGTATTTCTATAACAGTTTTTTTGATACTTTTCGATGGTCTTCGAGAACTTCGTTCCAACCAGGTGTCCCAAAGACACCTCATTAGGTTTTTTTTGTATTTTCTTCACAACAACAAGCCAGCTTTCTTCTTAGGCCTTCCCCTTCGACCGGCACCTGATGGAGGCGGCATAGTTATATTATATCATTGGATATTTATTTCCGACACACCGGCTAATTATGCCGGACTCTGTAATACGTGGTAGAGCCATGCTGGAATCAATGATTACAGCTCGCTGGGCCGGCTCGATCAGTGTGAAACACACTGAATATCACAGAATATCGGCGTGAAACGATTGATTTTGAGCTAATCGTATTTCGTACGATAAGTGAGAGTTCCGATGGCCCACTTGCCCCTCCTCCTATCCCATCCCCTCCCCTGTACCCAGTCCCTCCTATTCTATCTTAAAGGCTTCTATCTTTATACTTTCTATCCGTGCAGGAACGGAGAAAGAATACAATTTCCTGCGGCCGGGCGGCCTGTCTTAAGAGCCGACAAAACAACCCACAGCCCGCGGTAGGGGTATTTGCCCGTCTGAGTGGCTACCACCTCTGGTCTAGAGTATGCCGCCATAACAACCTTGAGTTGTGTTCCGGCATTAGTGGCCAGATTCCAGTTCCCCTTTAGAGAGCAGCAGCACATTGGTAGCACTTTTGGTGTTACTAATGTCCATAGGCGATGGTAACCTAACCGCTTTCCTTCAATCGGACCGTCAGTCTATCCCCTGAACTCACGCAGTAAAAAAAAGTCTGGCAATGCGTTGGCTGGCCTCTGGTGTTGCAAACATCTATAGGCGACGGGAACCGCTTTCCATGAGCTGGGCTGTCTGCCTATTTGCCAGCTTCACAATATAAAACGTGGCTGTAACAGCGTAAGCGAGTCTCTTGCAATCAGAGAATTTACTCTCAAATGTCTTTTGTCGTCCGTTTTTTTTAAATTTATGTGCATTTTCCATATGCACTTTAATATAAAGACCATGTAACTTGTGTTGACACACTAGCCCCGTCACATCTTCTAATGACCGAGTCAGGGGCTGGCAACGCCGCCACTTCAGTTGAACACGTCAAACGGCGCAAATATGGAGCCTTAGGAAAAGGTTACATATTTTTGCCGTTTGGGGCTGAAACATTGGGCCCGTGGGGTTCATCGGCAAAGAGTTTCTTTAAAGACATCTGTAAGAATCTCTTTGACATTACCCGTGATCAGAAGGCTGGCACACATTTCGCCCAACAAATAAGCATCGCTATACAGCGTGGCAATGCAGCCAGCATTCTGGGCATGCTCCCCGCTGACAGTGATCTGCTATATAACGTACTTTAGTTTTATAGTTAAAGTTTAATTATATTATTAGTATAATTTCCCATTCTATGTTCCATTTATTTTTGTATTATATGAAATATTATTGTAGTTTTAAAGAAATCTTTCTTCTATCTGAAATTTCAATGAGTGTTTCAGGCTGATCCGACAAAAATGAACGACGAAAGGCGTTTGAGAGTAAGGCCTCTAAGCCATAAGACTTTTAAGGGCCTGTGGCCATTATGCCAAAAATAGAGCCTTTATAAAATCGGTATGTCTGTCCTTCTATTTTTGTGTGTTACAATGGTTTTTCGGAAACTATTCGGTCTCATAGGAATCTGGAATATATATGACGCTATAAAATGCTGCAATGAAATCGCGAAATGATAAAGATTAGGAGCGACCGTAATACATAAATGGCCTGAAGGTTGAAAAAAATTCATTCAGTGTAGGCACGTTGTCGTCTGGTAGATCCTTTAAAGTATTTTTAAAAATTCTTTGTGAATAATATAAAATAGTATTTTTAAAAATGAATTAAATATAAACTAAACTAACTTAAAAGCATTAAATAGGTACTAAAAGTAAACTAAATTATAAATTAGTCAATATAAACTATGTAGGAAATCGCTACAAAAGAGAAGCGTGCCCAGAAGGCTGGCTGCATTGCCACGCTATATGTCAATGCTGAGTAAATTAAATTAGTCACTTATTTTTAAATGAATTAGGTGTGTCCCCTCCACTCTATGGTCTTCTCTAACTTTTGAATTATGAAGTATAAAATTCTGAATAAAAATCAAAAATGAATTTGATAAAACCTACTAAGTAGGAAGTAGTTTTTGAGATATGGGGTATTTGAAAATTATTTTCTTGCGAAGATGGCAAGGCAAACAGTCACTATCCATGAATAGTGGTTACCGCCGCCTATAGACGTTTGTAACACCAAGCGCGAAGCCAAGTTTTGCCAGCCCCTAGGTTGGGATCAAGAGGATGTTATAGGGGGATGGAATAGAGGGATCAGGCAATAGGTATGGGATAGAAAGGATACGACGTGGGATTGGAATGGGGGGAGGGGGGAGTGGGTCATCGGAACTGTCACTAACTGCACGTAACACGTTTAGCTCAAAACTAACAGTTTAACGCCGATATTCTGTGACAGCGTGGTATTACACCAATCAATCCCGCCCTTAGAGCTATCATCAAGGTTATGATTCCAGCATGGCTCTATCATCTACAAAGATTAAACTCATTAATCCATAAACAATTTACAAAAAGAGCGGACTTTTGTCATCTCTACAGATCCCTCGATGGTTTGTGTACTGCCATGCACTTGCCCGACTTTTAAATATTGCTTCGCATGATTTGTGACTTACTTAGACAATACTGGAGACTATATAACTGGTAAGAATATTTTAAAGAATGTTATTAAACATTCTTTAAAATATTTTTACCAGTTATCTATGTATGTACTTACCTAAGTAATTTTGATTTAGTTATTGAAACAAGAGTCGCTAGTTATGATATTGTTGAAAATAATTGAAGATAAATAGCGACACAAATTCCCAAACTATTTGATCAACAACAACAAGTCGACCTTTCAGTCATCTTCCAGTGAGTTGTGAATAGGGTTTAATTTACCAGTGAATTGGCATAGCTCCCGAGTGTGAGACTCAATAGAATAGTCGCTCGGCAACATCACAAGCGAGAAATTCTATATGGAAAATGTGGGAAACATAAATAGAGGCAGCAAAAAGCGACTCTAAAGGAGGGTGATTTTCTAAAGGTTTCACCCGTTTCAATGGACAACTGTTTAACATTACTCAATGAGCGATATTTTCCGATTTCTATTCATAATACACGACTCCTTTGTGCAAGTTAACTACCTACTGACTCTTTCGACAAAATTGTGAAAGGGCAAATAGGTAACTTTTAAAAAAATCTTCACATCGGCAGAAACTCGCGTTTTGTTCTTTCGATTTCAAAACGAAGACTTACGTTTTTAAAAGAAGTTTCGAACAAAGGTACGCGCTGAAAAGAGAAAAACAAAAAAGAAAATAACCAGCTTCGAGTATTCGAATGTCAAACATATTGTTGTTGGACTTTGTATTTTCTGTTACAAAGGAAACCTAGAGTTTTGTGTTCAAAATTCAATGGAAACCTTCTTTGTCTGACAGCTTTCATTGTGGCGAGTGCTCTGACAGGAAAGTGTTATTACGATACTAGGGCATTCAAAGTTGTTACTCGTTTTATTCCATTATTTCCTATTAGTTAATTATTACTAATTTAGTAAAATTATTATTCATCATTATGTACTAAGCTTTGGTAGAATTTCAGATTATTTAGAATTGCCTCTTATAATGCCGTTCAGTTTAAGGAAACCAGCCTATAGTGCACCTGTTATTAATCCAGAAGCCACTTATGCAAAAGCTGTGGATGTAAAATGTTTCGTCAAAATAGCCTTTTTCGTCGTCATAATTGTCGTGCAGATTTGTGTGTTCCTTATATTTTTTTGGAAAAAGTGATCTTTGATGATAATCAGAATTACAATGTTATTTTTTGTAATAAAGTTCTTCTATAACTTTCCTATATTGTCTATCTCCATAATTTTCTTTAGTGAAATGTCTGCTTAAGTTTACAAGCAGTTAAACGAGACAAGAATGAGCTTTATTCGTTTGCAGAAGTAAACACAATGCAAATTTTTTACCTAAGAAATAAATACGAGATATCTTAATGAGTTTCAGAACTAAACCAACTTACAATAATTAAACCCAGAGCTACTTTAAACGAAGAAATCATACAGGACTATTGAATTAATATTTAAAGTGTTACAATTTATAAAGGTATAAAAACAAAAAGACTTTATTTGAAGAAATAGCGACGTACTTACACGAACTACAAATAATAGTAAAAAGAAAGAAACAAGTTTTTAGAATATGTCCGCCAGATTTTCAACAAATGAGGTGTGCACTCAGCTTATTGCTGTGCCGGAGTTTTATCCGACACAACGCTGTTTTTCAGTGCAAAACCTATCTTCTGCCGCGATGCCAACAACGACCCAACTACAAAGTATAGAAGACAGTAGAAGTCATATGTTACAAAGAAGTAAAATTTTTAGTAAGTAAATGAAAGGGATAAATGTAAGATGTCCCAAACTTTCAAGACATATTGGTAAATTTAATAAATATGAAACTGATTAATCTATAATATGTCATGTTTACCCACCAAAGTATATTATAGCCAGTAGTTGTTCTTCATTGAACATTAAGACCCTAAGAAAATGCACTAGTAGATTCACAGCTTACATGGTTTTGTTTATATTCGCACAAAGTTCTAGGGACGCAAAATGCAAAATTTCTCTGGCATCGGGTTTTAGCTATGATGTTGTTCGTATAAGAGAACCAAGGTAACTGATATAGTTCAAAAATCAAAGTAAGTTGAAATAGCAATGAGCTAATGGTGAATGATGGGTCGCGATTCACACGTGATCGACGGCTGATGCAGCAAACTAGTCCTGGAGTCAGGATCTGACCGTGTCTCGCTAAGCGTAGCCATATAGCCAAATAGACTGACGACCTTCCCAAGGTCGCCGGCAGTGTCTGGATGAGAAAAGTGGATAGGACCAGAAGATATTGCGCAAAGTTAGTTAGTTAGGCATCTCTAAGTTTGTTATCTTAAGATGACAATAGTTAGGTAATATATTTTATGAAAACAGCTGATATCAAATCAAAAGATCACGTTCAGCCATTTTTACATCTCCTAAAATATATATAAGAAAGTGTCCAAAATGAGTATTTAAGTAGGTAATAGATATTTGACGAATTTCTATTAGACTGTTTAAGCAAGACGCGCAAATTAGTAAATACCAAAGGTTATATAACAGTTATGTCTGTAAAAAGATTTATTGAACAATAAATATTATATCAAACAATAGAAGTTGAATCCGTCTTTATTTTACACTGTATATAACAGAGCGTTGTGGTATTCGTAATTTCTTTGATTCTCGTCTATTGTTGAGGTTGATAAAAGAGACACTTTTCAGTTGGTCCTCTCTGAATGAATACACCCATTATGTCTACACAAAAGTGGATATTCCAAACAAAAACATCACTGCTGTGGTTATTACGCTCTGTAAAAAACAATACAAATGATATTCTATTACGCTTTCAAACAATGTAAAGTATTTACTGATAAATTTGATAAAAAAAATTATAATAATAATGATACTTGATTTTGGCTTTGGCATACTTAAACAAAATGACTCAAAACATAGACGGAGAATAAGAATTTCAATTGCTCATTGAAAATAGCTTTCGTATGCTTCTAAATCATATAAGATGACTTGAGGGCGCCATATGTGACGCTTTCTTTTATAATTTAGATTTTTTATAACGTCCCTATCTCATCTGGGATAATATTAGTGTTAGTGACTATATCGCGCATGTAATTAAAGGTTTAATGCGTTATTTTTGATGCGACATTCTTATTAATCGTTAATGACGTTAAACATTGAAAGATAACATACGTATATATGTTATAGTCAAATATCGAAGCTCTGGCACTACTAGATTTGACTAGTCAAACTTCAGATCTGACAAAGTCTTAGTCAAACTCCAGATAAATGACGTTTTTCTGCTTTTGACTAACAAATTTGTCTCTAACCTAAAAGAAACTAAATTAGACAGTCATTAAACATGTAACACAAGTGCAGTACGAATCGACGTTTGGCCGAGTCTGCCTTAGTCGCTTCTAGGATCGACTAGGCAAAGCCCGTAACAGATTATTTTACGTTCGACGTTTGACTAAAAAGTTAGTTACTTCTAGGTTTGACTAAAAATACTTTAGTCAACCTCTAGTGCGTACCTCTTGTTTAAAGAGCAGGCGGTACAGGCAGTATAGGTTACATTGTATTAAATTTTTATGTATTTGCCCCCGGAAGATTCACTTCATTTTATATTACAAACTATCCTATACCCCGTCTATCTGTAAACTACATAAATGACAAAACTTGGCTGAAATGAACGAAATGGACGTCATGGACGAAGTGGACGAAATGGCTAAAACGACCAAATGGACGAAGTGGACGAAATGGGCAAAATGGACGAGGTGAACGAAATGGACAAAATAAACAAAAATGACAAAATCACAAATCTATCCTAGTTTTCGGGATAACCTTTACATAAATCTATCCTATTATCCGGGATGAAAAGTATCCCTTGACCACCCTCGGTACTAAAATTACATATGTACCGAATTTCAGCCAAATCGGTCCAATAGTCTTTCCATAAAGGACAACAACGAAATATATTTTTATCCCGGAAACTATCCCATTTTCGGGATAAAAAGTATCTTATGTTCATCCTCGGCATCGAATATATATACTGCTATGTGATTATGTGCGAGTGGAGGTACGCACTTGGGATTGAAAGCAAACACCACTTTTTTCAACTAAATGCTTTTATCGACTTACACAGCCGTACGTGATTCTTGTCTGCAGGGTCGCCCCTTCACACACAACTAACGACGCTCTCCCCCGAAAATGAGATATCTTACTCGAAATACCGTCGTCGATATTGCGTAGACCACCTCTTGCTACTGCAGTGCTCACCTCCGAATTTACCGCGCACAGCTCGCTTCTGTATCTCCTTTTAAACTACGCTAAACTCCTCCTTCACTGAAGTGCCCACTAAACTTTTCACTAAACTCGCCACTGTCTTCTACTTACCACTTCTTACAACTACTACGTAGGCGCACCTTACGCTGCTTATATACCCCGAAGGGTTGTCTATTGTTTGCACCAAAAATATAAGCAATAATACTCATATGCCCGAATTTAATTTGCCCATTTCATTTGTTTACCATAAAAGTTGTGACATTCTCTTGTTTGCCCGTACATTAGATTCCACAATGACACGAGTGTCATACGTATTGTTATCCATTTTATTAATTGCAATAATATTATTTAACAGAATATTCACTATAATCGATCCAAGTCGCTTCCGTAGAAAATTAACCTAACGCCTTTGTCCTAAAAAGCGATTTCTAGCACTTCGCCGGCCGCTGCCGCGGCACGCTCGCTTCGCTCGATCAGCTCGTGGGTTGTTTTTCATGTTCTAACCTTTTTTTTTGGCCAGGGAAATCCCTTTGAAGACTAAGCCGCGACAGGCACAGAAGCCTGGGGGGATAATTCGTGACCCGTGTGTGGGATTCACCAGATCGGGGGTGGCACTAGCGCGCCCAGTCAAAACTGGTGCCACGCTATTGCCACTCCCCAGTTAGGGATACCCACTAAAAGCCCTGGGTGTTCCGTCCTGCGCCTTATGCCAGGGCTACGGGTAATTGGGATTCCCGGCTCCGCGTGCCCTGGCAGGCGTGGGTCTCCATCACGAGGCCTCTTCCATTGCCGGGGGATTAAACCCTTGGCGTCGTCCATGTCTAGTCCGGGCGTGGGGCGGTCTGTATCGCGCCACACGGGAGGAGAAATGAGCGCGCGCGGAACACTCGCGCTCTCATCTCGACGGCATGTGCGGGTGATTGAGTACCCCTATGCCCCAAAGGGCCCCACCCGCGCTGCCCGCTTACGGTGGCCGAAGGTCGAAGTCCGCCCTCCGGCGTCGGCGCGTCCTCCTTTGGCGGGAGCGAAGCAATGACGTCCGCTCACGCTCCCGCTCCGCCTCCTCCTTCGCAAGCATGAGGCGCTCACAGAAGGAGGAGACGGCGTCCCATCCGGGTTTGCTCCCAATCATGGTGCGAACTACGGCCGGGAGCGAGGTGTCGAATCCGATAAAGGCGACGAGGTCTCAGCGCTGCTCTGTCCAGGTTGGACACTCCTGATGTGTGTGCAGCCGCCGTATCCTCGTCGCCTGTGTCACAGTGATGGCACCCTGACGTTGGCTCGCAGCCGAGGCGACACAGGTATCTCCTAAAGCAGCCGTGCCCCGAGAGGACCTGCGTCAGCCTGAATGTCAGGGTGCCGTGACGTTTATTAAGCCAGTCGTGCAGGACGGGCCTTACCGCCTCAATGGTGGCAGGGCCCGCACTGGGGCGTCAAAGGCATTCTTCCCAGACCCCCACGGCGACCTGCCGGAGCTCCGACCGGCACGCCTCGATCTCGCGAGGCGCGGGTCTGGTGCCCCTAGCCAGGGCCTCTTTGCGCCACGTATACAGCGACGCTAGGACCCTGGCTTCCACGTCCCATGTGGGGGGGGGCATCCGGCGAGTAGCGAGGCCACTTCGAAGGACACCGTACGGTATCCTCTTATTGCCCTGACGGCCAATACACGCTGCGCCTGGCGAAGCAGCGCAGCGTTTCGGGCCGTCAGGCAGTCCGCCCACACTGGGGCCCCATACAAGGCCATCGACCGTACGATGCCTTCGAAGAGTTTCCGGCACGTGGCGTTCGGCCCCCCGACGTCGGGGAGCAAGCGCGATAGCGCACCCGCCGCCCCCTTGAGTCTGGGGTGCAGCTGCCGAAAGTGTGCCGAAAAATCCCACCGGCCATCGAGGACCAATCCCAGGTATTTCATGGTCTCCCCGATGTCGATGGGTCCTCCCGCGCGCGGCGATCAGCGTGTCGTCTGCGTAACATACGACGCTGACGCCCGGGAGGACCCGACACCATTCATGTTCTAACCTTTTTTTTTTTTTGGCCAGGGGAAATCCGTTTGAGGACTAAGCCGCGACAGGCACAGAAGCCTGGGGGGATGTTCGCGACCGTTGTGAGTGTGTGGGATTCGCCAGATCGGGGGTGGCACTAAAATGATGATAACAAATGATGTTATTGAAATTGACTTTAAGGGAAACAAAGTATCTAGCACGTGACTAATATAGTAAACAATGAGTATGACATATAAAATTTTAAGAAACAATATAATGTCTGTTGACCAGTATAGCAGATGAAATTATGGTAAATGAAATTCTGGCAAGTGGGTGTATCCGACCCCGAAGAATCTTCTGGAACCCATAATTTCGATCTTCTTTTCGTTATTCTTTTATTTACTATCTGTCCCTTTCTCAACATCTATCTATCTCTGTCTTTTCCTTCCTGACCATTCTATTTTAGAATTTTGATCTTCATTTCGTTATTCTGTTGTTCATCATCTATCCCTTTCTAAAATGCATCTGTCCTTGTCTTCTTCTTCTTCTTCTGGAATCTTCTCCATTTTTCTAAAATGTAGAAGATGCTACAATACCGAGTTTCAGCCAAATCGGTCCCGTAGTTTTTCCGTGAAAACGGAACAGCCAGACAGGCAGACAGAGTTACTTTCGCATTTATAATATTAATAGGGATTACTTGATCTCGGACTGACTGACTGACATATCAACGTACAGACCAAATTACTGAGGCTAGAACCGTAAAAATTTGCATGCGGGTTCTTTCTATACTGTATGTGCATACTGAGAGAGAATTTTTGAAAATTCAACCTTTAAGGGGTGAAAAAGGGGAGGAGGATTTTAGTATTAAAATCCGTCATTTTCAAAGTAGGAAGCATGAAATTTTATATACCTGCTTCTGGTTAGTAATAAATGTACACGTGTATTGGAATTTTTGGAAATTCAACCCCTAAGGGGTTGAAAAAGAGGATGAAATTTTTTTATGCATATCCGTAATTATCAAAGAGATTTTGTGTACCTGCTTCTCGTTAGAAATAAGTGTACACGTATATCGGCGTTTTTGGAAATTCAACTCCTTGGGGGTAAAAAAGGGTTGAAAGGGTGCTTAAACTGTCACTATTTTTAATCTACCTTCTAATTCTTCCCTCTGCTTTACTGAGGGCATAAAAAAAGTTCCAGGCCGAAATCGTATTGGCGATCAATTCTCCTTGTTGGCGGGCGATTGTCAAATGCGCGTCATTGGTCGCAACCATTTTTTAAAAACTAGTGCCAGTTGTTTGACTAGAATTAACTGATTAGCGCTCATTATTGTTATCAACAAAGCAGTTAAAACGGAAAGATTCTCAAAAAGCTATGATACTTTTGAAGAAAACTTGGTTGCAGAACACGACGCGGGCAGTTGAACGCGGAGAATCACCCTGACAATGCCTCTGTTGTTGCAAATGATTCCAGGTGGACGTAAATATATTTCGCTCAGCGCGCCGTCTAGAGACTGCTTATTTTAGGCATTTAAAAATTGTAAATTGTTTGTCAGATGTTTTTATGCAAATAAACATTAAACGCAGACTCATTTTTTCGTAAATATTAAAATGATTCTCATTCGAACGACTGTCAGTACGATTCTCGCAAAAATTTGGCTTCCGTGTTGATCCGAGACAACTAGCGCCCTCTTTTATGTTAGTTAGTTTGTTGGGAATGAAAGATAGAGCCACCCAGTGGATGGAATATGTTACGTTGAAGGCTTTAATGTAGTTTCATGGACAAATTTACAGATGTCGCTGTAACTCTGTTGGCAATGGTTTGCCGCGTAAGGGTTTGTTTCTTTTGTTTGTTAAAGATGGCGAAGTGTTTTGGCGTCCATTTTGTAATTTGTTTAAGGTGGTGGCGCCACAATCTGGTCGATTGTTCATGTTCATGTCCATTACGTATTAATTACCTGCTGGGCACCTGGCACCTGGGTAATAATAATATAATATAATCGCCAGAATTTTTATACTTTGACAAATCATGTTTTGTTTTATAACAACAAACATATTTTATGAATCATTGATTTTTTCTCGGATGCAATTTACCTACACTTATCTATTATTCTGTATACCTATGTAGGTTTAATTAAGTTTTTGAAATGAATTGTATTACAGGTCAACGATCTTATACCTAGTATGTTTTTACTTATGTATTTATACTTGTTGAAATATTGATTAGATATATAATAAAATCCACTGTTCCGTATTCATTAATATTTTTCTTTTGTATTATTGTTGATCATCTTCGCGTTAAATTCCGGTTGCGTCCAGAACGTAAACTTCAGGGCCCAGAGTACCTACTTTTTTCCTCCACTTCGCGTGATCCTCGGCATCCTTATTGAGATACCATTGGCACGCATGTCATCCTTCACGACCACCATATCTTGGACCTAACCCCTCTATCGGAATTTAGCGGAGGCGGCATGACTAGAGGTTTGTTTCCCACATAACAAGCAAATTTCCGTTAAAACGTTGCCATACTAGCGTCGGTGACTCTTGTAGTTTGTTTGCTGTCACGAACATGAACAAATGCAGAAATTCTTAATGCGGTCATTTCGCGTAACTCCACACATTCGCCGTAAAATAAATACTCAACTCCGTGATACGCAGCTCCTGTTTGTGTAGCTCAAACTTTTTTCATTGTTATACAAAAGCACTGATGTAGTTAAAGATCTATTCTTTTAGACACTGGTATTTTTGGGTCACAATCACAAATGGCACCAGCCAGTTACCTCACACCATTGGGCCAGACTGCTGAGATACGGGTCTTGACGTAGTAATTGATGTCTTCGGATGCGTGATGTTGGACCTGTAGTGTTGCAGGCGAAGTAATCTTCGCCTCCAATACTATAGATTATATGTGTATATGTAGGTATATATCAGAATACTAGTCTTCGCTATATTTACAGGCCAACCGTTCCTTCTTTTTAACATTGAATCCATATTCAAATATGCTGAATATCTTATACTAATATACAAAGCTGAAGAGTTTATTTGTTTGATTGAACGCGCTAATCTCAGGAACTACTGGTCTGATTTGAAAAATTCTTTCAGAATTAGATAGTCCATTTATCGAGGAAGGCAATAGGCTATATATCATCACGCTAAGACTAATAGGAGCAGAGCATCAATGAATAATGTTTCAAAATCGGGGGGGTTTTGAAAACAAATTCCACGTGGACGACGCCGCGGGCACAGCTAGTATAACATAAAAGGAATATAGAAAAATTGGCAGTTTGTCAAACTACGCACATTAAAGGTCCGTCGAGGCGAAGAATATCTATTGGTTTTGTCATTTGGCTATGAAAAAAAGCATTGAATTATCTGAAACCAGGAAGGGTAGCAGAATGAAATTTATCTTAGACTATTTATTGCATCGGAAACTTTCCATGGTTTTAAATAAAATTCCTGTCTCAAAAAGGTGAGGCATATCTAGTTTTATTAGTAAACAAACGCTAAGGTAATTTTCAGCGAAAAATTATACCATATATAATTTGACTAGTATAACACACTATTTGTCACCGCGTGTAATTCTTTGTTATTGGCTTCATGCCCAAAATGAGTGTTTACGCCAAGGAAACGTGACCAACTTTAATAGATATAGCAAAATTGAATAGCTGACGAAATTATATCACATGCAGGACTAAAAAATAGCACTGCTCTATTTTCGTCTAAACAGTCATTAGAGTTATTTCCATTAGACTGTAAGCAGATTTGCTACAAAGTAACAATTGATTCGAAACTAAGCGGTTAGTGGGATGCAAACAAATAAAACAACACGAGTACATATAAAAATATTTTATTAAAAACATTTTGGTAACATTTAATAAGAACACTTAGGTAAAAATAAATCGACCTCAAAATCATTTCAAAAGAACAGCCTGGACTGGAAGTTCACGGAGGAAGCCGGAACAGCAAAAAATTAAAATAAATTAAAAAAAACAATGATAATAACACTCTAGGCAGAGACATGTCTAATTGACAACCAGAATTAAGGCATCGCAAGAATAATTATTTAAGTACGATAAAATACCTACGGCTATTATTATAATTACAACAAATAAACGCCTAGTGTCTATCGTCCACTTGTGTGGCCGGATGGCCGCACCTCTGGCCGCCGGTGGCCTGCGGTGGCCGGCCGATGGCTGTGGTCGTTGGCCACTGGCGGCCACAGGCGCGAGTGCCGGCGCATCGCGACCCTGTACAAGTCTCTTGGCAGGGGACTTACAACGAGTATTATTGCCACTAACATTATTCACTTCACTCACGAGACATTTTGCTTTTGTCAACTACGTCATAATTATACATTACTAAATACTAAAACATCCCAATTATACGAAGCTATATTAAAATTTTACCTAACTAATAATAATATTAACATCTTCGGTTAATTTTGATTCTAAAATGATATAACATCATCTCATATTGTACTCTTAACATTACGCTGGATTAAATTATAAGTGAGGAATAAAACATTATACATAATATTGCAAGCATTACTGAGATTGTGCACGTTACGTGGTTTCGTTAATGTAACAATGGAAAACTAAAGTGTTACCATTAGACATATATATGTAAGAAAGGAAGATTGCTTATACTGAAGTCGACATGGTGCGGCACGCGGCGCCCGAGGCTCCCGCACGCGCACCCCATAAAGGAACAGTCATAAAGATTAAATTACGAGCATTGGCACTTTCAATATTAAATCTTAATTACACTCTCGAAATAGCACTGCATATCAATAACCAACTTAAAAACTAAATTCAGATCAGTCATTTATGATATCACATCAAAATAAACAGGGAAATACATAATATGTGATTATCGATTGGATATACTATAATTATAATATATATTATATTCTTTTCAAAAGAGGTATTAATTTTCTTAAGGGTTACTAAAAATATTGAGCTCTGCGCCGCAAGCGACGCACTATATCACCATAATACGAGAACAACATTGAACCAATAAGTTTTGGTACTTGGAGTCCATCTCCGAGTTAATTCTATTTCGCTAAACCTACATAATGCTTATCAGATATACGTAATACCCGCCGGAGTGGCGGCCGCAGCTTCCGCGGGCAGCGCCGCGCCCACCACTCCAACAAACCTTCGTCCTCATACATTTTTCATTATAAAAATACTGTCATTTGACTACAGTTCAATGAGAAACAAATATTTATAATATGAATGAACAATAGATATAATAAAACATATAGATAATAATAATATCGTGTATATGATTTACTAAACAAAATAAAATGCATAAACTCGAAATGATTAAACCATTGTAAAATCACTTGAAGACACTTATAAATGGAAGGTATTAAATTGATATTTTATAGTTTTCTCGTTAAATAAATAGCACAACAACCAAAATATTTGGCAATGTGGATTAAATAAACATTAACAACTACTACCCTCGGCTGCTAACTTAAACACAAAAAACTGGAATGCAAATATTGCATCGCACCTCGGCCTCTCTTGTCGCGAGTCTGTCAGTTTGTCCCACCGCGTGGCGCGCGAGATGGAGTCGGAGAGAGTAAGGAGAGGCATGGCCGCCGGTGAGCGCGGCGCTGCCGGTTGCAGGGGCCAACGGGGGAACAAATACTAAAATTAAGGACACATTCACAACGAGAGCTAGTCTATATATCTGTGCGTTTCGCTCCAAATACTTTCCTTTGAACTACATTCGATTGCAGCTTTGTCATAATATTTAAAAGTAATAACTAAAAATAATTTGAATGCAACATTTCATTTTAGAATAACCAATAACAACCATTTGTGAGTATGTGTGACTGAGGATATAGCCCACTAGGCAAATAGAGACACGTCAACACTACAATCATTTATATTCATCAAAAGAGCAGAGGTGTCTCTTTGGGGGCAAGGTTGTAATATTGTCAGCTGCATTCTGAGATCCATGCTATATATTCAGTCATTGCCCACTGAATCATTAAAACATAAATAATAATAAATATTTTGTTAAACTTCACACCTACATTAAGATTTGTGTTCATAGCCCAGTTATATTGATTGCAGACAAAAACTAGACGAAATTGCAGCAATAAATTGACTAAAAATGGCTGATACAAATGCAATGATACTTTATATTGTTTGCATAATTAATAATTCTGCTTCAGAAGCAAATTTGGCTGGTTCAAATGCACATGGTGAAACAATGCGCGGATGTTGGTCCCTCCCAAAATATATGTCAAACCTTTACGCAACTTTGTATTAGTATAAAGAAAATTTCAAAACTACAAACTGTATTGTCTCATATCAACATTTTTTTTATAAAAATAACTTTGTGGAAAATACATCAACATTATAGTGTACAAATACTCCAGTTCCAATTTAAAGCTGATCACAACATAGCAGAAATAAACTTGCTTAAAAGGACAGTATCATTCATTATTTACTATAGTTAGTATGTTATTTTACTTCTTAAATGTAATCAAAGAGACTCACACTATTAAATATCTTGACTAAATTAAGAGACCACGAATATTACATTTTATATATGCACATACATAGAGATATTGCCAGTCTGTTAACGACACTTACTATAATTTCACTAGGAGCCCAGCATCTGGGCATATCAATGACTCAATATGTTTTAAAACTGTCTGTAACAACTACTAATACCTTAGAATATCTAATCACTGCTTCAATTTGTGATGATATGCACTGATAGCCCACATTGACTATGTATTACATGGGCTTGTCATATTTTATACAATATAAATGAGTTGTTCAAGCTTTCCCATAGAGCTGATAGTTTGATGGAAGGGTAATAATGCGTCAAGTATCATCTAGATTATATGTCATCACTATTATGTAGTGTTCGGACGGTACATCCAACAATCATTAGACCTTAAAATTAACCTACAGCTTGGCTTAAATTCGTGCCTATCTCGTCAAAATCGTAAATTTAAATAACATCCGAGAAGCAGCCTTTTGGTTTAAACAATGACAATCCTATTGATAAATGACTGTGGAATATATCTTAAACATTATCTCTAAGAAACTAAAGAATATCATAAAACAATATTTAAATAATAATCGTTACAAGTAATGGTGGGAAGTACTAGCTAATGACATCACCAGTCAATGTCTACAATTTAAATATTGCTTCAAGAGTAATTTGGCTGGTACTCAGCTCTTGTATTTTATACTAATCAATATAAATTGTGTATTTTACAATTTATAGTTAATATAATATTCTTTGGATAACAAATAATTAACATTTCTAAGAGGAACTTAGTGTAGCACATTTTAAATATAATTATTGTTAGCTCATATGATGGATTTGGCAATTCTTTGTCTAATATGTTGTCTTTTAGTTTAGCACGGGAAATCAAGAAATGCTTTTTTTGGAATAACACTTTAAATCTTATGGCATTGCAGTTATTATATAGTATTAATTAAGCCTAATATTATCACACATCAAATAATTTAAAAAAAAAAAAAAGTCATGTATCGTCACGCTATCCATTCACAGAATTTGTCAAAAATTGTCTCATTTAAATTAAGATCACAGTATTAAGTCACATTTTAAATATGTAATTCTACGAATGCGCGAGACGATAGCCACACATATTCCACAGTCATCCGTAGGACTGGGCCACAGCAGGCAAACACAAAATAAACTATATTATAGGAAAATGTCACAGTACAACCATTGACTTTAATTCAAAGTGAAATCCAGGGGATTACCTGCTCATTTCACATTAAAATTGAGTTCCTTTAGCACATTTGATACTAATCTAACTTAAAATTAGCAGAAATGTGTTTAAAACAAACTAATGAGCACAAGTACAAAATAAAAATTATATAATTAAAAAAACTACCATGTTTATTGATAAAAAATAGTAGCCCTTCCCCAGTTATAAGCATTATTAAACTAAAGTCATTGGTTACAATGGAGACGAGCACCATTCTGTGACTGTCAGTGAGAGAACTTGATATGCACCCTGATGTGTCCCAGTCGTACCCATTCAACATTCGTTTGTTCAGAGTTTATGCGGAGACATTGTCACGTCAATCTGTGGCGGCTACCACCCATGAGAAATCGCAAAAGCGACAAGAGTCGTTTACATACTGTGTGCGAGTTCCATACGGCCCCAAGCGGTGGTACTGAGAGCGGTTGGCAAAGAATAAAGCTGGATTGTTTGGGGGCAGGACTGTAGCTCTGTAACTCCACCTAGGATCATTGAGATTTGCCATCAGATTGAGGATGTCACGACCCCCATAAGAGATTTTGACATCTTCAGGTGTATTGTCTTTTGGATGTGGCTGAGGCTGCACAAATGGCTCAAAAACTTTCTGAAATAAGTACAATATTTTTTATTATAATTCAATTATATGATATTCAAACAAAACAAACTTCCATATAAATATTTTTTTATTGGTTTATCTTACTATGAAAAATTTTGCCAGTCATGTTTCTAAAAATATTACTAATAATTTCCATTAACACAACACCAGTACAAAATAAAATCAATGTTTTGTATAATATTAGATTAGGTGTTGTGATGAGACTAAAATTTAGAATGAAATTTGGCAAGTACTTAAAGGGGTGGACATTTTGATCTTATAAAATGACAGGTAGGTAGGTACTTATGCCGAATAGAAAAATACCAATCTTGAGATATCAAATCTTAACCTTATACCATCAAAATTTGTCCATTATCAGGGGAATAATGTACACAACACTGATAGCGTAATAATATAGCTGATATTCGCCATTACGGAATATTATGAAAATAGAGAGGTCAAGGCCAGGACGTACGCAAACAAAATATTGCAAATTTTTGTACTCACCTTTTCTGTAGTTTGAGGACTAGACGGCAGGGAGTCACTGTTCACTGATTCCGACTTGAGCGAACCCAACGATCCGATACCGCTAGATTCACTGGAGACTGACGGACTTGGGCTCGACTGAGACTGGGCTAGGCCCGCTATCTCAATTATATGCCCGAAAGAGCTGAATGAGTTGAAGTTATCAGTCTCCAACCCAGCCAAAGGTAGTGCAACGCTCAAAGCCATGTCTGCAAACGGAAAATCACGTTTCAATTGAAATTACACGTGCATAAATGCCACTGCGTGTGAACACTTTATAACTATGTTGACAGAATCCAATCAACGCGCCAAATTGTTACGCTTTTTTGATCATAACACTCTCCTATTTTCACGGGACTCACCTCCGACTAGAATATGAAATGCAAATTTCAAAATCACCGTATGCAACGCTTGAAACAATAATTACCGAAAAGCGTAATCCCAAAAAGCACAAGCCTCGACGTAGTTGAAAAAGATCGAACATTTATAAACTGAAGTTAGCTTTAAATGCCAGTTTGCGTGTGCGTGATGTCGTCGAGCGCCAACCGGAAATTAAAATGTCGGTAAAACAGGTTATTACGCAGCAGGATCTCTTGTTTTCAATTGCGTATAATTTTGAGTTTTAATTAAGTTTACTATTACACTGACGTACTGAAATGTAAAATTTATATTATGAGTTTAAATATAAAGACATAATACTATAATAGAATTGGATTAAATATTAAAAAGTACTGTATATGTCTACTAAATTGCGCGCCATCTACACAAACATTATAAAATTATAACAAATCTTGAATGATGTAGCGAGTGACATAGATTGTACTAACCAGCCACAGGTGTTGCTGCTAAAAACAAGTTACGTTTGTTAAGTCCTAGATGGCGCTTATATTAAATTTAACGTGTCTGGGCATTAAAATCGCTCGCCTCTGCAAATTTTTCTTCTATTATAATATTTACAACATGATATAAAGTAACATACAATCTAATGGATTCGTTTGAGAATTGTTATTCCATGGGAAATTCATCCAGTCATTCAAGACCACAAGGTAGTTTAAGAAGAAACATTCGTTTTGAGGTGACGAGAGTTTTTTTAGTAATAATTTAGGGCTTGTCCTTGTACAGACATAATGGTGAAATACTGCCATGTCCCATTTAGATTAAATTGTTAATGACCCAATTCAAGCTTACCAAAATTCCAAAAGCCTTGGTAGCTTAGTAGCTAATGTATCCGTGTTTCGAATTAGCGAACCTTGTAGCCTGACCGGGAAACATGTGGATACCGCGTAGGGAATTCGTCCGTTCCCCTAAAAACGTGGACAGCCATGGCCAGCGTATTTTATGTGTTACTAGTCTAGTGGTCCCGGCAGACGTTGTCCTGCTCTAAAAAAATAAAAATCTAGAACCCGATTCCGCTGCCACCCACCGGGTCTAATTGTGAATCTAAACCATCCCGAGACCCTCTCAAACACGCATAAAATTTCATCAAAATCTTAGTAAGTACCCGATTCAAGCGCCAAGTATTTTGTTTTGATTGGCATTTTTAAATTCGTACTATCTTTTGAATGGAATGTCTGATTTCAATAATTCAAAAAGTAATCTACAGTAGTTTCATGATCGAAATGGTGAACCCACGTTTCATCCATTCTGACAAGGCGACGGCAAAAATTATCCGAATCATGCTGGAATATTTCGAGATTACGCTTAGAAATTTCCAAACAACGCTTTTTGTTTTCGTCGGTTAACATTCGTGGCACCCATTTTGCCGACACTTTTTTGGACCCCAGTGAATCAATTAAAATGGATTGAACGCTACTAAAAGATATCTTTAGGATCTCAGCTATATGTTTTATAGTTATTTTTGTCTTCCAAAACAGATTCTCAACATTTTTGACATTTTCTTCCCTTAAAGGCTGCTCAGAACGCGTGTCATCTTTACAGCTTGATCTACCTCGTTTAAATTCAGCCACCCAGTACGCAACCGTAGAATAGGGTACAGCACCATCCCCTAATGTTTGCTGAATGTCCGAAAATTTTTCTTTCATAGATATTTTTTTTCAAGCTGAGATATTTTATCACCGCACATAACTCACTTTTATCCATAGTTTTGCGTTTTTAGCAACTCGTTGCACAAAACAGTTTATTACGTGCGAACGAACTAATAAAAACAAGTGACAGTTGGCATAAATAATGTGTGATTGACACACTTTAATTTAAATATCGAACTTTTCTCAAAAAGTTTTTATATATATGCACTTCTAAGAACTTTTTGATTCACCTAGGTACAAAGGTATGGATAAAATGGTCTGAGTTTGGTCGGCATTTTTATCAACTTTTAAAATGTAAAAAATAGTTATAGTGACATAACTACAATAGTTGGTACATATGATATTGCAAAGTTTTTTTGTAGATATTGATATGTTCTTTAATATTGTAGAAAGTTTTTTTGTTCTATCATCAATAGCTTCCGCAGCGCATGAAAGACATTTTATAGCTTATTTTTTTACACCTTGGCTTAAATCATTGAAGTTTTAGTTGAAATCTCTAATAATTTCTAGTAATAAATATAGCTTATATTACTCAGGGATAACGTAGCATTCGAATGGTGGAAGAAGAATTTTTTAAATCGTTCTAGTACTTTTTGAGTTTCTTTGTTACAAACATACAAAAATACAAATCCTTACTCTTTATAATACTAATATAGAAAGCCTATTCTATCGGAAATCGAAAGATGTAGTTTTTTTTTAATTTTGAGGTATCACACATTCCAATAATTTTAAATCTCAAAGCGTATAGTCTTATGGTGAACCCTAATAAAACGAAAGTTATTATAATCGGTAGTTGTAGACTTGTTTCCAGAATTGATTGGTCATCACTTCCCCGTGTCGTATTTGACAATGTAGATATAGAATACAGTGAAACTGTTAAGAATGTAGGAGTCGTCATTGACAGAGAACTGTCTTGGCGACCTCATTTAACTGAAATCAGTAGGAAACTTTTCGCGTCATCCGCTTCGCTCAGGAGGTTGAAGAATTTCCTACCTACTGCTACTAAGGTTATGCTTGTACAATCCTTGCTTCTCCCCCTACTTGATTATGCAGATGCCTGCTATCTAAACATAACCCAGGAACAACTAGATAAGCTAGAACGCCTTCAAAATGTTTGTATCCGGTTCATATTTGGTTTGCGTAAATATAACCATGTCTCCAAATTTCGTGATAAGCTGAAATGGTTACCTATTCGCTTTCGCCAGAATGTTCACTTACTCTCTCTTTTGCACAATATCCTTTACAATCCCTCTACTCCTCCATATTTAAAAGAACTTTTTAGTTTTCTCTATCAATCTCATTCCTGTAATTTGCGCTCAAATTAAAATATTTTGTTAACAATACCTGCACACACTTCTTCCTACGTAGGAAATTCTTTTGCCGTACAGGCTGTTCGACTTTGAAATTCCCTCCCCTAGCTAAATCAATGATTACATTTAAACGTATGGTCACTGACCATTATTGGTCTATTAAATAAAATTGTTGCACTACATGAATGTATCTATTGTCCGAATGTATACATATCTAATTTATAATATGATCTTTATCTAATTATATATGTATATATAGTAGTATATTTATATTGTATTTTATTTTTAATAATATTTAATTGTGATTTTATTACTTTTATTTTAGTTTAGTACACCACCAAAAATGTTTTGAAATTTCGTTTAAAGTCTCCTTAGACACCGGGTTGCCTGGAAGAGATCGCTATAAGCGATAAGGCCGCCCATTGTTCTAATGCAAATGTATCCATATCGATTGTCTAGAATTAAGTTTATGGTGAACAATAAAGAGTTTTCATTCATTCATTCATTCATTCAATCTCATTTCAATGACCTATTATAATCATTTTCAAATCTAATATTGACATAAATAGTTCCAGTAAAATGAACTTTATTTATAAAATTTTAAATATTATTTAAAAATTTATGGTACTTAAAGTACTACAGCGAATACCAAGTTGGTTTCCTTGATACACCTTATCACAGTATGCCTACTTAATTTTGTAAAAATTGTTAACTGTATATTGTAGCAATAGATAGTAAATACCATTAGGATATTTTATAACACCTTTTTAGTCACAGACTGTTTTTTTGTTATGGATGTATTGGTTTGACTACTGTCTCATCTGATGTTGAGTATTGTTGAGTGATAACGCATTCTAGGATGCAGCACGTTTACCTAGAAGATACCTGTTCACTCGTGACTTGAAGACTCGTGACTTAAAAACAGACTCCGGCAAATTATTCTGCTTTTCGGCAGTACGTAGGCAGAAAAGATGAAGCGAAGCGCTCGGTTCTGACTGGCGATGTTGCCACAATGTAACTTATGAATTTTTTTAGTATTTTACGAGTGCCTTCTGATACTAATACCTTGAAATCCTGATTACTAAAATCTTACCTATAATTGTTTCATAGATTTAATACTGGGCCTATATCTATAAAATGTAGTAGAAAGTGTATACCTTTCTATTTTATACGATCGCGTCGTGTTCCACGCTCGCTCATATCTCTTCCTGGGGGACGACTTATTTAGCCGCCACACGCTGGATAGCGAGAGGTGATGGGGGCTATGCCTCCTCGGGCAATGGATGTGGCCCTTGGGGCTCCCGCTTGCCAGGCCACACGGAGTTGATCGAGCTTCCGCCTTTCCCATAGCCCTAGCATAAGGCGAAGGAAGGATCACCCACGTGTTTTAGTGGGTATCCCCAACTCGGGTGGCGATAGTTCTTCTTCAGGGGTGCTAGTGCTACCCCAATGCCAACGTAGCGAATACCACACACTCCCGTCGTGTTTCCCCCGTGGCGGTTAGTCCTCAATCGAATTTCCCCTCGTTAAAAAATATCCTATGGAGAGATGTCGGATTTCGACTTGTTACGATCCTGACTGACTGATTTTCGCTTTAGCCACTTTCATTAATTTCTGTACCTGTATAATGTTTTTTTGAGGTACTTATAACTGACCTTTCTTTAAAATATCTTCAATCTGATCATGGTAAGTATACGCCGAGTTCTAGCGGTAGTTATATACCTAAGCATTAAAAGTTGTATATTGATTATATAAAAATAAATTAATATTTCTTACTGTTTAAAAATGACAATATAATTAAAGTAACGAAGTTTTTCTATTTAGTTACGTGTTTTTTATATAACATTTTATTACTTACCTAGTGTTTTAAAGTTACGCACTAAGGACATTGAGAGTAGTGAAAAGTGTGCATGCGTATTTAGATAATCTGTAAAGATAGTAGTAATCGATTGAAATAGATACTGGAGTGTCTAAGTTATCTGTGAACGAAGTGTGTAGCTATCTAAGTCATCTTGAATTGATTCAGTTTGAGTATTTTTTGTTCAATGTTTAATGTTTTATATACAGTTTATTCAGCCATAGCCTTTTATGCAATCGATTATTGAAAAATCGGTCCTAAACCAAATTTTAGAATAATCCTCAAGCAAAAGTCTCAGCGAAATTGTAAGTCTCAACAGTCTCCAACTACTCTCAAAGTTCTCGCTTTTTTGTTATTATTTAAAACATAATTTTTTGACCAAATAAGACAAAATTTTAAATGAAACTTATTAGGTTTATCCGTGCAGGAACGGAGAAAGAATACAATATCCTGCGGCCGGGCGGCCTGTCGTAAGAGGCGACTAAACAACCCACAGCCAGGTGGTAGGGCATTTGCCCGACTGGATGGCTACCACACCTGGTCTAAAGTATGTCGCCATAACAACCTTGAGTTGTGTTCCGGCATTAGTGATTAGGTTCCAGTCTCCCTTCAGAGAGCAGCAGCGCATTTGTAGCACCTTTGGTGTTGCAAATGTCCAGAGGCGATGGTAACTGCTTTCCATCAAGTGGGCCGTCTGCCTGTCTGCTGAACTCCTGCGATAAAAAAGGTACGATGGAGCATTTGCTTACAAGCAAACACTTGACCGATGGAGCAGACGTGTCCTGGACTAGAGCCCACGACTCAGCAAACGTAATTTATGAAGCCCTCTAGCCCGGTGGACCGACTACTTGCGTAAGGTCGTCGGTTGAGGTTGGATGAGGATGGGAGAGGATAACCCAGCCGACACAGGACCTCTCGGGTCACGGCTGCTTCGGGAGGTACCTTTGTCGATTAGGCCGTGAGCCCACGTTAGTGTGCCATCACTGATAGACAGGCGACGAGGATACGGCATTGCGCACCTTCCAGGTGTGCGGCAGAGCAGCGCCAAGACTTTTCCACCGTTACCGGATTGGACCTTTCGCTCTCGGCCGTGGTTTCGGGAGCCTCCATTGGATGATAGATAGATCTAAGCGTAGCGGATCCCACACTCCCCACCGTGTTTCCCCCGCAAAGGATAGTTCTCAAACGGATTTTCCCTCGTTAACAAAGAAAGGTGGAGGACCGGGATAAGTGGCGCAAATTATGGCGGGCCTACGTCCAGCACTGAACGGTGATGAGCTGACAACGACTCAATATAAAGAGGTAAGATCGTTGTAAGATAGGTACGGCGTTTATCCTTAGGATGTCATTAGTACATTGTGCTGTTCTGTCAGACTGTCGTGTCAGCAAACTATTACGTACTTCTGCCCTCGTTGTTGTCGGTCAACTAATTCATCACAGATTAACATAAGTTACTTACTTATATGAAACGAAGGATTTTTATACTACCCTTCACGTACACTACAACGGTAATTAAGACTCAAGCTTTTCAAAGTCACCTCTTTTATTAGACAACTGTCATACGGCCATGAAGAAAAAATATCTACTAGGTATCTTCCATGGGAATACCTAGGGTGGTTATGAAATTTAAACATTTTAAATTAGTGTTTACAAAACAATTTAAACTATCGTATTCAGAGTTGGATAATGGTACTTTAGTCGTCAATTACTGGTAATGTAATTTTTACAATCGTCTTAAGTTACAAGAAATCTATTACTCTATGTATTAATACCTACACTATTTGTCTATTAATGTAAAGAAATAATAACAATCATTTAAACATTCTATGTATCCATGTAAATTGCCATAATAGAAATAAATTTAAGTATAGGTATTTACTTTAAGCTCTAACAACACAAGCTTCCAAGTAAAAATTAATTATAGTTTCGGTAGGTCCTATTTTCTGTGTTTAATTCAATACTAAATACATATTAAACTTATCTAATATAGTTTTCATCGAATGAAGAGCTCAAATTAAAAATGTACCTATATTTGAAAGTTGTTTATTCATCTAAAAACTTAAGGTTATTTCCCTTCAAATAAAGTCGGTAAAAGAAAGCAAAGGAATGTAGGGAAATACCACTTATGAATAAAGCGATAAAGAGATTTTGGAAGATAGGACGTCTACATAGGCTTATAAAGTACAGCAGATAATAATATAAGTAGTCTATAACAATAACAAAATAACGTTTATTTAAAATTACTCAATTAATTGAACGTTGGCTGGTGAGTGGCGTTTAGCCGACTGGAGTGCGGTGAGAGGCTGCAAGACACCTAATTGCCCAGAATCAGGGGCTTATGATTTGTAAATGTCCTTACATCGCCACTTAGGAGCGTCCGTTCAATAAAATAATAATAGTAAACATCCGTGCAAATGGCCGGCGCGGGCGGAGTGCGGCGCGGTGCGGTGCGGTGCGGCGCGGTGCGGCGTGGCGCGGAGGCGGCGGCCGCTATCGATTCGCGCCCGCGCGACACACTGTATCTATCCTCTCATCGATGCCCGTCCGCCGGCCTCACAAAGAAAGAGATAGGTTTCGCCGACTTTGATCCTTTTGTTTTTGGGCAGCGTCCGGCGGCGCGGGCGGGGGCTGAAAAATGCAAAGGGGCGCTGATTGGCCGGCCGGGCCCCGCCCCCGCAGCCCCCGCGCGCCGGTCACGCAGCCTCCGGCACTCCGCGAGTGTCTCCGGACGGCTCAGTTCAAGGGCGGTTGCCGTCTCGTAAGCATAATTTTATATTCGAAGTCGATCGACGTTTGTTTATGTATCCATTTTCAGCAATACTATCTTAATGAAAACTATGTTTTAACGGTTTTTAGCAGAACATTTTGTTTAACTTTTCGGCCACTTTTTACTAATACTAGTCGTGAAAAGTTAAATAAATGCTAAGACTATCTTAAATATACATAGAAACATATATGTATGTATTTATGTTTATTTATACCTACAGACTACTTATTTATATACAGAACGAAAACGGTATATCACTTTTACATAATGTTAATGTATTACTTATATAAACTTTAAAGTAGATTAAAATATACCTGTATTAAAATGTCTTGTTAACAAAGTTTTTCCAGTGGATTTAAACACGCTTAGATCGAGAACTAATTACACCATTTTGATTAAAAAAAATATTTTTATCATGCTAGGGTAAAAAGCGTGTATCTGTTAGGTGGTACTAGGAGAGGGTATCCGAAGTAGGTATAGATTTTGAGAACCGTTATTTCGATGGACTGAAGCGGGATTTCGCGGTTTTTTTCGGTACTTTTGGGTCTAGCTGTACGCTTGAACTAACAAGTACTGAACGATTTTATTAAATAGTTAATGACCAAAATTTTAAATATCACGAGAAACTATATAACTTCAATGATATCTATTTTTTTTATATAAAACTAGCGGACCGGGCAGATGTTGTCCTGCCCTAGAAAAAATACAATCCGATGGCAGCGCCACCTATCGGGTCACATTGTGAATCTAAACCATCCGGGACCCACTCGAATACACACAAAAAAAATCATTAAGATCGGTTTAGGGTTTAGGAGTTCAGTGACATACACACTAACATTATAATTTTATACATAAAGATAGGTATTTAGGTTTAGGTGTACGTTTCGTTGTCACTTGTAGCTAAAATTTCATCCATTATAAATAAGCAGTCAATAGATAGATACTAATGTTTTTTAATAATGAAATTAGGTGAAGAAAAAGGGGTTTTATGCTAAAATCGTATGGAGATCTGTTCAAACCTCGGCAACCTTTTTATGTAATTTTTTAATTTAAATGTTTAGTTTTACTTGTTTTTCTTGTCATTATGGTATCTCAATTATAATGTATTACACGCAATATTTTCCTTTTAATTTAATTTCTCTATTCTGAATCATCAGTTTTTATACAAGATCCATTCGTCTCTACATAGGCCCATAGGAAACAGACGTGACAATATGTACGTATGTAATTTAATCATTTCTTAACCTCTCTGAGTATGACTAATAATAAAAGTATAAGTAAGCGTCTAAACTGTGTGATAACTATTAATCATAGTTGTAAACACAACTCAATATCCGTTACATTCGACAAACAGGCACAACAATGCAATGGTGGAAAAAATCATTATGCCGCACTGTAAGAGTACAAATGGAGGCACGATTTAACAATTCACGTACAGTTAGAGGTATTAGGCAGCGGGGTCATCGTTTCGTGTAGATTGTGGCCCAAGTCATAGACTGTTAATAAACGTAGGTACACGTTTAACCAAAACGTTATCTATATTTAAGAAATTACTCCTATCTCATCCTCACTTTTCGATCTTCTCTATCTCCTCTTTCCCATCCCTGCTATCCTATCACCCCCTCTTTTTTGATATTGCTGGGGGAATGCAATTGCGCACTATCTCCGAGCCTGGCGGGAAGTTGCAATGAATCGACCGCCAGACTATCCACTAAATGTAATCAGCGCCCCTTTACAGGGTTTTTAGGTACGTAGACGCTTTTTATTTAGACCATAATTAATAAATAAAAGAATTGACTCGCTAGCGTTACAATAATTGTAACTTCATAACTTAATATAATATTTCAACAGGCTGTGACATTTTATAAGATGATAAAATCTACTGACCTATTTATAGAGTAGGTCAATTAAGTAATTATATAATTATGAGGTGTGATGTATAAGCAAACATAATTTATTATGAACATAGTTAACAAAGTACTCACAATACAATACTTATATTAATGTATTAAAATAATTACAAAGTATACACATGAAAAGAGGAAATCTATAGAAATATTTTTTATCATACGATTATTTATATAAAAAAATTATAGGTACATGTAGTTCAGTGAATCATTCTAGCTATTACAAACATTATGAGATGAACAATTTCACGCCGGCATCTGAGACTTAGACCATAGACAATGCTGTTTTTCTATAGCTAAACTTAAGAAATTGTTTATTAGACTTGGTCTATTTAAATTAAATACTTCTTGGTCAGCTTAGGAATTTAAATATTCAAAATATATTCCTAAGCTGACCTGAGCGTAAATTCATATACGCTTAGGTTAAATGACGACTGATTTACTTTTAAAGCTAGACAAATAGTTACAGGTCTGCACATGTAAGAACACTAAACCTTGAGTCATTTGCATATTTTAATATATAAATAGGTACAGATGATTTTTTTGCAGGCCTAAAGTATATGCAAAGTACAGTGAGTAGCCAAAAATATTCAAGAGCCGTGGGGCTAATTTTGATAAAGAAATTAAACAACTTTTTTATTGCTGAAATACAACAGACAGATTGACAGCCCACCTGATGGAAAGTGTTTGCCGTCGCCACTGGACATTTGCAACATCAAAGGTGCTACCAATGTACTGCCGGCCTCGAATAGGGAACTGTACGTGGCCACAAATGCCGGAACACAACTCAAGTTTGTTATGGCGGCATACTCTAGACTAAAAATGGTAGTCATCTAGTCGGGTAAACATCGTACCACTTGGAAATGGCTTCTATAATATAATAAATAAATGGTTTCGGGTTTGTACATTGCGTTCAAAAATATGAAGAAAATCAGGGAAGATAATTCGGACTAGGAGATGCAGAAAATACAATTTTTAGAATTGTTGCCTGTCTGTCTTTAACGTCACGTGAAAAACACTGAATGGATTGAAACGAAATTCGACACAGAGCTAGCTTATATCCCGGTTTGTAACTTAGCATATTTTATATCCCGATCAATTACGTCGTTTCCGTGGGATAGATGAAAACAGTGGAAAAGATGGCTCTGTGATCGCATCTTTTTTGAAAACAACCTACTGACCGTATACGAGTGAAACTCGATACAGAAGTGGTTTATACTTGGAGTCAACACTTAGGATACTTTTTATCCTGATAAATGACGTCATCCATGGATTAGCAAAACAGATGGCGCTGCAATTGCGTTTTTCAATTCACTAACAAATACCTACATTGTCATAAACAACATGTCGTTCATTTTATTTTTGTATTACTTCAAATCAGGTTGGCTTCGACTCACCTCTATGTTTTGCCGGGCAGTTGTCTCGACTATATGGACGTAGTTTCTTTGTTACTAGGATATGTAAAAAACCAAATTAAGTTGTTATGTAAGTAAAATAAAGCTACTGCCTAAGGTTCGACACGCGGCGTAGCCAGCGAGACAAACTAGTTATTAAATAATAAAAAAAAACACTTTATAGCCGGATATCAAAGTGTCAATTTTGAAAAAGAATTTCTGTTATTATTTTTTAATTGCGAGACTAGCAAACAGGCACACGGTCCAGCTTTCCAAAAATAGTGGCGAAGCCAATATGTTGCCAGCCTTTATGATGGAATAGGAGAGATGGGTTAAAAGGGAAGAGACAAAGGGAATGGGATAGTGATAATGGGATGGAAGGGATGGGAGGAGAAATGAAGAGAAGGGGAAGTGGGCCATTGGAACTCTCACTCATCGTACGAAACACGATTAACTCAAGACCAACCGTTTGACGTCAATATTCTGTGAGTCTATATTCACCGATCGAGCCGGTCCTAAAAGTTGTAATCAAGATGATTGAATGATTCCGGCATGGCTCTACTACGACAAAAAAATTGCGCGTAGTAATGGTACTTAATCTACAAGTTTACAAATATTAGGTAATTAAGTGGAACCTAAAAGAAAAAGAACGTTTTTTTTCTTTTTATGAACAATAATATATTATCCCAATTCGTTATATCAAAATGGATAATATACGGTGACTTCTTGGAGTATATATAAATAATTTTGTCATTCGAAACCCCTCTCGTCTGTACAAATGTCACGTCATTTTGGTAACAACTGTCGATCATTCGCTTCGTTTTCGATGGCGACGTGAAATGGCTCTGTCCCGAGTCCCAACGACTGCATGGCGACAGCGTGACAGGTAAATGAACGAGACGTATGGAGAGTGCCACGTTTTGACGTTAACGATGTCATCGACGTGATGTTCGGAATTTAAAAATCTAACACTTATTTTTTAAAGCTTGGGCTTCACCTGCAATAATGTTATAATTATTCACAGTGACCAAATGCGTCTTATTTATAGCGTTAAAAATAAGGCCGTTACTGAATAGTCACATTAGTGTACTTACATTATTTGTCAATATTTGACGTCATAAACCATTAATAACAATATCGCAACTCAAACTACGCGTTAAACCATCGCTATATCTGTATGAAACCGCCTATTACCATAAACTTGTCCCAGACGAAGGTACTGCTTCATTCTTCAGTGTCAAATATCTATGAATAAATATTAAAGTTTTAAGAATAATCTTCAAGCAATAGCCACAGCCAAATTGTGCGTCTTTGACTGACGCCAAATGAATTAGTATAGAATAGAACAGAATAGAAAATACTTTATTGTTCGACAAAATTAACAATTACAAAATGAATAATTACAATAATTTTACGGAAAAGCAAAAGGCGGCCTTATCACTTAAAGCGATCTCTTCCAGCCAACCTGACCTATAGGATAGGGTAGGGTGGTATAAGATTGCGCGATCGATAAGATTGCGCATACGTCATAATAGGACATCAAGGTTATGTTTGGAGCTAAATTCTTTTGTATCTTGTTCGTGGGCGAAACCGAATTACGCTCCCGAAATTAAGTTGAAATTAATTAGAAAACAAAAGAAGTACGTAAGTTGAAAGTTGTTATTAGTCTTTAATCTTATTTTTCAATAATTTTGATGTATTTATAGATAATTCAACTTTATTGATTAGCTAATATTATAGTACGATAACATAAGGCCACTTTCGGCTTCATACGAAATGATTGAACAATTATATAAGAGATAACCTTACCAGTCTACCTAGAGATAACCTACTTTTAAGAACTTATCTCTAGGTATAATTAAATTAAAAAGAAGTAAAATAAAAACGGAAGAACAGTATAATGTGGACAGGAAACAGTAAAGTTAAGAAGATTAAGAAGCAGAGAACTGAAACTCAACTCAAGTGGGCCGTCTGTCTGTCTGCTGAACTCCAGCAAAAAAAAACTGAACCGAACTCGGGTAATGTTTTTTGACAGATTTTTTAAAATATGGCAACTGATTTAGCTTTTCTGATATTTACGGGTAAAGAGTTCTAAAGGCAAACAGCTTGCACAGCGAAGAATTTGGAGTTAAACGTTGAAGAATATGCAGGTGCCTTTAAGACGAGGTTATTAGAGAATCGAAAATCGAAGGTGTGTGATCGATGAAGGAAGTTGATACATTCCTTAAGGTAAGGAGGAGTGTAGGGTATAAATAGTGTACGATATAATAAACGTAAAAGATGAGCATTCCGGCGAAGTGAGATTGGTAGCCACTTGAGTTTTTTGCGATATTCAGAAATGTGGTCATATTTTTTAAATGCAATTATGAATCTAATAACAAAATTAACATTTTGAAGACGCTCAGGTTTGATGAGTTGCTTTTGGGTGATATTAAGATAGCAGGCGTCCGTATAGTCAATGATGGGTAGTAAAACTGCTTGATCAAACGAAATCTTAGTGGAGGTTAGAAGGAAATTTTAGTAATAATTACTGTTCTGTAGTTTTTTTGGCAGCTCGAATGAAATATACCTTATTTCACTCAAAAGTTGTGTATGTTATTTTAACACAAACACATAATTCTTCAACAACAAATAGAATTAATAGAAACTCAAAAAATAAAACAAAATCGTTAATTAAATGATCTACACTCCAATTTTTAACTACCCGGACAAAAATGACAGCTGCGATCGACTTTTTTATGTTGCAAGCATGGAGCATCTCACCACTGTGAGTTCAATCCTATAGAATTTTTATAGACATTCTGTAGGATTCGACTCACAGTGAGTTGTTGGTTCGTCTCCATAAGTCACTTATGAATCAAAAAAAAGATCGATCACTGTCATTTTAGTCCAGGTAATTAAAAATCAAAGTATAGACGTGTAACCACGTGTAACTGTGTTGATTTGATTGTATGTTATTTTATTTTTAAAATATTGTTAAAGCTTTCATCTCAAATCTGAAATAAGATTGGAATAAGACGCATGTATCGTAACAGTGTTGTGTATTAGAATACGTATCTAAGTATGTGAAGTTATATGCAAGTGATTCTTTTGCGAAAGTGTTGTTATTTATAAAAATTGACAGTGCTAATATTTAAAGCCACTAACAGGTGGTAATAAACAGGGGTAATAAAGAATTAAACCGATTAATACACCATTTATCTCTCCTATATCAAACACCTTTTTTTTTCAGGAGGGGAAAATGCATTTCACATATACCGGGTCCTTTGCTAGGGATTAGACCGTTGTCGATCATGGAGACATTCCACTGAGGGCAATCCAAACAGTAACCGACCGGCTTGTGTGGAGACTCGAACCAATGGACAAATGCCCAAGGGCTAATACCCCACTAAAACCACCCTCCTCACATGTGCCCTGCGCTTATGGTAGGAAAGGCATGAGACTTAGAACGTAGTTACGTCCACGCCGATCCTAGCGCAAAAGTGCCTGAGAGTGCCTCGGGAATCAGAGCAATCTCACTTCGTCAATAGGGGTGAAGACTCCTCTGCTCCCTAGATGCTAGAGGGCCCAACCTATATCAAACACTAGGTTAACGGCAAAGAACTTATAACTAGCTTATATTGAGCTTACAATAAAATATACCAATAACAATTTCTCTGCAACAGAGCTTCCCTTGCCACCTCTCATTAAGGTGTGGTTTAATTACCTTTCCCCAAGACGCTATCTGCCTAGCTATTTTCAGGGGGTGAATCCGGCTTTGAGCCAATGTAACTTGTGAGTTGAACTTAGTCGAATATAGTTAAGATTAAAGAAAAGAAAGTAATAAAAGATGGACGCCACCTGCTGTATCCTTGGAAGGAGATTCTTGCAGCAGGACAAGTAACAGTAGAGTGATGTATCAACCGGAATTTTGGGCCGACCCGTCCGGAACTCCTGTCCGCAACGGTCTGGCTCTGAGACAACAGACAACGACAACGTACAACGACTTTATACGTCTCGGATTACTCAAGAAAGGTTTTTTTTATTGCTGAAGCACAGCAGACAGGCTGACGGCCCAACTGTGATGGAAAGTGGATACCGCGGCCTGTGGAAATTAGCAATACCAGAGGTGCTGCCAAAGTGCTACCGACCTTGAAGGAGAAATTGGAACCTGGCCATTGCTGCCGGAACACAACTCAAAATTGTTATGGCGGCGTATTCTAGATCAGGGGTGATAGCCATCCAGTCGGGTAAATGCCCTACCACCTGGCTGTGGGTTGTTTTGTCGCCTCTTAAGACAGGCCGTCAGGCCGCAGGAATTAGATTTTTTTCCGTTCCTGCACGGAGGAGGTGAAGGTAACATGAATTCATATTATTCCAAGACTATTAAAGCAGTAATGACGTGCAAGACTACCAAACATTATCACTATGTATCAACATCACAACCGCATTATATCCACGACACGCGTTACAGAAGCCTAAACGACGAAATATTTAAATAGGTATCGTCGGCTATCTCCAGATAAAACGCCCCAATTCACATGCGTGAGCCCCGTGATGGATGAGTCCGGCGATCAGCCCGACCCCCCTCCCTCTGAAATTTGCCTTCCCCACCTCTGTATGGGCCTAACCTAAGACTGATGATATGGTACAACCGGACCGATAAGCGGCCGCGGAATAAGAGGACTATGAACTTTTTCATAGAGGACAATTTGTATGGTGCTACAAATTAGAATACGGTTAATGCTTTTAATTCAAGCTGCATTACGCGATCGCGTCTGAATAGTGGACGAAACGGATCATAATGATCATTATGTGACAGTACAAATGATCAAGTAATTCTTTTTATCTAAAAATTCCCGATCTAAACATCATAGCATTCTCAATGTCGAGTTTCACCAGTAATTAAAATATAGTTTACCTTTGGATTCAAATTTTAAAAAATAATATAATCGGCAGACAAACAGACATGCAGTTACACTTGGTTATGGGTAATATATGACGAACCATAGGAAATAACGGCAAGCTCGTTTACGAACTTTACCATGCCAGGAGTCGACCCGGAACGCAGAGGGTTGCAGTGAGCTAGGCCGGCTAAGGCTTAGCCCATTTAACCACAAAGGCTGTTATCGATTAAATTTTAACATTTTTTATTGAAATGTTAAAAAATCTACGTTCTAGAAATTTACATCGACGACTTTGTTCATTTGTAGTATTTAAATGCATAACTATATTTCAATTATAACTTTGTGAAAGAGTTTTAGATTAAATACGGTTGGATCATACCTATTAGTCGACTTGGGTAATATTTAATCAATCATAAAATATTTGATATTGATGTCTCAAATATCGATTGCATATTCCGCTCCCCGTTCCGCTCTTACAGTGCAATCATGCTATGTCCTGTGTAGGTGATCCATTACTCTGGCATTTTTGCGTAATCCCCGTTTATAAATATGAAATTGAAGGAAGACCTGGCGATGGTTAATCGACTAGCGGTCGGGTCAGCGCTACCCTCTGTTGGCAATAATTTATGGCGACGTGCCAAAACTGTCCTGTCCTGAAATATATCGGGAAAAAATATACACCCTGTTTGTTATGTGCTTCTCGTGTAAATCAAGTCTTGGTTTATGTTCAGAGCATTTTTGACACATTGATTTTTGGAACAATAGCTAAATTCGGTCCAATAACGTGTGACTGAAAACGTATTGTTGAGAAAAAAAAATGAGGCCAACCATTAAATTGAGGTTTGTAAATTTTTTCTCCTAATAACTTTTTTGACCAAAACTGAATCCTTGTAAGATTGTCATGTCCGTCCATGAATCTGTCCGGCTTTCTTTGTATTACACAAGCATTTTGATAAGTCACACACCCACTCATGTAATGTATTGCATATTAGTGTAGTCGGCAAAATAAAACCTTTAAACCTTTAAAATCTGTTTCTACATCCTGATTACTAATGGGCAAAATCCACCAATACGTTTTAAATAAATTTGGTAAATAGCGTTCGTTCCTTTAAAATAGCAAGGCCTGGGCTTCAATGTGCGATGCTTTCATATTATTTTATTCAAAGACATTTTATACATATCTCGGTTCAGCATTGCAAAGGCCAATCAATCACCACATGCAAATTATAGGTGCATAATAGCAATAATCACTACGTACCCATCTGATTACGACTAGGGTGTATTCTGATTGTAGATGATTATAGTTGGGGTTCGTGAGGCACCAATGGGGCTGTTGACTTCATTCGGCGTATGAACATTTTTAGGACAGTTTCCAAGGGGTTTAAAGTTCAGGCGAGCTAAGATAGATACACTGAATAATTACTATTATTGAATTACGTTAGTTTAATTCGGTAAGTTTTGAATTTGAAATTGAAGATAATGACCTGTGCCATACATATGTAGACACATAGACGGACAAATACAACGATTATATAGGTTTCGTTTATACTACAATAGCTACTGAAGTCTAATAACTGAATATAACATAGGATACTTTTTATCTGAAAATAATATTCGTTCTTCTATTCTATGCAGTCAGACAATATACCCAGATATAGGTAATATAAGTCTAGTATATAGATAATACATAGATAATGCACTACATGGAAGTATAATTTAAAGTGGACGCGAAAGAAATTTCGCTAACACAACTGGTAAGCAATATTTCATCCCGATTATGTGTTCTTAGGAATGATAAGAACGGAGAACTAGATATGTTTTCTCATGATTAAGAGCTATAATAATATAATACAGTGGGGCGGGCATCCCCGGGTACCACTGATGAGCGATTTGGGTATTATTTGCGCTTTATTTGGGTATTTATTGCGCTCGAGTGACGACGCAGATATTATGTTCGGGTTATAATATAGGCCCCAAGGGCTTTTCGTCCCTATTCTCATTGAATGTGGACATTGATTTTACTATGTAGTAGATGCATATTGTTTCTGTAATTTAAATTTACAGTAATTCGTGATTGTTTATTGTTAAACATACTCGCATTTAATTCTATTGATGATGATTTGAATCCTGGACGGAAACATCCGTCGCTTAAAGATTTTTTTATCAGGTAAGAAAAAAATGTTTGTACGTGTTATTTCAATTAGGTATATGGCACTTGTTAAAAGAAAATAAAATAACGTCTAACATTATTTACATAATAACAGACGTTAAAATACCACCTTATTAACTTACTTTTAAAATATCATGACATAAATAATTGATTTTAATTACTGTTAAAACATAATAATGCGCTGTTTGACTTTACTTGTTTACTTTTACTTATACATAATTATTAATTATTATGATATAACTTTGTACACTCGTAGCAAATCTATGAGGCCACCATGTTTTGTAATATTATAAAGAAAGGTCTCAGTTGAGGTACCGACCCTAGTACCTATTGTATGTAATATGTACGTATATGTATGTCATAGTAAGAAAGACATATGGCAGAATAGAGAAGAATATAAAATAAAGACATATCATAACGACCCCAAACGATTGGCAAAAGGTAAAAGAAAAGAGAGAGATTTTTCTAAATTGTTTATGTATATGGCTGCCTCTGCGAGTGTGTGTCTGTGTGTGTGCGTATTTGCGTGCGTAGGTAAGTGCATGCGTGCTTGCGAGCGTGTAACTGTGAGTGTGACTGAATCTAATTACCACCATTTATAAACTGATGTCACAGTGAGTATTAGGAAACTATCAATCCTAGTCTAGGTTGTCTGGAATAGATTTATATATAATTATTATATATATAACTATATACTCGTGACTTCGTCTACGCTTGACTTGAAATTTCCGCGGGATTTCCGAGACACAAAGTAAAAGTATCGCAGCTATCGTTTTAGTGAAAACTGTGTCAGAATAAGCTAATTTTTATGCATTCGAATAATTACAAACGGCTCCCAGAAAAATTCCCTTGAGATTCCCGAGATAAAAAATATCAGACATTTCATTACATAAAATTTTCTATCGATAAGTGAAAGAATCGCATTGGAATTCGATTTATTTCAATCTGGCCATTTTAAATAATTCCCCGAAAATTTCCCGCTGGATTCGCGTGATAAAAAGTAGCCCAGATTTTAAGTCTAAGAATTTGCTGTCGATCAGCGAAAACCATTTTTTTTTGGGCCAGGGGAAATCCGTTTGAGGACTAAGCCGCGACAGGCACAGAAGCCTGGGGGGATGTTCGCGACCGGTGTGAGTGTGTGGGATTCGCCAGATCGGGGGTGGCACTAGCGTGCCCAGTCAGAACTGGTGCCACGCTATTGCCACTCCCCAGTTAGGGATACCCACTAAAACCCCTGGGTGTTCCGTCCTGCGCCTTATGCCAGGGCTACGGGACTGCGGGATTCCCAACTCCGCGTGCCCTGGCAGGCGTGGGCCCCCCTCACTGGGACTCTTCCAATGCCAGGGGACTAGGCCCCTGGCCACGACTAGGTCTATTCCATGCGTGGGGCGGTCTGTAACGCGCCCCACGGGAAGAGAGATGAGCGCGCGCGGAACACTCGCACTCTCACCTCGACGGCATATGCGGGTAAGTGAGAACCCCTATACCCCAAGGGGCCTCACCCGCGCCGCCCGCTTACGGCGGCCGAAGGTCATCATCCGACCTCCGGCGTCGGCGCGTCCTCCTTTGGCGGGAGCGGAGCAGGGAAGTACGCTCACGCTCCCGTTCCGCCTCCTCCTTCGCAAACATGACTTGCTCGCAGAAGGAGGAGACGGCGTCCATCCGGTGGAGCTCCCGACCATGGTACGTACCACGGCCGGGAGCGAGGTGTCAAATCCGGTATCGGCGACGAGCTCCCGGCGCTGCTCCGTCCAGGCTGGACACTCCTGGAGTGTGTGCAGCGCCGTGTCCTCGTCGCCCGTGTCACAATGGTGGCACCCTGACGTGGCCTCGCGGCCGAGGCGACACAGGTACCTCCCGAAGCAACCGTGCCCCGTTAGGACCTGTGTCAGCCTGTACGTCAGGGTGCCGTGACTTCGTCCAATCCATTCTTGCAGGACGGGCCTCACCGCCTCAATAGTGGCGGGGCCAGCGCTGGGGCGTCGTAGGCGCTCTTCCCAGACCCCCATGGTAACCTGGCGGAGCTCCGACCGGCACGCCTCGATCTCGCGAGGCGCGGGTCTGGAGTCCCTGGCCAGGGCTTCTTTGCGCCACGTATACAACGACGCTAGGACACTGGCTTCCAGGTCCTATGGGGGGGATCCGGCGAGTAGCGTGGCCACTTCGAAGGACACCGTACGGTATCCTCTTACTGCTCTGACGGCCAATATTCGCTGCGCTTGACGTAGTAGCGCAGCATTTTTGGCCGCCAGGCGATTTGCACATACTGGGGCCCCGTAGAGGGCCATCGATCTTACGATGCCTTCGAAGAGTTTCCGGCACGTGGCGTTGGGCCCCCCGACGTTGGGGAGCAAGCGTGAAAGCGCGCCCGTCGCCCCCTTGAGTCTGGGGAGCAGCTGCCGAAAATGTGCCTAAAAATCCCATCGGCTATCGAGGACTAATCCGAGGTACTTCATGGTCTCACCGATGCCGATGCGGATGCCTCCTACTACGATGTTACTGTCTGGAGGCGGACGGTTACGAGGACCGTGAAACATCACGGCCTCGGTCTTCTGCAACGCCACCTCTAAACCAAGACGCCGGATCCTACCTACGATAGTGGACACCCCAGCCGTGCCTAGAAGGCACGCCTGCCGATGGGTCCCCCCGCGCGCGGCGATCAGCGAAAACCACATCGAAATCAGCCCAATACTTTTAACGTGTAACTCGAACAAAACGACAAACAGACAAGAAATCTAAAAAAAAATGCATCGTGTTCTCCGTCTTTTATATTTAATAGTCTATTCCAGTTGTTTTTTTAAATAGCTTTTTAATGTATAGACACGGCATGTTTAGAGTTTTATTATATTATAGATTATATATATACCTATATTATTGTATATTATATTTTTTTTTTGTTTTTCTATTTGTTGTTTCATGGCCGGTTCCTATATCTTACTATTTTTTCACTTGCTTTATCATCGGTTGAATTTTGACATTACTTATGTTGTGTTTTAACCGATAGTAGGCAAATGAATGGTTTGTAAGATATAAGAACCGGCCATTAGACCATTTCTATTAATGGTCGAAGTTTGGTGTAATATAAAGAGTTATCTAACTAATCATTTTAGGGTTGAATATACAATAGATATATCCATGTGACCTTACCGTGTGTAACTCAATATCGCTCCCAAAATATGACGAGAGATAATTCGGAAGCAGCCAATTTACAATACCTGGGGGCTACGAATTACAATCATTAGCGCAGGGCAGCGGCGGGCTTAGTGCACTGATGTGGTGATAAGCGGCATTTGGGGGTTACCTCAGTTCTTTCGGCTCTAATGCCAATTAATGTAGACAATATTGCGTGCAGATGAAAGGATTTAGGCCTTTATTAGGTTCGGATATTGTTAGATATTGTTATGGGATCGTTCACGCGGAATGTGGCCGTATTGTGAGGGTTGCCGCAAGCTAATCTGATGATGTGTTAGGGTAGGTTTTTATGCATGAGTTTCTTTATTAATTAGTTGTATTGAAGGGATTTTGATATGTATTATTTAAACTTATAACCAGTTTTGTCCTACTAGCCATTTCTTCTTCTTAGGTTGGTATATTGATAGGTAGTTATTCCTGCTTCTGCTGCAGTCTTTGGACATGGTAATATACACATCTTATTTGTCTAAGGCTGATTGGCGGATTACATACATCACTAATCTCGACGTACAAAATCGACGTTCTTTCGGATATTTTTTAAATATACTTATAGTGGATAAGTATAGTGTAATTATAATATTATACAATATGAACATTATTGGGTGGGAAAGAAATCTAAGTAGTGTATGCTCACGATGTTTAAATACAAATAAGACACCGCACCGCTGCTTTAGCGATTGGACAATGTGTTTTGTGATAAAGTGTAATTGTGGGTATCAATTACAAAGGCTTTTCATTAAATGTATAAGCGAATAAAAACGTCCGAGATTTTCGTGTATCGATACACACAATGGATCCAGTTATGCCTAACAAATGGATTCACGATTAACAAAAAATGAAATAAAATTGATTTGAATACGTTTATTACTCAGCAAAAAGCTGCCCAAGATTTAATTACATTTACCTAAGAAATATGTATATGAACCAAATCATACAGGATAATGGAATATCTAATTTAGATTAAATTTCTTGATTAATTTATTTTCACCACAACATGCGAAGTGCATTTATTTTTAATTATTACAAAGTCTTGTAATTAATGCAAACATTTAATTAATAAATACATAAACAGCTTAAACGTGTCTCAAATTCTGTGGTAAAGAGCACATAAACTGCCATTCACAAAATTTTAATTAGCTAGTTGGACAATAAGTAGAGTTACAACTCAAACTTTAAAAGTTTAAACGTTATTTTCTCGAAATCAATTTAAAGGCAATTGATACATTTTAGCCGAGTGCAATTCATAGTGTGTGTTTTAAAACGCATTTGTGTGTCTCTATTCATACGCCATAATGTGGCAGATACATCAGTACATTAATCTGACATTTATGATGGATCGCCTAAAGATTCCCGCTAATGTCTTACACACATCTGTAAAAGAATGTTTTTACTGTTTTCCCAGCTGATGTTGTAGGGAAAGTTGTTTGTTGTTGTTTTAAAGTGCTCCTTGGCTTGCGTAATATTTTTTTTTTTGGGGAGTTTGTTGCGCCGCTTCTTTTCATTTAACGGTAACTAAAATTGCTTTGGAAGCGGTGGTAAAGACTCATAGCTTCCAAGAAGTACTTAATCTGTAAAATTCCATTTTGGTGTAATATGTTAATTTTTATTTTGTTTTCGTTTTTAAAAAATTAAATAATCAGTAGTAAAACAAATGGTTGCCTGTGTGACGTTTGACATTTAATATAGGTATGTTATTGTACATACATTTCTTGTCATTATATGCGATGTTTGTGTATATCTAACTATAAGTTACGGATTCTCACAATCTATATAATATCTACTTGTACTATATTTATTTACAAAATTTTGTGAACTGTTGTTTAGACCAAATAAATGAAGCATTTAAAGTCATAATAACTTCGTTTTTAGTTTTTGACTTATGTGATCTAACTAACTCCGTTGACTCAGCAATTCCAAGGCTGCCCATCCATTGAAGCGCAGCAATGCTGCGGAGCGGAGAAACTGAGAAATATTACCCAATAGGATTGCATAAAAATTATGTCAATGGACAGGCAGGCAATCCTATTGATTAATACTTCTCCGTTTCTCCGCTCCGCAGCCTCGGTCCGTTTTAATGGACAGGCAGCCAAAGTGAAAGTTCTTGGCCTCCGAGACGAGAGCACGCCACTTTCCACTCTATTTTTCCAGCGATACTTAGGACGATCAACCGGCCGCCGACGGTATGATGTGATCTACAAAAAACATATCTTTTCTGCACACTCTTCAACACTTTATTCCAACTTCCTCGCCATGCAGGCTATCTTTCTTTGAAACTCTTTGCCCACTGACGTCAGAAAAGCTAAATCTTTTGCCATATTTAAAAATTCACTCAGGAAACATTATGTTAGTCTTACGCAATAATGTATGCTGTAGTTTGCTATACTTTAGACTGTAATCTGCTGTCCACGTACGTCATTTTTATTGATATTTTTTTCTGTTTCGTTTGTTGTATTATAATTACAGATAATTTAAGAATTTCTTTTGAGTCAGGTTGCCTGGAAGAGATCGCTTCTAGCAATAAGGCCGCTTTTTGTTTTACCAAGTCTTGTTGTGTATTTTTGTAATTTTTGTTTTGGTGAACAATAAAGTGTTTCCTATGTCTGTGTCTATCTCTTAAATAATGAAATCTCAAACAAGATAAGGATCACCGACCTGTTTTAACCATTAAGTCATTCAGGATTTGGAGCTTTTCAGAGTTACCTATAATTGGATATGGTAGAACCATACCGGAATCATTATCTTAGTTATAGCTCTTAGGGCCGGTTCGACCGGTATGATACCACGCTCACACAGAATATCATCCATCGTAGAGACAAGAAACGTTGGTATCACCCCTGTCGTTTAAAACAGCCAAAGGCCAGTAATCACATACGTCAGATGGACCGTAGACCGTATGTCTATGTGCATGCTTCAGGCAATTTAAAAAAATTGTTTCTGGTCTGATTGCTATTCTTGGAATATTTTCCGTGATGCAACACAATCTTACAAATCACAATAACGGGGTTGTTTATACGATAACAATAATTAACGTTATAAATAACTGTTGCCTGTAATGACGAATAACATAACACAACGTTCCATAATTAAAGAGAAGGGTGGCTGTACCCCATGATAGTTGCTATTAATACTTATCTAACACGACATAACGCAATTAATCTCGCACAATTTTATAACGAAATCGTGAGAAGTACGCAGTTGCTAAGGGGATGCATAAAAAATTGTTGTCTGTTTTGCTCAAGTTATCTGGAGATTATGTTTAATGATTCGTTTATGTTTTTTATCACAATTTTCATATAATGTAGTGGGCCCAGCAGACATTATTACCCTGAAAATAGAACCCAATTGCAGTGCCACCTACCCGGTACAAATGTGAATCTAAATCATCCACCCACTCAAACACACACATAAAGGAGACTGGCGGGTTTCTTGGGAGCCTCCGGAATGATCTCCTACATGCATAGTTACAATGTGTTTTTTTACCTTATTTAATTAGAAACTCATGTGTGATTGTCATTTTCTACAAGAGAGTTTTTGGCGGGAACTTGAAACGTGGAGTTTTACTGTGCAGTTTCATAAATAAAAAATATCCACTCTGTAAGTGAACAATGTGAACGATAGTTGTACGATATTTATTGTTTTAATGAATAATTATGCATTTGTGTTTTATTCGTCACAATTTCAGGCAAAGAACTGAGTCCATACAACTTTGTCTGACACTTGACAGTCACATAGTAGACGATTAGATGTACTCTATTGCCATTTCAAAAAATATGAAATAATAGATATCGATAATGAATAAATAATTGATTAACCAACTAACAATAAAAAAGTGTTAAGCAACAGAATATTACATAGACATAGACAACACTTTATACTAACCAAAACAAAAATGCAGAACAAGACAATAGTTATTTTGTAAAACAAAAGGCGGCTTTAGCGCTAAAAGCGATCTCTTCCAGGCAACCTGACTCAAAGGAAATTCTTAAATTATCTATAATTATTATGCAACAAAGAAAAGGAGGGAAAAAAATAAAACAAAAATGACATATATGGACAGCAGATTAAAGTCTCGTATTGTAAACTAGCACATACATTATTGCGTAAAACTAACATAATGATTCGTAAGTGAATTTTTATATAAGTATGGCAAAAGATTTAGCTTTATGCAAATATTATATACATATTATGCAGGTATATCGATATTTTGACGCATAATATATCTAGATTCTTATTAATATAATGGTTTAAAGAATCGGATAACAATGCTTTTGAATTTAATTATATGGTAAGCGAGTAGCGATTCTTAAAACATTCAACATATTTTTTTTCTCCGGTTAGCGAGGTTTTTAAAATATGGCACTACTTATAAAGATAAGTAAAAATCTACTTTTTTTGAAGTGAAACTTCTTTAGAATCGTTGAGATTTGAAAATCTATGAAACGAAAAAGTGAGACTAAGAAGAGATAAACACATAAAATTCAACCTTATTGAGTTCGAAATAAAACACATTTCTCTTTATCCGACCCAATAGTATTAATTTTCAATTTAAATAAAACTTAAAAGATTTCAAATGAATTTTAGCTCTATCTGTTTCTACTTAAGGCAGATAGATATTTTTTCTACGCAGATCAAAGGAAATCCTGCGTAACAGTGCATTGAATTTTGAACTTTATACTAGTGACTAAAGTGTAATTTAGATTGAATTTTTTGAATTATAATATGTTGACAGATGTAGGCTAATGGATAAGTATATTTAAATTAATAAAAGTTGGAGAAGAATTATCTGTGAGTATATTCTCTGAAGTTTCACTTCTACTGCGTGTGAATTGCACACACGTATAATATTTTTTGTATAAGTTTTGATTTTGTAGACGTTGAGGACGAAAACCGCCAGTCGCCTTTTCTTGAAAGCCGATTTCAACACCACCAGTTGGTTCCAATTGTCAATCTAAACCACAGTTTCATCAAAATTGGTCAAGCAGCAATTGACTTTTATATTATATATTAGAGATGTCTTTATAAGAGGGATAAACATTGGTACGTTATTACGTCTCGTATACGTCTGGTCCATTTTTTCTTGAATATTAACCAATACATTTAGAATTATACAGAGAAATATTTTCTGTCATAGAAAAACAGATAAAAGTTTCAAATAATAAAGAAACAGTTCGTTACACGTAATTGGTGGGGACAAAACTTTTGTCATCTGATATATCTGATTAGGTTTGTTAATTTTGACTTTCAACACGTCTATTAAAATTATTAAGATATATTGTTATGGATGAATACTCAAATATATAAAAATAAAATTTAAACACAATTTGTATTCTTCAATTCTTATTTTTCATATCATAAAAAGCAAGAGATCGAAAGGGATGCAGAATGTGAGGGAAATGTAATAATAAAGACATTATTTACATGAATGTGTTGTCACTTTTGTATTAAGAACTAAAAGTAGTTATGCAAATACAAAGTAGGTAACCCAATAGGGTGACAATTTTGAGATGTTTAAGCTAAAAATGAATTTATACTATTGTGCTATTATTTTACTTCAATTTTGTATATTTGTATTATAGGGTATGTAATTTAGAAGATGAATTTATTAGTAATTCAAAAGTAGTATGAATTTCTGATTTGTGGTGGCACAAATCAGATGTTGCTGATGCTGCTGCACTCGATGATAATATAATTTTTTATATGAAAGTTTTGTGGAGTCTTGATAAAATCATATTATTACAACCCTTTTCTGTTAACTTATCCAAACATCGTTACCGAAAGTGTTAGTTTATTCCCCGTGGAGCAGTCGCCGCCGGTCGCCGGTCGGCAGCCGTGGACGCGCACGGGGTCGGCATTTCACGAGCGGCTGCCCTGACCTTTCTGGCTTCGGGGACTAACAGAAATGCCATCATGTTTTCATTTTTTCTGCCTCACTCGACGACACTCGATTAATTTTTCACGGTACGCTTGTCAAAATGTGATTTGATGTGCGTTGGGGCACTGGCAGCGGGGCTTTGACGTGTGATGAGTGCACTGCAGTTTATGTGACCGCTGAGTTTCGCTACGGACTGTGTACGGATTGCCGTTTTTGTGGTCGTATAACGGATTTTTTTTTACATTTATTAAATGGTCTAAGCATTAAGTGTATTTTAAAACATATATTTAGAATAGAATATGCCCGCGACTTCGTTCACGCTTGGCATGAAATTACCACGGGATTCCCGCGACACAAAGTATGGCAGCTTTAAAAAAATGTGTGTGTGCAGTTCACACGCAGTAGAAGTGAAACTTCAGAGAATATACTCAGAGATAATGCTTCTCTACCTTTTATTAATATAAATATAATTCCTTTAGCCTACATCCGTCAACATATTATAATTCAAAATAAACTTCAAGTATCAGTTTCAATTTTTCACTGTTTTAGTTTAAAAAATAATATTATCGGTTTTATTTCGGTCCAAATTGGACCCATGTTGTTTTATTGACTCTCTAATCTGTGCTGCATAATGTAAAACTCGTATCTCATTCTCTCGTAGGCTTAGTCCTATAGATTTATGTGTTTATCTCTTTTTAGTGTCGCTTTTTCGTTTCAACGAATCACAACGATTCTAAAGAAGTTTTACTTCAAAAAGAATGAAAGCTATCGTTTTAGTGGAAACTGTGTCGGAATAAGCTAATTTTTATGCATCCGAACAACTAAAAACCGCCCCCGGGAAGATGTCCATGGGATTCCCGGGATAAAAAGTATCACACATTTTATTACATAAAATTTGCTATCAATCAGTGAAAAATCACATTGGTATTTGATTTTTTTTTTACTCTGGTCATTTTAAATCATTTCCAGAAAAATTCCCGCGGGTTTCCCAGAATAAAAAGTAGCGCAGATTTTAAGTCTAAAAATTAGCTGTTGATCAGGGAATACCGCATCGAAATCGTCCCAGTAGTGTTTACGTAAATCTCGAACAAACAGACAAACCGACAAACAGTCAAGAAATCTAAAAAAATGCAGCGTGTTCTCCGTCGTTTATATAATCTATTCCAATTGTTTTTTTTTTTAAATAGCTTCAATATACGGCATGTTTAGCATTTTATAATATTATAGATTATCACGTCTTTTTCGTATAGGAGCACACACAAACTGTAACTACGTCTATAGACATATATTTGCTATGATCTTGGTATACATTTTTCGCTTCGACTAGGTTCATTGATTTCACCATATATAACTTACACGTATATTTGAAATTTTATTTGTCCTTTGTCTACCGGTTTATCAATACTAACTCATTTGGTATCAAGGTGAAATTCAACTAGTGAAGGTAGCCAGAAAAAATAACCCAGTTTTATTTTTCTGATATTAAAGTGCCTAAGTATTATTTTTAGTGCTATTGAGGTTTCCTTGTTGAATTTTGTGTCAGTTGTATAGTAAACCTTAACAAAGCTGTAAACGGCTTGTAATCGCTAAAAACTCATTTAGTGTAAGGTAGCCAATAATTATTCTATTCTATTTTTAAAATATTGCTTGTAGTTCAAATTACGAATTTAAATTAAATTCAAAATCAAATTGGACAATGTTTCAAATTCGGAATAAGCACATTTAGAAGTGGCATTATTTATCAATAACGTCCAAAAATGGAACCGCAATATCCAATTTGGCGCGTCACTCCGGATTCCAATAGGATGCGGGGATAAATGGAGTCACATTCCAATATGTCACCGGGCTGGCTTTGGCTATTTGGGTTTCGGCATTCGGGATTCGGCATTCGCTCGCGTTTTCGGCAATTCAGTGGTTGTGGTCGCGCATTCGTCGCATAGTACTAACTCGCATTCCACTACATCCCACTAATGAGATTCTAAACGCCGCGCGATGCGTTGCTAATTGCTTTTATATTTTGATGTAATACTGGCGTGTATGGGACACACGCTTCGGTTGTTTTAATGCGTGGAAATTATTATCGACTTTGAAATAGATATTCTGTAATACAAACCGCATACTAGTAATTTTGCTATGTGCCTATGTTTGCCTTCTTTAGTAGAATAATAATTCGGAATGACGGTACCTTAACAGAACTATGTGATAAATTACAATTACTCTGGACGAATAGTATGGGAAGAATAATTTTGGAGGAACTCTTACTAGAGCTCTAGAAAGTAATTCTATGTAGGAGAGTGAAATAGCATATCATACGTGTCGGGTAATCGAAAATTATTTTCAAATTGACTCATAGAAAAGAGTTAAGTAATTTTGTATCTCCTCCATACTCATATTCACGGGGCTATATCATCACTACAATAATGATGCTACCGGAATAAGAAAAAAAAAAATAGCATTTTGCTCCTGGTGTTTTAATCTAAGTAGTAGTATCGAAATACTTTCTTCGTTTTTATTGGATTGTTGTGTTGATATGTATATCTATCAGTATTTTGTTCGTGTTTGTTTAATCGTTTTTCGAGTAGCAGCATCTTATTTTGATTTCCTATATCGTTTAAAAGACTTTAAACGTGTCTGCAACATTATGTTGGGATTTAGTATTATCGATTTTAATGGGTGAGGCCTTTCACCTTCGGGCCTTAATAAACGATTTTGTATTAGACTATTGTAGACTTTTGCTGATACACCTGATGCTAAACAGTTAGGTGCCGTCGTCTATTAACATTTTCAAGACATAGGTACAGATTGTTTTAGCAGATATCTCATCAAGGTATGAGTGTGTTATCCAATTCAGTTGTTCAGTCGATCCGTCGAGTGAATGAAGTATGCATGTCGTGAAACCTTTCTCCGAAACATAGACCTCGTAAATAGGGTGAAAGGCCCAATGTGCAGCCCTTTCAGTGTCACATTAGGCAGTCTACACACGGGCGGCATGCGTGTCACGTCAATCGTTATTACCTGTACACCTCGCGCCCGCTTTGATTTGAAATATTTTCACGGAACCACTTATTCGCGCCTCACAAATAAGAAATTATAATGCTCAAAATATATGTGCTCGAAAGGTTTTGATGGTTGTATTTATCAGTTTATAACTTTCATCATTTTCAAAACACTTTCTACATATATTTATTTGAGATAATTCATTGTGGTCATAATTATACCAAGAACTAGGATTTCTACGTTACTTAGCTTGCACCAGCTTTCATATTTTATACTTAGAACACCTGCACTTTTCAGGCTAAAAAGAAGCCAATTGATGCTAAATTTAATATAAATCACCAGACAACAAGTGGTAAAGAAGAAACAAACAAATACACATATATAAACACTTTCATATATATATAGGTACGTATTATAGTATTAACTTAAGAGGTTTCAGTTTTTTCACCATGTAACAGTGACGTAGCGTAATTAGAACCCTATATGGTATAACATTATTTATTTTTTCATAGCAATTACTAATATCAACTATTGGTATAATCTTCTGTTCTATGACATTAATTCCTCGATTTTCTTCCGTTAAATCTGTTTCATAATTCATAGTATCCGGTGTACTCTATGTCCGGTCTACTCTCCGGTCTGTACTGTACTCCTGTTAGTCTTTATTCTGGTAAATAAAATACCATGTTCACCTAAGTTGACAGTTAAAGTTATTGACGTTGTCAACCGTCAAGTATCAATCATGTGAGAACACTGTACAACCGCAACTTTCACGGATTTATGGTATGCGAGGCTCTCACACGGCAAGAGGGTAATCGTTTTGTAGTGCGAGATTTTGTATAGCATTGTGCTATCAGACGTCAGGCAATCGCGACCGCGAGCATATTTCCGTCACGTACACCTATTCTTGATTTCAAATAGTTGCCAGCTTCTTCAGTTTCGTCAAATGTTCTGTTTTTAAAACGTCATTATAAATAAGGCTGGAGTCGTTTGATGACTCAGTTACCGGGAAAAATGAGGCAAATTCACCTAAAGTTAGAAACATGATACGATATATTATAAAGTGGTTAAAATCACCACAATTTAATTGATTTATTGTTACCGAGATAAATATTACATCAAATTCGTTTTTAACCTTTAACTTTAGGTATGTTAGTTTTATTTTTTCGGTCATTGCTAATTAAAGTAAAATTATTATCTTAGTTGAACCAAGTAAGATGGTCGACGTCACTAGTATTAAGTATCTAATTTAAAGTGAATTATAGCTTCAGAAATGCAGTAAATAAATACTCTTGTCTACTTAATTGCAATCTCGAGGACCTGTATTATTAGAAACTCAGTGAGTTAGGAGATTGAGTGACATATTAATTCTTTATAAATAATTGACTTAAGAACTTAAGTTTTAAGTTAAGTTAAGTTAATTTACTTTTTACTTACAGTGTAGGTGGACCTGGCAGAGCCCCAACACTGTGACGAGGAACGAGATAGACTTCATCATGGGGAATAAGAAGCATATATTTAGAGATGTATCAGTGGTCAACAGGTTCAATACCGGTAGCGACCACCGACTTGTACGAGGCACTGTAAATATCAATTTTAAGGCTGAAAGACTCCGCCTGGTGAAATCTACTCTCCGATCCACGTCGTCCCAAATGATCCACGGGTCCGAACAATTCCAACTGGCACTTCACAATCGGTTCAAATCGCTGGAAACCACAGGCGCAGTTGACGAGATAACCGACAAGGCGGTGAAGACGTTGCAGGATTTGGGTTGCAGGCATTTTCCGCCTGTACGAAGAAACAGACGGTCCGAACTTTCTACCGAAACTGTGGATCTCATAAAGACTAGACGTGAAATGCCACCCGCTTTGTTTGCCTCACCAGAACATCGGGCCCCTCTCCAAGAAAATAAGAAAACTTGTAAGGCGGGACCTCCGCTGCTCTAATACGCGTGCCATTGAGGCGGCCATAGAGCATAACAGGGGGTCCAAAGTTTTCTTAAGAAGCTTGGGGAGGAGCCACATTGCAAAGGTGAGGACAACGGATGGCAGAGAGCTTACGTCTCGCTCTGAGATCCTGACGGAGGTAAAAAAGTTCTACGGGCTACTGTATTCTTCGCGGGCGAAGAAGCCTGCGACGCAAAGCAACGAAGATACACGTGCGCCACTCACGCGCCATTATACGGAGGACATCCCGGAGGTTGACGTGGACGAGATTAGTGCGGCTCTCGGGCACCTTAAAAATGGCAAGGCTCCGGGGGATGACGGAATTACAACTGAGCTCCTTAAGGCAGGAGGAATGCCAACCTTCAAGGCTTTGGCTGAGCTCTTGAATTCCGTTATCCACCGGGGCCCTGTGCCGAAGGCGTGGAGCAACAGTGTGTTGGTCTTGTTTTTCAAGAAGGGTGATAAGGCTCGTTGAAAAACTATAGGCCAATCTCACTCTTGAGCCACGTCTATAAGTTGTTTTCGAGGGTCGTCACGAATCGTCTTGTCAGAAAACTTACGAGTTCCAACCACCGGAGCAGGCTGGGTTTCGAAAAGGCTACAGCACCGTAGACCACATCCATACTGTTCGGCAGATTATATAAAAGACCGAACGAAGAGTATAATCAGCCGCTGTGTATGGCATTCATAGACTACGAGAAAGTCTTCAAATCCATCGAAACTTGGGCTGTTCTGGAGTCTTTGCAAAGATGCCGTATTGATTCGCGACACATTGAGGTGCTGAGATGCCTGTATGACGCAGCAACGATGACCGTCCAGATCCAGGACCGGAGGGCGAAGCCTATACCCCTACATCGCAGGATGAGACAGGGGGATGTGAATTCTCCAAAACTGTTTACGAACGCGATGGAGGATGTCTTCAAAACTCTGAACTGGGCTGGACGGGGCATTAACATCAACGGCGAACGCATCTCTCACCTTCGTTTCGCCGATGATATCGTTGTCTTTGCAGTGACTTTGGACGAACTTGCCGAAATGCTGAGCCGTTTAAATGAATCTTCCCGATGAGTCGGTCCCGGCATGAATTTGGACAAGACGAAAGTCATGTTCAATGAACACGTCATGCCGAGACCGGTAAATGACGATAAGGCCCTTCTGGAAGTTGTGCGGAAATATGTGTACCTTGGACAGAAAATACAGGTAGGCAGGCACAACTTCGAGGGGGAAGCCAATAGGAGGATCCAGTTGGGCTGGACAGCATTCGGTAAGCTTCAAGTTTTCTCGTCGACCATTCCGCAATGCTTGAAGACAAAAGTCTTCGAGCAGTGCGTCCTTCCCGTCCTGACCTACGGGGCCGAGACATGGACACTGATGGCAGGATTGGTCCACAAGTTCCAAATCGCTAAACGGGCTATGGAGCGAGCTATGTTGCGTGTTTCTCTTATAATAAAATATAAAATTAGAAATGAGTATATCCGCAAGAGAACCAAGGTAACCGACATAGCTCGCAAAATTAGCAAGTTGAACCGGCAGTGGGCCGGTCGCGTCTGCCTCAGGACCGATGGAGCAGACGAGTCCTGGAGTGGAGACCGCGTCTCGGTAAACGTAGTGTCGGACGCCCTCCAGCCCGATGGACCGACGACCTGTGCAAGGTCGCCAACAGGCGCTGGATGAGGAAATCAGAGGACAGGGATGAGTGGCGCCGTCTTGGGGAGGCTTACGTCCAGCAGTGGACTGCGAATGGCTGACGACTAATTGACTTACAATCGGAGTAATTCAAGAAATAACTGTCAAAATGGTATGAAAATTTATTGTTACGTAGTCAAAGTAATCAATTAGATAGTCTAAACTGAATGTGCGTTCTAGATTAGTTGCAAAAGGAAGGGACAGTTTATTGTGTAGGCATCTGCTTCTAAGTAATGGCGGTCATACAGTGTAGTGTATAACTTTGTCTTTTGTAATAGAGACATTTATTTATACATATTTGAGATATAGGAAATTTTTGTACTGGCAACTTTTAATATTGACGAAAACACGATGTTGTACGCTCTATGCCATATAGAGGTGGCTGCACTCTACATATTTTGAGCAGTATTTCACGAATTATAATAACGTAACGCTATTATATTACTCCGAAGGTTAAAGCGACGTTATATGATTTGAATGGGGGTTTTGATCGCGTCAAGCTGTGAAAGTGAAGTTAATTTTTGGCAATCCTTGTCACGTGGGTGGGTGTATGAAAAGTATTTTTCTTTATATGAATGTTTTCAGGTTGTAATTTTAAATATTTGTATGTATAAATTGCGTATTGGGGAAAAGCTGTTTTCCAAATAATAACTAAGATCTGAGAACAAAGTAAAGGATATCTAGAATAATTTTATATATTATTCTAGTTATTGGGGTTAACAGCTCCCTGAAGTAAACAAATTTAGATAATTAGTTAAATTCACTTCCCGAAATATCTAAACAATAAAGGTCATTTTATTTGAAACTTTTCAGTTTTACTAATAGTAAAACTGAAAAGTTGTCTTTGAATCCTTATCCTGGAAAAATCTGATTCCATGGGATAAAAAGTATCCTAAACTCATTCCTGTTACCGAAAGTAGGTATATATTATAAATATATAAGTATCATCAACCACATTTATTAAGTTAAGTAAATAATAATCAATTCCCTCGTGAAAAAAGAAGTAACGAATAAATAAGCAAAGCCACGTTTTTTTTATAATTATCTTGGTTAAATTTTTATTCCGAGCAACCAAACACTTAAGTTGTCGAAATGGATTAAAAATAATCAACAGATAATCAAAAGTGTGAAATTTTGAAAAAAGAATAGAACAGCTGTGCCGCGTATTGGCGCGAAATACCTAGAAAACTGTCATCATTTTCAAAAAAATATACGATTATAATCTTGCGCAAGCCGACAGAGGGTTTTTGTCGAGACAGATGTGCGCGTGCGCGGATATCACCTGTCCCACGTGGCCAAAAAGAATGACGGACACAATGGCGTCCGAAAATCGTATTGTTGGAGTGGGACCGTGCATTGATTTAAGGAATATTTCCATTATCACCGTCAACTGTCCTGCCCAGTTAGATTGAAGCGCACCTGCCTGCAAAATATCCTAAGTTTGTGGACAGTTAATCAAATATAATAACAAATATTGTAATGGTGGTATTCATAGATTTTAAAAAAGCGTTCGATACTTTAGAGCATAAAGGCCTGTTACAGGCCATGAACGAATGTGGTATAAGAGGGCCCGTAAATACATGGTTTCAAAAATACCTAGAGGAAAGATATTTGAAAGGAACAGACAGTACGCTTGGTGAGGTTAAATACGGTGTACCTACTGGATCTGTGTTTGGTCCAGTGGGATATATCATGCATGTGAACAGTATGGTTAATGTCGTAAAAAACTGTAAAGTTTATATGTACGCTGATGATACTTGTCTGGTTTACGCCGGCCGTGACTACGAACAGATACAGTCACCAATGCAAACTGATTTTGACAGCATTGTGAAATGGGCACACGATAACGGAATTTTAATCAATATGAGTTAGACTAAATATATGATAATATCATCCCCATATAACCCAATTGCTAAAAATCCTAATATTACTTTAAAAGGGCACACATAAGAGTGTCTTCATAATAGTATGGTAAACTGTGAATGCGATTCAATAAAATATGTTAGTAGTTACAAGTATTTAGGTTTAACGATAGATAATCGCTTTTCTTGGGACATACACATCGACTCAGTTTGTAAAAAATTACGATCTATCTCAAGAAAAATAAGTAACCTGAAATGGACAGTTAGTAGAAGTTTACTATTTATACTATATTACGCATTAGCCGATGCTACAATTAATTACGGGTTGGGTGGATATGGTTCTGCTTTTGCGACTCATTTGAATAAGGTTAAAAATTTACAAGTAAGAATATTGAAAAAATTAGTTGATAGAAAAGTAAAGGAAGATTTTAAAAATGATTAATAAAAATTATTTAAAATTTGTAAAATACTGCCTATACAGTATAAGTTTAAACTAAATATCATTTTAGAACAACACAAGAATACTGAATTCAAGAAATTAATATCGCGGAAATATCCAACCCGACAAGTGTCTAATAAACTTAAATATTAACTACCTAAAGTAAATAATTACTACGGGCTACGGACCAGGAGATGGGTATGTCTTAAGATATATAATGAGATACCCAAAGATATGCTAACGGAAAATATGTCCAAACAGAGTTTGAAATGTATATTACGTAAGCATTATTTAGCATTGTGTCCTTGATGATGGTGCCGTGTCTCGTTGCGTGTATGCACTATTGCTTGTTTTGTATGTATATATATATGTATATATATATATGTATATATATATATATATATATATATATATAAATGTATATGTATATATGATAAGTGATGGTGCATGTACGCGGTGAGATATGGTAATATCATCAAGGAATCAATGGAAACGTTTTAAACGAATTCACGAGAAATTTGGTGTATATGTACTTTAGATAACGGTGGTAATTAAAGCAAGACTTAATACAAAAATTGGTTAATCCAATCACTTCATTTAATTTATATTATAATTTACATTTAAAAAAATTTACTTCAGTATATAAAACAGAAGTTATAAGGTATAATTTAATGCGATCCACGAGAACGCTGCCGACAAACTGCGCTGCAGTTTGGCAATGTAATTGTTTGTATGATCTTGTAACTTTCTTTTATTGAAAATAAATATTTAAAAAAAAAGTTTTTTTATAATAGAAAGTATATAATTCCTAATATGAATTGCTCTTCCTTAAAAATTTTGATATGAAATCAAATTCGTATTTAGCAAAAACTATCCCATCTCCAGGATAAAGAATATCGCAAATGAGAATTCCCTTAATCAAAAGTACACTTATACCTTTTTCGGAATGAAAAAGTCATAGATATATTTATCTTCGTTATAGGAAGTACCTAGTATACATGTATATGCACGTTCATGGTAATCGGTTTATTCTCAAGACCGAGTGAAAGGAAAAAAGCAAACATATTACCATTCAAATAACGAAATTTTCACACATTATATATACTATAATTCTATTCTATGTCAATAATACTTTAGGATCAATTTTGTAATCAGAACTCGCACTAAGAAGTGCGAGTTTTTTTCTACTCGTTCACGTTCAAGTTAACGCAATTTTGTATGGCATGTTTTATGTCTCCCTTCACGCTCACTAGATGGCGCTAAGTCATTCCTATACAAAATTGTGTTAACTTGAACGTAATCGAGTAATAAAAAAACTCGCACTAAGCATTCAGGAACCATTTTGGTACTATTATAACAATATGAGAATCGGTTGTTTGGTTTCCTATAACCCAACACTTAAAATAATGTTGCACAAAACAGAAAAATTACCTTCTGGACCAATAATTCCCGAAACTCATTCATAGATCACGCACAATCACAAAGGTAGTGTCCATTTATTTACCTGCTTTTAATGTGAACTGAACCTATAATGATTTATTTCCTTACAAATTTTTATTAGCAACTTATGGAATTTTTATTACCGAGGAATAAGAGTTATAGTTGCACAAATTACAGTATTGTGTAGTGTGGTCGAATGCGAAAGTCCTGCAGTGAGATCATGAATTGCTTAACAATTGTCAGCATTCGAAGTTTGTCGTATTTTATGAGTTTTTACGACAAGTCGTATTTCATAAGGGCTGTGTCAGTCTCAAGGTGTCCAGTTTGATTTTAAAGACAAATTAACTTTTACTATTAAGTCTGTCGCTTCGTTTGATGGTCACGAGAAAGAAATGTAGTTACCTTTCAAGGCTTGATTTTATAGCCATGTCTATGCGTATCTTTTTGGGCAGTAAACTAAAATTTAACAAGTTATAAATTTCATTGTGTCTTTAACAAATATTTTTTTGTGTAATATTCATTTAATGCATATTTTCCATATTTAATGATATACTTATTTGTATGTAACTTTTTTATTTTTTAACTTTAAACAATTAGATAACTAGATGGATCTTAATGTTTGTGAATGATTATAGACAGGCTAATTTTTGTCTCTAAAATAATCTTAAGGGCTGAAATAGCGAATGAAATATCGCCGCACATATAGACTTAAATTAAATAAGATTTTTTTATTGCATGAATTGAGTTCAGCAGACAGGCAGACGGCCCACCTGATGGAAAACGGTTACCATCGCCTATGGACATTTGTTACACCAAAGGTGCAACCAATGTGCTGCCGCTCTCTAAGGGAGACGGGAACCTGGCCACTAATACCGGAACACAACTCAAAGTTTTGATGGCGGGGTATTCTAGACAAGGGGTGGTATCCATCCAGACGACCAAAAAACCCTGCCACCTGGCTGTCTTACGACAGGTCACCCGGCCGCAGGAAATTGTATTATTTTTCCGTTCCTGCACGGATAAAAAGAAAAAATATAAATATATAAAAAAAACATTGTTTATGATTTTTCAAGCACGCCCGTCAACATTGAAAAATATTCTTTCATTTATCAGTTGTCCGTATGGAAACCACACCTAATGTTTAGTTTTTTCGCGTATTCACTACACTGTTGTGAGATAGAATATAATATCTTCCTGACCAATTTTATCTACATATGTATATAGGTATATAGTTTTTCAGAAAAACGACTGTGACCTAGACAAAAGGACAGACAGACGAATGGACGTAATGATTGTATAAGATTGTTACGCTATGTCAAAATGGTTACGAAACCCTAAAGGGAGGAACGAAAAATTGTTACATAATCCGGCCTACATATACAATTGTGTATGTATGTATACATATATGTAGGTATATTAAAACTATGTTCATAAATGGTATTGCACTAGCCCGCCTACCTGGCTAGCGCTGCATCAAGCGAATCCACTACCAAGAACCCGAACAATACTTGTCATTTTTTTCCCTGCAAAATCTTTAAAGCGTACATTTTCGGCGCAAATTCCAAAAGGACACCTGGTCGGAAACGATCCCCGGGGGTCCCCTGATTGATAGAGGTCTCATAGACCCACAATGCCGTGAAATGTAGGCTCCATTTGAAACGGCCGGCGACGAAGAGTCTGACTAAAACAATCAATGATCGAATTTTGTGAATGGATTGTGAAATAAAACTCTTTTTGTGTTATGAGCAGGCGTTGCCAGGAAGTCAGGTGAATTATTACAAAGTATTGACTTGAATAGAATGCATGGGTGATGTGGACACTGTCTCCGTCGCCTAATTCGGATGAATGACGTAAAATACCAACATTTTTATTCAATGGTTTAAGATGACTTAATATTTTTTTCTAATCGACAGAAAACGCAATGTATATTCTCAAGATAAGCGATTGACAGTTGTATTATCTGTATAATAAGGGAGAAAATATTGAAACAAATTGTTTATGTATTGGTTTTAAAACAGATTTCGGGCATAAAGTATTACTGTTTCATGTTTTCACAAACTCTGATGTCTTACTTTTTTTAATCTTCTCTAAAATTGCAAAAAATATCATAATTATTTTAATTTTTATAGAACTAATATAGATAACATTAAGTAGTTTTTATTCCGCACATTGGTTCGAATTCGCATCGATTCAGCATCTGGGAGATGTGTATGTTCCATTATCCAGAATAAAGACCTTATATTATGTACTAGCTAGCCGGGCTAATGTAGTCCTGCCTTGAGAAAAATTTAGAATCCGATTGCAGCGCCAACTGTGAATCGATAAAATTCTCGAATCCACTTGAACAATGATTAACATAGCAACGGTTACCATGGCATTGTGATAGTAGATAAAAAATATTTTGATAGGATTTTCGTAAAATCCGTTCTTAGTACGCGTCTACATTGCGAAATGAGTACCTATGCGAAATTTTAAGTCAGTCGGACGTATGGTTTCGGAGATCTCGTGATGAGTCAGTCAATGAGTGGTATTTCGCTTATATATGTAATAGATTCATCCACAATATTTCCCCCTGAAATATAATAGTAATTAAACTAGAAAATAAAATAAACATAAATAAACCAAGCTCGCGTCAATCCATAACACACGCGTCGTTTATTCATTAACACCCATGTCAGAACGAAGACAACGCTATGATCGATGTGTTAATGAATATGCAGATATGTTAAGTGATGATAAGATGCCACAAATAAAGGCAGACTCCCCGAGGAGTGATTGCCATTGCCTACTGCGTGCCTCTGCGCGAATTTCAGATTTTAATCTCAGATAACGTGGAACGACCAGAGCGCAGTTTACATAAATTTCAGAGTTAGCACCTTGTTAACAAAATGCACTGTTTGATTAAGAGATTATATGATGATTGCTCTTGTTTACAAGTCCAATTTTTAGGATGGTTATATTTGTTAACTGCTAGACTTTCGTTAGGTGATTGTGATTTAAAAAGAAAGAAATCACATCTGGTACAACAGACATTGCGAAACGTATTGATTTTTTGAAGTGAAACTTCTTTAGAATCGTTGTGATTTGAAACTTGATGAAACGAAAAAGCGACACTAAAAATAGATAAACATATAACCTTATTTAATTCGAAATAAAACACATGTCTCTTTATCCGTTAGTATTAATTTTCGATTTAAATAAAACTTAAAAGATTTCAATTTAGCTCTATCTATATATACTTACGGCAGATATTCTTTTATACGTAGATCAAAGGAATTTGTGCGTAACAGTGCATTGAGTTTTGAACGTTATGCTAGCAATTTAAAGTGTAATTTAGATTTAATTATTACGAATAAGGGTAAAAATACCTAAGAATAAAGACGTTTATAATAGAATGGAAATGCGAAAATTCTTATTCTCTTAAGTTTCACTTCTACTGCGTGTGAACTGCATACATACATTTTTTTTATAGAAAAGGGTATCAACAAAGCAACATGTCTCACGATTTTACCAAATGGGTGCAGTTCAGCAAATGCCAGACAACAAGTGCTTAATACTGAATTTCAACGGCACCCTAGGAGGTGTATTTTCGTCCAACTAATAATTTATTTCTCGTCTAATCCAGATATGGATTGTGTATAAACATACATTTATAAAATTGTTTCTATGTTTATTTACTGGTGGAAACATTTGCATTTTTTACTTCAATAAATAATCTACGAAATAAGATTTTATATTTTAAGATGATTCAATATTACCTTTTAACTCCTTCGAAACCTTCTCTCACATTTTGTAATGGGGAAAACAAAAACGAACAAGAACCTTCTCGACGTCTGAGTGAAAAAAGTAGAGATGGAATAATGAAATATCTTCATCCAACCCTTCTAATTAATAGCCATCAGTGTCTGCTCCAGTCTCGAGGGCTGACAACGCTTTTGAGTTTTTTTAATACGCTTCCTCACCTCGGCAAAACAGTGAGCATAATTGCTTTTTTCCTCCCACTTCGAATATCTTATACGACAAGCAACTTCCTATTGTATTTGATTTCTTGATCGGTGCATCTCTGTTGTGATTATCTTATGGGGCCATCCAAAAATTACGTCACACGAATTCCATGATTTTTTGACCCCTCCTCCGTCTTTGTCACAGCTTGTCACATTTGTGAAACTCTTCCCTACCTAGTGTTTAATTATTAATTTAAAACAGCAGTTTCGTAAACAGTTTTATTTCCATTTAAATTATTTTTTAATAATTTAAACACTATAATCATTCAGATAGAGTTGGAAATGAAATGGAAATGGAAAGTTTTTCTTTAATAGTTCAAATTTCGTGTTTTACGCCAAACGGTCATATTCATAGAGAGTTAGTGTAAGTTTGAACACTTTTTTAAGAAGCATAAGGAAGCATTTAAACTTATTCTAACTTTCTATGTATAAGACCGTAAATTTATTAGATTTTGAAATGTGACGTCACGAAATTTAGAACCCCTCCCACCCCTTGTCACACAATGTCATACTTCGTCGACCCCATTAATGCGTGACGTAATTAATGGGTGGATATTTTTTACAATAATATAATGTTGTAAAAAATAATATAATATTACAACATTTACAATTATGTTACAACTTAAAAGAAAACTAACATCACACGAAACTAGGTTGCGTTTTATTTGAATATAATACTGGTAACTTATTACCTAGATGTTATCAAAACTATATAGCATGCGCTAATTAAATAAATAACTTTATGTAATTTATTATAGAATTTCCTACAGCTTCATTCGCGTAAAGTTTCATTCATATTTGAATAAAACTGTTAACTGAAATGTGTTTTTTCGAGCTGCCACAGGAACTCTCGCTTGTCCTCAGTCAAACACCTACAATTTGCTAAGGCTTCTGTTTCAGGATTATTAAAACACTTAAAATATTCATGAATAATTCTTAAAATACTATCTTCACTGGCTGGGTACACAAATCATGCAGAGTTACACATAAAAAAACGAAGATGACGTGAAGTTCATCTTTGTTTAATATATACTAGCTCTGCCCGCGACTTCGTCCGCGTGGATTTCTTTTCGCGGAATCCTAAAAATAAATTGACCTAAGTTACTCCTTGTAACATCAGCTATCTGCCAGTGAAAGTCCCGTCAAAATCGGTGCAGCCGCTTCAGAGATTAGCCGGAACATCCAGACAGAAAGACACAAAATATATACAACACTTTCATACGCATTTAGTAAAAAGTTGTTATTTTGACATTATAAACAGACACTTAATTTTATTTATCTGCACAGATAGATCAGTAAGTACTATACTGTTCTAGCGAAAATATTTCTGGATACCAAATTCATTCCAATTTGAACATAGGTTAATAAATTGCGTGTAAAAAGATAATTACGAAATTTGTAGCAATGTGGTTATAACTGTTAACGCAAAAAATCTGCAATGTGAAGTATCTCTTAAAGTCTTTTACCCCCGACGTTAATTTCGCTACAATTAACGCAAAGACTTATTACAAAGCTGTATTTTCATATCAAAATGCTTAAAATTACAAATCTTGGAAAGTTATATATTTATTTATTGCAGAGTTTCCTAGCCAATTTAGCAAAAACGGTAACGCATATGAAATCGTAATATTCATTTGTCCGTCTGATCGTTTACCACTTTATTATCGTATTACTATTGCTAAATATGAAGGTGCAATTTCGTGCGGGTAGAATCTCCTGAGAGGATCATTGTACACAACCACATTTTTTAGTCATACATATAGTTATAATATGTAATAGTTTATATTGTAATTTATGTAAGTTTAAGTATAAATTTCTGTTAAAATTATTATTTGCTTTTATTTTTACGTATACACTATTAGTACTTAGTACATTATATCTATTGTATATCTACCGCTATCCATGCCGAATTTCTGTCCATCCAAAGGCTGTCTGAAAGAAATCGCTCCCAACGATAAGACCGCCCATTGTTCTTATTATTACGATTGTATATATGAATTTAATTTGTAACACTGTGTGCAATAAATAATATTTTATTCTATATCTTCTTAAGATTTTTTTGTTTCAGGTGCTTTGTTGATAAACAATATTGATCAATCAATCAGCGATATTGTTGCCAAAAATGAATAATTTAACACGAGTTGAAAAAAAATATAAAATTTTACACAATAATGAAATTTTTAGGAGGAAGAAGGAATGAATAGTTATTTATGCCACTAATTAATTTTGCACTAAAATCACAAACAATACAAATATTCACGTAGTCGTTAATCAGGTCTTGAAAAACCGTAATGATGTTATGTATTAAGACAATAATAGCTAAATATTTCGTCACCCCTCTTACATTTGAAATATGAAGTGATTTTTTTTAAATAATCAAGATTTGAGGTTCCCCTCTGCGCTGCAATATGTGGTTTTTCAAAAAAGGGCGTCATGTATAAAATTCCTTCCAGGCCGTCCGCGCGTTGGTGGCATCTCTGTTGTCACAATATTTATAGGCGAAGTTACCCGCTTCCAATCAGGTGGGCAGGCCCTCAGCATGTCTGCTGTACTTCAGCTATAAAACACAGTGACTTGGGTTCAGTTTTTACTTATAATCTTGAGGGGTTTAGGTAAAATACAATATAACTAAGTTTTATTTATTATATCCTTACTCTATAATGTTTTAGTTTAATAAATATGATTTACTATATATTTTTCATATATCAGTTTTTTTGGTATAGAAAATTCAAGAAGGCCTATCTATACATCTAGGTTTATGGCAAACGGCCTTCATAATAGCTTCGCAATAACCGTCTGTAGTGGATCAACGGGGATAGATAAAAAACGTAAGACGGTACAATCCTTTTTGGTTCAAATTGAATAGTTGGATTATGGGACCTACAGGGGTTGGACGCAGGGTTGTCTATGGACATTGAGGCCTATTTCCAAAAATTCGTAAGCGAATACGAATTTTTGAATCCAGCGTGGTATGTGTGTATGATATTACTATATATTTAATAATATCCTGGTGTTTTATGACTAGGAAAATCCTTCCCCAGGATAATTCTCGCAATATAGATGCAAGTGATACCGACTGTTGTTGACAAATCTACAAATACATTTTTTTTTCAATCATTTATTCATCAGATATTTAATTTCAAAAGTTTTTCAAACTAAGTTTTCAACGGTCATATCTATAAGTTAAAAATTAAGTCTACTTTCTATTCTATGCACACCGCTTTGCAAAGTGTTATTGCTGTATAAAATTTATCTATCAATTCATTTGTATCTGTACCTATCTATTAATATTATTACTTATACTGATTGAGCATAAAAGTGAGACAATCAAATGATTATGCATAAAATAGTTTTTTTTATTATGTTGTATTTTGTACTTTGAATAATTTTTATCCGGTGGTTGGAAAATCAACCCATTGAAGACATTAGCAGCAAATAAAAAAGCCCAGTTGCAAAGGCGTACGTGCCAACCCTACGTGTTGGTCTGTATTATGAGTACATGTAACGCGGTCTGATTACGCGCACCATTGTGCCCCGGATATAGCGGGACGCAATTAAGTATTAGACCGAGTTTATGGCTACATTGTCGTCTCTGCGGATTACATAACTCTATGATAGCTACTGTGTTTACTTTTAGCTATGAACGTGGATTTTCTAATTTCGAAAATAACGGAAATTTCTATGTTAATTATTTTAATTATATATACATAGTTAAGATTTATTTAAAAAAATAATAATATTACATTACAAGTGATTTCTTTGCTATGAAATTCGGATTTGTATCTGCGGACACTATCTAACCTTCCGGGATTAAACGATTTATATGTGCAACCCCGTTTAGTTATATTAGTTTTATTTATTCATATACACAAAGCTCTATATAAAATGTTTAAATTCTACGAAAAATATAAAATTCATATTACATGTAACAAGAATATTTTAAAACAAAAGTCCTTGGTTTATTATATGATAATTAGTAAGTAAACGTATTTTTTGGTTTAAAAAGTTAATATAATATATTTTATAGCTATTGTTATAAAACTAAGACTAGACTCCGAGTCTCATTTAGCTGCAGCCAAATTACAAAAACTAAAACAAAAGAATTGAAACAAAATTATCTGCAAACAAAACGAGTTTTCACACGTCATTTCGAGAGTAGTTACATACAAAATTGCAATACCGCACACAGTTGCATTGCTCTCTATCCAAGTGCTAAATTCGAGGAAGCTATCGCCCGAACAGAGCTGGTTGCGATCGCTCGAGTGGTCTGCTAACGAACACGCGTGTCAAACGAAACACTTCATTAGATGACGCTCTTGGGAGCTTCTCGGCGAAACTCTGCTCCCCGCGCATTTTGTGCAATCCTTGAACGTACTGTTAGGGTTGGCTTCGTGCCTGAAATGCTCAACTTGGTTGCTATTAACATTTTATACCATTTTTGCTTATCGTGTAGAGGTTCGTAAATGTGTTAATTGGAGGATGTCAGTCGATGAAGAGATTGTAACCTTTAAAGCTGAACTAAAAATACCTTTTTAGGGATACATAGCCGTTTTTATAAAAACGGAACTATTGTGAAATCGTCATGTCTGTGCATCTGACTGTCCGTTTACCCGTCTGTCTGAGTATGTCACAGTGATTTCTATCACAAACTATAATTCGGTCGTTCTATAAAGCCATATTTGACTTCTAGCAAACTGATTTTAGTAGTTACGTGCACTTACAACTATGATACATTTAAAAAGTGGAATCAATATAGGAAGTCCATTTCCTGGAGCTCCCACGCTCCACTACACAACGGTTCTCTAGAACGTTTATTCCGCGTACAACAACGATCTGAAGAGAACTTCCCGCCGAGGTTTTCCCTCTGCGCTACGACATGGGGTCGTTTAAGAAGGGCGTTATAAAATTTCTTAGAGGCCGGCAACGCGTTGGCAACGCCCCTGGTGTTGCAAACGTCTGCCTGAAAAAGCCTGTTTGCCTGCTTCAGCCAAAAAAAAGTCACACAGTACAGAATATATTAAAATGAAAAGAAAGAAAGAAACTTTATTTTATTTTCTCACACAACAGTTTACAAATGATATAAGACCTGTTGTGTGAGACTGGTGTCCATTGTAGATCTGTGCAGATCTGTATTACAAGTCACCAGAAACGTAAGATTTTTTTTTAAAAACAAATATTTTGTGTTTCGTTAACTTTTTTATCTTTAAATGTAGAAAATATGCACAATTTAATTACGAGTTATGTTTAAACTTTTCGATTATACATCAATCTCCATGTCACGTCACTATGTATGTCAAAACTTTTTTCTTTAATATAATATTTAAGAAAAAAAGGGTTGACAAACATAACGTTATCACGTGTTACGTTTTTAAAGAAATAAGCTAATTATGGTATTTTAATTGGATATAAACTATTTTGATACCGTTACAAAGTTAGTTCGTCAAATAATTCAGTAAATGGGGTTTTTAGAATGGTTCAACTGTACTGGGTTTATATGGATGACATTGAACAGGAAAGTGTGGTCTGTATACCGCTACAAAGTTTTGTAGTAAACTAATTAACAACAAGAGCTATAGGTGTGTCCGAAATGTACTGATGAGAGAATGGTTGATTTAAAACATAAAATAAACAAAAAAATTCAACCACGCCTTCGTAATATTATTATTAAATAAAATCCTAAGATTATACATTTTTTCAAATTTATAGCTACTGCAACCTGTCCATTAGGCGATAAATAAATACAACAAAGTACAAAAATTTCGCCGCGTAAATGTCGCTCCACCCACGGCAACAAAGCGCTTTGGGACAAGGTAGCGAACGGCAAAAAAGCGCCGCGTCACACTCAAATCATTTACGAAACATCGACAACAATAAATGGGGACTTTAAAAATGCCCGGTTATTAATATTTGTTTTCTTTGTAGCGCACCACGTGTCCGCGCACCTGAACTGCGCATGACATCGCCAAAAAGATAGAAATAAATGCGTGTCGGATTACGCACAGTGAAGGGTTCCACGGTGACTAAAAAGGGCGATACTTCAGATAAATATATCTTGTTCAAAAAAATTTACTCTATCTTGATTGATTGATACTACGACCGCAAGCGCATGTCTGATCAACTATGGACGTAGTTATGCAAACCGAAACTAACCTGGATGATAGTGCAAGGTAAAAACCTATGTAGAACAGCCACGAAAACATGTTTTTAGAAAACATGTTGGATGTTAAATTGTACTTTATTGCATAACATACAGTTAAAGTAGTTTAAGTAAGTTTTATCATTAAAAGCAATTTTTTCAGACAACTTTAACGTGGCCTAGAAAGTTCGCAAAACGCATAAATGGCTTGGATCTTTTTAATACAATATTACAGAGTCTCCTCTTTTGCGACACTATCTTAATTTGGTTTTTTGTATTACTCGTTTTAATTGAAATTATGACAAATTGAATCTTTAACAGCGTTTATTGCGTTCTTTACAAATCATAGTATTAGAAGAAAAAAGTTGCCAGAGACAATAATAAAATATTTACGTTTATGCAGTGAGTGGCGGGAATTCAAAGCGTAGACATCCTCCCCACTTTGAAAGCTTTAGCTTTCAAGACCTTTTTCTGCTGGTAACCGAACTATGTTGTGGATGGCTCTTCGGATGGTTCCCTTTGCCGTATATACATCCACCACCCTGGTTATACCATCTGTGCCACTATGTAGTTTGGTAATCCGATTAAGTCACCATCGCTGCGGTGGTGAAATTTCTTCCTTAATAATAACCATATCGCCGATGTATGGTTCAGGTGTAGAAAGTTTCCATTTTGAACGCTGATGTAATTCCGCCCAAAACTCCTTGCTCCAACGCAGCCAAAATTCTCTGCGAATCTTTTCATTAACTTGGTAGTTTGGTTTGGCAAGCTCGGGCGCTGGGAATGGTACAGACATCAGCGGTCGACCTACCAGGAAGTGTCCTGCTGTAAGTGGGTTCAAGTCAGAAGGATCAGATGATAGAGGTGATAACGGGCGCGAATTGAGGAAAGCCTCTATTTGTATAAAGAGTGTAGTCAAATCTTCAAACACGAGAGAAGCGTTTCCTACTACTCTCTTCATATGGTACTTGGCGGACTTTACGCCTGCTTCCCAAGCTGCGCCACAACAACAATACAACTTGGAACTGTTCTGTGTACTTAATTTTGCAAAAGTCGTGGATTAGTTACGGTTTGCATAACTACGATCTATTGACTATGTATGATCTGTCACATTTATATTTCTTTCATAATTTCATTACACACTGGAGTATTTGACAGTCAAATAAACTAGAGATATTTCTCATTTTACAAAAAGTCACAACCTAATAAATTTTATTTGGATTTATGTGTACTTTATTGTATAGGTACTGTGTCATATACTTAATTATGTAAGGATTAATAGAATAAACCTTTTTGCCAATAGTTAAATAGATGTAACATACACAAACAGACGGACGCACTCTCACGACCATATTATAAGGTTTCGTTGTTACAACTTGACTATGAAACCCTAAAAAGAGCAAAATCGCAAACAGACAACAGCCAGTTTGAATGATTGCTTCCCAGGAAGAGCGGCAAGTCCATTTTTCACAAGTGCCATTCACCGCTTTCACCGTACTGTGTATTTTATATATACTTACATTTCATCGAAACCCCGCGTTCAAATGTTGCCGAATTAATTCTCGCCGAATCCGAATTTACGTTACCATCACTGTTTTATTCATTTTAGCGATTGCGTGATTGTAAACACGCAGGTATATCTGTTTAATTTCGAAATCACTGTTTATTGCAGCGCTTCCGTTACGTTTTCAATGATTTCCGATACATTTTGTGTATGAGTGTCGGTGTTTACAGTATGTAGTTTACACATTCCCTTCTTTACATATTCATTTTGATACAATGTTTTCAGTACCTTAATTACGTAGTCACAATTTCTTATTTTTAATTGTTGAATAATAATAAGCTTATGTATTTTATGAGCCTTCCTGTAAGACCCTTCAAAGCGTCTTGCCGTATGTGTTTTGGACAAGCTCACAGGTTCCTCTACAAATTAAAATGAGGGTATTACCTCAGTCTTATTCAATAATTTTATTTGCCAAGGTCACATAGTAAGTGGTTTTAAAAATAAAAAGTATTCACATACGATTTTTATTTATTGATGATAATAATAATATTATTATTTCACATATTTATTTGCTTCAGATTTTTTTTACATTTTTCTTTAAATATATACTATATAAAACAAAACACATAAATTTAAAAAAAATGTCAAAAATCGATATCCGCCGGAAGCAGGGCCTAGGGTTCAGGCTACCTGTGGTTAAGGCTCCAGTGACAGGAACCTCCTCACGATACGGGCCGTGTCCAGCAGGGCTGCCTTCTGCATCCGACCCTTTACCCAGAGACCAAGCGAGAGCCTTTCAAGGTGTCGGTCAAGGCTATTCGCTATTAGTCCATTCACTGACACCACTATCGGTACTATAATTGTAGAGTCCAAGTTCCATATGGCAGAAACCTCGTGAGCGAGATCAATATACTTTATTTGTTTTTCTTTCTCGGCTTTCACGAGGTTACCATCATGAGGAATCGCGACATCTACAATTATAGCACGTCTCGCAGACCGATCAACTATCACAATATCAGGCTTATTGGCGACAATAGTCCTGTCTGTGATAATTGATCGATCCCAGTAGAGCAGATATTGATCATTGTCAAGAACTGGTTTGGGCTTGTATTGGTAATAAGGTATTTCCGACGAGACAAGTCCGTATTTAAGAGCAAGTTGCTGGTGGATGATCCTGGCTACTAGGTTGTGCCTGTGCAAGTACTCGCTGTTAGCAAGACGAGAACAACCGGAAGTGACATGTCTGAGAGACTCACCAGGGCGGTGACACACCCGACATATGTTAAGCGTGCCGTCCTTCAGAATGTACTTCCAATAGTTGTTCGTCTTGATAACCTCGTCCATAATTGCACAGACAAACCCTTCGGTTTCCCCAAATAGGTCACCGAAACGTATCCAGTTCACCGACGCTGGTAGGTCTATATCAGGCCCTGTTAAAGCCTGATAGAACCTGCCATGCAGCTCCTTGCTCTTCCATACGTTCATACAATCAGAGGCACTCATTACCAACGGTCTCTGCCAGTTCTGTTTTGCTAAAGATAGCGGGGTGAACTCTTTATCTACTGACACTATATCGTGATGCATACTCGCTGTCTCGCTGACTTTGAGAAAATATTCTCTGAGATTGTACACCTCACGGTTGTGGAAGTCTTTGGTATTTAAAAACCCCCTACCTCCACACTTCCGTGGGATGTACAGTCTCATTACAGACGAACGTGGGTGGTGCATTCGATGCGTTGTCAGTAAACAACGAACCCGTCTATCCAGGACGTCTAATTCAGTTTGAGTCCATCTTAGTATGCCAAAGGAGTATGCTAATGCAGGCATGACCCAAGCGTTGAAGGCTCGAACCTTATTTCCACCTGAGAGAAGGTTCGTTAAGACCTTTTTCAGGCGGGAAAAGAAACGATCCTTCATCGCCTGCTTCACATCAGCATCAGGAATACCCAATGACTCTGACATACCGAGATATTTGTAGGTCTCACCTTCAGAGAGGATCTTGAGGGATATATTCTCAGAGAGTTGTAAATTTTCTGAATTTACAACTAAAACAAAGTAATTTGGCTATGAGGGTCCTGGCCTTACCAATATGACATTCGATTCTCTTCTGCCAGGCAGGCTGTCCATCACTACGCCGTGGTCTCTGTTCCAAATTTGGAAGTTTGGTACCAGAGACACGACATACAGCAACAGCGCCACAGTATAGAATCGAATGTGTTTCGGCAAGGTCTTTACTAGCTCTAAAATATGGAGCTAGTTAGGAATCCAAGACCCCCATGATCAACAAGTTATGTTTGTGGGTGGGTAAACGTGGTAGACGTGGTCTACTTATTATAGGTCGATACCTATATTAAGTAAACCACGTCTACCACGCGATTGAAGACTATAAGACGATTCTTATAGTCTTCAATCGCTTCCTCCAAAGCCCTCCTCATAAGCTCATTATCCTGGCTACTTACGTTACCTACCGTAGTATCATCAACTTCCACCGGCGACATCGCCGTTACCCTAGATGTTATGTTTGGGTGTTGTGGAGAACACGGAGTCTCGATGATTCTACAGGTGGTTCGTATTTCAGTGCGTAGACGATCAAGTGTAGGCTCGTCCAACAGATGTCATCGTTGGATAGCTCGCACTTGATTCGATAAGCGCTGTGGCGTGACATTGGTATCTGGCTGAAGGATCTGAAACAGAGACAACATGCGGTCACGATAAGCAGTGAGGTGGATTCCTATATCTGTTGCCTCGTAGTACGCTCGCATGACGTTCTCATTCATTTGTTGAGTCCATCGCATGCGGCGCACAGCACCACCGGTAGCGGAGGCCGGCCGCGGGATACGTCCCGCAGGCCCCAAGCGTGCCGACGGCGGCCGTCATCGGCCTCGCGCAGGTCTTCGTCGCAGGGCTGACGGCGCTGGCCCCTCCTCACTGGTGCTCGACGCCACGGTGGCCGCCGGTGTGAAGAAGTCTTCTTCTATTGACGACGACCGAGGCATGGAGACAAGCGTTGCGGGCACACCAGGTGGTGGGCGTGCGTGTCTGCGGCTCCTCATGTTGTCTGCTTGATCCTAGTAGTCTAATTCATTATTTGTATAATAAACATCCGTTGTTGTTTAATACTCGGGGTTTTTCTTCGATGTTTTTTCTTGACATGTATTGTCATTATGATGTTTTAAAATGTTTGTTGTATTTATTTTATAACTTCGAAACAGTTATGGAGGTTGCTTTAATGATTTATTATTATGTAAACGGGTTAATATTGTTATAATAGTCCAAAATATATATTGTTAATTTCACTTATTACAGAATTTTAAGTTTTTGCGGAAAAAAGCAGACAACCCGTCATATTATTATTATTAATACGCCACTTATTACAAGTGCTTAAAATTTGTTTGCTGTTTTTGCACGAAAATCTCTATAGTGACTAAATCAATGTATATGTGATTTTATGTTAATATATTGAGAGTAACTGCGTCATTTAAAATTCGTGAACTTTATTCATTATGTCTAACGCAGACTGTATCCTACCAGTTAATTTTGTATGTGAAAGCCTCTAAAGTCGAGTGTGCACTACGATTTAATAACAGCGGACTCTGCTGTAAAAGTATGTTGCTTTGTTCTGTTGATAACGCTCTTAGTTTTAGTGGCTTATGCGAACCTTATAGTCGCGAAACTCATAGGTGTGTAAGGCGGGGCTAATGATTACCTAAGAGTAACACTAGTACCTATATTACAAAAAGTTAACAAAAAAGCTGCTATTATAAGTAATTTGTAAAAATTATTAATAATTATAATTATATAAGTGAAATAATATGTTATCAAAATAGGACAAGTCATCAATAAACTACCCTTAAATATCATCCTTTAACCCAGATAGAGGTTTTCGCCTGTCATAAAGTACCCTCCACATGACCGCAACTGAACGCCACATTTTAGATAATCGATTTAACATAACCTCCGTAACTCGCGACGATCCGACCGACGTATAATGACGTAAAAAGTATGTCCCCGCTATATAATGCTGGCCGAGGTCGATGTCAAGATTATGATATCGCACAGATGAGTCAGGGCTGTAACTGAACGGGTTTTTGTACCTACAAGTACGGAAGAAAAGCTTCTTATGTTAGACATACTGTTTTTGCAGTTAGAAATTATTAACGGATGCTGATGCCAAAAATAGAAAATAGTAGTTTACGGATTTTGATAAATCTTGAGTTGGCTTATATTCGTGTTTGGATATTTTTACGTTAGAATATTAAAGCGCTCCGTTGGATGTTCGAGTAAATTCGTACCATTAAAGTCAATGATAGATTTTTTTTTCCTACATCAATATCAAGATGATATTAATTATATATAAAACATGCTGTGGACGCGGATGGGAATACGGGGATAAGAGAGAAGGAAAGGACTTACAGGATAGGTCGCCGCACCAGGCACGCTACGTACGATGCGGGCTTAGCAGCGGCAGGCACGTCCTCTTCGTGATCCTTTCTTCACGTCTTGCGGTTCCTTCGACGAGTGGACCAGCTGCTACGATACAGGGCGTACCCTCAAGCACGTGAGTTAGTTTAGGCGAGATTTTCGCGGAAGCAGCGACACGATCAGCGGTCAAACGTAGACTATGTCACATTACATAGTGACAGATGCGGCGAAAGAAAAAAGAAACAAAGACGCGGTGATCAAATAGGTCGGTGTTACCACATGCCCTGGTTTCAGGCCATCCTATATCTGAAGCCTGAATGATATATCAGCCACGCAAGTCTCAATATGCAGGATAATTGCAATGGATGCTTAATTTCACTGCCAGCATATGCCAATTATAATAAATTTGTACAGTAGCCCAAAAACCTACTGATATAGGTTTACGTCTTAATTGATATTGAAACGTAGTTGCTTAGAGTTACGAAGAATTATTTTTATTTATTTCTAAATCATGATAGGATTTCAGCCAATAAATGCGAAGTATCAGGTTTCACAGATAGATTATTTCGATGTTATGGTTTCATCACGATATTGTCCTTCAACGTCAGGAAGTAGTAATGCAATAATACGCACATTAGGTCAAAGAAACTAAGTGATGCATACTTACATGGCCAGGCTTCGAACCCGCGCCATTTGCATTTGACGCAAGTGTTATTATTATTACGAGTTACGGGACTCGAATTAAAATGCCGTTTGGAATTACTATAGAATTTATCAGAACTATACAAACACGTATAACACAGGTACAAATGTAACTGGACACAACCAGTACAAACGTAATACACGATTCAATAATACGCGCAAAGTCCGTCACTATATAGCTTATCGAATGTACACACGTCTTGTCTCGCTTGTGACCATCGCTAGATTGCCTCACCCCTCCGTTCGGGCATTGTTTTATACTAAACTATACAATACGTCTCGACACAATACTCGACCGCATAACAATTATTTCCAAGAACTACACCTGGCTAATGCCTATCATAAAGGATTACAATACACAATACGCTGTTTTTCTAATTACAAATTTTAAACACAAAGTAAAAAAAGAAGTCCAAATGCCGAAAAGGTATTAAACTTCAGGTGTGAATTGTTCTTTGTCGGTCGTAACATTATATAATAACAGCCCATAAGCGTCCCACTGCTGGGCTCGGGCCTCCCACTATAGGGGGATCGGACAGTATACCCGCCACGTCTGTCTAAGGCGGCTTGGACACGATGTTTCCCTTCACCGATGTTAGCACGTGGTAATTATAACAAAATGTACATTAGGTCAAAAAACTGTCTAAGTGGTGCATGTGTTCCGGCCAGGATTCAAACCCGCGCCCTTTGACTTCGGGACCCGTGCACTAGCTATTAAGCTATTACGACTTCAAAATCTCGATACTAGAAGTTTATTAGGCAGCACCGTTTAAGGAATTTCACCTTCTGTACCACAACTTATGCTATGGTATTTGGCCATAGACAAGGCAAGGGCGGTGAAAGCACGTCGTCATCGGATGGCAATTTGAATGCGGTCGCTTAGCCGCGTGACGGCCGCCATGACTGATGAGGAAGGGTGAAGATCGCCCGATACCACCCTGTCATCGCCCTTGTATATAATTTTGCATGTCGCACGGACACGGGTTGCGATATGGCCTATATTGTGAGCAGGTTCATTTATATAAGTTATCTATGTGGGCGGAATTAACTATCGAGGACGATTTCATGTGCTACCGACGATACGAAGCTAAGTAGACTTAGTGTGTTGTCCATTTTATTTTATTAGTAATACTTAACAGAAACAAAATTAGCCAAGTGCGTGCCAGCCTGTGCACATTGCAGCGTTTCGTAGTGATGGTGAACGTTAACTGTTTGATTTTTGTCATTTAGCTATGGAACTCTAAAAAAGGAAACTTCCTTATTCATAACAGTTATACGTGATCTATAGGATCGTAATTTTTTTTAAATTTTTGCTTTTACACAAACTGGCAAACGGATCTACTTGATGGCAAGTGGTTACTGTCGCCCATGGACATCTGGAACACTAAGGAAGCCGCTGCGTTACCTACCTTGTTGAGACCTTCCATATCTGTTTACACCCTTTTTGAAGAGCTTCATATTGTAGTACTATGGGAAAACCGCAGGAGGGAGATCATTGCATACTTTGTTCACGTATGGCATGAAGGAGTGTGCGCCACGCATAGCGGACGTCTTCCAAGTATCGACGATATGAATGAATGAACTGCCAATCGCCGGTGAGTGGTGCGATGATAAAATGGCGACGTATAAATGCTATTGCGCAAGTGCTATTCTTAATCGTAATCTGTATGCTATTAAGACTAAAATTGTTTTTTTTCTACCTTTTTAACGACCATTAAATCTCGTGTATTATTATGAATAATAGTGCCTGTCTCGAACACTACTCAGCGGATTTTGTGCAAATAAAAGCACTTTTTTACATTTATTGTTATATCGTATGTAAAGTTATATGTAGTGCTTATGTGCACTTATTCAAATGAGACACGTCGACAATCTACATGTGCAGGTTTCATCACGATGTTTTCCTTCACCGTTGTTAGCATGTGTTAATTGTCATCACGATATTTTATTTCACTGCTAGCATGTAGTGATTGATGGCTATGCATGTAGCAATATGTAAATTAGAACAGAATATTGTATAATTAGTTCATACCTCCTGGCCAGGAATCGACCCAAGCTCTTGGAATGAGCCGCCGCAGTGCCTTAGTCACTGAACTTCGACCATACATATAAGACATACTTTAAATGATATTAAAAGTAAGATAGAAAACGCTTTATTATTCACACATTACATCAACAATTTACAGTAGTCAAATTAAACAGTAAAGGCAGGAACAATGGGCGGTCTTATCGCTTTAGAGCGATCTCTTCCAGACAACCCGGACTATGGATTTTACAAACAGAATCGCAAGTGTATGACACACATATAAAAATATTAAATAGTATAATAGGTTGGGGAAAAAGTCTTTTCGCATATAGTATGTGTGAACTTGTAATAAGATCTCTTTGGCTATACCATTTGTATCTGGCTGGTTTTGGTATCATTAAAAAGTTCTAATTTTAAAGAAGACAATTCCAAATTCAAATTTGCAAAATGTGTGATTTTCATTTGTTTTTCTTATTGTTAAAATGAGTGAATCTAATGAAGAAAATTGATACATTTTAAAATTTTACTACAAAAAAGGTAAAAATGCAACTCAAGCCGCGAAAAAAATTTGTGATGTTTATGGACCTAATGCAGTATCTGTGAGAATAGCGCAAATTTGGTTTAACCGTTTTCAATCCGGAAATTTTGATATCAAAGATTCACATCGCTCTGGTCGCCCTGTTACGGAAAAAATTGATGCCATTTTTGAAAAAGTGGAGCAAGATCAGCATATTAGTAGTTACGATGTAGCTGGAGAACTGGGAATTGACCACAAAACGCTTTAGGCGCATTTGAAAAAAGCTGGGTACACAAAAAAGCTCGATATTTGGGTGCCTCACGAGCTCACTAAAAGAAACCTAATGAACCGTGTACTCATTTGTGATTCTTTATTACGACGTAAAATGAAACCGAACCATTTTTGAAGAAGCTGATAACTGGTGATGAAAAGTGGATCACGTAAGACAAGAACGTGCGAAAAAAATCGTGGTCAAAGGCCGGTCAGGCTTCACAGACTGTGGTGAAACCCGGGTTAACTCGCAACAAGATGATGCTCTGTGTATGGTGGGATTGGAAGGGCATTATTCATTATGAGCTGATACCGCCGGGCAGGACCATCGATTCTGAACTGTATTGCGAACAACTGATGAGATTAAAGCAAAAATTTAAGAGAAAGCGGCCGGAATTAATCAACAGAAGGGGTGTGGTTTTTCACCATGATAACGCTAGACCTCACACATGTTTAGCCACTCAGCAAAAATGACGAGAGTTTGGCTGGGAGGTGTTAATGCATCCGCCGTATAGATCTGACCTTGCACCTTCAGATTTTCACCAGTTTCGGTCTCTGCAGAATTCCTTAGGCAGTGTCAGGTTAACATCACGAGAGGACTGCCAAAACCACTTGTCGCAGTTTTTTGATCAGAAGCCCCAAAATTTTTACAGCAATGGGATCACGTCCCTACCTACAAGATGGCAAAAAGTTATCCAACTAAATGGCACCTACATACTTTAGTCAAATGTAAATAAACTTTATAAAAACACCTTTTGAATTTTTATATAAAATGCGAAGAAACTTTTTCCCCAACCTAATATATAAATATTACACAATACACATACCTGAAATAAATAATAGCGTATATATTAAATATTATATATATACTAATCAAATACAGTAAAATTCTAAGATACTTCATACAAAAAGTAAATTAAATATGAAATTAAATTGATTCTTCTAAGTATTTGAACAAATTCCTTAGAAAGAAACATCTCGTAGTACCCTATTTCAATGTAGGAAGCTTTCAATCAGTGGATGCAACAAGCGACCAATCGGTCGGACAATGTGGGGGCCAATCAATGGTGGCGCATAAATATCGGGTGCGAGTCTGCTTTGTGATGCAAACTGCGTCCGCGTCTATGCAAATACCCTTCCGCCGCGTCTTGGCTAATCTCGAATGCCCGGAGTATGGGGCATCGGATTTTAAGGCTAAATTGTTATAATGTTACATGAATTTGAATGGTTTACAAAGACACTTCACAAAAATGTAGAGCTTGGAGGTTGTATATTAATAACGTAAATGTCGTATAATAACGCGAAATGACACTTATTATAATTATAAATACTATTATTAATTAATCAACAACATGGTTACACTGAACAGGTGGAGAAGAAAATTAGGTATACGTCAAATCGTATTTATTCATCATTTCCTCCGTGCAGGAACGGAGAAAGAATACAATTTTCTACGGCAGGGCACCCCATCGTAAGAGGCGACAAAACAAACCACAGCCAGTTGGTAGTGTGTTTGCCCGACTGGATGGCTACCACCCCTGATCTAGCGTATACCGCCATAACAACCTTGAGTTATGTTCCGGCATTAATGGCCAGGTTCCAGTCTCCCTTAAGAGAGTAGCAGCGCATTTGTCCTTTGGTGTTGCAAATGTCCATAGGCGATGGTAACCGCTTTCTACCAAGTGGGCCATCTGCCTGTCTGTTGAACTCATGCAATAAAAAAAAGTTAACTATACAAAACAGTTCGATTCCAACAACCGCTATTTGGCAAATAGGATATTTTGTGGTCTGGGATTTACAATTTATAATGAAGGCTGTTTAAAAAAAAAACAGGTAAAGGAAATTTAACCATATTAGTTATATATAAATGAAATACAAATTATATTTATAACATTTTTCTACATAAATAGACGACCAAGCAATAATTATTGACCCATGCGTAACGACATGTACACATTTGTTACTATTTTATTAATTTAATGTGCTGAATATGTCTTTCTATCGTACTTCTAAATGTCTATATCCATTATATAGTCACTTTCACACATAATTGCGTGTTTAGTAATGTTTGTTTGTTCTTTGTTCATGGAATCGGGAATTTAATAATAAGAAGCGGTTTTTTATAGCGGTGTACATTAAAAATTGGAAGCTTCCAGACTTAATTTTTAACTTTGGTATATGTATGTATGAATTTCAAAAACATTCTCTAGTGGAACTTCGTATGAAATAAACTTTTGAGTCTCGTATTATATTAAGGTACTGTGTGCTTTTGAGTTGACATAAAAATTGATACATGACTGTGTACTTTTAATTTCAGAACATGACATATTTTTCATTTCAGAGATCCGAACCTTAATAAATTTTTATTTTACTTCGCTATACTTATCACGTGGAATCGCTTGCGCTAACTTCAGACATTTATCTCGCTAGAATTCTAAGTATTTTAGAGGTAAACCATAATAAATTTCCTAAAGCTGCACCAAGACTTCGAGCTACAGATTGGCTCCAAACCTCTTGCCCGAAATATATACAGTTGTGAATGAATTTGCGATGTGTTTCCTTGAATTGGCAATGGGTCGCGTCGTCGACAACCGGCCAGTCAGTTTGCGGTGGGCGCATTTCGCATTCATTCAGAGCCTGAAGCCACCGAAGGCTGTTGCCTTTTACGTTGCTGGTTGATCGACATACAATTTAATTTATTTACTCATTCAAGTTTCGCTTACCTTTATAGTATATCGAGTAAGTGGGTGCGCAATGAAGGATTTTGAAGAGGTGACGAATGTTCCATCTTTTTGTTATTTAGTTATGCAACACTAATAAAAACTTTCCATCTAATACCTCACAACTCAAAAACTACTGAACGCAATTTGTTTAAATTAAAATAAATTTGAGCTCTACCATTTTAAAAACGGACTTTTTCACGCTATGCACAGATTATACTATTTCGAGAGCGCATATTTACGTAAGTAGTCTTTAAACAACAACATTATTATGATGTTCGAAGTCTTGTTTAACGATAGCCTACTGAGAAAAAATATTCATCCCTCAGTTACATGTATGACCTCTAATTTTTATCTTATTGTTGATATGATTACAGGGTGCCTAAAGCGGCCGCTTTTTCAGATTCATGTTGGGAATATGACAAGTATCAAAATAAAGTGGAACTTTGTGCTATGTCTTACATCCACCGGTATGTTTAGAGACGTAATAATTTAGCACTAAACGTTCTCCTAAAGCGACCGCTTAAGGCCCCCATTACTAGCTTAGAAGTTTTCTGTAATGTTGCACAATAAAGAGTTAACTATTTAATTTTTCGCTAAATTGAAATCTGAATTATACACTGGCGAAGACACGTGGAAAACTCACTCCTTTATTAGAATTTCAAAAACAAACCATCTGTATAATAAAATGTTTTTCGTACGTTTAACAGAAGCGGGCACATTATTATCTAACTAAATATTAACGGGCAAATTTTCGCCAAGGAAATAAATTAAAAACGCAACAACAAGGTTGTAACGAGCGGCGAACAAAGCCACCCAATAAATCAAGGCGGGCAGGTGAGGCGGAGTGCTGTTTGTGCATTAAGAAAGGCCCGGTTTCCCGGCGGCCTTTCTTGGCCTTTCTCCGTTTTAAAAAGCAGTCGACGCCCGATATTTTCGCCAAGTCATCGACAACACATAAATATTGGAAATGGGGCGGCCCCTTTCTTGTCTCGTTGGAATAATTAATGCGGCGTTGCTTCGCTTCTTATATCGCGACTTGTTTTGTTGATCGGAAATTATCGCTATCGTAGCACGATGGAAAATTGGCCTGTTCGATGTTCAGGGAAATTTATTGGAACCAATAAAAATTCACTCAATTGTACCTGTTTTCAAAAGTAGTGCGATGTTTATCTATATAGTCAAGGTGGGGAAGTCCGTCAGTGAGGTAAGTTCATACACTTCTCGTTGTTTTTCAACAACTACAATTTGACTTCCTCACTTTGACTATATCATAAGAAATATGTACCCAAGTCGAGTTTGTACAATGAATTTAAAAATAAGAAAAAAGCGTGGGCTTTTTCGGACACATATAACAGATTTCCCAATGCAACTTCTAGAAATGTTGGCTGTTTGTCTGTTAGAGCATCACAAAAAGCTACTGAACGGATTTCAGTGAAATTCAACACAGATCTAGCTTATATCTTGATATAAGCTAGCTCTGCTTCGAGTCTGTGTTGACCTATGAGTCAACACTTGTTAAGTACATAAACGATGCCATACTTTTTGGTTTCTCCAGTGTCTATGCAATAATGGGTATTATATAAAAAGCGCAGACTGCGGGAGGATCGCGCTGTGAAAAGAGCCTATCTGGGCAGACCAACGGGACGGCGACTAGTTGGTCGGCCTAGATATCGCTGGAGTGACGTAGTGGAGGCTGATCTGCGCAAGCTTCATGCCTATGACTGGCAGGAGAGCGCGCTGAACAGGAAGGAGTGGACTATTCTCATTTCGGAGGTCAGGACTCATTTTGGGTCGTTGAGCCGCAGCAGTTAGTTATATAAAAAGCTAGCTTGAACTGGGCAGTGGGAACAGTCATTTATAGGGTTCCGAAACCATTTTGGAAAAAAACAGAACCCCTATGTTTCGCGCTGTCAGTCTCTCTTTCAACATGTTCATCCATCTGACATTGTCTTTCAACATTTTGCTCAGAAACTTCTAGATTTATTTGAATTTGACAAGGTGTCGTCTATATAACGCTACACAATGGTGTAATAAAACCGCGAAAGAAATAGAAATAGAGGTGGCTGCCATACATAACATACGTATCAAGGGTTGAGAAAAATTGTTCTAATCTAACATAGACGGCCACGAACTTACCCGATTTCTTAAGTTACTTTAGCCTTTCTTATATTTCTCTGCAGTCGAAAGGTTGTTAAAGTCAACTATAATTTCAAGTAGAAATCCTAGTTTGAAACTTTGGTAAACCACTGACTACACAAAGTTATTGTTTTACACAATGAAATGACTGAAAGAGGACGTACCTATATATGTCAGAGTAGAAGTAGAATGGAAGGAAAAGTCATACTGTGCCTACCTCAAATGATTGAGAGAAGGCGATAGAGAAGAAAAAAAGACACCTGTCATATATCGTGCGGCTAAAAAAATAGGAAAAAATTATACAAAGTTTTAGAATTTATTGCAAAATGTGTACATAGCCTGATTAACGTATTATCTGAGTGCATGTTTACATTACTTATTGATAAGATAAGTCAGTATATGGATACACAAGCTCTTAAATAAGACTAGGGCCGTAGTTTGTTAAGAATGTCACTTACATTCAGTTTAAGATCATGCTATTGGTGTGAAAAGTATTATTTTTCTCGTCAAGAGCCTCTGAAACAAACACTCAACCCTAAAAGCAGGGGCATAGGAAAAATTCTTCAACAGAACAGAGAAAAAATTAGCTTATCTCACACACGCAATTTGCGCCGGCAATTTTCGGCGCTTCCTCTCATTACCCGCCTTGATATATTTGCGTGTTTATTACTGCAATTACTTAGAGTAAATCTCACGTCCTTCCTCCCCCCTGACGTTCCCCCCGCCCCTGGCCCTGGGAGGGTCGCGCCCTCCGCCGCCATTTTACCCTCCTTCCGGCCGGCCGTCCCTTAAGTCTTATGTACCTAGTAAGTTTCTTCGTGGACTTGGTAACCGGATTCAAATTGGGGCGAATTTAGTAGCAATTAATTATAGAGCCGAGGAAGTGTTCTTGGTTAATACTCGACCCGTAATTTTGTAATTAATATTGCTGTTAATAATTTGTGATTTTATAGTTGGACTTATTAAGTATTTGATATATCTATTAGGCTATGGATAAATAACATGCGTAATGTGTATTTATAACAATTACCCTACTGAAAACATTTATATGTATTTCAAGATGTTGCCTCCATTAACATCTTTGTCAGGTTAAAGATACCATTTTTCTGTGCAGTCTTCTAAACAGTTCCTATATAATGTATGAAGATAATCAATAATTGTAGGATATTGGTTGTTTTTAAGCAAGAATGCCTAGTTTGTGAGAAAAATCTTAATTATTTAATGAAATGTGACTTCTTGACTTCGAAATATCACACGAAGGCTTTTGTTGTTGTTCTTATAAACCTACAATTTACAAACTACCTATACGTCTTTACCATACGAAGCCATATTTAAAATAAAAAAGTAAGTTTATTTGTAAAGTAAAATCGAATTTGCAAACCGATTATCATGCAATATAAAATGTGTGGTACATTCAATAACAAAGATGATTACAGAATATTGTATATCTAGATGTCTGTAAGGCTCAAATTTGTTTATTTGCATAAAAACAAGGATTGAATAAAGATGTTACATTTTAGTTTAAATCACACACATGTTCGTGCCAAATTGGCATACAAATGTATGTTAGGCAATTAATTTGCTTTATACAAATCAGAGAAATTGTTTATTATTAATTTCTGAATATCAATAAAGTAATAATATGATATCAGAATTGCTGCAGTACAATTTTAATTGCCTACCAATTTAACATTAACAACTGCAGTCTTAAAATTGGCACATAGATCTATATACTGTATAGACATTACCCTCGGCAGTCGACTTGGCTGTAATTAATTAACGAGCTTAGTTTAAAAGCAGGGCCGTAAGACTCGGCTGGGAGGCGCCTCCCCAAGCTTTCTTCTTGCCAAGAAAGGAGGGGGGAGTTCAAGAAATTCGGGGGAAAGTTTATCATATTTAGGCGCAAAATGGCGAATCCAGCGCTCGGATGCCGCCACGAGATTAATATCGGGGCTTTAACTCGCTGCGTTGGATTTTGTTTTGAATAATGCCGATGTAACTTTGTGGCTTTAATGGCTGTGTGTCGGTTGTCGGTCAGGATTATTGTTGCTATATATTGCAAAATATGACAATTTATTTTAGACCTAGGAGCCGGTGCGTATTTGGGCAATACAGCGTTGCTATCAAACACGGTGACGTGGTGTTCATTTTGGGAATTTTCTCAGAAAGCAACAATGGGACTATTGTATATAAGTAGTCAATAATTTTATTTTAGATTTTATTCTTTTTACTTTCTGAATAAAAACACTGCCATACAAATATTTCGTAACCAAAAGCCAAAATATACATTTTCATATCTCTAATATTACAATCAAGTCTATCATTATTTATATACAAAAGAACAGGCGTTATAATAAAACCTAAAAATCTATAATATTATAAAATTCTTAACATACCGTGTCTTTACATTAAAATTATTAAAACAAAACAACTAGAATAGACTATACTTATAAACGAAGGAGAACCCGATGCAATTTTTTTAAATTTATTGTCTGTTTGTCGTTTATCTGTTTGTTCGGGATTCACGTAAAAACTACTGGGCCGAATTTTGATGCGGTTTTCGCTGATCGACAGCTAATTCTCAGATTTAAACTCTACGCTACTTTTTATTCTGGGAATCCCGCGGGAATTTTTCTGGGAATGATTTAAAATGGCCAAATTGAAAAAATAAAAATTCTTTTGTGACTTTTTAATGATTTATACCAAATTTAATGTCATAAAATGTGTGATATTTTTCCCGGGAGCGGTTTGAAGTTTTTTGGATGCATAAAACTTAGCTTATTCCGACAAAGATTCCACTAAATCGATACCTTACAATCTTTTTTAGATGCTGAGGTATTTTATATCCCGGGAATCCAGCGGGAATTCCAATTCAAGCGTAGACAAAGTCGCGGGCATATCCTAGTTTAGAATATAAATAAAATGTTTTGAACTGATTTCAAAAAGGAGGAGGTTCTTAATTCAACTGTATGTTGTTTTTGTATGTTTGTTACTTTTAAAGTTAAATAACTTGTATCCAGGAAATGGTTTTATACATAATACTTCTAAGTTACTTACTAAGAATTTAAAATGTCAAACATCAAATATAATTTAATAAAAGTCAAGTAGAACAAGGGGTGTAAAACTTCAGAGAATATGCTCGCAGATAATTCTTAAACTTTTATCAATATAAATATTTAGCCTACATCCGTCAACATATTATAATTCAAAATAAACTTCTTAAGTATCACTTACAATTTTTCACTGTTTTAGTCCAAAAAATATTATTATCAGTTTTATTTCGGTCCAAATCTGGACCTATGTTTAATCATCGATGTTATTAACTCTCTAATCTGTGCTACACAATGTAAAACTCGTATCTCATTCTCTCGCAGGCTTAGTCCTATAGGTTTATGTCTTTATCTCGTTTCAGTGTCGCCTTTTCGTTTCATCTAGTTTCAAATCACAACGATTCTATCACTTTAAAAAGTTATATGTTTAACATGAATCCCACAGTATTTTCTAAAGTTACGGATTGTCTGTTTTACCCCTGGAATAACATGTTATACGCAGTTGTAAACACGTAAAGTTGTTAAATTTTCAAGTGAAAGTTTACATGAGTAGTACATTAATTACCTTTTAAGCTACGCTGTCACACTATTGTTTTTTGGATGACGTGCTTAATGCAACGGTTTTATTTTTTCGTTTGATGGTTTGATAATCTATTATATATATATATATATATATATATATATATATATATATATATATATATATATATATATATATATATATATAATTCTTTTTTTAATTAACTGTATTAATATACGTACCCTAAAAATAAATTTGTATAAGTTGTAATCAGGCATTGGATTTAGGTTCATATGAAAATTATGATATATCGTGTTTTATTTGGAACTTTTTTGAATCGACAATTGTTATTATGAAGTACCTTAAATTTCGTAGCCCTGACCTTTTTTAATTTGTCATAAGATTATATAAAATTCTAAACATGTCGTGCCTGTACATTGAAGCTATTAACAAAAAAAACGTGTGCGTCTCGGGACGCCCGACAGAAGTGATAACTTAAACTAATCTAAGTTGAACTATTTAATATTGAAATTGTTTAACTTGAGAAAAGCTTAGGTTATTACTTAAATTTTATGTATATAGCGCGTGGATTAGAGTGAGAGAGGAGGAGCCTGCCTACCACTGCCGTATGCGTGAGAGAAAGGGAAGCCAGACAAACTGGCGCCGTAACGCGTTACGTAACGAAGCGGTTTACTCTCCCATAAGAAGTTATCACTTAAAAAAACCGACTGGAATAGACTGTATAAACGATGTAGAACACGATCCGGTTGCGTAAAAAATAAGTTATTCCGACACAGTTTTCACTAAAACGATAGCTTACATTTTTTTTCAAATACTGCGGTATTTTGTATCCCGGGAATCCCGCGCGAATTTCAATTCAAGCGTAGACGAATTCGCGGGCATTTCCTAGTAAAAATAAAAAAGCATCGATTTTGTCACTCCCACGACTACGCTACGACAGCCGAGACGCTACGACCGTAGCCAGCGGGCGTCTACGCTTTTAAATATGAATATTTGCAACCTACCTATCCCGAGAAATTACAACTCGCTGCCCCGGGCTCGAAACCGCGCCTATTCCGTGTTATTTTATTTTTCGCTCTCTTGAACGTAAATCGCGTTAGTACTTTTTTTAAACTCGTTTATGACTTGTTTGGGTTTTGTTTTATTTGAGTTCACGATGCGTGAATGTGTTGGGAGTTTTATTCCATTTATTAATCACATTACGCGTATTTTTCATGTTGTATAAATCTATATAACGTATGTAATTTAAGTTTAGTGAAAAATTTATCTGGTATATGTATTTAAACGCGGAATTAATTTTTTATTCACTTTTCAATATACAGACAGGTATTGTTAGACATAATAATATATTAAAAAATCATAACCATGTTTCTCAATTACTTTTTTATTTAATTCAATAGGTAGAGGAATTCATTCGCAAAGCTTTATAAGTGTTCTTCTTCGTAACTTTTAAACTACGTGGTAAGTTTATGGCGGTAGAGTTATACATTCAACAAAAGTTAATTTCAACAAGATTCATTCACTAGGTAGTTCTTAAAGGACGTTATAATATTAAATTTTAGTATTATTCATTTATTATATTTAGTTTTTAAGTGTAACTAATATAGAATGAAAAATACATATAATCATGTATAGAAGAACAGATTAATGAAAGCAGATGAAGTAACAGAGATAATTATCACGAGCAATCTAAGCAATTGATATTCATCATCGTCATCATTTACGAGCTGTGCCCTTGTTGGTAGTGCCTCCTCCAATCCTCTTTGTTAAGGGCCGGTTGTTTTACTTCTTTGTACGACACAACACCCACTTTTTCCTTTATTTGATCCACGAATGCTTGCCCTGGCCTTCCCTTAATTATTATGTGGGTATAAAAACCTTATTATGTAGGTATTAAGTTTTATTATTCAATAGATAACGTACTGAAAATATCGAAAACAGCGGGAATATTTTGTATAACAATATTACGCGTGTTGCCTTGTCGACTAAAGGTCAACGTTCCGACCGTGAAAATCAGTTATTCGTGTTGGCTTTACTACGGTGTTCATTGTTATTATATTGATGTTGCCAAATAAAGTTTGTAGTTCATAGGGATTCATGTTGTAGTTGTTATGTATTATTATCCGTTTATCGGAAGACCTGAAGCCGTATTCGTACGTGTGAGATCAAAAGTAAACATCAGAATTGATATCAAAAGTTGTTTCTATGAACGATTATAAGAAGACTTACTCTTGAGAAGACTGACTGAAAACAAGGTTTCCCAGGGCGAGGTTAATTTAGCAGTGTCTTTTGACATCACTAACGTTCAACACCTTGCCTTGGAGTTGCGCCAAGGGACCTACCTTCACCAAATAGTCGAGATATATCTCGATGAAAAAACCACCATCTACACTATCCATGGGAGATGGAAATCAGCAAGCCATGGCATACAGTGTCCCACAGGGATCGGTTCTTGACTCTCTGTTTTGAAAAGTCGCATTCAACTGGACGATATTTATAGAAGGTATTTAATAATAATAATATTTTAATATTGCTATTATAATGTTAAGATATGGTTTTTGTTTGTGTTGTTTTTATTGCGAAGCTGGCAAACTGGCTGAGCTCATGGAACGTGGTTACCGTTGCCTATAGACTTTTAATTAGTTAGTTAGTTTTTTTTGTTGCAATGAGTTCAGCAGACAGGCAGGCGGCCGACCCGATGGAAAGTGGTCACCATCGCTTATGGATATTTGTAGCAATAAAAATGCTTCCAATGTACTGCCGCCTTCTAAAGAGAGACTGGAATCTAGCCACTAATACACACAACTCAAGGTTGTTATGGCGGCATTCTCTAGACCAGGGATAGTAGCAATCTAGACGGGCAAATATCCAACCACCCGGCTATGGGTTGTTTTGTCACCTTTTACGACAGGCCGCATGGCCGCAGGAAATTTTATTCTTTCTCCGTTCCTACACGGATAAGTTTAGTTAGTGATAATAAAATAATAACAGCGCATACACGTTCCACTGCTGGGCTTGGCTCTTCCAATTCTGTTTTAGGAGTACGGATGTTATATCCACCACACTTGTCCAAGGTAGCTTGGTGGGTTACCACATCGGTTATCTTGATGTGCAGATTTTATCACGATGTTTTCAATGTAGTAATAAGTTGATGTTATATTCGATGTTCAGATAAAAATAATGAGATGGAAGTGTAGTGTTATAAGAGTGGATAAAGTGAGAAACAAGTACCTAAGATATCATTGGTATTTATCAGCCGTAACTGAAAAATTGAGAGGAAGCAGATTAAAAGGATATAGACATCTTATGACGAGGATTGAAAATATGTGACAATAAACGTTAAACTGAAAAATGTATAAGAAAGAGTATGACATACCAAAAAATAATTAACGGATTGTGTGGAGCACCATATGATAATTTGTTGTGTAACAGAATACGTGTGCTGAAATAAAGATTACAGAAGAAAAATAATACCTACTGCGCTAAACCAAATATATAATAGATAAAGGTGAAAGGAACCATTGATATAGTATTTTTAAAACCCTAAGCAGTGATACTTTAGATTATAATAATAGAGGATAATAGAAAAGAATAATAAAACTCTTTAATGTTCACCACATACACATTAAATAAACAATTTACAAATTTAAACAGTAAAGGCAGGAACAATGGGCGGCCTTATCGCTTTAGAGAGATTTCTTCCAGATAACCCGGGCTAAATATTTTATATATGGAAATTATATACATATATATATAGGATTTTTATTTTTGACATAAAATTATAAATACAATAACAATGCATTAGCGAAGTCACATTTAGAATACCTTATCGAAATTTGGGGAGCAGCTTGAAGAACGAATTTAAAAACCATACCAACAACACAAAACAAATTAATCACAAAACCTATATAACTACAACTTCTTTACGCCAACAAAAACTATATACGAAGAAACTAAAATCTTAAATCTACATCAACTATATAAATATAATACGTGCATTTTAGTAAAAAAAAATATGGAAAATATCATACAAACAAACATTAATTTCACTCATAAAATATGTAAATACAATTTAAGACACACTAACAAAATTATTATTCGAGCGCCTAGAATAGAAAAATACGGCAAAAGAAATATTTTATACGAAGGAGCCAATATTTACAATAAATTACCAAATGAAGTAAAGGAGTGTAGAAATATAAATATACAATATAATATAAATATAATAATATTTGCCATATGTGTCCAAGTTATGGAATGAACTCCTTTCCTCCCGCGATTTTCCCAGAGCGCTACAATGGGGCTCTTCAAAAAGGGCGTGAACAGATACCTAAAGTCTCAACGAGGTAGGCAACGCATCGGCTCCCTTAGTGTTGTAGATGTACATGAGCGACGGTAGCCACCTATCACCGGGTGGTATGTTTGCCAGTCGCCTACTAGCAAACATAAAAAAACACTTGTAAAAGGAAATTGAAAAATTATATATTAAATATTTAAAAAAATTAATGTTATTTACAGAAGACTACTCAGAAAATCTAATTATTATGTGTCTCTGTTCACCTATTTTTTTTTTATTTTTTTCTATGTCTACTCGTTCTTAGATTTTAAGACATGTTAGAATATAAACTTTTGTATCTCATATAAGTGAATTGTAATGTTCTTTTGAGAATAAAGTTCTTTAAACCCATTTTTGGTCTGGTGCCTATCTCGGGCAACGGATCAGTATGGCGATCCAGCGAGGAAACGTAGCCAGCCTTCTGGGTACCTTAGCCATAGAAGACGGTGTTCTAGGCTCAGTATTCTACTTATAGTCTCGGGGGACTATGAGTAGAATACAATATAAATAAGTTAAGTTTTCTTTTATTGTCTTAGATTATTCATTGTAAAATAAATAGTATATGTATTTGAATAGGATATTTAATATTACACAATACACATACCTAAAATAAATAAAATAACACAATAAACTATAATACAGGCTGTTTTTTTTTAATTAGCCTATTTGATTTTTGACTAGGGTAATTGATTTCTCAAAAATCTAATGATGCAGCTCTATTTTTACCAAAATCAGCCCCAAGATTCCTTTGAGTGTTTTTTTGCTACATCTTACAATTTTTAATTTGGCGATGGGGGCCTACTTAAAAAATTCATTTGTTTAATGCAAGATTTAGTCGAAATTTCTATACAAAAATACGTATATAACACACGTTCCCCAACTTTAACTGGGAATTGAAATTTATTCATAAGCTAACACGTCTTTGCTTTTTCACTCGTCTAACTCTGAATTATGATTTGAATGTTAATAATTAACGAGGCCGCGGCTTAACGACACGTCACACAAGTTTTAATGAAAACGCCTCGAGTCTGCCAAGTTCATTCGGAGGAAATTAAGGAGTTCGTCAAAATGGATTTTATGTCGAAACGTTGTCGCCAGTTTAGGGTTTCACTCATTTTCTACATCTTACTACCCATTCTTTTATCTTAGCATTGGTAGAAAATTCACATTACTTGTTTGGCGTGTTAAAGACAACATCTATCATTAAAAGGTTTTTATTAACAAAACTTATAATGTTATCTATAATATTATAAAATTCTAAACATGCCGTGTCTGTAGATTGAAGCTATTAAAAAAAAAATTGAAATAGACTATATAAACGATGAAGAACAGGATGCAATTTTTGTTAGATTTCATGTCTGTTTGCCGATTTGTCTGTTTGTTCGGGATTCACGTAATAACTACTGGACCGATTTCGATGCGGTTTTCGCCGATCGACAGCAAATTCTTAGACTCATAATTTGCGCTACTTTTATACCGGAAACTCCGCGGGATTTTTTCTGGGAATGATTTAAAATGACTAGATTGAAAAAAAAATCGAATTCCAATGCGATTTCTTCACTGATCGATGGCAAATTTTACATAATAAAATGTGTGAAATTTTTTATCCCGGGAATTCGGCTGGAATTTTTCCGGCAGCGGTTTGAAGTTGTTCGGGTGCATAAAAATTAGCTTAATCCGACACAGTTTTCTTACATTCTTTTTTAAATGTTACTGTACTTTATGCCCCGGGAATTTCGAGCTAAGCGTGGTCGAAGTCGCTGGCATGTCCTAGTATAATATATAATCGATGTTACATCATTATTATAATGAACTAGTTACAAAGAAGCGGCAATAGGCCGGATTTAAGATATCATAGATATACTACATTGAGTTTATGTAATGTTTTAACCAGTAGTATGGCAAGTGAATGTATACCAGTTTAATGTAGGGGTTCCGCAATTTTATCAATCTCTATACGCAATTTTACACACTAGGGTGGATAAAGTTGCGCAAATTCCAATTTTAAATTTTATTTTATTGTTGTAATAGTTGGACCTTCATCAATTGAATTAATATAGTTATTCATTTTCAAGGGAACAAGAGTTCTAAATAAACGATTGATCTTACTCCACCCTACCCTACATAATATCATGCCTGTTTCCTGTAGGGGTAGGCAGAGACGATGAATTTCCACTAGCTACAATCTTGACATACATCTTTTGAAAAAAGATGAGTAGGTTTCTCATTTAAATTGTATAACTAAGAGCAATTAAAATGATTACACTATGTTCCGTGAAAATCAAAGGCATACATATAAAGAAAATCTAAAAATCCTTGGGATATGAGTGGTTGTCTTGGGAGTGATCGCGCGTTGCTTCCGTTGCGTGCCGGACGCACGTCGCTGCCTCCGGACGAGAGCCGGACGGGTGCCGGACGCGGGCGCAGGAAACCTATTACGCCCAAATGAATTCCCCGCCGTTTCCGGGCCACGACAAATCCACCCGCGCCCACACCTCAGGCCCTTCTTCAATTCCAGGGCTGGAAGATATTATCCAAAAAACATCCAATATTTTGATAGGTAGTACTAAAGTTTTCTTCGCTGCTTTGCTTGTGTAAACTTTGGATGCGTATGATCCCGTGGAAACGATGTAATCTTTTAAAGTTACAATGTGTCCTATCCTTATTCCCGTTATCGAGAGTACATTTGTTCTAAATTTCGTGAAAATCGGTTCGTTCCCAAGACCTTGAGAATAAAAATATAAACCAACATCTTTACATAGTATAAAACAAAGTCTCTATGTCAGTCTGTATATCTACTAACTCCTCCTAAGTCACGCAACGATGTTTTAAGTGGTTTTCACCATCACTTAGACCATTTTTCGAGGAAGGTTTATACACTCTCTCTCTCTCTCTCACACACACACACACACACAAACATACACACATACAGTTTTAATTGTTTATATTTTGTATTGGCTACAATTATAAACATGTGAGTTGAAACAATATTTTTTAAGTTACATGTAAGGCGGTCACTCCTAATTTTCAATGTTTTCGTAGTTTCACTACAGCATTGTGTAGTGGCTTATATACACCTTTCTGCCATTTACCCATATATCTAGTCTCAGTAGTTTTTGAGAAAATTGACCGAGATAGACGGTCAGATAGACAGAAAAACAGAGATGACGAAAACACAAGTGGTCGCTTTTATCAAAACCCCTACTGAACCCCAATCAATTAATCAGCTTTAAAAAATAACATTTCTGTTAGAAAATATCTGTTGATTCATGCCTTGTTTGTTTTGTTGGGTTATTAGTTGACAGCCCTATGTAAGATCGCCCTCAAACTTGACGAGGCGGAATTTTAATGAAATCTGCAGAAAACATTTTCTAGCCTATTGTTGTTCACACACAGCGTTACGGTTTAATGTGTTATAGCAATATAGTGAAGTTATTTATAAAACATGACTATTAAGAATTAATAGAAATCAAAAAGTTTTTAGTAGGTCTTCCCATGTGGCTTCATTTGCTTATTTGGATCGCTACCTTGATAAATATACCTTACTTCTATCTTTCATTACCAAAATATTTTTTGTGATTACTGCACCGTCCATATTGGAATAGGTTTTCTTGCCAAATTCTTGCGTCTTTTTCAGTATTTTAGGGTTAACAATGCGATGTAATGGTTGTCTTTGTTTGCTTTTTCTTTTAAAATGTCAAAAATCAAATAAATAAATAAATATTTTCGATTTGTTTAATAGAATACCAATATACATTTTATTATATATTTATTCTACTTTTACTTCAATTGTATTCTACATATGTAACAATAAAATTAGATACTAAAATTATTTTAATACGTTGAATATACAATTTAGTTCACGGGTGCATAAACTATCGACCGCGACTGCTTTTTGAGTCGATCGCGAGAAAAATTTGCAGATGTAAGTCTATTCACAGTTTTTGTTTACGATAAACCCCACCCACCTACCTATCTAGGCAGGTGAAAATCTTGCAACATACATATTATACTTGCAGCCTCTCTGAGTCAATCGATCGGAGTCTAACAATATTGAGATCTATTGCTAGCAGTTCAAGTTTGAGCACGCCTGATTTAGTTAGATTTAATGGGAAATGTTTTTTTAACAAATATTTATTACTATAGGTACAGTCGTGGTATGAAAATGTTAGCCTATTTTCAAATTGATTCTTTTAACTTTCCGCGAGCACATGTTACCTTTTCAAATTAAGTCACAGAACAGACTGTTACACAGAAAATTATGTTTAACTATTTAACAATAAAGTTTAAAATTACTTAGATCAAAGTTGTTTCGTTTTCTATCTTGTCTAAAAAGACTATTTAACATGTAAAACCGTTTTATCGGCTTTAATATTTATGTTAAGCGTAGCGACTATATCCTCTTTGTTTCTCATTGTTAATCTCAGCGTCTGTCATTGCCAACATTGCAATTTTCTTTTTTGACGTTTCTATATATTATAAACGTAAAATTTATTAAAATGTTGGCAGTGTTGTTTCTTGTACTCGTGCATGCCAAAGTCGACTTTAAGGTGACGAACATTTTCATTCCGTGACAGTCAATACTCAAGTCACATCAATTGGTACAAAAATCAGCTTAAACATATAACCTTAATTGCAGCTTAATGATTACTGCCAATGTGTCTATGAGCGAAATTTAATAGGTAGGTACTTTGATAATACATTAATTTGACTTTATATTTCTTTGTTCCATTCATTGGTAGGTATCTACAAAACGTAACCAATAGTGACAGCTATCGTAAAAATACATTTATAATATCAATATCATCCGTCAAAAGCCTCCCCTACCGTTGCTATGGCAACGGCGTCAACCCCGTCTGATAAATATAAAGGCTCCAACATACCTAATTAAAAGACATATTAGGTTGGTGTTTTTAAAATATTTTTAGGGGCTTCAAAGTCATTTTAGTAAAAATAGAACCTCTATAAAATCCTCATGTCTTTCTTTCTGTCTTTGTATGTGTTTTCTCGAATACTACTGGGTCTATATGGATCAGGTATATCCAGCTCCACAATGTTGGAGTGGAATTGAAGAATAAACAAAATTTACAGGTAGTCACCATACATGTAATTGAATTCATAAACGAGCTTGATTCCAGACGCGACGAGAAAAAGACCCGCCTTATTTTCATAACCTCAGCTAATATGGCGGTGTTTTATTTTGTCAGAAGTATGATTGCACGTTCCTCACTGAAGACGTCGGCTATAGGCGGTCGCAACACCAATGGCGAAGCCAACGCATTGCCAGCCTTTAGGATTGTATAGGGGGGGTTAAATAGAGGGGTCAGAGAGGAGGAATGGGGCAGAAGGGATGTGATATAGGATTGGAATAGGAAGAAGGGGTAGGGGGAAGGGGCACTCTCAGGCATTGATGCGCAGGATCAGAGTGGGCGTAACTACGTTCGAAGTCTCACGCTCTTCTAAACCACAAGCGCGGGCACTTGGGAGGCAGGTAGGTTTAGTGGAGTAGTGTCTCATGGGGAGAATTCACCAGCAGAGGACCCGGTAGTGTACGAAATATACTCCCCCTGCTTTAACAAAAAAAAGGTCGAAGAGGGAAATGGTCCATCGGAAATTTCACGCATCGCACAAAAGACGATTAGCTCAAGGCCAACCATTTCACGCCTATATTCTGTAAGATCGTGGTATCACACCGATCTGGCCGACCCTAAAAGCTGTAGGAGAGACATGGCTAATGACGATCACTGGGTAATGCCGCTCACAAATATAACTTGGCAAACACAGTAGGTTGGATTACGGGACACAGGTTAAAGAGTGGTCGGTATGATGCGAGAGCAAACATTAACTAGTTTTACAAATACGCTAGCAGCAAGAGAAAGAGAAGTATGTCTGTTTGTTTTCGATCCTGCTATCAAAATTGTTGGCTGAATGTTAGTACTGGTACTTTCAATATTTGATGTTTTTGAAGTGAAACTACAAAAACATCACTTCGTTGTGATTTGAAACTCGATGAAATGAAAAAGCGATACTAAAAAAAAGAAATAATGTTACAGTTATTTGGTAGCATAGTTGTTCTTGTCATGTTTCCGTTTGAAGTTAATAATTATTTTTCTTATGTACCCTCTTATTTCTAAACGATACAATCGGCTATTTCCTTAATTGAATAATAATGTTATATTTTTATTTATTCGGTGATTAGCGCTTGTTTTTGTATAAAGTAAGAGTAGTTCTCTATAATTTAACATAATTTCATTTAGGAGTGTTTGTCTTTAGAATGTAGTGATGTGTACAGATTATAATTCAAAATCTCTCAATTGTATATACACGGTATTCACTACATTTTGTTTTCATCTTGGCAGACGCGATAGATTTGTACTGTGTTGAGTTTATTTTATTACATGTAAAACTTTAAGTATAATGTTTATATAATATCTTGTATAGAATATTATCTGGAATTTCGAAACAGTAATGTATTAAATTCTTTTCATTCATAACACTTAAATTAAAATAATTTATCAATGACTTCAATTTGGTATCGGTTGTGCCAATTACTAAGTTTCATGTACTGTAAAATTGTTGGAGGGATGGCGAGGTGTTCTAAAAATGCTTGTCGAGTGTAAAATGTCAGTGTATACAATCTGTTAAAATCGTAAGGTTCTCTGATTATAAATATGTGACCAGTTGCTGTTCTTTTATTACTATAAACCCTTCTGAGTTGTTGCAAGTATTACAATAAACACATAAATCTATCGGACTAAGCCTGTGAGAGAATGAGATTACTTATTTTTAATAATTTAAAACTATGCGCATATAGATACGAGTTGGAAATGTTTTGAAGTTTTTCGTTAATACTTCAAATGTTGTGTTTTTAAGCTTAAATTAAATTAAATAACGAGATGATATGTGAAATGTGACGTCACGAAATTTAAAATCCCTCCCACCCCTTGTCACACTTTGTTTCACTTTTACTGCGTGTGAACTGTACACACACATTTTTTTAAAAATCCTACTAAAAATTTAAATAATTATTTGTCATATTTAGCAATAATCAATTAATATATTAGTATATATTTCATTTATTTTTATCATACACATAGGTTCTGGCGTTAATATGCTTTTATATGACCGGTATTAGCCATAATCGAGTAATAGCGCCCAAGAACGCGTTTCTTAATATTTTGCTTAATACCGATTATTAAGGAAAGTTTCATAGGTTTATTGTCAAAGTAGTGATTACTGAGTAAAGGAACAATTGTATTATTTTGTCCATGTTTTAATATAAACTTACTATAAAATAAATATAGAAGGTTTTCCTTAAGTGAACGGCATTCCCCTGCTGCCCCTAATTAAGATAGCGATTCCAGCATAGCTCTATCAGTCATAGTAACCGAAATCGGTTAGGAAACAATCCTGATGTTGGTTATACTGAAAAAATACCCAGTAAATTTAATGACAATAATTTATGAATGTTTCACCTGTTGGGCATGTTTAATGAGCAGGTCGTATATTAACGACATCGGTTGATAAATCATATCGGAAAGATTGATGCGAAGCTTTGTGAAAGGGAAATGGCTTTGATTTGTGGGCACGACGGGTGCGTGACGTCGTGTCGGCGTGACAAAGGCGTGACGTCGCACCCGTACTACAATGACTGCCTGTTTTATTATGAAAACTATTTTTAATGTTGGCACGTTTTTATTTAAGTGCTTCGTGTAGTTTGGTTATGTGAAATTAGGTCGGGTTTAAATTGAAACTTGTTTTAGGTATATAATATTACAATCTATGAACTCTAGATCCGTACTATTTTGAGTGTAAATTTAAATAGTTATTGTTTTTTTACCATAGTGGACAATTTTATTATTATTATTATTATTTACTTTCACAAACTTTTTTAATACATACCTGGTTTAATTTAGTAGTCAGGTTTTGTTAGATTGTTAATAGTATACAACCTTATATATGTCCAGGTGCCAATAGGTTTTAATGGAACCAGGTGCCCGAACAATATTGGAGGTGAACCGGCGTTTAAAAAAAGAATTCGTATTCTGAACATTTGGAAGAAGAATACCTTCCATAATTAGCAACCATATAAGGCATGATTTGTTTAATTTGTGTTTTATTGACAAAAGCAGGCATACTGGCAGTCGATTCAAGTGATGTAAAGTGATCAGTGCTGATAGCGACACGTGACGTATTTGCACACAGAAGCGTTGTTTGCGCGTTGGGAGTCTAAAATAAATTTTATGACGCCCGTTTTAAATGACTTCATACAGATATGGCTGTGTTAAGGGTTGTAGCAACGCTAACGTCCTTGAGGATTTTTCAATACTGATTTTTCGGGCGTTAGCGGGGATTCCAAAAACGGGGTCGGTTTTCAGATCCTTATTATTTTATTGTGAATAAAATAAAGAATTATTAAAAAAAAACAAAATTATTTATCTCTCTTTTATAAAGATGTACATTTTTTTTTATCTTGTTTTGATATTTGATAGGTCAATAATTTGGTCGGAGAGGCCTGCCCACTGGAGCGGGCCCACGCCGTGTCGCGGAGGAAAAGCTCGCGCACATCCCGTGTCCCCGGCACATGGCGTCAGGTCGCACCAAGGGGTTTTAGTGGGTATTCCGGCTCCTCCAGCCGGCGAGTCCCACACTCCCCCGCCGAAGTCTCCCCGCCGGGGGTCCGCGAATGGATTTCCCCTTGTAAAAAAAATAATTATTTGGTGACCTATATGTTAACTTAAAATAACTATAAAAAAAATGTGTGTGCAGTTTACGTGCAGTAGAAGTGAAACTTCAGAGAATATACTCACAGACAATTCTTTTTCACTCACAGAGAAAACTTTTATTAATATAAATATAATTCCTTTAGTCTACAACCGTCAACATACTATAATTCAAAATAAACTTCTTAAGTATCACAATACAATACTCTTTATTGTACACCAACATTACATAGAAAAAAATCACAAAAAACTTCCTTACTAAAAGGTAGTAAATACAATGGGCGGCCTTATTGCTAAAAGCAATCTCTTCCAGGCAACCTTTGGATGGACAAGATCTAATTACATAGACGTTGACGTGCTGTTGAAATAAATATATATCACTTTCAATTTTTCACTCTTTTAATCTAAAAAATATTATTATCATTTGTATTTCAAATAGGTCCAAATTGGCCCTATGTTTAATCATCGGTCTTATTGACTCTCTAATCTGTGCTGCACAATATAAAACTCGTATCTCATTCTTTCGCAGACTTAGTCTTATAGATTAATATATTTATCTCTTTTAAGTGTCGCTTTTTCGTTTCATCGAGTTTCTAATAACAACGATTCTAAAGAAGTTTCACTTCAAATTTTATAAATAAACCACGTTACGTTTCATATCGTAAAGATTTATGATACGTTTTTTGGTCAATTATTGATCAGTAAATACCAGCGAAAGGTTGTTTCGTTTGCACCCCACTTTCGACCTTTTGCGGCAACAGCAGCACTAAGGCAGATATTAGACGGTTCGTTTCTGTTTTTCAATTTGGAAGAATCAACCAAAGTGATCCATATACACATAAACTTGAATCATACAGCCATATCCTTTAAGTTCTGCGTTTCAATCAAATTGATTCAATTAGGTCGATCCTCTAATATTAGCATATAACGAAATGTAAAAAATAGGAAATTGTAGTAGTAGTATCTTAAAGCTTGAATAGTTAAATGCAATTATCGATTACTGATAGTAATTTATTTATCTATCTATCTTCTATCTATAGTATAATAAAAATCTGTTAATGGTTCAAATTTGTACAATGCGTTTAAAAATTGGAAAAAATCATGGAGGCTAATTTGGATCAGCAGATTCCGAAATTACAATTTTTTGATTTTTTGTCTATCTGTTAGAGCATCACGTGAAAACTACTGAGCTGATTTGAATAAAACTCGACGCAGAGCTAGCTTATATCCCGGGGCGTCATTTAGGATACTTTTATCTCGATAAATGACGTCGTTTTTGTGGGATAGATGAAAATAGCGAAAAAGATGGTGCTGCGATCGCATCTTTTTTGGAAACTACTGAACGTATATGAATGAAACTCGACATAGTGCTGGCTTATAACTTCAGTTAATACTTCGGATACATGTATTCCTTAAAATGGATGGATTAACGTGGCGTAGCCACGGGGTAAACTCTAGTTACTTATAAAATGGGAAGGCAATATGGACTGGTAATGAGAAAACATCAAATACAAGAAAGCCATTTCCATAAGAATGGGTTTACACTGACAAGCGAAAAGCGACGGCGACGATTAAAAAGTTTCAAGAAACATCCATGATTGTCCAGTGCCACCCAAGTCTTATCGTAATGATATAAAATAAAATTCTAGAAGAAAGCAACGCTTAGGCAGTTTTTCTCTAGTATCATGCATCTACTAAATATTTTAACAATCACCACTGGAGGTGAAAAAATAACATTAGTAATAAGCATGTACACCGATTTTACAGTGGTGTGAAACCCGTGTATCTGCGTGAGTATACTGTTCATTCTACTCAGCAGTGGGATATGTATTCAACGCTCAGCTATCACCACACAAGCAGTCTATCCTCGCCAATTGGCAGGTGACAGAAAATAGTAAATAGCTACTTATATACCCCGTCAGTTTGTAATTTGTTTTCTATCGTCGAGTGAAAATATCAAATGAGTGGATACGGCTCAGAGCGAATTGGATCGAACCTTTTCAAGCGGCCAAATTGGTTTTCTTTTTTGGTCACCGTCACTTGCTCTGCGCTCTGACGAGGTGGCAGATTTTTGTAGAGATCCGTAGTCTATCTGAAAATCTATGTTGAACGTGATAATTTCGTTTCTTAAACATTCTGTTATATTTTCTACTAAAAAACTATTGTAAGTTCACATTTTTGTATTAGTTTTGTCTATATTTTATGACATGTTCTTCATGGCCTTGAACATAATTATATAAATAGACTTATTACGTAGCTTTGCTTTTGTAAACTTTGATATTTTTTTGGGATAAAAGTATCACGTGTTTATCTTTAATAGGTTCTAGTAGGTAGGTACTATGTACATAGTACCCAATTATGTAACAATTTTAATGTACTCTGTTAATTCCTAGGGCTGTCATGAGTGTATACAGAAAAAAAAACTTTATAACGGTTTAAGCGCGGTAATTTATTTGATTTTTATTATTCCGACGACGCATACCTAGAATGATGCGTGCGGCTGTTGAAATCAAATAATACCCAAATGTTAATAGAGAAGATGGTTGGCAAGTACCACCTGTTTGGGATCCGACAATCAAAATGATTAATTAAGACTCAAACCCAGCAAAAACCAAATGCCAGACTTCAAGACACTGTGAACTCTTACTGCGTGCACCGCAACGAAAACCAATGTTTTTTTATTATTTTACCTCCCACCCATTTTAATAGTACATAACATTAGAGTTAGGCATGTAGCTGAAGAGTTTCTTGCGCCGCTTCTTCTCTTCAAGTCATAACATGTTGTGAAGCGGTGTTAAATTAGATTAGGCTCCCATAGAGTAAATAATAACCATAAACCAATATAAAACTAAATAATTAAAATGAACAAGTTGGCGGTAGGTTAAATAAAACTTTAACAATAATCATTTTATAATAGGTTGGGGAAAAAGTCTTTTCGCATATAGTATGTATGAACTTGTAATAAGATCTCTTTGGCTATACCATTTGTATCTGGCTGGTTTAGAGTAGAGTAGCGCAAATTTTGTTTTAGCGTTTTCAATCCGGAAATTTTGATATCAAAGATGCACGTTGCTCTGGTCGCCCTGTTACGGACAAAATTGATGCTATTTTTGAAAAAGTAGAGCAAGATCGGCATATTAGTAGTTACGATATAGATGGAGAACTGGGAATGGACCACAAAACGGTTTTGGTGCATTTGAAAAAAGCTGGGTACACGAAAAAGCTCGATATTTGGGTGCCTCATGAGCTCACTGAAAGAAACCTAATGAACCGTGTACTCATTTGTGATTCTTTATTACGACGTAATGAAACAGAACCATTTTTGAAGAAGCTGATAACTGGTGATGAAAAGTGGATCACGTACGACAGGAACGTGCGAAAAAGATCGTGGTCAAAGGCCGGTCAGGCTTCACAGACTGTGGCGAAACCCGGGTTAACTCGCAACAAGGTGATGCTGTGTGCATGGTGGGATTGAAAGGGCATTATTCATTATGAGCTGTTACCGCCAGGCAGGACCATCGGTTCTGAACTGTACTGCGAACAACTGATGAGATTAAAGCAAAAAGTTGAGAGAAAGCGGCCGGAATTAATTAACAGAAGGGGTGTGGTTTTTCACCATGATAACTCTAGACCTCACATAACTTTAGCCACTCAGCAAAAATTACGAGAGTTTGGCTGGGAGGTGTTAATGCATCCGCCGTATAGTCCTGACCTTGCACCTTCAGATTTTCACCTGTTTCGGTCTCTGCAGAATTCCTTAGGCAGTGTCAGGTTAACATCACGAGAGGACTGCCAGAACCACTTGTCGCAGTTTTTTGATCAGAAGCCCCAAAATTTTTATAGCAATGGGATCACGTCCCTACGTACAAGAAGGCAAAAAGTTATTCAACAAAATACATACTTTAGTCAAAAGTAAATAAACTTTATAAAAAAACCTTTTGAATTTGTATATAAAATGCGAAGAAACTTTTTCCCCAACCTTATATAATATTATCACGAAAGACAAAGATGTGTCTTTTTGATTGAAGTTTAATGTATTGAAACCATTACAACAAAAGTTATAATATATTGTTGAGAGCTCGAGAACAGGACTCGATTTAAAAATGCCGTTGGAACTACTATAGAATTTATTAGAACTGTACAAACATGTATAAAACAAATACAAATAAAACTGGATGCAACCAGTTCATACTGCACGATTCAATGCAATTCGACACGCGCAAAGTCCGTCGTCTATATCGCTAATCGAGAGTACTACAAACGTCTTACTCGTCTCGTAGTCGTCGCTTGACTGCCCTCCCCTCCATTCGGACATTGTCTTATGCTCACTACACAATACAAATAAATTAGCCGTGCGCACTGAGTTTCCGAGAAATAGTAATTTTCACACCTGCAAACGGCCACGAAGTCGAAAACAATAACAATAAGGATTAGTTCGACGCTAATGGTGGTTATAAAACAAGTAGAAAAACAATAGCATGTTTTTCTTAATTACAAATTCAAAACACAAAAGAATTCCTTAATCCGGGAAGACAATAAACTGCACTTACAACAGGCAGCTGTGCGCTTATCTTTGACGGCATGTAACAATATTATAACTTGTGTTTTAATGGTTTCAATACATTTTGCTTTATTAGTCATGCAATTTTCATATCTTATAACTAAAACTAAATTGGATTGTTCGGAAAACAACATTATATTCAAGTTCCCGCCAAAAATTCTATATTATTTCTCAATAATAAGAACCCATTTTGTTTGTTACTCTTTTCCTTGCCACGTTTTTGCCAGTTGTGTTTTCTTTTCACTACGCTCTCTCGTTTTATGGGTCATGCGACTATGCGCGACTATTTTTAATGGACCACCGTCGGAGTTTTCATTTTGCCACCGTGATAAATTGACTCCATGCCCGCGACGGATGGTCATCCTTTCTTATATGAACTGTTCATATTTTCATCCTTTATTTTCGGACAGAATTTCATAGGCTTCTCGTACAATGTCTCGGGTATGTTATAAATAAATTGGGTATAAGCTTGGCAGTCCACGTACAAAAAAGGAGTACCGTGGATTTGATAAACATCGACTGTTTCTTTATTTAACTAAGAAACCAAAATTGTTATTTATGATACTATTGTGGTAAGTTGGTATTTACAAACGATTAGACGAATTGTAAAAACCAAGAACTGCACGTGTGTCATATAACGTTTTTCAATACATTTGCGAGGAAACAGTACAAGATATATGAAAGATATAAGAAATGGTAATGAAAAAAACAAATATCAGTCTTCTTCATCCTTGTTTGGGATTATCGCTACAACACTTTGAGGAAATATCTCTCGGAAAGTCGTAACAATCTTTGACGTTTTTAATATGAAATTATCGCGCATTTGCAGATAGCCCCACGACCGCGTGGTGAAAATTAGAATTACATCTTTCGTCTCAGATTGTCCAAGGCTTCCAAGGAGGTTCAATTATTCCACTTATTTACTTTCGTATTGAGAAACTCCTTGGTAGAATTCTTATATATTTATTTCACGTAAAGTACGTATTTTACTGTACGTTCCATTGTGTGTGCGTAATTTTCAACTTTTGAACAATGTACACAGACTTCTTAAAAGCATTTTTTGAGTAAATCTGTTGAAAAAGCATTAACTCAATCTAAATCAAAAATAGGTCATATTTAAAAAACTAATCAACTCCTAGTTTTATTATTTACGATTTCATTACATAACTTTGTAGCGTTAAATGGTCTACAATTTCCAGTTAATTTTTATCTAAATAGAGCCAGTAGTTTCGGAGAAAAATTACTGTGACTTATACGGGCAGACGGATAGAGCCGGACATAACGATTACAAGAAAGGGTAAGGGTTCTTTTTCCAAAATACTTCCGAAACTCCAAAACCACACTACCACTGATAAATTCTAGACTGAGTCAAAGGGTGGTTTCATTTTAGATTATTAAGTTTTGTTTGAAACCTATGTAAATACAACAATTGTTTTTTATTAATACAAGAGTAATTAAGTAAAGCCTATATTAGACGGTACATTTGTGTCTTTCAATTTATATGAATCAACCAAAGTGATCCAAATAAACGTAAACTTTAATCATTCAATGTCATCTATCAATCTCATCATGTCCTTTCAATTCTTTGTATTTCGAGCAAATTGATTCAATTAAGTTGATCTTCCAATATCATTACGACCAAGAAAAATCTCTTTTCACTTTTCCTACTTTCGTAACTACTTATTACATTACCTGAACTATGGTTCTATGCAAGAATAAATATTTAATCCGTGCACAGAACTTTTGGCAGCCCACCTCGAACTTACATCCATCGGAGGCAGAACTCTGGAACAAACTTGAGGCAACAACTAACGTAAATTAATACCCGACATAAATTTGCCATAACGCTGAGAAGTTTGCGGAGCTAAAGCTGGAGACGTTCATTACAAACGAGGTACAAATCATGGCTAAGGCCGATAGCGGCTTAGTCCCTAGAGGTGCACCTCGTTGTCCAGATATTTGTAGCGGCGTGGTCAGTGGGCTTTTGGAACTAAATGTGGCTGTATACTACTTACGCTTTTAAAGGTAATGTATTGCGTGGCAACTACCTTTAGGATAAAAACGTACCCAATGGTTATCCCCTGTATCGAAAGTATGTACATAGATAGGTAACAGATTATTGCTCACTAAAATAAACAATTATAAAACAGAATAGATACAATACAAAACTACATGCATGTATTCGGTTTTTAATTGGGTATTGTAGATAAATATACACACTTATTTAATGTTTAATACATATATTGGCAAAGCGTTTTATTAATTTAACAACAAAATAAATTTTTTGAACACTACTTCAAGTTAGATATTTATATTAAAACCCCGTATCTCAAGAGAGTTATTTATTTTATAGAACATGAAAAACTATCTACGTTAACAACGAACGTAATAAGAATCTTATATTCTTAACTTTCGTATTGTTTTCCAGTACTAGCACTCTCGGCAATTACTGCTTGATAACATTCAGCATAGCTTCCTCAGTTCAGCAGACGAACACTGAATGCAAGTTTATCATCTATTACTGAACGCCCCGTATTAAGCAATTTCGCTTCCTTTTATATTGTCGAACTAACAACATCGTCGTTACATTTTAGCAATCCCATAATCTAATAAAACTTATTACAAATGTTATAAAAATCCTAAAAAGATTTATCAAGTATCCAACAAACAAATATTTCTATATAAATGCGATCCAGTTTTTATTAAGGTAAAACACACCACTTACGCAATAAATCAAGTTCAGGTAGTTTAAGGAAAACAAAAGTATATTCAATTCGAAGTCACAATGCGTCTTAGCACGGCAAATACATAATTTCATTGATCAAATATTTCCATATAATCTATCACAGGTATATATCAAATTTCATTATAATTGATTTTACTCGCCAATTTGAATCCTTATTCCTTGGAAACTACCCTATTTGTCGGTATGAATAGTATACTACATATAAAGCTACCTATACACCAATTTAAATCTAAATCGCCTTATTCTCAAGGCTGCGAGGAAAGGATTAAATAATTGATAATTTTGTGGTGCCTAGGTGCAGTATCATTACCACGTCTTAGTCCTTGGGATCGAGGAGATAAACGAGTCTCAACGCAATGAAGGGGTAAAATAACGTCTACTTAATATTCGAAATTAATCTTAGTTTACAGATGCCTAGTTACAATAGAATGATTTCATCATTTCTATATTGGTTACAATTAGGTGCGGTGAAATGCCCGCCATAATTTAATGTTTTAATGTAAGGACACAGAACATTTTATTAAAAATCAAAATAATCCTTAGTTTGAAGTTTCACATGAATATGATCCTTACAATCTTCGATCAATAAAGCTTACAAGTGTTACAAGATGTCCACCACAGTAGTCATGAGAACCGTAGTGTATATTAATATGACATAGACAATCGTCATAGATAATATTTTTAGTCTATTTATCAGATGATTCGATTTATAACTAAATTACCATTTTCTACCCGTTAGTTAATTTTATAAGCCCACTAAATTATCATCTAGATAATTTAGTGCATCAGTAACTAATTATTATAATTGTTTTTATGATCCTGGCAACACTATGATGTAATTGCTATTTTTAGCAATGATGCAATGTTATTGTTTTGTAGGGTAGCATTTTCGTATAAAAGGCGTAGTGGCTTGTTGTGCTCGTTCGGCTGGCTGGTGTTCATTGCTTACTGTGTTGTGTGAATATTCACACTTTGCCCATCGCCCTCGCCCTATAGGAACAGGCTGAACAATCTGGCATAACGGTTTGATTTACAAGCTGTACCAGTTCGGTGTGCCAGACAGACTCGTGCTCATCTTGCGAGACCCTGCCCAAATAGTTAATATTTGGCATAAAAACTCCAGATGTAGAGTTGGCCCTCTTCGCGGATGACACCGCACTTATACATCAGTCACAACCGACAAATGGCTTGCGTCCGGCTTCTGGACCCAAATCTCTTTTCTTTGCATTTTACACCATCTCGCTCTACGAACAAGAGATCCCCTGGGCAAAGTTACACTATGAATTAATAGTGTAATATATACGAGGTCTCAGACACAAGCTATATTTTTCATGACATACGCGAGTGTGGTATTCGGCCATGCCAAGCCTTCAAAAGAAACTGCAAATCGTTCAGAATAAATTCGATTCGATTCTAGCGCCGCACCATCGAAATCCCTCGTCGTGTCCGCGTCCGATTATAAGCCTCGACGAAAGGCTCTCACGAGGACAAGGTCGTAATTGATTTTTCAAAATTCTTGCGATTAGATACCACTGTAACAATAAAGGGAAACCCTGCCCAAATAGTTAATATTTGGTATATTTGGTACTTTCTTACCCAAATCTCTCCTTGCATTTTACACAAGTAACACTATGAATTTTATCAAAAATCGGCCTTCGGTACTCCTTTGAGTATTTTTTGCTATTTCGTATAGTTTCGAATTTCGCCCTGAACGCTTATTTGAAAATTTCATTTTGCATATTAGTTTGAATGGATGTACGAGAGAATATCATACTTCACGATATCAGCTATAAATTACTCCCTGCTCCTTTGAGTAACAATTTGTCGTAGTCTCCTTCAATAAACGAGCTGTGTACAAGGAGGTATAATCCCTATCCCTATTAATATTATAAATACGAAAGTAACTCTGTCTGTCTGTCCGTCTGTCCGTCCGTCCGTCTGTCTGTCTGTTCCGTTTTCACGGTAAAATTACGCGATCGATTTGGCTGAAACTCAGTATATATATATATATTTTCAATGCCGAGGATGAACAAAGGATACTTTTTATCCCGAAAAATAGGATAGTTTCCGGGATAAAAACATATTTCTCTTTCTATTTATTATGCTTTTACGGAAAACTACTGGACTGATTTAGTTGAAATTCGGTATACATGTAATTTTAATATCGAGGGTGGACAAGGGATACCTTTTATCCCGGATAATGGGATAGATTTATGTAAAGGTTATCCCAAAAAGTGGGATAGGTTTTTGTGATTTTCCATTTTGGTCATCTTTGTCCGATTTGTCCGATTTGCCCGATTTGTACGATTTGTCGAAGTTATCCGTGTTGTCCGATTTGTCGGAGTTGCCCGATTTGTACGATTTGTCGGAGTTGTCCGAGTTGTCCGAGTTGTCCGAGTTGTCCGAGTTGTCCGATTTGTCCGATTTGTCCGATTTGTTCGATTAGCTCGATTTGGCCGATTTGTCCGAGTTGTCCGAATTATTAGATTTGTCCTATTAGCCCGATTTGGCCGATTTGTCCGATTGTCCAATTTATCCCATTTGTCAATGGCCGATTTGTCCAAGTTGTCCGATTTGTCCGATTTGTCCCATTTGTCCGGAATGGCCGATTTGTCCAAGTTGTACGATTTATCCGAGTTGTCCGAATTGTCCGAGTTGTCAGAGTTGTTCGATTTGTCCGATTTGTCCGAGTTGTCTTTGTCCGTTTCCGTTTGGATTGACCGATTTGTCCGAGTTGTCCGAATTGTCCAAGTCGTCCAAAACAAATGAAAATCACACATTTTCCTAATTTGAATTTAGAATTGTCTTTAAATATAAACTTTTTAATGATACCAAAACCAGCTAGATACAAATGGTATAGCCAAAGAGATCTTATTACAAGTTCATACATACTATATGCGAAAAAACTTTTTCCCCAACCTATTATTATATAAGTATAGCTGAATAGAAGCTTGATTATGGTTCTTTTTGGCTTGTAAAGCAACAAATGTGTAAAAAAAATATAGCACCCTATTCTACAACGTATACCCAGTTAAATGTATATAACAGTCTAATCGCCGTTTCCCATATCTTACCGACCGTTCACTGGCCTTACTGTCAGTTAAAATGTGACAATAGCTCCATACAAGTAATGTCAAATTAACCAATGGTAAGGCAAGTGAATGAATAATATGATATAGAAACTGGCCATAAATAATTTCATATCCTTTCTAATGTCGGTATAAAAATGTCTGGAACGAGTTTTCCTTAAGATTTTGCATGCCGCAAGTTGCCTTGAGACATTCGTACAAACGACATACAAATCGCGAATCCGGATGCGGCTTGTACTAACGAGGGCATAAAGCAGCGGGGTCTGAAGCGACCCTCCGTTGCTCGATCTTATCAATTTGCAGGACACGATGCTCGAGATACTGAGTGTCTTCAACAATTGCTGTTCATATGGAGGAGGGCTATGAGCGGTGGGTCAATAGTGTGTTGGTAGTGTGTTAACACACATGTGTAATTTTTATTATATAAAGGCCGGTTGACATATTCAACTGTGTTGAGTGTAAGTAATTTATTTGGTTATCCGCGACTTTTTCTAAAAATATAGCGGACACCTAAATATGAACGCATATATGTATAGGATGTATGTTATGTTTATTTGGCCTAAATGACGGTCTAGGATATAAAGCGACAACGGCGATGAATATGGGATATTTTTTATTTCAAGAAATGGGATAGCTTTCGCTAAATATTAAATATTGAAATTTACATTAGGGAGGCTAAATTAAATGATGCTCTGATGATGACGACGAATGATGCTTTATAATTTTCTTAACTGGAATGAATAAGATACTTTTATCTCTAAATAAGGATAGCCTACTCGAGTGAAGCTGCGTGGTTTCCGAATAAATCGTTTTAAGATAGCAAACTATTTCTTAGGAATACAGCGTCACATGCAGGTAGAAGCTTTATAGTTCAGTCACGTTTTCCTCGAGAGTGCTTCCTACATCCAATCATTTGGGTCTAAACTAATAATTCCAAGACGGTCCTGACATAAAGTACACCTATCCACCTGTGATTGCAGATGGTATTTTTTCTTGATTTTATTTAGGAGACATTGTACAAATATTTCTTTCGTTTGACTGCATAATTTTATTAGTTACATAAATGTTCAGAGAATATCTAATTATTAGTATGTGTCAAACTCACATGTAAAATATTTTGACAACATGAAAAAATGATATCGAAAATTATTCTAATTGACCATTTTTGTTGTTTATTTTCTACTAGAGCCCTCACGCAACTTCGCTCGGATCTATATTTTATGAAAGTATTCTATTTTCCAATATAAAAATTATCTTCCGTTCATCTATGCTATTAAAAGTACCGACATGTAACAAATTTATTATAAAATCGTAATATTACCAATACGATTAGTAAGAAACGAACAAATATTTCAATAATATTAAACAGCCGGTTTATTTATATTTTAGTTGGTTCATAAAATAAACAAATGTTCAAATTCTGATACTTCCATTTTCTATCCAATATTATTTTTAATTCTTTTTCAGTTTATGCTTTATATGCTTATTTAAAATCCAAAAGGCACCCGTGTAAACAAACTTACAAAGTAAATTTTTCATAATTATATACCTATTAGTATTGATCAAAATGTAAAAGCAAAACAAATTTTGGACTTTTCTATTTGAACGTGGACACACTTTTTTTGTTAGAATAGAATAGAATATACTTTATTGTACGCAAATGCTACCAAAAAATTGAGAACATTAATATAAAAGTACAATCGACGGTTTTATAGTTAATGGCGGTTTCTTCCAGACCTTTGCATGGAGTATAAGAAGGACAACAAAAGTCAGTAGTTGCTTAACTAGTACTCTTACGCTAATGTAGTTTATATATTAATAATAAAGAAGATACATAATTTAATAGATACAAATTTATAATACATACCTACTACAATAAATACACTATTATGTATTATATACATACATGGTATTTAATTTTAATATATATTTTATTATATATAAATATGGTGTTTTATTTTTAGTATTAGAGCCTCAAAATAGCTAACTGAAGAAGATCATGTTCATATAATTTTGATCCTGAACGTATTTGGATAGATTTAGCTAATAGGGGATGAGGTTCGCTCGACTAGACAGGGGGTTATTAGCTAAATAAATTTGCTCACCCAATATGCTCAGTAACTCGATTTAATGGCGATAGAATTGATTCATTCAATTACGAGGAATTTTTAGTGCCCCACCGAGCGGGGATAACTTTGTTTTAGGGGTGCCCACCCGGCAACGCCGGGGGATAGTTTTCTCACGAAATCCGTATGCTTATTGATTTATTGTTACATTTGTGTTGTTTTTTTTATTCTAAATCATATCAATAAATGAAACTTCAGATTCTGATTGTAATATCAAGCTAAATATAAATTTAAAACTCAAGTAATATCTAAGTGCGTATATATAAGACATAGGTTTTCTATAAATGAGTCTGGATTTATATAGGTATTAAATTTATAAATTAGTAAGTATGTATATTTAAATTGTACAGTCTTATTTTGTTTTCTGATCTACCTATATCGCCAGATTAGTTAGATTTCTTTTAACCTAGGTTGCCTGTAAAGACTCGCTTTTAGTGATAAGGGCGCCTGTTGTTTTGCCAAGAAGTATATATAGTAATATGCATTTTTTTGTAATTGTTTATTTTTGTCAGCAATAAAGTGTTATCTAACTAATAATGGCTCGGATTGTCTGGAAGAGATAACTTCTTGGTCATGTATTAATCGGTCAAAATTGAAGAACTAAAATTTAGAATTTTTGTCTTATTTGGTCATAAAATATGTTTTAAATTATAAAACATCAAAAAGCGAGATAAGTATGGCCTGTAGTTTACGTTGTTTTGTAGTCTAAAAAGCTATTGACATTCCTAATAATATTCTCGTATGGTTAAAAGCAGGCTATTTTAAACCAACTTAACATACACCCCCACAGAAAACATAAAGATAGAAATCGCAGGAAGCCATGATTCAAGAGCAGTGCTCAAACCGGTACATGGTGAACACATGGAGGTATTTATCAAAGTTCACACGATCGAGTTGTACGAGCCAAAGCATATTTCACCCGCGCGACACGCACCGGCGAGGTAAGTGCGAAATCTTGCGAGGATTAGACTCTGTGTTTTGTACTAGAAAAGGCTTTTCACTCGTGATATGCATACTTAAAATGTAGGAGTATGAGAAACGTGTGAGGTATTGAAATATTTATACTGGGTTAAGAAGTTTATTGTCCTAGAGGTTGACAGATCGAGTTAATTATTTATTTAAAAAGCTTTTATAATAAAAATAGTTCTAACGAGAATAAATTACATTACGTCAATAATTTTTTTTTTACTATTTTAAAGTCAAGTAAATGAAAGGTCCTGTAAAGAAATACTTTTACCATTGCACAGATTAAACTATGTATAATAATCTATACATACGAGTATAATAAAACTATAGAGGTCGAATTTCTGTACAATGAAAAAAATGCTAAAAACCGAGTCAGGGTGTAAGAAGTGAAATAAAACTAATTTAGATTTTTTTTAAATTTTGTTTCTGTTTGTCTGTCTGTTTGTACCGGCTAATCTCCGAAACGACTGGACCGATTTAAATGCAATTTTGTATGGTAGCTTATATCCCTGGTCAACATATAGGATACTTTTGATCCCGAAAAATTAAAGAGTTCCCGTGGGATAGGTAAAAAACCGCACCACGCGGACAAAGTCCCGGGCATCAGCTAGTAATATAATAAATCTGTTGAGCTATCGAGTTTGTACAGTGAATTTGAAAACAAAGGGTTAATTCAGACCAGCAGACTCCGAAAGTGCAACTTTTAGTATTTTTGTCTATCGGTGTGTTAGAGCATCACGTGAAAACTACTGAATGGATTTAAATGAAACTTAACACGGAGCTAGCTTATATTCTATGTCAAGACTTAGAATACTTTTTATCCCGATAAAAATCGTCACTTCCGAAGGGATAGACGAATATACCCATAAAGGTTTTTTTTTATTACAGGAGTTCAACAGACAGATAGACGGCCCGCTTGATGGATAGCGGTTACTATCGCCTATGGACATTTGCAACACCAAAGGCTACAAATGCGCTGCTGCTCTCTTAAGGGAGACTGGAAACTGGCCACTAATGCCGGAACACAACTCAAGGTTGTTATGGCGGCATACTCTAGACCAGGGATGGTAGCCATCCAGTCGGGCAAATACCCTACCACCTGGCTGCGGGTTGTTTGTCGCCTCTTACGACAGGCCGCCTGGCCGCAAGAAATTGTATTCTTTCTCCGTTCCTGCACGGATAAAGTGACAACGCGAACTAACTATCGTTGGAACACGCTAGTTACTAATATTTTAGAGTTAATTTGCAATAATAAAATAATATACACGTTCCTTATTTTCTGTCCGTGCAGGAACGGAGAAGAAAACAAAGGGTACCAAACAACCCACAAGCTAGATGGTAGGGTCAGTAGTCATCGTTCTGGATGACTACAACTCTAGAGTATGCCGCGATAAGAATTTTGAGTTGTGTTCCGGTATTAGTGGCCAGGTTCCAGGCTTCCTTTAGAGTGCGGCAGCACATTGGTGGTATCTTTCGTGTTACAAATGTCCATAGGCGATGGTAACCGCTTTCCATCAGGTGGGCCGTCTGCCTGTATGCTGAACTCATGCAATAAAAACAGAAATTATCTATAGCTCCTCAAGATCATAAATAGACAGTCTTTAGATCACTCGCAACTTCACCTAGTTGAGTCACTGTACTGTTTTTTTTACTGTATTTACTGAACTATTGGCCGAGACAGGCTTCAGCAATCTGGCGACGATTCTAAATATTTACTTTTTACTTCAAACAATTTTTAGTAACTTCTTCACCAGGGATCAGATTCATTCAGCAGATATATTTTTTGCCCCTGCTCATCATCTTCAACGTCGTCTATGAATATTTACAATACTAATTTGCTGCAGACTTCAAAGAATTCTTATGACACCTTTATTAAATACTCTACTACTGCTTTAGTATTTGGGAAAAACTCACCGTCACAACATCGAAGCAAATCATTATTATCTGTTTAGTTAAATCAGCTTTCAATTGCTTCAGTTTATTTGAAATAGGACGGTGGGGGGGAGAAATTACGTAAATAGAGAAATAAACATCATGATTCTAAGTATAAGAGTATTATTATATAACTAGGATATGCCCGCGACTTCGTCTATGCTTAACTTGAAATTCCCGCAGGATTCCCGGGATAGAAAGTATCGCAGCATTTAAAAAAGAATGTAAGCTATCGTATGTGGTAGCTGTGTCGGAATAATCTAATTTTTATGCACCCGAACAACTTTAAGCCGCTCCCAGGAAAATTTCCGTGGGATTCCCGGGATAGAAAATAGCACACATTTTATTACATTAAATTTGCTATCAATCAGTGAAAAAGTTACAATGGAATTCGATTTTTTTATGGCCATTTTAAATCATTCCCATAAAATTTCTCGGGGTATTCCCGGGATAAAAAGTAGTACAGACATTAAGTCTAAGAATTAGCTGTCAATTAGTGAGAATCGCATTGAAATCAGCCCGGTAGTTTTTACGTTGAATTTCGAACAAACAGACAAGAAAACTAAAAAAATGTATCGTGTTCTCCATCGTTTATACAGTCTATTCTAGTTGTTTTTTTTTAATAGCTTCAATGTACAGACACGGCATGTTTAGAATTTTATAATATTATAGACAGATAACGGGATTGATAGTTATTTATGATACTAGTGCGGTAGTTGGTGTTTACAAACGAGTAGACGAATGTAAGCCCGAAACGAATTCTAGGTCTTACCATAGCCAAGAGTTTGTAAAAACCTGCAACTGGACTTGCGTCATACAACGTTTTTTAAACATTTGGGAGATAACAGTACAAATAGATAGTTAAACAAACAAAAATAAAAGTCGGAAAGTCGCAACAGTCTTTGACGTTTCTAATATGAACATGGCGTGCGTTTGCAAATGGTGCCACGTTAGCGTGGTGAAAATTAGAACTACCACTTTCGTTTCATTTTTTTTATAGTAATAAAGTGAGACAAATGTATTAATCCAAAGCGCTTCTAAGGAGGTTCGACTATTATTCAGCTTATTTATTTTCGTAATGTGAACCTTCTTGGTGGAATTCATATTTTTTTTGTGCTAAGTATCTATTTTTCGCACGTTCCATTGTGTGGTGCATAATTTTTAACTTTCTAACAATATATACAGACTTCGTAAATACATTTTTCGAGCCAATGTGTTGAAAACATATTTTTATACAAATAAAATTAATATTTATTTCGTAGGCAAGTTTACGATGACGTTACAAATGATTTTTATGGTTGTATCAGCCATACCGTATTCTTTGAAATAGACTTTACCTCATCCAGCATTCCTAATCCCACCTGTTCTCCCATCCTCACCTTTCCCAGGGCGGCCGGGCTGTGTCGACGCGGCCCATAAATTAGCTAAAACAAGCGGCAGATGCCTGGGGGCCCCCGGTAATGGCAGCATTAGTACGACTAATGGCCGTGGACGGTGACGTTTACACATAAATTCATGTCAAATTTAGGACGCGGCTGACGTCTTGTATGCCTCGTACTGGCGGTGATCTTGGCTTATGTAAAAGCCTGTTCAGATATTAGCAAGGTTTTTGTAGTGTTATGAATTTTGAAACAGTAGGTACAGTTTGACGGTTGATTTTAAGTTTGTTGATTTCTTAATTTTAATATACTTTCTGTATTACATATGTAATTATTTCAGATCAGTAATATTAATGTGCTTTTGGATCACATTCTATTCTATTCTTACAGATTTTCGCGTCGATTGTATCGACTATTTGACGTGATTAAAATTAAGTTTTTAATTATCAAAAAAATACAGTAAGCGATAAAACTTAGGTTTTTCATTTTTTTATTTTAACATATAGCTGTACCCATTTTTAAAAGTACTGGAAGTGATTGTATTAATGTTACCTAAAATAGTTAAGTTAGTTAGTTATACATTAATAAATAAATATTTATTTTATGAAAATTTTGGTTCTGATTAATCTTCAAGCAAAAATAAACTCCAACTTTATAATGCATCCTAGCCTTGTCCATATTGCTTGATAAATGCTAAGAAGCATCGCAGATCTTGTGGCAGCTCGAAAGTGCATATTTCACTATTATTAATTAATTATTAATGACCTATAGCTATTGCTCATTTTAAATAACAGATATATGTTTTCGAAAATAAAACTCCATAGCAAAAAAAACATTAGCCTTTGAATTTCTATTCAAAAACTCCATCAATTTCTTAAATTGTTTCTAAATTAGTATAATAACTATAAAAATGTGTGAATATTCGGAACCGTATTTAAAAACATTTTTATTTTTCAATTACAATTGTTAACGGCATAATCAGGAGATATCGTGTACAATCGCAGTGGGCTCGGCTAATCCAGATTTATTTGAACAGCGCCGGATTAAGGTGGCGTGAATTACACATTTATAGGCCATAAAGAGTGATCCGGTGGCGTGCAGTACCTGTCCCGGTTACATATAGTTATGATGTGCATACTTCGGGGCATATACAGGGTTGTACTCGTAATATTTATTACCACTTCACTCTTGCAGGACTAGGACAAAATTAAACTACGCTGTCAGTCTCTGAAAAATTTCTGCTCCAGTAAGCTTTAGCGAGGTATATTAGTCACGATATCCGCTAGATAGTAGTGATAGTTAAAAATATTTATATCTTCTAAACTCTGCAAGACATCGAAATGGAATATACACGTAAATGAAGAAAATCCTATTTTAATCTCTAAAATTTTCCTTGCAATGCGTCGTTCTTCTTCGAAGATTATTAGAGATAAACTTCCAGAAAGATTTGAAAAACGGTCATTTTCGACGTTTAGACGTCGTATAAATAGCAATTTTAATTTTTAAATCACAGATAAATACTTCAATTTTATTTATTGAATTAAAAAATAAAATCATGCTGTATAAAACAGGGACCGTAGTTAGTAGTGGCGTGCACGCGTCTTGTTGCGCGCGAGTTATGTGTTCGGCCCACGCGCGTTGCGCTTGCGCACCTGGATATAGTGTAGGACGATTAGTGTGACAAGTGAAATGACAAATTCTGATACCATCTATGATGACTACAATATAACTATAATTTGATTTTTTTACACATGTCTATTTCTATAAAATTTACAGTTTACGTGGAATTTAAATATATGATCTGATTTATATTTTATATATTTGCAATTTGGTTATAAAGTATCTCGGAAGTAGAGTAGGTAATTGGGTATGGTATATAGTATACCTTAAATTGTAAAACAACTTGAATATAAAAGATAGGGCGTTACCTCGCTATTGTCTTGCTTTTGAAAGATTGTGAGAAAAATAAAATTTGAATTACTTTTTAACCAATAATGAATAAGCTATTTGATTAGTACAAAGAAGCAGACAAATAGATGTTGTGACTTTAGTGAAATTATTAAAAATAGCTTAGTTTTTGGAATAAATACAGATCACACGTAAGTAGGTTTCTTTTCTAAATTCTTCGTTAGAGTATGATCAGTGTTTTTTAAAGTGTATCAAGGGTTTACACGTACATGACGTAAGTATATTATATTATACAAACAGAGAAACTGATAATATTTAAAGAATCTGTATAGTAAAGTGAACAGACTTCGATTTTTGTTCTCTCTTAGGTGAAAAATGTAGATTTTATGGGAGATGAAATGAGACGCAAGGAAGCAATATTGGACAAAAGCTTATTATAACGTTGACATATATAAAAATATATATCAGACGTATGTATCTGTGCTGCCAGTCAACCAATTAATTTATTTTATGATTCGATCAGAACCAGTCTTAATAGTTATGTGTAAACTCTGAGGTATTCAAGACTCTCTCTTCTCTCTAGACAACCCTGTTTTTGTTATGACACTGAACTTTTCTGTGGCATGGGCGCCTGGAGGTTTGCGATTTGATTTGCTTCCGTGGACTTTAGGTGAACGTCTCAATGTTTCATTCAGTTGTATTTTATCTTTCATAAATTTAGATACCTTCTAATCTTTTATTTTGCGTGTTTTGTTAAATATCAACTTTATAACGCTTTTACCTAGTTGAAGTGAAACTTCTATATAGATATTAGGATTTTTTCTGTCATGAAAAAGCGTTATGGCCGCGTGGAGAGGCGGCATAATTTTAGAGTAGACTATGGATGTTTTTTTGGTTCCGGATCGAATTCAGTTTATTTGTTTGATAAAATAAAATATATTGAAATAAAAAACGCATTCATTAAAATGTACCTAACCTAACCAAATCATAATTTGCAGTAAACCTGCGAAAAATCGAAATGTGTGCTGGGACACATAGTAGAAGTGAAACTTCAACGGAAAAGGGGAAAAACGAATCGCAACGGACAAGTAGAAAAACGAAAAACGATTGTTAATGTACTTGTCCAATTTGAAAACCTGCCCGTAAAACTTCAAGTTAAAATTTTGTTGCGATTCGTTTTTCCACTTTTCCGTTGAAGTTTCACTTCTACTATGTGTCCCAGCACACGTTTCGATTATTTTCTGCATAATAATCAAATATGGCTGCTATGTTCAGTTTTCGAAACATGAGTCATAATTAATAATATTATAATTATGTATACGAGTCGCGAAAACTTAAGAAAATATTATAAGTCATAATTTCTCAAATTTACTTTTCTAATCAAAACGGTGGAGATCTTATGATTGTGTATTTATTCCTTGTAAGTTGGTTTTTAAAAAAATAGGTATTATAAATTGCCAAAAGCCTTAAATCAAACTACGTAAGTTGTCTAGAAATGTAATAATATCGCTTTACCCCTAACTATAAATAATGTTCCGCACGCGAAGCAATCTGGCTTGCAAATAAACCACATTTTAAGTGGGGCTAAAACGCACTCGGATGTTCAAATTTCGTCGCCATTTTGGGCTTCAACCCACTTTTACGGGGATTTCGTAGAATGGGGGAGATAGTAAGAAAGAAAATATTAGTTACAATTATGTGCATAAACAAAAAGGTTTAAGTAATTATATACCAAGTAAGACACATTTTGATTTTGAAACCCATATAAAACTTGTTGGAAAAGTTTCTGCCCCTTTATTATTTTACTGTAAATTAATAATTTTTTCCATACAATTTTATGTATTAATGATTACCCGATCAAAACATACACCAGCCGTCGTCACAGCATGACCGTGTGGCAGATGCTCAATTGCTCATGCAGAGGTTACCGCTAGTTTTAATTTCCTATCTTTTTATTTGGTATCTACATTTAGATATTTTTGAACTTTAAAAATGCCTCACATTTTCTTAGTAATTAAACGGTCGAGTTACAATATTTAAAAATATTTTTTTATTTATTTAAAGCGAACTACAGGGCACTTGCCTACTTTGTTATAGATAGTAATTTTTTTATACATGGTATAGTTTAGTTTTCACACCTTAAATACTCTTTCTCTTACATCTTTGTAAACCACCATTTTCCTACGCTTAAAATTTACAACAAAAAGTGACAGATTTTATATTGAATTTAAATTAATTCAAATTATTTACACTAGCTCAATGCAGGGGCAAAGTGCCTCGAATCACCGGCAATGAGGAAAAATAAAAAAGTAAAAATGACAAGATGTTATTTGCATCTCACTAATGGCCGCCGTAATGCGAGGGTACGTGAACAAATATTGCATTATCCAGTCATACAATTTATTCCAAACTCGGCTCGTTCGCCATTCCCACGCCACAAGCCAAGAGGGAAGCCGAAAATGGTGGCATTTGGATTTTTAAGTGATTCGCAAATCATTCCGCTTAATCTGTTGACCTTATTTGTAGCACGGTTTTTCCTTATTTGGATTTTGTTTTCCTGAGGCCTTGATTTATTATAGACGTAGCAGGGTTGTCGCTTCAAACATCAAGTAGCTGCAACATAGTGTCGAAGAAAACACTTAAGGCTCTTATCGTAGAAGGGGAGAGAGGTCACGAAAAACGTCCTTATCTAAATAGCATGACCGCGCGATACCCGTTCCTCACCTGCTGACTTTATGCCTTTCCCGGCTTACTCACACCGCATACAAACGACCGCAACCCTCCGCTTCGACCATTGAAAAGTCATAAATTTTTGACGGGCAAACGCATAGCAATTTTATGTGTAAAAGAGTGTAATCGCTGCACTCTATTACGAAATATACGAAAAATACAAATTAAAATAACTCCAACTCAGCCGTGTCGGAGCTTAATCCTCGAAGTGACAACGGTATTCTGACGAGGCGCCGGAGCTGGGAATTATTAAAATGAACGCCAACTTTTTCACTAAGCCCGTCGCAAAGCCGTTTCAATTGCGCTGCGCTGAAGATAATTCCGACTGACGTCATCTTTTTTTCAAATTCCCGACTCTGCTACGTTCTTTGTGCAGCAATTATAACATTTCCACCGACTAGGAAAACAGAAACACGTGAGAATGAGAGAGCGCGCGTCGAATCATACCGTTCATAATTTAAATTTAGATGGAAATTTAATGATGCATTCACAAAGGGCGCTCGTAAAGTCGGTTGCGAGATATTTTTTACGAGGATCTCGCGAACTATTGCGCGCTTAACGACTCTGAAGCAAGATCGCCCTCCGCTTTAATGAGCGCCCGATAAACGTGTTAACTGCCTCGACCTTATTTTTATGCCCATGTAAATTTGCTGAAAAATGTATTCATTACAACGATTGCGGGGTGAAAGCAACATTACGTCGCATTAAATTTGCAACAGCGAGTCCTCCTAGAAAGCGGTCTAGGTACGTGGAATAATAGGTACGACGAACGTGAGAGACGGGCTAAGGTACACCTGGCCATGTTTAATATATGAGGGCAGGCGACGCAGCGTCGGTAAACACGGCCCAACCTTCGCTCATGTTGGCCACTGTTTGCTTACCGTTCTAGTCTCAAGAGAAAATATGTTTGTTCTGCATACCTGAAACCATAGCTTGCTTAGTACTATGCAAGCCGGTTTTCCTTCACGTGTTTCTCAACCTCAGGGCTCAGTAAACATTTCAGATAACTATGCTTTTAGTTAAAATTATTATAACATTATTCATTTGTATTAAATGCCTTTTTAATTTGTTAATCTTTTTATAAGCTTTAGACATTAATAGGCAATATCAGCTCAGGGAAGTAATTTTAATTATAAGCTAATGTACTATGTAAATGTTGGAGGGCATGGATTTCCGAAATACAAGCTTAATGCCTGGCTTGTTTTCAATAAAAGATTTATAACATAAATGAATAAATTGTGTAAAACCTGCGCAATAACAACATTTATCTAGCCCTATCAACATCTATATACGTATATGATGTTTATATGCTTTTATGTTTAGCTTTACTATTTTCACCGTCGTGAGCTTAGACAATTTTCATCAAATTTGGCCTATTGATGGATAAAAAACCTTTATTGTTCACCACAATACATATATACGTAAAATACATTATTTACAACAATTTCACGTTGCAACTAGGAAAAATGAGCGGACTTATCGCTTTGACCGATTTCTTCTAAAAAATCCAGGCATTAGTTACTTCAGCACTGGAAACAAACAGAGGAAGGAGGGAACTAAATGGGTATGCTATGTTCTAGATAATCGATAATGAATAAAATTCTTTCTCACAATGGAGAATAGGAACGATAGAAACTGTGCAATTTTCACTTGACAGACGGCAGTGACTTTGACGTTTTCCGTCTAATGAATGATTAAAAGACAAATAAAAATTAATATATTCATTTATCACGAGAAATGATTTCTCGTGATAAATGAATTTACATTATCGACTCATCATTTAATCGATTGTAACACCCTCGTAATTAAATGAGGTACTTGTATAGGATACTTTATACCTCCCTTTCATCTCATTGAACCATGTTTTGGATTTGATGTTGTGAATTAAAATTCAATATTACCTAAACCTTTAATTTACGAAATATAAGTGTGTTTATAATTATTTTCAAAGGCTTATCGTCTATAATACATACTTATGTTGGAAATATTTTAGGAGTATAATTTAAGTCTTGCAAAAACGCCAACGTCCTTGAGGATTTTTCGGGCGATAGCGGGGATTTCATAGACGCGGTCGTTTTTCAGATGCATTATTGTTTTATTGTGAGAAAGTAGTATTTAAAAAAATCATACAACCAGATTATTTATCTTTTTTTAAAGAGACAGAGATTTTTTTGTTATCATGTTTTGGTAAAACTTGAAGGAGTAAAATGGTTTTATGTCCATAATTTGAAGGCGATGTGGTGAATTTCTTAACTTAAAATAACTAAAAAAATCGAAATAACCACGTTACGTCTCTTAAGGCAGAGATTTATCATATTTTTTTGGTTAATTATTTATCAGTAAATACTAATAAAAAGTTGTTTCGTTTGAGTACCACTTTTGACCTCTTGTGGCAACAGGAACCTTAATAGTGAGAAAATAAGTATGCAAGACAATAATTGTCAACAAGTAATTGTATTTTTTGTGAGAAATGAGATTTTTCGACCCGTTCGTATCAGAACAGAAGATACAATAAGATAAAATGTTATTATAATAATGATAACATTTTATCTACTTTGTTGTGTTATTAAACTAATATGTTCTCAAAGAATAAAGAGAATGAAAACAGCAAATGGATATTTCATGTCGGCATTAGATTTTAATCGATTCCTCCTATACTGATACTGTGAATAACAGTATAAGATCGATATTGAAAATCATAACCGATGTTTGTTGAAGAACTAAGCTCCCGAGGCTATAATCCTCTGGGCTGCGTACAACTCCACTTAACAAACGTATAAATAATATTCAAGGCGAGGGAACATATTCGAGGGTACGCTTTCGAGGGTAGTTTGACGGCGTAACGAATCGAAAAACCAAATCATCGAGTAGCACCCCTACTGTACACCGCTACATGATAGTTTTATACAAAAACTGCAGAGTCGCTATTTAACTGCATATCGCTTTTTATTCGATATAACTATAAAAGTACGTTTATTATGTTAATCATAATTATCTTAGCTCGAATTATAGTATAAAGAAAAACTTATTCTGATATATAGTTTTGATTGTATAGATATTGTTGCAAGCCGATACCAAGCCTTTGCAGGTGTCTTATTACCCTTTTAAGTTTGAGTGATCTATTGTTAGCGCTAATTTATTTGTTCACGCCGCCGTAAGACGTTATAAAACCTTCTTTCTTTGTTGGTATTTCATACGAATTCGTAGAAGCCATTAAGCCAACCATGTAGGGATTTCAAGAACCAGTGGGCAGCATTTTGTTAGTTGACCATGTCTAATTTACAAACGGATGAGGGTCGGTCAGTTGGGAAATGCGCCAGTTGTATTCTGACTGCTAACGAAGCGTTATCTAGTGCACTTTCGGAGCGAGTATCTTATAACGATCAACTTTGCGCGATTTATGTGATAACGATTTTCTGCCCTACAGTTTGGTTTTTTTGTATTCGGCTATACTTATAAGAACTGTGAATTACGTGTGTGTACTTCTAATAAACTTTGTGGTAATCCAACGACATTTTTGATTTTAAATTTGTAACAATAAAAAACAAGATTTAAAGACAATATGGGCCATTCATACTAACGTAATCAACAAAACAATCATACTTAGTAGTTTGCTTTCCTTGTTCACTGTTGTACACACGAAATTTAAATTTTTATTGTGAACCAATTAAAAATTTTAAGTAATTTAATTGACATGATTCGTATATTATCTAGGATTAAATTCAATATGTGGCGTAAACTTTGAGAAGATTACGTCCAGCTTTCTACATTGATTCGATCGGCTAAAAAAGAATAAATATGATTATCTACTAGTGATATGTTCCAAATCAACTTCGAGATTAAGAATCTTGTGGCCGAGCCCAATATAATACGAGAAATAAACTCTTATCGCCTCCGCTGGCTCGATCGCGTAGAATATTTGGGAGAGCCGGTTGGTCGGCGTCCGATCGGCAGTCCAAAATATTTCTAGAATGACAATAGAGGCTGACACGTGCGAGCTTCATCGGGTCGTTAAGTGGAAAGATTTTTTTGCAGAAGAATGTTCTAAGGTCAAAACACATTTTGGGCTGCTGAGCTATCGGAGTTAGTTACTATAAATACACAGTACTTGTTTGATATTTTTATGGAATCACTGCAAAGTAATATCGTCACCACAATTTTTATAAAGAATATCTATATTCATCGCCTCCATGTATTTTCGTGTTATTAAATTTTTAGGGCTGCCCTTAGCGGTCTGTCGAGAGTACTCCACGGCGCGGCGGTAGAATTTTTTTATATATTTTAATTTTAATTTCATATCGGGCGTTAATGGCGGGACCGCAGCCCTGCGTGCCGAATCACGCTTTGCAAATGTATTCATGGCGTAATAAAATTTAATGTAGCGAGTGAACTAATATTGTCTTATTCGATATTTAATTTTCGAATATAATTTTTAAACAATTTTTTTGATTCATAAATTTTATGTTATTGAGAGGGTTGGGCCTAAAATATTGCGGAAAGGATTTAGATATAAGTATAGTAAGTATTCAATATTTGTCCGAGATATTGTGTTTAGACACAAGTAGTTATTATTGTGACACAAGTTGTTATTTGTATGTTGTATAAGTTATTATATATGTTATTTTAATTTCAATTATTACAAAACAAAAAATTATTATAATGCATGCCAACGTTTTCTTTAATAGTAGTTTATGCAGAAGCCGAGTTCGTTCTCAAATATATTTATATTTCCGGCATGGATTTCTGGTTGTTAAGTGTTACCAACTGTGTTTCTTATTTGTCATCTCTTTCGTGATTCGTTCCAAAAAATTTTTTTTCTGATGTGATCTTCTCATTAAATATTTAAACATTACTTAATAGATCCAAGTAGCAGTTCTTGACGAGAGTGACTGTGTGAAATATAAATAATAGTATTTAAATAAATCAACATTTTCTAATAAGGCATTAAATTACGTTTAGCTTCAATTAAGTTACATTAATGATTGTTGACATAGTTGTTAGGACTAGGTTCGTCTGTTAACTTTATTACATATGTCGCGTTACAATTGAGTAAGTGATGTTATTCTGATACTGTTCCAAATAACATTTAAGCCGTCTACCCTCATGTACTGAACAAATACGACTGAAGTTAAATCAGGGCCAAGTTAATCCGTTTAGGTGCGCGAACCCACTTGATTAAGTTTAATTTATTTTAAAAATCAGCGCGAGCCGCGCACCGCCTCCGGCAAGGGGTCCCTCCGAAATACATTATTCAGTGTTTTAGAATAATTTTCAAATTCGATTACATAGGGCCGACCCTCGGTAAGTGGGTGGGCCGGGCGGAGCGCGGGTGTATTTAGCCAACACGGGGGTCTCGTCGCGTGCGATTCTGATTTGAATATGCACCGCACGTGGCCTCCCGCGCCGCCTTGCCCCGGGGACCACGCCGATCATATTTCAAACGTCAACGGCGATGTCTCACTCAGATACTATCGTCCGATAAACTGCTAGATACCACCGGCAAGGGTGGAAATAGTTCGCCGGTACACGGTACGCTGCTGCGATGCACAACAGCGAGCGAGCTTGGTTATTTTTTACCGTGCGATTATCGCCTGCAGTTGACACCTAAATATTACTTTTCGCTCAGCGCTCCCGTATAACCCTGTGTTCGCTATACAGGCATTTTGCAGTTACTCTTGAAGCGCACGAGAGCGCTCGAGGTTTATTGGATTGACATATTTCATAACGCATTTTCCACAATTTCATTATGAGCATATAGAATTATAAAAGTTTTGTAGATTGAAAAATATATTTCATGATAAATAGAAAACCTACGATTTAAACCTGGCTATATAATTTTCTATAGGTATGTATGTGACAATCATTTTTCGATTGTAATAAAATAAATAATAAATTTTGTACTGAACTTTTTAAAGATTTTATTCTCATGGCGAAGTTAGCAGCACATAATCGACGGGAGTGCTCGCACGTGCTGCGCGGGCGCAGGTCGCGTGCCGGTGGCCGCCACGCGCCTCCACCGGCACTCCATTACCACGAGACCGCGCCTCTTTGACTACCATGTGCCAAAACATTGGCGAAGGTCATAGAGCAACTGCATGCAGAACAGACAGCTGACAAATAAATTAACAGTTTACTGCATGATGCTTCATTGAGGCTTAAGCAAAACGGAGGTGATCAAAGAAAACCGGGTCATACGTCACAAAGTGTAATACATGTTTAAAGTTCGTTTATCACCTAAGAAGTTACAGAATCAGGTGTTTGACGAATTTCACAGTAAATTTTAAAACAACGTAGGTACGTATAAAAGTCTAAGTGTTGAAATACTTTTAAAAACTTTGATGGTGAACACCTTTAAAACTGCCATTTGAAGAATATTCCTCTTTTGATATAACCACATTAGAATACTCAGCTGTGATAAGTGTGCAATAAAGAAAAATCTGGACCCTATTCTTTACATAACATCGCTATTCACGTTCGCACTATTTGTTTTTCTCTTCAGGAGTACCCGTAAGTGTTATTCCATTTATAGTTGATATAAGATACCTATCTAAACAATCTGTTACATATTTATTCTCTGACCAGCATCGGGCTTCGTTTATGTGATTGCAGTCGAACGGCATTGGCAAATCGCCGCGTAATCCGCTACTTGTATCGCAAAATCGCGATATGATGGAATTAATATCAGTCGCTTGCAGTAGTAATTGAAATAGAAGACTTAGCGTGACAGATGTAAGCTTAATATTGAAATCAATTTGCTTAGAGTTTAATATCCAATAACAATTTTATATTTAATACTATGTAAACGATATTTTTTAATTATTTACATTAATCTATGAGGTGAGTGTGAAAGAAAGAAGCGTGAAAGTAAATTGTAACTAATGTTTTCGTTTGTCGAACTTTATAAAACGCTGTCGAGAAACTATGTTAATTCAAGTTAATTAAAATAACGACCTTTCGGGCATTTTTCCGTAGCAGTGGCTGGAACGTCGAAATAAAAATTAAATAAAAGGTTTAAAAAGTACTAATTGCGAATGTTTGTATGTGTATTGGTTGCGAAACCTTGAGAAAATACTTTAAAAAAGTTACTGAACACAGAATACACATTAATGTTATTTCCCAGATTACTAAGAAAAGGATCATAGAATTTTGTAAGTATTCGCTACTGCAAGTCGAGTCATTCATTATCTGTAGCACATTTTGACCATGATATTTTCGAACACAAATAGAATACTAAATTTATACTTTGCATGATATTCTATAAATGTTTGTTCAAGAAATTCAAGTTGACTGTTTATCCAAACCAATAAAAAAAATATACTTATACGATTATGCATCGTTAGATCTGTCATTCTGGTAGCCCCATAGGATGTTCGATTGAACTGTCGCCCCATGTCATTCTATTGCAAGATACATGAGTCGTAGTTGAAATTTTCACACAATTAGCTTTTAAACAAAAAATGTATCAAAATTAAATGTTTTTGTCTTGCATATTTTTATTAACGAATTTCCGTAAAAATTGCTTGCTTTAGTATTAAAATAAAGATTTTTTATATAGCGTACAATGACGGGCATTAGGGCACGCTTATCAATCGTATCAGTCTTAAGCTGGGCTCAGTAACACTCAGACCAGAGTTAATAACTAAGGGTATTTTACCGAAATTTAACATTCATTGAATCTCGGATGCAATAAATCAAGTAACTACGTTTAGAACACCATTACAATTGACCCTACTTCTATATCCCTGAATTTACCAAATGGTACAAGCCTTCTTATAAAAATATAATACATAGACAAATAGACGGCCTCTGTGGTTGAGCGGGCTGTCTTAGCCGGCCGAATTCGCTGGAAAGCAGGTTCGATTCGTGGCGTGGTAAATTTCGGAAACGAACTTTCTGTTACTTACTATGGTCTGGGTGTCTGGGATCGGCCCCAGAGTGGTCCGTTGTGTATTACCCATAACACAAACGCAACTTGCTTAGCTTGGGGATATACAATGTATGTTTGTCTGCCGATTTGATTTGAAATAACTTATTTTTCTTTTAATAACACATTTTAAATCCTTTTCATTCAAATTGATAATTAACGTTAAAAATTGCATAGAAAATATTCTAAAAACCTCTAATGAATAGAACGAAAAGTAAGTCAACAAGTTGACTAATTTAATGATTTGTGTTGATTGAGCAACGAACTAAATGAAGAGACAAATCAAAAATGCAAAGAAATTCAATAACCGTCCACAATTCTTTGGATTGTCACCCCAATACAGGGTATTCATTTGCAAGGATAAATATACCGCTTTTAAAATATTTGTTTATCCTTATTCCTGCAGTGTATGGTTCATTATAGCTTTGATTTTTTTCTTAGGCGTGATTGGTCTTCGTTGCTTACAAATCCCCGAGATTGAGTGCGGGAGACCAGGCGGAGGGGTTCGATTATTACTCGAGTCTCGATCTCGATACGCCACTCGATGCATCGCGGGGGAGCTGCATTACACCAACACTCGTTCACTAGTTTCGATTCGATTTGTTGACCGATCGATCGGGGTCACATAGGAATCTTCTGTGTTTAATCGCTAAAAGAGAGATGACACTATGTCTTTTTGGCAATGTTTTTAATTTTTATTATTTTCATTGAAAAGGGATACATGGTATTCTTAAATATAGCAATGTATCTTTGTACAACTTTTAAGAGTTCTCTTTGGTCAGAAACACAAAATTAAATTTTTGGTTAATTTTTTTATTACGAGGCTAGCAGGCTACTAGTGCGTCCACCTAATGGAAAGCGGTTACCATCGCTTGCAGAAGTTTTGCAACACTAGGGCCGAAGCAAACGCGTTGCCAACCTTTATCGCTATAATTATAATTATGGACGCCAGATAACTCATAGCAAACAATAATAACCATTTCATAATTATCCATATATTCATGTTTAATGATATAATAAGTCTGTGTATTATTAAAAACTTATTCTTACATTATTAAAAACCACCTGGAAGAAAAGTATTTTCTTTTTAATTATAGAGATGGGCCGTGTCGATTCAATTCTTAATAATATTATGGCAATTTAGTATTACGGATAATAACGTTGCCAAACCTACAGAGATTACCTTACCTTTAGAAAAAGGTTACTTAGGCTATATATTCGACTTTTACTATTCAGGAACTAGAGGGTGGATATATGTATATTAGACGATGGTCATCATCATCATCATCCGAGCGTTAAATCCCGGTTGCGTTTGGAGCGATCACTTCGACGCCCAGGGTCCGCTTTCCTACTTTTTCTTCTCCACTTCGCGCGATCTTCGGAATCCTTTGTATTGAGACCATTGGTACGGATGTCATCCCTCACAACGCCAGCATTTTTTGGGCCTACCCCTTCGACCGGGACCTGTATATTAGGCGATCATACCTTTTAAAATTCAATTACATTTAGAGTGTTTTCTAAATGTAGATAATTTTTGAGATTTTTACTTTGAGTTCATGTGATATCTATTGTAATTTTTATATGAAAATTATATTGATATGCTTAGTATACAGATAGGTTGGTCCACAAAACATCAAACAACCCTCGAATCAAAATCCGTGTCTTGTGCCATATGTTGCATCGAATTTATTATTTTATTATGTTATTATTTACTGTATATCTGTTGAGATGAGTGTTTAAGCCGGCGTTTATGATATTCTCATGTGGTTTGCAGTTGAGGGGTTGACGATATGCCATTGTTTCATAGCAACCCCTCTTGTTGAGTTGCATTGCTCAAGTTTGAATCAAATGCAGATCTTTATTAATGATTGTGATTGTTTATTTTAAATTTAGAGCATATAATAATCTCTATATTTTCTTTTCTTTTCTATATATAAAAATCAATTGCAATTCGTTAGTAGGGGAGACCGAGGAAAGTTGTGTCAATTTTTACTTTAACTAACATATCTCAGTCCAGAAACATTCTACATCTATGAGCTCTGTAACTCAATGTAGTTTAATTCATAGGATTTAAGAAAGAATCATCTAAATTAATGGCAATGTTAAGGTTTCTGAGAAAATGTCCAAGAACAAAAACTACTCCTCGTGTCACAACCCTCCTAATACCGTGGTAAGTTGTGACGAATACCAAAGTAAGTTGTGACACTTATGTACGAACGAAAATAACATTTAATATTAACATAAAAAACATTAATATCCTAAATAACATAGTGTGGCATCTTTCTGAGATCTCTTGTATATAAATCAGTTTAAAAATAAAAGTTTAATCTGACAAACAATTATGATATACATATCGAAGCTTGTCTATATGAGACCAGCCTTAGAATTCGGGGCTCTGAACCCTTTTGATTTGTTTGACAAAGGATTCAAGGTAAGAAAAGCAAAACCAATCATTTCTGCTTCTTCTTAGTCGTAAATGATATTTTTCTTGTTAGTCTTCTCTTTTACTTGCTTAAACTTCTTTTCATATGGCAGTAATTTCATACTTGGTAGGTGTGCCGGTCATCGTGCGACATCTAAATTAATTTTATATGCTTTTTTATAGGTCAGATTGCAAGGAAATGTACCTAGTTGATATTTGAATAGTAAGCGGCAATTCTATGACTTTGAAATGTTTGCCTGACTACTTCAGAGGGCACAGTTCATAAATTTCAGCATTAGTAATGTCAATCTATCATATTATCAGTCCTTCATATATTTAGCAATCTGAATCAAAGAACGCCAATGCAGCATATAACATTATACCCTAAGAAAAAACTACCAGAAAAACAAAAAAAGAAGTCGGTTCCATAGGAGAGTTGTGACAAGCTGTCACCAAGCTGTGTGTTGCACCAAGGAGACCTGGTGCAAAAAATCATGAACCAATCAGAATAATAATTCATAATTTATAAATAAGATACAACCTAAAAAAACAATTACCACGCCATGAAACTTAAAAAACTAAACAATATGAGAAAAAATATCAAAAACATGTAAACATAATACATATCAATATATATGTAATCAAAATTGTTATGAAAAAATTACTTTTCGCAATTTTTTTGTATGCAAATGTCATAGAGTCAAAATCACTTCCCATATGCCATTGGTAAGCACTGATTTAAATAGCCCATCTTAAAAACAACAAATGCGAATTGTTGTCACATTATTAACTGTCATAGGTTCCGAGAAATCGACTGTCACAACTCTCCTCGGTCTCCCCTATGGCTAAAACTCAAAAATGGCTTCACCGATTTGATTATTTTTTGTGCGTGTTAATGTAGGCTCCGGTTTGGGTTTAGATTCACAATTGGATCCGGTAGGTGGCGCTGAAATCGGGTTTTAGATTTTTATTTTTTCCAGTATATATATAATAATAATAATAACCCATAGTAAACCACTCTTGGACTCACGCCTCCCCATTCTTATGGGGGATTGGACAGTATACTTGCCCATGGCGCATTGGCAGGTTTGCCTCATCGATTATCTCAATATGCAGATTTCATCATATGTTTTCCTTCACTGTCATTCACGTGGTCATAGTAACAATATGCGTTTTACGTTAGAAAACTGCCTAAGTGGTGTATGCTTTCCGGCTAGTATACGAATTCACGTCTCTTTAAAAACACGAGTTTTAGACTCAAAAACGTTACAAACTAAGCTACCAGGGCTTTTTTAAATTATAGCATACAGTATATAAATCATAGTAGTTTAGTGCTTAAGGAAGAGGTCTCATGTGTCAATGTGGAGTATGCATCGTTTAAGCAGTCTTCCTGATCTAATTTGTGCATATTGTTTTTGCTGCGAGTTAATGGAGAAGGAGAAGACATAGTGGTAATAACTACGCGTTGAGATTGTTGATGTATGAAACGTGAAAATCCGGCTGCATAATGTGCTGTAAGTAAACCATCAGTTTGTCTGAAAAAATACCCGTGAGATACAGATTCAAAATTTACACGGATTTAGCTGAATGAAAAGCCTAATTCATGATTTTAAATTTCTACATTTACAAAGAAAATGTATCTTGTACCTTTATTATATTTAATTATAACTACGTTTTAACGGTTTTAAGCGTGGCATTTTATTTGATTTTTATATCGAAATTTCGGCCACTTTTCAATAGCCTTGATGACGGAAGACAAAGATGTCGAGTGTCAATGAGTGATGTCAAAGTAGTAGTTTACGTGGTTTTAATTACGTGTACTAGTCGCGAAAACTTAAGAAAATACTAAATAATGTTTGTGTAAAGTGTAGCAATATTTTTAATCGTTTCTCTTTGTTGTTGGTAACGAAAACAGATGAAAATATTCTAAAGTGTCGCAGCCGTCCAATGATCCGTGACTGGTGCAATATTACTTCGCTTGATACAACGCTGCTCGCGGCCCATCAAATCATGGCGAGCAGTGCACTACTGCGACACTGCGGTTACCACCCCTGAAATAATTAAAAATGAAATTAAAGCACCCGACAATGCGTCTATAGATTGTAAATGAAATCATTTATAGTTAAATTACATTTCCACCTATAGTTTTTGTATAAATTTTGTAACATTTGTTATTATGGAGTATAAGCCTTGAGTATATAATAGGTTGGGGAAAAAGTCTTTTCGCATATAGTATGTATGAACTTGTAATAAGATCTCTTTGGCTATACCATTTGTATCTGGCTGGTTTTGGTATCATTAAAAAGATTTTAATTTGAAAGAAGACAATTCTAAATTCAAATTAGGAAAATGTGTTATTTTCATTTGTTTTTCTTATTGTTAAAATGTGTGAATCTAATGAAGAAATTCGATACATTTTAAAATTTTACTACAAAAAAAGTAAAAATGCAACACAAGCCGCTAAAAAAAAACTGGATGTTTATGGACCTAATGTAGTATCTGTGAGAGTAGCGCAAATTTGGTTTAAGCGTTTTCAATCCGGAAATTTTTATATCAAAGATGCATGTCGCTCTGGTCGCCCTGTTACGGACTAAATTGATGCCATTTTTGAAAAAGTGGAGCAAGATCGGCGTATTAGTAGTTACGATGTAGGTGGAGAACTGGGAATTGACCACAAAACGGTTTTGGCGCATTTGAAAAAAGCTGGATACACAAAAGAGCTCGATATTTGGGTACCTCATGAGCTCACTGAAAGAAACCTAATGAACCGTGTACTCATTGTGATTCTTTATTACGACGTAATGAAACCGAACCATTTTTGAAGAAGCTGATAACTGGTGATGAAAAGTGGATCACGCACGACAAGAACGTGCGAAAAAGATCGTGGTCAAAGGCCAGTCAGGCTTCACAAACTGTGGCGAAACCCGGGTTAACTCGCAACAAGGTGATGCTGTGTGTATAGTGGGATTGGAAGGGCATTATTCATTATGAGCTGTTACCGCCAGGCAGGACCATCGATTCTATACTGTACTGCGAACAACTGATGAGATTAAAGCAAAAAGTTGAGAGTAAGCGGCCGGAATTAAACAACAGAAGGTGTGTGGTTTTTCACCATGATAACGCTAGACCTCACACATCTTTAGCCACTCAGCAAAAATTACGAGAGTTTGGATGGGAGGTGTTAATGCATCCGACGTATAGTGCTGACCTTGCACCTTCAGATTTTCACCTGTTTCGGTCTCTGCAGAATTTCTTAGGCAGTGTCAGGTTAACATCACGAGAGGGCTGCCAAAACCACTTGTCGCAGTTTTTTGATCAGAAGCCCCAAAATTTTTATAGCAATGGGATCACGTCCCTACCTACAAGATGGCAAAAAGTTATCCAACAAAATGTCACCTACATACTTTAGTCAAATGTAAATAAACTTTATAAAAAAACCTTTTGAATTTGTATATAAAATGCGAAGAAACTTTTTCCCCAACCTAATATATATACTATTTCCGATTGATTTGTCACAATTTTTCACTTTGGAGCTAATATTTCGCCAACTATGTTGGTGTTTTATTAATTCAAACTAGTTATGTATGTAATCTTGATATATAAATACGAATCGTAGAAATGTATGTACGAGCATAACTTGAGAACGATTTAACCGATTTTGATGATATTTGTTTTGTGTGTTTGAATGGGTCCCCGGATGGTTTAGACTCACAATTGGAACTGGTAGGTGGCGCTGAGATCGGGTTCTAGAGACCTCCTAATCACCTGGATCGATTTTGGGATTTTGTTTTTGTGCCATGAAACAAAGTCTTTTAGGAATTCAGTTGAACAAGTTCGCCGGGTCAGCTAGTATATAATAAAACTCATAACACTACATTCTGTACAATATTGTTTTTTTTTTGTCCAAATAATTACCTTGTTATTTAACTTGTTTTATTGAATTTACTCTAGCCACACCTGTAACAAATACTGAAAGTAAGTTACAATTTATTTATTGCAATGATTTATTACACGCTAATTTTGTTGTGTTGTTTTGTTTAAACTATGGTATTATGTTTTGAATTAAAATTGTACTTAAAAAGGATAGTGATAAACCTCGTCATGATGATTTTGCAAGATAAGACTGCTGATACCCCACATCACTATGTTTTTCCTTTAAAAATCTCTAAGCTACTCATCGTAGTGTAATATCGTGTAGCGGCATATAGATTACATACTCTTACTACATATACTTATCATCCCTATAGTAGTTGCCAAAATGCCTGTGACATACAAATACATACGGACAGATGGACAACAATTTCATTACAATTCTATTTTTTCCAAAATAGCCTATTTTTTCCAAAATAACTACGAAAGCACAAAAATGTCGTTTTCGAAAGAATAAAAAGAATTACAATCCACAGATCATGTGTCTTTATTCCTTTACAATATTTTATAGCGGTTAATTAATAAAATTTGATCTACATAGGGCCAATAATTAAATCTAATAAATATCACAGTGACATACGGAAGAATAGACAGAAATTTTGAGTTGTACCATGGAACCATGAAAATGTATAAGAAGTAGTTAGTAATCGACATTTCCAAGTTCTGTATTACTTCTTTTCATTAAACTCGTTAAAAGCCAACATTTCTAAGTAAATAACGTAGCTGTCAGAACCATGTCTGAATTGAAAATATTCATTTGCAGCTCTGATTGAGCTCATGTATTTGAGGAGCCCAGCGGGATATTTTAAGGGGTTATTGAAAAAACTACCGTCGACCCGCCTTGTTTTACCGCAAACGCACGTTGGGGTGACACACTCCTATATATTCTGTGATTTATTTATTAATACACAAAATTTATAGATAAAAAAATTGATCATAACATACTGTCGTTTGTCAAGAACGTTCGCAATAACGTGTTGTAATTTTAACTATATGCACTTTCGGTCAGAAAACTTCCTAAGCAGTGCGTGCATGCATGCTTCCCGGCCAGAATACAAACACATCTTTTTATAAAAACGCAAGTTTTTTGAGTCGACAGCGTTACCACCTAAGCTACCTCAGCAATAATAAATCCAAGCGTGCAAAACAAAAATATCTCAATGACATGATCACCAAGTACAGTCATATTTTGTTTCAATTAATTACGAAATATAAACACATAATACAAAATTTTTTAAAATATATCACCGCACTATAATAATACTTAAAGTAGAGGCTACACTAGTAAATACGCGTAAAGCCGATTTCAATTAGGCTAGCCAAAAAGTCTCAGATTGTAAAATCCCCTGTAGGACACAGGGGTAACGCACCGGAGGGTCTACAGATGGAATCTATAGATAATGGAACATGTCGCGACGGGGTCCGTTAATAGATGAAGCCTTATTTGAATATTGTCCCCGATTGACGGGGGGTAGTGTAAATTAAATCTACGCGCCTACTGTGCAGGTATCATACGCAATTACCGAGGGTAAGCAAACGCATATGACATGTAAACAATGATTTTTATTGTGTTTAGGAAGCCAAAAAATATTATAGTATACTTAGAATTGGTTTTAAATACACTCTGTAATGGTACTGTAGTGTTATAACACTACGAAAATATCTTAGTAGCGAGTATATTAATTTTAACGATTCACAATACTAGAATCTCGTACTAGGCTTATTTATTAAATTTTTGGGAATAAAACATCCTATGTTAATTTTCATTACCAATAGTATACATATTCAATTATACGGTACGTAATTATTAATTTCTAAAGTCATACAGAAGGATAAAAAACATACAAATTATATTACATATGTAACTAGAGTTTAACCCGCGGCTGCGCCGCGGGTCAACCTCTAGTGCGTGCCTCTTGTTTAAAGAGGTTACAACACAGCTTACATTGTATTAATTTATTATGCTACTGCTATTTGCCCCGGAAAAATCACTTCATTTTATATCATAAATTATCCCATCTCTCGGATGAAAAGTACCTAAGCCAATTTTCGGTATTCAAACTACATATGTACACCAAATCGACCACATCGACCACATTGATTGACCACACCGACCACACTGACTACATCGATCAAATCGGCCAAATCGACCAATTCAACCACATCGACCACATTGACTAAATCGGCCACATCGATAACATCGACCGCATCGACCAAATGGACCAAAATAACCAAATTAACCAAAATGACGAAAATGGCAAATCGCAAAATAAAAACCATCTTACTTTGTGGGATAAACTTTACATAAATCTATCCGCAAACTTATCCCATTATCCGGGATGAAAAGCATCCCTTGTCCACCCTCGGTATTAAAATTACTTATATACCGAATTTCAGCCAAATCGGTCTAGTAGTCTTTCCGTGAAAACGGAAGAGACAGACGGACAGACTGACAGACGGACAGACGGACAGATGGACAGACGGACAGATGGACAGACGGACAGACAGACAGACAGAGTTACTTTCGCATTTATAATATTAATATGGATTATACAAGTACTATTAAGTGTCCTTACATTTATATTGTGGTATGGATTATACAACAAAAGAAAGAAAGATGTAAAAAAATATTTGTCAAAGGATACACACAAAACAAATAGATTTATGCCGCTTTTTATCAAATGAGATGATACATAGAATCTTGCTATTGTACAGATTATAGAAAAATCTGTTAGAAGATTTATTGCTTGTAATGCTTGTAACTATGGTTTAATGTTTGCTGGTGGTAACTTAAATAATGATAGTTCAAGTGTCAATTGTAGTAGTACATTTACACGCTGGCTGCCGGAGGTTGCGTGAAAAATGAGCGGCTAGCGGCGATAGCGCAGCGGCTACGCAGCCGCGCGTTGCATGCCTAATGAACTAGAACGGCGATAGCGTGACCCGTGTGCACTACGCTTAACTTGCATTCATCGCAGATTAGGAACATTAAGAAAAACGTTGCGGAATCAAGTGGGCAGATTTTATATTTCAGTAAAATTATTATTTATCGTGTGTGCCTCAATTTTATATACGTAAACGTGTTGTTACCATGCGTAAAAATACGCATTCAATTAAAATATAAAACTTTACATATTATCTTTCAATTATGTCAAGCCAAAGTTGATCATAATACATTACGAAAAACCACATCTTAATTGCTTTAGTTTTTTTGGTTATTATCCGCAGAAACAAAGAAAGGTAATTATTTAGTAAATGCAATTACCTACAATAATACATATTATGAAGGTTTCAAACGGTCACATAAATTATGATTGTTGAAATTTATAATTCTGGCCCCTTTCAGCATAACATGTGTATGTCAGTCAATAAATTTACTCATTCGTGTATAGGTAAATTAGCTTCGAGAAGTTTTTGCGTTTGTAGTAGTATTTGTATATTTACAGGAATTCTAAACTTGAAATTTAAAATTCCTTGTACAATCAGCAAAAAGAGGTTCGTTACATTTTGAAGAAGAAAATATATTTACAATCAAGTCAATGATAAAGTCAAATAAATAATTATTATTTACATTGCTAATTGTTGTGAGGTCTGACTGACTTAATCGGTTTTAGTTTGATAATTAAAGAATTAATTGATTTTTTTGTGGTTTTTCTTGTTATTTATTGTTCAGTGTTATTATTTATTGCTAATTGTTATTATTTGATATTAATTTTGTTAATTAAAATGTTTCCGATGTTGAAACGTGGTCGAGGTAAACTTTTGACTTCCCAAACTAAAGAAGTTTTGTAACATTGGTACAATAAATTAGATTCTGAGTGCATTAGCAATCCAAGCAGTATTATGACTCCCGCTCAATTAGTTGCTAAATCAACCGGAATATCATTGACTTCCAACGGAAAGGTGCTATCAGAAAGCAAATGTCATTCTTCAGAACCAGGACCAACCATAGTATTAAAAATTATGTTTAATATTAATATTTATTATTTTAATATCGTTTAATATTAAGTATCTGCCTATAAAAATATATAAAACGTATTGTATTTTCTTAAGTTTTCGCGACTTGTATACATAATAAAACTATGAAGAAGAAGATGGTTGGCGAGTACCACCTGTTTGGGATCCGATCATCAAAACTATCAAGACCCAAACCCAGCAAAAACCAACTACCAGACCTCAGGACACTGTGTGAGCTCTTTCTGCGTGCACCGGAACACAAACCAAGTTGACTGATAATTTCTTTTATTTTTCCTTCCACCCATTTTAATATTATATAAAACTAGCTGACCCGGCGAACTTCGTACCGCGATATTTTCTGAATTCCTAAAACACTTTGTTTTATGACAAAATTAAAAATATAAACAATAGCTCCTATTTTCAATAGGACCCAATATTGAAATAAAGTTAAAATAAAATAATACGACTGTATATATTCATCATATTAATTTGTTTATTGACAAATACATTGGACAATTGAAATACATTTATTTGTCAATAAATTAAATGAATTTTATGAATAATTTAGCACACTTATTTACTCAATTATTGTAAATAAATACTATTCTTAAAATTATTCTTATATTCTACTGTAATGCCTTGTAGCTAGCTAGCGGTCCCGGCAGACGTTGACCTGCCCTGAAAAAATAAAAATCTAGGACCCGATTCTGGTGCCACCTATAGTTCTGGTTCCAATTGTAAATCTATACCACCCGGGGACTCACTGAAACACACACAAAAAATCAACAAACTCGGTACAGGAGATTAGGAAGATCCTAGAACCCGATCCTAGCGCCACCTACAGGTTCCAATTGTGAATCTATACCATCCGAGGACCCACTCAAACACACAAAAACAAAATCACCAAAATCGGTCCACGTGATTAGGAGGATTCTAGAACCCGATCTCAGAGCCACCTACCGGTTCCAATTGTGAATCTAAACCATCCGGGAACCCACTCAAATACAGAAAAACAAAATCACCAAAATCGGTCCACGTGATTAGAAGGATTCTAGAACCCGATCTCAGCGCCACCTACCGGTTCCAATTGTGAATTTAAACCATCCGGGGACCCATTCAAACACACAAAACAAATTTCATCAAAATCGGTTAAATCGTTCTCAAGTTATGCGCCTACCAACATATTTTGCGATTCATTTTTATAATATAGAAGATTATTAGAGCTAGGCATGTTTGGTGAAGAGTTTCTTGCGCCGCTTCTTCTCTTCAAGCCATAACATGTTGCGAAGCGGTGGTAAATTAGATTAGGCTTCTATAGAGTAAATAATAACCATAAATAAAATTAAAACTAAATAATTAAAATGAACAAGTTGGAGGTAGGCTAAATAAAACTTTAACAATACTCGTTGCCACTTGACATCTTTGTCTTCCGTGATCACAGCCACTGAAAAGTGGCCGAAACGTCGGAATAACAAAAATCAAATAAATTACCGCGCTTAAAACCTAACGGTTTTAAGTTAAACGTAGTTTTATTATAAAACGTATTAGTTTGTTTATTTATGTGCTGATCCTACATTACTACAAACGCAAAAACGTCTCGAAGCTAATTTACTTATTATGTACCAAAACAAGGTCAAAATTAAGATTAATTTAATTATCTTAGTACGAACCATACAAAAGCGTATTTTAAAAATAAAAAAAAACACTTAAAATGAATTGAGGTCCAGAATTTTCTTTCGCAATAGCATTGGGAATAAATGAGTGGCGGACAGGGGAAAAGATGTCAAAAACCCGCGCACATGAGCCAATAAGCCAAATTGAAATACCTCCATGCTATACGAGTCTTTCAGAGTAATTGGTTGACGGAGCTTTATGGGCGATTAGTGATGGTCGCTTCTTATCTGCTTACTTTATCGGTTATAATTTATCGATAATTTCAAAACGTATTGTTATAGAAATGAAAAGCAGAGTACATTATTTATTTTGTCAATGATTTGTTTAACGAAGTTTGTGTAACATACTTCTTTTATCATAACAACTCTATATTAGTATGTATTTTTATGTTATTTATTGGTAGAATATAACAATATATAAGCTAATATTATAATAATATCTTCTTTGCTGCTAATAGAAAAAAATCTTATTGTGAGAATGTAAGTATATTATGTTCCATACCCCAAAAGCATGGCCAAGAAAGTGTTATATGGTCTCTTGTTCATTTGTAGTCTTTAACGTATCGTATAGAGATAGCACTTTATAAAATTGGCATTAAAGAGAGAGAATTGGACATCTAAACATACTTACTTTTACACTGACATTATTGCCTATAATGGGAAAGATGTATAATTTTATAATAATAGTACTGAATTTATGATCAATATTTTGTAATATAGGTTAGTGCAATAACTAAAGATCAAATATCGAAATCAAATATTATTATCATAATTAACTTAAGCTGTGATATTTCTTAATTAAAAATTAGAATATTCACTTTAGTTCTATATTAATATAAATAAATGAAACTGTTACATTTTGTCCAAAATCTATCGAAATCTCTGTCGATAACTTGTCATCCCTATTAAACGTTTGGAAACTCTCGTTCCAGTAGCTTTATGATTTGAATAGAAAAATCTAACATTAAAAATATAGGGTGTTCAGTGAATGGCGGCAGGACAGGCAAGGCTGGCATTCATTCGCTAAGTGAACTCCTAAAACGAAGAACATGTACTGCTAACTCGTCGATTCCCCAGTTCAAAAGGCAAATTGAAAGCACACACGTGCTCAACTTTATCTGTTCACTATGTAGGTAAAGGTCAATGGTTTGGTTTCATTTGGCGATTATGAAAAGGTTGCTGAATTTAAATATCAAGGGTGTACTCTCAATATTAAAACACTTCAACGATGACGTTATAAACCGGTACAAAAAAGAAAAAAATAACTTAGTTATATTGTATTCTACCTATAATCCTTCAAGACTATAAATAGAAAACTGAGCATAAGTCAGAATGGGTAAGGTGCCCAGAAGGCTGGCTACCTTTCCTTCCTGATTGCCATACTGATACTTTGCCCGAGATAGGCACCAGCAATCTGAGTACCTGAAGAGTTGATGAATCGTTTTGATAGCCCTCGGCTTATTTATTAAACGATTCTTTTTAATGAAGTTAAAGCTCTTGTAATATAGATTGGAATAGCAGAATATTAAAAAAATTGAATTTCGTATAAACATTTTGCTTCTTTTAAACAATCATCTTTTTATTTCATTACTGAATGATACCTTAAAAATACTGAATGTTTGTTATTTCTCAGAAATGCTTACGACTCATGTTTTCTTTTAAAGAAAATAAATAAGTCGATGTAGAACTTTAACGCTGTTTTTTTTGCATTTTTACCCATCATTATTCCTCTCGTTTTTGAAGTTTACTAAAAAATAATGTGTATATAGAAATAAAAACCGGCAGGTTGGAGTGTGCATGGGTGCATTGACTCGGTCATAGAGCCCAGTGATGTGTTTCGCAACGGTTCATCACGTCCAAATGAAATTAGCCTTTGGGCTTCAATTATCTGAATGTACCTAATTCATGCTTTATTTCTGACGTCTGCGCTGTTTAAATGTTAATGTATATTTTCGATTTCTGACGACAGATTTTTGATGTCAAATTTAAGATCTTATAGGTATTGAAACATTCATGCACGTAGGTGACAAAAATCACGGTGATAATTTTTTTGCATAATACTGTTCATACTGGTAACTAAAGTAATGTGAAAGTGAATTTAATTGTGATTATTTGCTCTTTCATCACGGCTTTAAAATTAACCTATTATCACGTTTGACACACTTTCAATAACGGGGATGAGAATGACGCATAACTTATTCGAGAAAATAGGATATTTACGTATATTTTCAAATAACGTGGAAAGTTTTCGTGTCTATAAATAGGAAGGCAAATTAGATTAATATTCTCGAAAATTCGTATAGTTAAAGCTAATAAAAATAAAGAAAGAGTAATCCGTCTAAATTTAGCCAGCAAATCCGAAACAGAGGCAACCGAATGTCATTGTGTTGGTATATTAGAGTTTTTCCTCAATTTCTCGACGGCACTTGATTAACTCAGGCCGATCGTAATTATTTCTCCGCCCCGTTCCCGGTCCCCGGTTCGGCCGCGAGGGATTTGTATAATCCTGATTGGGTACGTATTGCGATTCGATGGAGTGTGCGGCCGCACGTGTCGCTAAGGCATTATCTGAACGCACGACAGACGGTAAACGGCGGAGTGCCTTCCAACAGATATTTGGGAAGAAATTGATTGATTGAATTTTCTAACGTTCTGCGTTTATAACTTGGTATATGCTTTTGCCTCTACAATAAAAGCAGATTAGGCACTGTTACAAAAATTATAAAGATAAAACGAGCATAGTTAATTAAATAATCAGTCTTTATTAGTGAATCAGATACATTCAATCAACTTTAAGAAAAAACATTAACTCGAATCTGTTATAATTTTAATATTGGTAAGTATATTATTTATCCTTAATGATATTAAACCATGATACACCAGCAAATGACGCCTGTCACCTCATGTCCATTTACAATACGTAATGACTCTAATGACCTATTGTAATCGACGTAAACCAACTAAATGGGCTTTCCAGTTCCAGCAGTTCAATTCAAGGAACATAGTTGCCGGCATTGGCAAAGCCGTTCATGTTGGAGGCTTTGAAAAGAAGTCTCATCTGTTCTGATTCGCAGTGTCATCCATTTGCTTCGATGATTTACTATATGAAGTACGACACTTATCCGTCGCAAGTTGCTGTAGTAGGTACCTTATCTATTAAAGAACACGGAAAAGGGGGTAGGTCCCTCGTTATACAAATTCACAGTTTATACGAGCGAAAGTCGCGGAAAGATCTCATTGTATTATTAATGTGTTTATAGTATATTATAATAGGTTGGGGAAAAAGTCTTTTCGCATATAGTATGTATGAACTTGTAATAAGATCTCTTTGGCTATACCATTTGTATCTGGCTGGTTTTGGTATCATTAAAAAGTTATAATTTTAAAGAAGACAATTCCAAATTCAAATTAGGAAAATGTGTGATTTTCATTTGTTTTTCTTATTGTTAAAATGAGTGAATCTAAAGAAGAAATTCGATACATTTTAAAATTTTACTACAAAAAAGGTAAAAATGCAACACAAGCCGCGAAAAAAATTTGTGATGTTTATGGACCTAATGCAGTATCTGTAGGAGTAGCGCAAATTTGGTTTAAGCGTTTTCAATCCGGAAATTTTGATATCAAAGATGCATGTCGCTCTGGTCGCTCTGTTACGGACAAAATTGATGCCATTTTTGAAAAAGTGGAGCCAAATCGGCATATTAGTAGTTACGATGTAGCTGGAGAACTGGGAATTGACCACAAAACGGTTTTGGCGCATTTGAAAAAAGCTGGATACACAAAAGAGCTCGATATTTGGGTGCCTCATGAGCTCACTGAAAGAAACCTAATGAACCGTGTACTCATTTGTGATTCTTTATTACGACGTAATGAAACCGAACAGTTTTTGTAGAAGCTGATAACTGGTGATGACAAGTGGATCACTTACGACAAGAACGTGCGAAAAAGATCGTGGTAAAAGGCCGGTCAGGCTTCACAGACTGTGGCAAATCCCGGGTTAACTCGCAACAAGGTGATGCTGTGTGTATGGTGGGATTGGAAGGGCATTATTCATTATGAACTGTTACCGCCAGGCAGGACCATCGATTCTGAACTGTACTGCGAACAACTGATGAGATTAAAGCAAAAAGTTGAGAGAAAGCGGCCGGAATTAATCAACGGAAGGTGTGTGGTTTTTCACCATAATAACGCTAGACCTCACACATCTTTAGCCACTCAGCAAAAATGACGAGAGTTTGGCTGGGAGGTGTTAACGCATCCGTCGTATAGTGCTGACCTTGCACTTTCAGATTTTCACCTGTTTCGGTCTCTGCAGAATTCTTTAGGCAGTGTCAGGTTAACATCACGAGAGGACTGCCAAAACCACTTGTCGCAGTTTTTTTTATCAGAAGCTCCAAATTTTTTATAGCAATGGGATCATGTCCCTACCTACAAGATGGCAAAAAGTTATCCAACAAAATGGCACCTACATACTTTAGTCAAATGTAAATAAACTTTATAAAAAAACCTTTTGAATTTTTATATAAAATGTGAAGAAACTTTTTCCTTTACCTAATATACAACGAAGACAGAATACAATTTCCTGCGGCGGGGCGGCCGGTCGTAAGAGGGTATTTGCCCGTTTCGACGGCTACCATCCCTGGTCTCGGGTATGCCGCCATAACAACCTTGAGTTGTGTTCTGGTATTAGTGGCCAGGTTCAAGTCTCCCTTAAGAGAGCAGCAGCGCATTTGTAACATCTTTGGTGTTACAGGTGTCTATAGGCGATGGTAACCGCTTTCCATCAGCTGGGCCTTCTGCCTGTCTGCTGATCTCATACAATAAAATAGAGTTACATTATTAATGCCTCTGCTACACCGGAGATAATGACAATGTTAGTGACTATGTCACGTAGCTGTAGCCAAGGGTTTGTTTAATGCATTATTTGAGATCCGACGTTCTTAATGACGTTAAAATTTCGCTGATAACTCATATAGCTAATCGTTAACCCGTTCTTTTTCAACGCTATAAGTAAGTCCCCGTTGATCGCAGTCACTAATATTAACGCTGGTGCAGCAGGTGTATTAGGGTTAAAATAATAAGAATTTGTAATCAGAATTTTCAGGAGAGACTCCAAGTGAACATTAACTATTAATAGAAAACCGGGATGAAATTAAAAATTCCAGCATTAAAAGGGAATTAAAGTTAGCAGCGACATCCAGTCCGGGCCGGGTTGCGACTGGGGCCCGGCGATAAGGCGACAATGGGAATTTGCCGTTCTCGCAGACTGCCCCCGCTGTGTAACCTAATTACCACTTAGCTTTTTCATTTATAGGGCCTATATATTAATAGACGATTACAGTAAACCAAACCTGACATTTAGTGAAAATTTTGGGAAAACAACAAAAATCATGGTAAATAACGTAACAGGGGTAATAAAAATGGATAGAGGGGGGTAGAAAACATACGTACAAAGATACAGTATGCAAAGGTAGGACGAGTGTACAAGTTAACCAGACGTCTGGAATTGGGTAAAAATGTCGTTCAAAGTCAAAGTCAAAGTAATTTATTTGTTTGAAACATGGACATTTTTGCAGATGTTATGCTAAGTGTCAAGTTACATGTTTCGCCTTGAAAGGCATACAAATTTTTTGTAGTTTTGGTTACAAGCTGTTTGTAGTCCTTATGACTACATATAGATATTATGATTATATTATTGACTAGCTGATGCCCGCGACTTCGTCCGCGTGGTGCGGTTTTTTAACTATCCCACGGGAACTCTTTAATTTTTCGGGATTAAAAATATCCTATATGTTGACCAGGGATATAAGCTACCAGCATACAAAATTTAATTTAAATCGGTTCAGTCGTTTCGGAGATTAGCCGGTACAAACAGACAGAGAAACAAAAAATTTGAAAAAATTCTAAATTAGTTCTATTTCTCTTCTTACATCCCTGACTCGGTTTTTAGCATTTTTTTTCATTGTACGGAAATTCGACCTCTACAGTTTTATTATATGTATATATTATATTACTGATTATGATGCTCTAAGAATTATAACAAATATCTAATATACAATTTATTATGTCTCTTTCAGTTATATATTATTCATAAAACAAATTAAATTATGATAATGTCGTTAACAATTTTATATAATTTAGTCAATTTATTATATTACGTTCTTATTATCTGTCTATTAAAAATTTAAATATTCATCAATGGTATAAAATGCCATGCGTATCAGCCACTCTGTTACTTTTGTTTTAAAATATAAAAAAAAAACAAAACCCAGTACGTAACATACGGATACAGCTAATAAAAGCATATTAAAATAAGAATAAAGTTATTACATCATCTATATAGGTATATTATCTATACTTATACTAGATAAAAAGCAGTTTATGGCCTGCTCCTATATCTTACTGTTTACTATTCACTAGCCTTACCATTGGTTAAATTTTGACATGGGGACTTCTATGAAGCTTATGTGAAATTTTAGCCGATAGAGATAGTAAATAATGTTACAGATATAGGCCGTTTCACGCAGATATGGTGATGAGTTTATTTGAAATTTGCATTATTTTGAAATGCGACAATGTTAATGACATTAAATGTTGACAGATAATGTATGTATAACATTGTATATACATTAACGTGACTATGCATTAACAGCCTTATTTTTAACGCTTTAAATAAGACGCATACTGCCACAGTCAACTAACGCAGGTGCGGCCGCTGAATAATAAAGATACTTATTATATTAGACGTTAATTAATACGTAATAGTTCAAGAAGTTTACAATTATAATTACTGTGCTAATTCATCATATCCTGATTATATTTCCAAAGTTATGAAAAACGTCTACTTTTCAGGGCTAAGTGAAAAGAGTTTTAGGAATTTGTCTTGTAAAACAATGTCGGGCCTTCTCGAAATTAAAACATAAAGAACCGGGAGTTTTTCTCTTCAATGTTATTGAAAAAAAACTTTCGCTTCTCCAAAGTTGTTTGCAATTTGGGAACAAGAGAAGTTCACGAAGATTATGCCCTTTATTCGTGTAAGTGACATTGCCCGTACATTCACCTAACAGAAAGTTTTCGCTATCGCTACTGTTACCACTGTTAGCGTATTATGTTTCGTTTATTTGAATTATCAATACTTGTATGTAAATAGTAATCAGGTGATAATAATTCGAGTTGTTATATAATAAACAATATTTTATTTTTTGTGGTTCTGTAGTCAGTTTATCCGTGCAGGAACGGAGAAAGAATACAATTTCCTGTGTGGCCTGTTGTAAGAGGCGACAAAACAACCCACAGCCAGGTGGTAGGGCATTTGCCCGACTGGATGGCTAGCACCCCTGGTCTAAAGTATGTCGCCATAACAAACTTGAGTTGTGTTCCAGCATCAGTGGCCAGATTCCAGCTCCCTTAAGAGAGCAGCAGCGCATTTGTAGCACGTTTGGTGTTGCAAATGTCCATAGGCGATGGTAACCACTTTCCATCAAGTGGGCCGTCTGCCTGTCTGCTGAAGTCCTGCAATAAAAAAATTTTTAAAAAGTTAAAAGGCAATGAATTTTAATAAATTCACCAATTCTGTTCGTTCGCCTGTCCGTCGGTCTATATATTTTCAGTATGATCTTCGTGTAATAATATTGTTTCTAAGCGTTTATTTTACGTTGACATTTGCACGTATATCAAGTTACATATTTTTGACATTAAAGCCCACATGAAACAAATGACATAATTATCGTACTTTATTGTTTTGGGTGACGTAATAGTGATGTTCTGTGAGTCATATATCGCACAGACTACTAACAACCGACACTTTATGTAAATGAATCGAAAATAATCGATTTGAAAATAAAGAATGTTCTAATTTTTTTATTTTTTTATTAAAACTTATTCATTAATGAAGTCTATTTTTATAACAAATCGAGTTGGTAACGCGTTAGGAGATTACTATAATTGATCCCTCATAGAGCTGTCAAAAGCAAAATAAAGGCTTGGAAATATATATATTGGGGTATATTGGGTATAAATAATTTAATCTTTGACTTTTATTCAAATTAGAAATTTAATTGTTGTTAAAGGTAAATTATTTAAAACTTAAATAAGCGAAACATAAGTAAAAAATGTAGTTATGATGTTTTCTGCTATCATGATGTAAAATTTCGGCACATTTAGCTTTATGGAGTATTATTAAACAGATCTTGAAAAATCGTAATAATGTTTTCTAATGACTTAGATTAAAGTACCGGAAAACTTTGACTTCACGTTCCACTCTATACACTAAATGTCACTCGTATCCATCCATTCGTAGTAAATTTACATAATATTATGCAAGATATGTACCTGTAACTTTTTGATTTAGTTTTGATAGTCCATATGAAATTGAAAAGAACCTTATGAAGTATAAATATACCTATATAACGCACGTAACGCAAATCCATAATACACGTGTGATTTGAATTGACATAAATATTATTTAAATTTAATTTAATAGTTTTTAATATAAAATTTTTGATTGTATTGTTATTTCATATATGTATTTTATTGTCTGAAATAAAGACTTACTTTTTTTTAAATTGTACGTCTCTAGAAACCACGGGCCATAAAAATGACCCGGACTTTTGGAGAGCTTGTGTGGGGGCCCTTGGAAGGCCAACACGTAGAAACCCCTTGACAAATTTAATGTAAATGTGGCGTGACGCTGACCGGCGATTGTCCCTGTCTACACCATATACAAATGTACATAAGAACAAGCCCCGGCCAATGTAGGACTATTGTGGGAAATGAAAACAAAAAGTACCGGGCTATTGGGGTGAACTGCTAGTGGTACTAGGGGTCTGGGAATATGGCGTCTGCCCGTCACAATGTTCGGAGAACATCGAAAAATGGGCTGACGGTGACTCGCCACTCCCTGCATGAGCCCCTAAAAATGTCATAGAAGACAGGGGCAACATGGATGTGAGTGGCTAAGGTGTGCGGAGATGTGGGATGCAGGTTCACCGAAGCTACTTCCGACGTTAAGCCATTTATCACCTCCACCCCTGGAGCTTAAGTCTTAGCTTATTATTATTGTATAAAATTTTGGCTGAAAAACTTGGGGAGGTCTATGTGCGAGCAGTGGACATTAATTAGCTGTAGAAGAACTAATCTCTTCCAAGCGACTTGGCTAAATGATAATATTCTTATCTAATTTACGATATATCTCTATGACGATAGTTCGTATTGTTACACGCCGACAAAAGTGGATGCACACCTGCCTGCCATAAAACACACACTTTATTACCCGCCGGTCGTTTGAGCTAATAACAACGGAGAGATCGCCAGTCAAGCGATAACCACTAGCGAGACAAGACGTGTGTACATTCGATAATCTATATAGTGACGGACTTTGCGCGTGTTATTGAATCACGCATTACGTTTGGACTGATTGTGTTCAGTTATATTTGTACCTGTGTTATACGTGTTTGTATAGTTCTAATAAATTCTATAGTAACTCCAACGGCATTTTAATTCGAGTCCTGTAACTCGTAACGGTATTTTTAAAATTCTACAATAATGAATAAAATTATTACGAAACAAGGGGTGAATTGACGAGTAGTCAATAGTAAAAACAGTGTTATGCCCTAGGCATTCGTGAAACAATTGTTCACCTTTGTCGGTGTTCCCCGAAAGGTTAATTACAATACTTTCATTTTGTTGGTTTCGATATTGTTCTCAAGTTTCGGCAGCGAGTTGTTGGCTTCGATACGACCGAAGAGTAAACTCCGATACTTCACTTGTTTGCAAAACAAATTGTTTGTTATTTGTTTGTTGATAGTTGAAAAAATGTTTCATGTCCAATTTGTTTACGCTTTTATTGTGTTTTTTTAGTACGTTAATATTAATTAATTAATTAATTGTATAAAAACTGGTTATCATTCTTATTATGTATTATAATTCTAAATAAGAATCAGCAGACTACTTATTTTTGTATGTTATTTGTATATACATATGTTTTCTGTAAGGTGTACAATAAAGAGTTATCGATCTATAGGTATAGTATATGCCTAAGTTAGCAAGTGACGTTTCTATAACGGACCACTCTGCGGCCGATTCCAGACATCCAGACCATAGTAAATAACGGAAGTATATTTACGAAATTGTCATGCCGTCAAATCCAGAGCCTCTGCATTGCAGTGAATCAGGCCAACAAAGACTTAGCACACTCAATCACAGAGGCTACCACAATATAATAATACATCTTTTAACTCAATATTATAAATTTGAATGTGAGTTTGTGATGATTTCAAGCTTTAACTACGCAATAAATATTAGCAGCCCATAAACGTCCCACTGCTGGGCTCGGGCCTACCACTACAGGATAACGGACAGTATACCCGCTACGCTTGTGCAAAGTGGTTTGGCAGGTTTGACACATCCGTTATCTCGATGTGCAGGTTTCATCACGATATCTTCTTTGACCGTTGTAGCACTTAGTAATTGTAACAATATGCACATTAGGTCACAAAACTGCCTAAGTAGTGCATGCGTTGCAGCTAGGATTCGCGCGCCGTTTGAGTTTGGGACACGTGCGCTAGTCATTACGCTACCAGGACTCTTCGCAAAAGATTGTCACGAATTTTTGCATACACGTTGTCAGGGGTATATATAGAACTGTGGACATAAGGTACCTTTCATTCAGATAATAGTACTATTCCCGAAGGGTAGACGTATACAGCCAAAAAAATAACATTGTGAACCACCGTCGCAATTCACTAAAAAAAAATCGCCATCGTAACGAGAATGATATGACAGCGACAATTTTAAGATGTTGCTTTTATAGTTAGTTTCACCTTCGCTTTACCATTTTTTTTATATAGATGGAGTACAACAGACAGACTGACGGCCCACCTGATGATAAGCGGTTACTGTTGCCTATGGAAGTTTGCGACACCAGAGATGTCATCAACGCGCTGTCGGCCTCGAAGAAATTTGCTGACGCCCTTTTTAAAATCCTCCATATCGTAGTGCTCTGGGAAAACTTTAGCTAGGAGCTCATTCCAAATCCCCACGGTACGCAAGAAAAACGTTGGGTTCATGAACGTACTGTATAAGTCGAACGGTTTTAAGCGCGGTACTTTATTTGATTGTTATTTCGACGTTTCGACCACTTTTCAGTAGAAGTGATCAGACAATAGTGTCAAAGAGTAATGTTAAAGTTTTTAATTAGCCTACCGCCAATTTGTTTCTTTTAATTGTTTAGTTTAAAATTTTGTTAATGGTTATTATTTAGTCTATAGGAGCCTAATCTTCAAGCCACAACATGATGCGAAGCGGTGGTAAATTAGATTAGGCTCCTATTGAATAAATAATAACAATAAATATTAAAACTAAATATTTAATTAACAAGTTGGGGGTAGGCTAACTAAAAACTTTAATATTATAAGGCGTGCGCAGAAGGTTTGCCGATGGTCGCCCCTCCCGCTTCCTATGACTGGGATCGGGGCTTGTCTAAGTAGTACTAAGAACTAGACGACCGCCGGTCGTGGTTGTGGGAGGCGGGAGGGGTTGTCATCGGCAAACCTTCTGCGCACGATTTATAGATACTCATTGACACTTGACATCTTTAGCTTCCGTGATCACGGCTACTGAAAAGTGGCCGAAACATCCTCATAAAAATCAAATAAAATACCTTTAAAACATAGTTTTATTAGTATAAAATTACTTTGCATTCGGAATATTTAAGCCCATCGACACGTCGGCTACGTTTCCAAAGAAATTAATAAATTCCCAACCGTCCCCGTTCGGCATAAGGTTTTCTCATTAACGGCTCTAAGATTATTTCGCCATAAGTCCCCATTACTAATCACTGTTCAAACGTCCCTTGGCGAGCCGTCTAGTGCACTCCACCACACGCTAGCCGGCCAAATTGGATATGTACACACGTGAAAATGTCTAGAGCTGGAACGGTCAAAGCACTATTCATAAAGGAACATAATTTACTTGAAAATACGTAGATTCTGTTTAAGCGTATGCTTTCAAACATTTAATGGATATCAACGTATTGTAACTAGCTTAAGCTTGGCTTCTCCAGATTACCTGCAGGAGTCTGGGCCGTGTAATGGAAGAAGAATACCTACAAGGTATACCAATGAAGAAATATAACTTTTAAAAACTCCTTAATACTACATAACCAAATGGTGTTACTACAGATCATTCTTCTCACTCGTATGGACGTTTTATTATTAAAAAAATGTGTGTGTGCAATTCACACTTGGTAGAAGTGAAACTTCAGAAAAGTAGTCTACGAGAGAGTGAGATAAATATAGGGTATCAGGAGTATTAGGATACTTATCCTAATACTCTTGATACCCTATATTTATAAAAATAATAAGTTGCAATTGCAACTTATTATTTTTATAAGATTTTTACCAAGCTCAAAAATTATTTTATATTTTAATGCAAAATATTACTTTTCATATATTACATAATATTTAAGATATATTATAACACATATGATTCAGATTCCTTGTTTTCATGTTGAAAGAATGACACGAGAGGCTTATGATAACTATAATAGGAAATAAATGTTCTAGTTTCAAATTGATTTATGAACTTCATAACTTGAAAATATTTGCAACTCTATCTTTATGAGCATAGTGTTTGAATTATTAAGTATCTCTTTTTAGTGTCGCTTAATTTTCGTTTCATTGAGTTTCAAATCACAACGATTCTAAAGAAGTTTCACTTCAAAAAAATTTTTAGATCTAAACATTAAAAAATTTAAAAATAAATTGCGTACTTACAAGATATGACAATGATTTAAGTAATATCACTTTGAAAAACTTTAAACAATTCATGACTAAATGGTGCTACTACAGGTCATCTTTCTCATTCGTATTGACGTTTTATTATTTAAAAAATATTTTAAATCAACCTTACATCAACACATTAATTAATAAAAATTCAAAGTGGCCCGTTATAATATTTATTACTTATAACACAAGGGTAACTGGTGTGTTTATCTGCCGATTAATTAATTTCACTTTGTAATAAATTACACAGTACTTAATATATTCCGAGAGGTTTTATTTTTGATAGTGAATAATAATAATTCAAGCTTTCTGGCACGGCAAAAGAGATGCAAAGTGTTTCACGCAACATAATACCCAAACAATGGATCGTGTCGGCGCAAAGCCGTTTTCTACGAACAGCACAGTACGTCGTTATGCGTTTCGCTGATTTTGCAAATACGCTGCTTTTTTTAAAGCAGGTAAACTTCCCCGTATACATTTTATAGTGTACAATTTTTATTCTTTCCCTCTGAGAGCCAGCTTACTGAATTACACTAACTATTTGCAATCGAAACTACGAAAAAGACTGTTCAATAAAAGTGAACGGGCGCTCGGAAACATTTTCTTTCGTTTGTTTCCTTTCACATTATCGTGGAAGGGGATGAGGCGGGTCCGACTGGACGTACGGACCTCGCATTTAAAAGCGATATAAAAAACTTGGGGCTTTATTTCGCAGGATGACCTAAGTGGCCGGCCGGACCGTACAAAAACCCCTCTTGGACTTACCTGTATTTTTCCACTTATTTATCCAACGTTTTTTACATTCGTGCTATTTGTTAGCAGAGCGCGCTTTGTCTGTTCGGGAAGATCCTGTTTTTTAACGAGTACTTAGGGTCTAATTAAAAGGAAAGCTCCGCACGGACAGTCGAGGCCTTTTGATGCCCATTATTATTACATTTCATGTATAAATTTAATTTGCTCGGATGGAGATTCGAGTGGAGAGGCCGCGTTATGTATTTTTTGGACGCGTTATTGAACGTTCTCAAGTGGATGTTCTGAGATGATCTTTTAATAAGAGCTTCTACTGGGATTGATAAGGATACCTGTACGCAGGTATATTACTTGTGGATGGTATTGTGTACTACGTCAATACACGAGGGTCGTAATTAATTCCACGTCTTAATTTTTTGGTCGATGAAAATATCAAGATGTGATACGAAATGGCGAACGAGGTAACCTTGACGCATGAATTTGTGTGACGCGCGCAAGGACTCCCAATCTATTTTGGACAAGAGACCCCTTTTCCAAAACGAACCGATACCTACGATGCGAAACCCACATGAACAGACCCCCATTGCCAAATTACTTTACCTATCTCTAGGTTTTTTCGTATTGATACAAAATATTTACCAATTTAAAAACTTTGCTATTGGTTGAGTGTCAAAACTTGACATCGTCTTCTCATAAAATATTTACAAAATAAATAGACATAAAATTCAGTAAATATACGAACTTATGCATGCTTGTCGCCTTGTTGAGTTTTTTAAAAGTACGACAATTACACTTCCTACTAAAATATTACTCATTCTTATAACAAGTTGGTACACGTAACACAACTTATATAGTATCTGGAAAGTTTCAAATAAGACTAATTAATAGGAGTCGATTTTTAGACCTTGTTGACATCCGACCAAAATCAGTTTTCGTTTATGTCGACCCCTGGGAAACCGATTTCCTAGGGGGTCGATATCAACCAGTTTAGGAATCCCTGCACTAAAGAATAATTAATAATAAAGTGCTTAATGGTGGCGCCTTACCTGCGATAGTATGAAAGATATTAACTGTGGCCGAATGCATCATTTATAAAGTTAAAAATAACGTCGTTAAGGAATGGCCACATTAGTGTATAATGTATGTACACATACGTTACCTATCAATATGTAACGTCATTAAAACAATATCGCATCACAAATAACGCATTACGCCCATGGCCACATCTGCGTGAGACGACGTACATCTGTCACATTATCACATATGAAGCCTCACTCACCATTGTAATAAAATATTCAAAAAGCGACAGAAGTATGACCCGTACCTAAAGTGGCCGCTTTCGCTGATTCGTATTGCGAATATGACAAGTATTAAAATAAAGTGGAACTTTACGCTATATCTTACAACTACCAGTATTAATGTGTTAATGGAAATGTGTTAATGTTACTAAGTGATTTTCGAACCGAAAAGCGGCCGCACTAGGCCCACCTGTAGTGCCATATAAGTCATGTAGGATTTATGACCTTTTCAGTTACATTATTATCCGGCGATTGACATTATAGTATTTTTCCTTGGTGTGGATAGTGTTAATAACTCATCAATACTAAAACGAAATTATGAAACGAATATTGAACACTAAACGTCAATGTGAAATGGGAACGTGAATGTACTCCTGCACACCGCTTTTATCACTGTTTTGACGGATAGCTTACGACTCGCAATAAATTTTATTTATATTATAAATACAGAAAACGAAATAACTTTAAGTAATGAGAGAGCACGTGTCCATGTCGTTACTGTCATTCGATGATGAAGCTCGAGATTGCTTTGATTTACTGCTTGACTTATGAATTTGCTAAATCATTTTTGAACAGAGAACTTTTGAAAACTTATCATCTTATTTATGCCTGTATTAGACGAATCAAGTGAATATTCAATTTACGTGAAAGACATCAAGTAAATATTCAATTTACTTGACAATTTGGTTGAAAGACACAGAACTGTAACGGTAAGACGGTATTCAATGACATTGAATGATACCAATTTATGACTATGATCACTTTGGTTGATTCATCCGAATTGAAACATAAATATGAACCATCTAATATCAGCTTTAGGCCGCTTTATGCGCTGTATGCTTAGTATATGTGGTACCAAATTTGTAGTGAAAGTTTACCGGGCGCCTATATTTTTATTAGTGTCTTGGTGTGTATGGCTCCTCACCGATACCGAAATACTCATAGAAGTATAGGCGCTCAGTAACCTTTCAGTACTGCGTATACCGAGTTACAGATTCTGTACCGCTGCATTGACAAACCAGGAAGCGGCCTTAGCTTTAAATCTTACTTGAGTACGGAGTGTCTGCTTCCTATTTTATCTTCTCTACTTAGCGCGATCTTCGCTATCCTTTATTGTAATACTCTTTAGTACATATCAACCTTCATAACGTTGTGCCACTATCTCTTAAGTCTACCTCTTCTAAAGACTAGGCAGACAGACTAGGCATTTGTTGCTCACATAACTAGCTACAACGTGACCGTACGATCGACTCTCTTGCAGTTTTTATACTGTTTCTTAACACATCCTTACACATCCACCGTAGTATATTCATTTCCGTGACACGCAGTTCTTGTTATTGTTTGTTACTGATCTGTAAAACATAATACTACTTCATTGCATCAATGTGTATTTTTAGTAAAAGTAATAAACCCACGAACCTTAAAGAAACAATTTGATTATAATATTTAAGGACAATATTAATAAGTTCATGCTGTGTAAATTCGCAGCGTAACGTAAAACCTTGTATCATGGCCAGTGTTGCTAGTGTCCTCGGTGTTGCTAGTCTCCTCCGAGGTGTTGCCGAAGGGTACTGTCCCATTATGTCCTGACGGCAACCCTTGTAAGTAACTATTAGCACTGAAAGCACGTGTCCAAGTTATTACTGTATTCGAAGATACAGCACTAGATAGCTCTGATTTACTGCTTGACTTTTGAACGCACTAAATCATTTTTGTATAGAAAACTTGAGAAAACTATTAGCTATTATTATTGGTGAACTACGAAGGCCCTTTGTGTGTCCCAGTTCGTCGTTCTAGGGACGATTTCTTTTTATGTCATCTACTTATATCATTTTGTGATTTGCGTTGCGAAATACGAATTATAAACTGCCCCATAGGGTTATTTATTATATGATTGATTTATTTAACGTATGTTTATCATAATTTATTGAAGTTTTTCAAGAAATTTTCGTATATGTTTTATATGTATAAAAACGTATATTTAGTCTTCAGTTAATACACAACAAAACATTAAAAGTAAATTCTTATTTAATTCTTTGTCGTTTGTATATGGAAATTAAGTTATAGTCTGAGATCTAAGTAAAGAAGAATACCTATTCTTTATGATTTTAATTTATCTCATTGACTTTCAGCGCCTCTTCTATTACCATCATTTTATTACAGAAAAAAGGAATAATTTATTTTAATGAAAAGCTACAAAACCTAAACCAAAAAAAGTACGAATAAAATATATATATGCAAACTTATTTTTTTTTTTAATTTATTTGGGAAACGTACAATAATTCATATTCTTAAATATAGAATACATAAATAATACATATATCAATCAAGCACCGACTTAGAAATAGGGTATATAATAAACAATTTGGGTAAAACAATTAAAAGACAAACAACAAGTTTAAGAATAAATAAATATATTATAAGAATACAATTATAACAGCTCATACCATCCCAGTATATATCGCTTCGGCCTCTCTATTTATTGTAAAATACTTCTCATATACTACGAAATAAATAACACAAGCAAATTAAAAACACATTCGAATAAATCTCAGCTTCTTCAAATTAACACGTCTATCCCATTATTTCTGTCGCATTGTGTTAAGAATGCGGGTTTTAGTCGAGTTTTTTTGTATCTTTTGGGTTAATAATTGACGGGTGGTATTAATTATCTTTGTCCGAGTTGGCATTCGCATATCATATATTTGGTCAATGTTGGACCAAATGTTCTTCTCGCTATTTCACTACATTTTATGAGATTGACAAATAATACAATAACCACCACTAGTTACGTCTTCAAATATTCAAAACTCGTGATAAAATGCTTACACCACACCTATAAGTAGTAACGCTTTATATTAATAAGATTATAAACGCCTGCACTCTATCAACAACTAATAAGCAAATTGAATTAACAATAACATACATTCGTTTTAAAATGACCCACCCACAAAGTTATTCACATAATTTCTCACCCTACAAGGCTTTGTAAATAGCCGATAGAATTACAATACTACCAATAAAATTCAACAAATATTTTATTATCTGTAATTTATTTACTACATCTCGCCGCTTACCCGCTTCAGCTCTCAATGTAAAAATGAAATTAAAAACAAACCATTAAACGATTTTATATGAGAGTGCCTAACAAGGACGCTTCCCTTAACCGGATCGGGAGCACACCTGGGTACTCGAAGTTACCATAAAAGGTCCCAAACGACAATATTATTCGTAAAATAAATGTCATAACAACCAAAAGATTATGTCTAAAATCAAACTTAAACACAACTAATAAGATTCAAATTTTGTTGATAGAAACTCAACACGTTGGTTGCGCATGGATATAAGTCATTCCGGAAGCAAGGAGTGCCGAGATGGTAGATTTTAAAAATGGAACGTTTGATTTGCATTTGAATAAGGGCCCCCGGCGACCCAGGTGCGCATTGGTACAGCCGAATCCAAAAGTTTTATGATATTTTTTCCTCACGGTTACGAGCAAAAATTAAATATCCAGGTCGTATTTGTTAATGGAATGTAATTGACTTGGTTTTTGTTCAATTACCATACGAATCAGGTTAAAAGTTTGAAAAAGTTTGAATCTGTTTTTTTATTGAGGTAATTTAATCAAGGCTTATTGTTTACTTTGTAATATTGCAATATTGAGGTTTTGGGTCGCAAATTATTGAAGGTATAACATTTACATATACAATTTAGCAATACTATTGGCAGAAACGGAAATCTTACAATTTCATCCTTCCGTATGTCTATTTACCTGTGTCCTAGTCTTTATACGGACTTTTTACTATTCGTAGTAATAGTTCCGTACACGCACTTCTTTATTGAAATATGGTTCTTCATGATATTAATTAAGCCATAGTAGTAATAGTAAAAGTACTTATGAATTTTTAAGTTTTAGAATGATCTTTAAGTAAAAGCCTCAACCAAATTGTAGGCGTGACAAGACTAGACTAGACTGACACAATGAGGGAGTTCTTATGGTAGCTCAAAAAGGCCAATTAAAATCAAAATCTTACAGTTATAAACTGCACGTTAAAAAATCGCCTCTCAAGTTCTCACCAAAATCAAGTGACGCACTTGGCCTATTTTATTATTCAAGCATGTACGCGACTGTACTCTCATTAGGTCGCTACGGAACCATGTGATTTTTACATTTAATAATCTTGCACAAGGGTGACATACCCGTCCACGTGTAACCGGTAGTTACCTGCTTACGGAATTTCCGAGTGATTTCCCTCATAAGCATTAAGTGGGTTACTCGTATTTTGTATGTTATATTTTATGAAACAACCGTATAATTTTCTCTTCGAACTGGTTGAATAAATAAATGCTCACTTTGTTTAAAGGACAAATCGAGTTTTTCGAGTATCGAATTTTATATGACTTGATTGTTTAAATGATAATATCTTACAATAGTGCAAACTAAGGATGGGTAGCTATTGTAACAAGCAGCTGAATAACGATTGTTCCTAAAATAGTCACGGTCAAGTTGATCATCAACTCGCTGGCAATGGTTGTGGAATAAAACCGAAAACCAATAACTGACATGTTTACGGCTTCGCAACCAGCCCCCAGATTTTAATTAGCGAGTCACTCACCCATCGGCAAAATAGCTATGAGCTGGTCTTTTAGTTGGCTACTGAACCGCAAACAGCCGGGTGGCTAAGTTTCAGATATTGCGGTTGGTTATTCATCGGTGGTACAAATCATCACATTTATATGGTTATGGATGGTTTCTCCTATAGATATATGTAATTAGAAATGAGGATATCCGTAAGAGAACCAAGGTAACTGACATAGCTTATAATTAGCAAATTGAAATGGCAGTGGACCGGTCACGTCTGCCGCAGGACCGATGGCCGATGGAGCAAACGGTCCCTCGAGTGGAAACCGCGTCTCGGTAAACGTAGTGTCGTATGCCCGATGGACTGACGACCTGCGCAAGGTCTCCTGTAGGCGCTGGATGAGGAAGTCGGAGGATAGGGATGAGCTGCGCCGACTCGAGGAGGCCTACATCCAGCAGTGACCGGGATTGGCTGACGACGACGACGAGTTATGGATGGGGTAATATTGTTCTAAAATGGAAATGGAAATCCACTGCTTGATATTCGTGTAGAGGAGTTTGCAGTGAACACAACACTGTTGCATGAACAGCTTAATGTTAGATTAGTGATCGTACTCAAAAACCTAAATAAAAATTTGAGCAAGTGTTTTGCCAGTACACATAACAAAGGGTAGATAGTCCACCGAATACAGTAAAACTTGGTAAGGGGTCCATGAGAGAAAATAGTTTGGGAACCATTGATGTAGACTAATATAAAGCCAGTATTTTCCCAAAAAAAACTTTGATATACAAAGACAGACGGTCAGACAACCGGATATGATTTTAAGATATTGCTATCATTAATCTGTTATAAAACAATTTGAAATCACTAAGTTTTCATTCATAATAATAATAATTAATAAAAATGAATTGAATATTGATCTATATTTTTTTTGTACTTTCCTTAAATTTTTTATTGTGATTATTATTACAGTCTGTCAAAAATGTATCGGGAATGTGATTTTTTCTGGTTACATTCATTTTTTTTTTTTTTTTGTTGTTGTTAGATTGGCATAACTGTTTTTCATTTTGGCGCGGAGTTTGAGTAGCATCGGTCATTTAGATTAAATACAGTGCTGTTTTTAGTTAGATCATATCTAGTATGATCACAATCTTAAACTTTGCATCGCCAATGGAATTTCGTATTCGGAGACACTGAAAATGTTACAAAAGGCTTACAGTGAATCGACTTTATCAAAAACACGTGCTTATAAGTGGTACAAAGCGTTCAAAAGCGGTCGAAATATGCTGGAAGATTTGCCTCGCCCTGGAAGGCCATCAACGTCTTCAACTGAAGTTAACATCGCAAAAGTGAAGGAAATAGTGACTGAAAATCCTCATTCAAGTTTGAGAGAAATACCCGCTGAACTTTCTGTATTGACTCACGAGTCAATCCGTATCATTTTAAATAATCACTTGGGTATGAAACAAATTGCCGCTCGGCTAGTCCCAAAAGACCTGAATTCTTTCCAAAAACTCAATCGCATAAGAGTCGGTGAGGACATGCTAGAACGAGTCAATTCTAACCCAGCATTAATGAAACGCATTATTACTAGTGACGAGACGTGGGTTTACGTGTTTGACATGCAAACTAATCAATAAGCTCAACGGAGTGCGCCTTCCAACTGAACCGAATCCGAAAAAACCACACCAAAGTCGATCAAAAGTCAAAGTCATGTTGACTGTTTTCTTTGACTATCGCACTGTTGTGCACTCGGAATTCTTACCGGATGATCAAACGGTAAATAAGAAATTTTATATTTTAGAGATTTGAGAGTTATGCGGCGTTTAAGAGAGCAAATTCGACAAAAAAGGCCATATTTGTTAAAAGAAAATTCTTGGATTTTGCACGACGATAATACGCTTCGCACAATACCATCATTGTGAACAAAATTTTGACCGAAAACTCAACAAATACCATCGAGCAACCACCTTATTCACCAGATATGGCTTCAGCCGACTTCTTTCTTTTTCCTAAACTCAAATTACCACTTTGTGGCACTCGTTTTCATTCGGTAGAAGACACAAAAGAGAATTCGCGACGAGAACTAAACTCAATTCCGGAAAAAGCGTTTAAAAAATGTTTTGTGATTGCATTATTCGATGGCGTAAGTGTATCGTTTCTGAAGGAGCATATTTTGAAGGTGATAAAATAAATTTGAATGAATAACTAACATTTTGAGTATTATTGATCTTTTCCCGGTACTTTTTTGACAGAGTAGTATTTCATATCAGTTTACTTTAATGTGAAGCTTAACTTAAAAATAATAAACTAAACGGTGTTCTTCGTTTAGTTGAACTTCGTTTAGTTAATGACATTGTTGACTCTACAATGATAACTTATAAGAACTTCTTTGCATCGTTATTCTTTTATATTTTCGTCAAGTCTGTTTAAAGTTACTACGAACCACAATATTGTGTATAATAATGATCGAGTACTTGGAAACCTTATAAGAAAACCAACTCCACATATTTTTTTAGGTGCCAAGTGGTGCGTGAGCCAACCAATGCTCCTTGTACAACCAGCATTGTTTGAGTTTTTATTATCATCACGAACAAAAGACGCGTAAACGGTAGCGCAAGTTATCGGTGCCTCTGATCAACATTATACTATATTTTAATTTTTTTTAAATAATTTAGCCACAGTGTACACATATTACTTTCAATGTTCTGCAATGGAAAAGCCGAGGGCGTCTAGTGGTTTATCTCATGTCAAAATTGGAAGTAATTGGTAAATGTGTATCTATTCTGTTAATTATTATAACTACTAGCATTTAAAAAAGCTTTCAATAGGGATTTACTGGCGTAAACTTGAGTTACAAATTACCGTATTTTTCAGAATAAATAATTTATGTTTATTTCCAGTATTCTAAAGTTCTAATTAATAACAGTTCTAATTATACAAAATTATTCGAAGTTCAGTTAATATTTTCGGTCTGTGAATAAAGAATGTTAACATCAGTTATTGTTTATTTGGGACAAGTCAAGTTCACATTTATATAATTGCACAGATTAATGTATAACAATAATTCGCGATATTTTTTCTGCTACTGACAAAACTCTAAGCTTCCAAAAGATTAAACATTCAGTCAAAACCAATTCACGATTGACTCATCCGCTTATCTCGTTTCAGACACAGATGCTTTTTCTCTAGGCCCACTATAGTCTACCTCATGTTTGCCGCACGGGGCTTGCCGAGTTTAGTGAGTGACCCTTCGTATATTACATAGTTGTATAATACATAATGGACCTAGATTGGTAACACCTCGGGTGTTGCAAATGTCGAGAGAGATGCAATGAGAGAGAAAGAATGTCGATGAGATGTAACCACTTTCCATCAAGTGGGCCGTCATCCTGTCTTATGGCAGCCTGTATTTTTGAGTTATAACAACTGCTAAACAATATAATGTTGCGGCCCGTGGTACTTCATATAATACATCTGTGGGGCGCCTATAAAAAAATGAACTATAGGAATTCTGTTTGCGCAAAAGTCGATATATTCGATGACTCTGTTTCGTCCTTTAAGAATAAACCTTGTTCAAATCCCCTTAACTTTGTCACAACCATTACCACTTAAAGCTCAGTAGTATTTATATTTTGTTGTTAGCAATTTAAGATCATTACTACGTAGTTCGTAGATAATTACTTATATTATGCATCTGTGTTTGCATATATGGAATATAGTGTTAAGATGTGCTCCTATTTAAACACTGTGTGCCAAAACTAAGTTAAATATATATTCAATTTTGCAGATCAAATAAAAAAGAGATAAAGAAGGCTGCTCTAGCAACTACTGGTAGCAATATTTAAACTGTGTTCGAGTTATGTTAGTGCGAGCGCGATATGCGATACGGAGCGCGAGTTGTGATGATTTTTGCAAAATTTTTTATGTAAGCTCGAGTGATGTGTTCCTGTTCTGAATAGGACCGTTTTTTAAGCGTGAGACCTGTGTTCCTGGAGTATAACATTTCATATTTTGATTTTTGTCTTGCTCCTCATATTACATATTGACAATTTCATTACTATGCGTATTTAGTGTTAATATTATTAAAATATTTTAAAAAATAAGAATATTTTTTGCTTGAGGAATAGTTGTAATGATCAGATATAACACATTCCTAATATTAGCTTGGCTTTTTGGGCTTCCGCACTTTTAGGGAAACTGATAATATATATTCACTACACTTACTGTAGGCGAATTAATGGGTTTTAAATATAGATAATGCCGATTTATAAAGTTTCACACGTTTTTTTATAGCAACGTAAACATGTGTTAATTGTAACGATAAATATTAGGTAAGTCAGAAAAACCGTGTATTGGATGCTCTCCGCCCAGGATTTGACCCACGTCATTAAAATGATAAAATGTATGTGTATCTTAGCCACTAAACCATCGCGATTTAATTAATTAAAAATTTAATCGGACTATAAAACATATATACATAATATCAGCTCGTAAACGTGCCACTTTTGGGCTGTTGCCTCCGCATTATTAAGGGGAATGGATAGTATACCCGCCACGCTTGTCTAAGGATTAACGGGTTTCATAGATTGGTTATCTTTGTGCAAGTTTCATCACACTGTCTCTCTGCACCATCAAGACTGTAATTCTAATATTATTCACATTAGTTTTGTAAAGTTCCTAAACGTTGCACGCTTCCCGTATATAACTTATATAAAATGTCAAAAAGGAAACACAAAAAGAAAATACAAACCCTAAAAAAAGTAAATACATATGCCTACACAACTTGTTACTGATGCGCTTCGAGCCGTGAACGCTGCTCAACTATTGACCTCGTTAGTTGAAACAAAACCACAGTTCCGCGTGTAAAACAACCACGCCACTTCACATTCGCCTTTTCCTCTCGAAAATAACTCATCTCGACTTTTCTCGAGGTGTCATTAATTCTGGCGGCTTTGTGACGTCGTCGCCGCGCGCTCCTCTGCATCCGCGATCGTCTAAAAACTGTATACGTTCGTATCTGTGGATTGGTAGCAAATCGCATTTCTATTGTTTTTCTTTCATCTTAAAGCCTGATTTACATTTGTATTAGTTAAGTAGCTAGTAAACTTGTGAATAAGACGTTGTTATCATTTGGACGAACATGTACTTAGTTGACAACTTATTACTTAACTTAAAAGTGTCTGCCCCAACGATGGTAAGGATTCGCCAATTTCGTAAGCTGTGTATCAGATGTAATTTCAGTGCACATAGGTATATGGAATGTCGTTAGAGAGCTCTTGTAGTCTTTTTTTATTTAGTTTTAATGGTGTTAAAAATATGTGTTTCAGAAACAGTAAAAAGTTAAAACTACGTGTTAACGATTTTAAGCGGAGCATTTAATTTGATTTTTAGTTCGATGTTTCGGCCACTTTTCAATTCGTTAAAAGTAGTTTTAATTACGTATACTAGCCGCGAAAATAAAAAGTACCAGTAATAAATTTTTAACTCTCCTATAACTTGCAATCGAAATAAAATATGATAATAGCGTTTATCGATATGTAAAATTCGCAAATCCATTATTAATCCAATTCGTTCCTGGAGTTATCTGGAAGAGATCACTTTTTAACTATAAGAAAGCTTTACATTTACATTTGGATATAGGTTTAGTCTGTAAGTTTATTTTTGAATCGGTTTACAATAAAGAGTTATCTATATAACTGTCTAAACTCTAAAACAAGCATGGTGGTAATATTGTACATTTCCTTAAAACGGGAAAGCACTAATGCAGCAGTGGGATGGCTTTATTAAGTATATAAACGAAAGCAAGAATCTGTCACGATCTACCCCACTGGGCTCTCTAGCTGAAAATTCAAGTCCTGCGCTAATGACTTGCCACTGACGCCGCGTTGTTCTTCTCATTAATAAAATGACGTTTGAGGTAAATTTTGACTGTATGATTATAATAGAGACTGTACATCAGTATACCAACGACCTGAAATTTATTATAACTGAATAATAGAATATTAATGTTATCTACAACATACACCTGTAACTTTTACGTAAACCGTGGGGTAATTACAGTCTTTAAATAATAACACGGGTGAAATACCTTAGAATTACTTAATTTTTAACCTAAGATTTGAATTATGAGTTGTGTATAGGAATTCCTGAAATAAATGAATTATTATACGCACATTATCTCAGATATATATCAATATCATCATCAAGGATCAAAAATCAATAGAAAAAATTATCAAGGATTAAATTTATTTAATTTTAAGACGCTTTACAGTCTAATGAATTTTACTTATAGTAAAGAAAACAATTTTAAAATGTTGGACACAATCATCCACCTACAAACTACACATATCGTCAGTGTCAATGCAGGATCTTAAGTATATTTTTTGGTGGTATTATTACTTTCGTCAAGATTGTTACATATATACATGTAGAAATACGTAGAAATCACAATTTTGACGAAAAAAATAGTGCCACCAAAAATGTAGTTACAAGGTCCTGAACTGACACCGACGATATGCATTATGAAGATAAGAATATCATATAGATAAGTTAAGCAAAAAAATAAGTAGTTCGACATTTGCATTGCACAAATTAGCACCGACAGTCAATACAGACGCTCTGCTTACAGCTTACTATGGGCTTGTAGAATCTGTTTTAAGATATGGTATCATATTTTGGGGTAACTCAGCCAATACAAATACTATATTCTTAATGCAGAAACGCATTGAAATCGCAATGTTCAAAATACACATAACTGAAAGCTGTAAACCGCTATTCATCAAACATAGTTTACTCACTGTTCCATCGCTATATATATATGAAGTCACAATGTTTGTAAACAAAAATCTACATTTGTTTCCAAATACATCCGACATTACGGTTAGGAATATTCGTAATAAAGAAAAACTTTGTATGCACCCTGCAAAAACAACTTTACTGTATAAGAGTATAGTATGCATGGCCCCAAAGATATATAATAAAATCCCAAAAGAGCTTAAAGCTCTGAAAACTAAATTGTTTAAATCACATTAAAAAAAAGTACTAATAAGAAAAAGCTACTACAGTGTAACTGAGTTCCTTAATGATAAGTTTTAAATGTAAGTGATAAGTTAGAATGTTAAGTGTTTAAATATATGTACCATATAAATATCATTAGAAACATATATAAATTTAAATTGTGTGTCATTTAGTATTTGTTAAATTTAAGGATATACATAATTATAAGATAAAATAGATAACATAATTATACATAATTATAAGATAAAGATAAAATATTAGTGATAATAATTAAAACCAAATAAGTGTACTTCTATGATATAAATTTAAAAAAAAAATTGCACGTCCAAACAACAAAAAACATGTGCTCTGTATAAAATAACAAGACCTATTGTATAACCATGTTTTTATGCAATAAATGATTTGATTTGATTTGAAGAAATTATTTGCTTTCGGTCTCTCCAAAAAATTATTGAGTCACTATATTATGCGCTTAATTGAATTTACACTAGTAGAAACACAGTAGTAAACAGTAAACTGTGTTCAATATACGATAGCTACTTTATGTTAAGTGTATGCATTCATTATAAGAAGTAGGTAGGTGGCTGTCCCCGCTGCGGAGACGACGGAAAAAATAAGAGAAAATTCTCCCAGAGCAAATTAGAGGCCGGCTCGGTTTCGTAATAAGAGTGGACCCCGGCGCTACGCCTGATAACAGGGGGACCATATTGTTGTTCGTATTATTTTTTCATTTTTCACGAAACAGTTATATTGCGTTCTTTTTCAACGGCATGTGGAAACGGCAAATTTATTTGTATTTACGATGGAAAAAAATTTCATCATCTTATACAATAACAATAACAGCCCATAAATGTCCCACTGCTGGGCTCGGGCCTCCCACTAGTATACCCGCCACGCTTGTCCAAGGCGGCTTGGTAGGTTTGACACATCGATTATCTCGATATGCAGGTTGCATCACGATATTTTCCTTCACCGTTGTTAGCACGTGGTAATTGTAACAATATGCACATAAGGTCAGAAAACTGCCTAAGTGGTGCATGCGTTTCGGCCAGGATCGAACCCGCGTCCTTTGAGTTTGGGACGTGTGCGCTAGCCATTACACTATCACGACTTCTTCCATCATCTTATAAATAGTTGAAATTCGTAAATATTAGCTATAAAGATAGATGTATGAGATCACTAGTAAACGAGTCCAGAAGGTTGGCTGCATTGATAAAATAGATGATATTTGTTGTGTCATGTATGAAGTAGTCATCTAATTAAAATTACATTTTATCTGTTTTAAGCCCGCCATTTTATTTGAATTTTATTTGGACGTTGACGACGACGAAAAAGATGTCAAGTATCAATGAGTTATTATTTAGCCTACCCCCAACTTGTTCATTTTAATTTATGTTTATGTTATATTACTTACTCTATAGGAGCCTATTCTAATTTACTACATATTTGCAACATTTGTAGAAGGGTAGTGATGTAATTTCTTGTAGCATAGGAGAATTGTCATCTCTCTTTGAAAAAATCCTTTGCCGGTAGATCCCACGTTCCAGTTTTTTTTATTGCAGGAGTACAGCAGACAGGCAGACGGCGGCCCACTTGATGGAACTATGGACCTATGGACATTTGCAACACCAAAGGTGCTACAAATACGCTGCTGCTCTCTTAAGGGAGACTGGAACCTGGTCACTAATGCCGGAACACAACTCAACAGACAACACAAACAGTTATTTTAACGCTAAACTAAGATATTTAATTCAAAGTAATTAATTATTTGAAATTAATATTAAATAACAAAGTTGTAAAATAGTTACCAGTTGCCATTTATTTAGAGAACATAGATGAAATACCTAGAAGCACTTCGCATTAATATCGCAGCAATTATTAAATACGAGCAATTCGATAATTAATTGGTGCAAAAAGAGCCGGGGATCCGCAATGGAATCGCAACGGAATCGCGACGGGATCGCAGTAAATCACGTTCGCACAATGCCGGCAGGTGGCGGCGGCGTCGCGCGATAATGCTCGCGTTTAATTACGCGGAATAATTAGTGAACGGAATATTTTCCGGGCCCTAACTATCTCCGCCGTCTTCCGGCGATAACTAGGCGGTAATTGCGGATTAACCTCGCATTTGGAATTTAATAGGTGCTCCAGTGGAATGGGCTCATACGACTACTACTCGATCCGTACCCCAATAACTCTATTTGTTTATTGACGTTGAATTAATTGTCCCCGGTATACATTCACCGATTTCCGCGTTTATGAAGCCGGCTCAATACTCCGGCGTGTTACGTGATTGTTTGTTTGTACGGAATTATATCTCGCTTATGACTTTCATCACTATTGAGGGCATTAGAAACTGCTAATTGTTATGTATCAACTATTGTAAGGTTCATTAAATGATTCATCTTATTGGCTTTTATTTAAATCTTAAAATGTAAGTTTGGAAATAATTCATACTTTTTATCCGTTTTCTTTCTATTACTAGAAATATTATTATTATTATTATTATATACAGTTTTAATGTGATATACTGTGGGTGTGCGTGATTTCTGTTTCCAAGTAAAATAATCAATTACCAGCGTTATTCATAAAAAAATGTTAATTAACGTTCTAAACATTAGTTAACTAAGCAACTTATTAAGTCTTAAATATTATTTAAAAATTTCTTATTCATAAACAAAATTTTGCATTGCTCAACTAAGTAGTATTTAGTAGTTTCACTTTTTTTACCCTAGCAACTTTTTGGTAGACTATAGGCGGTACTAGCAATCTTCTTATCCAAAATCATAATTTAAAAAATATAAATAAATAATCTATCATTGTAAGCTGACGCACTACGTACTCGGCACATAAAAGAGTGTTATTTATAATTGAAGCTAGGTTGACGATCATCGTGACTTTATTTTAATATTGTTGTAAATATTTCATCATAGGATCCAACCTATATTTATAAGCCTTAGCACTAGACCGCCTGAATTTGTATATATCTAATACATCTTGCTCAATAATGTGTAGATCGTCACCGAAAACAAAAGATTCCGTTTTTTGTCTCAATCTTCATAAAATCAAATTTCAGCTGTTAAAAGCAAGAATGGTTTTGTCCGCCATTTTGTTATTTAAGAGAGTTAAACAGTGTTATAACGTTTATGGATAACGCTCTATGTATCCTAAGCTACTTACCTCAATAAGTCTGGATATTAAGGCGTGTAATATTTTTTAGCAATAATATTATTTTTTATCTATATAGTTATTTTATATGACTGTTTGTTTATATGCTTACCCTTAAGCATATAAACAATTAAGATATTTCAATCATCAGATAGAAGTTACCAGTCGAATAAATTATAATCTAAGTGAATTCAAAAATGTAACCATGCAACTGGTTTATTCATGCAACGGACAGTTTTAATTTTTCCATGTTATACTTTATTCTATGAATAAACACAAACAATAAACATGAAAAAAAATTTGTAGGTATATATATATATATATATATATATACATCTATAAAATGCTACAAATTATTGTATGTAGGTAAATATAGCAAGCCAGTTAGACCGTATTTATTACTTTGGCTAACTTTGACCCGCTATTATGAATAATATCCGGACAAAGAGATTAATTTATCATATTGTCTAGTCAATTTTGCTATTATATGACTGTAATATATATATATATATATATATATATATATATATATATATATATATATATATTATATCTGGACTTTTGGTTTTTCCTATTAACGATCTCGAAGTCAAAAATGATTATGAAAATGATTATTGCATACTTGTCATCTCAAAACTGATAGAGTTCTCGCAAGTACCTATACAAAGTAAAAGTTTAAGCGGGCGAAATTACGTAAAGGCCAAGCCATTGTATGTTATGAAGTGTAATCCATTCTCGAAATTCCAATATTTCAAATAACACCCGACGGGAGTCCAGCGGCGATTGTTTTCAGTTGCAAAACCGGCGAGAGGATCTGTGCAATATTGCATACGAGACGGCACGTGCTGGCGATGTAATTTGCGCTTTATGGCACGTGAATAATTCGCGATAATCCCTCCTGGAGGCAACCACCCGACCCATACCCGCGCGGCGTCGACGCTGCCGCGACGCCCACGCGCCGTCGCCACGACGACCTTTGATCTCTCTAATAGAGAGTAAAAAATAAATAATATAAGCGCATTTGTCGCTCACCTGCGACAATTCGCCCGTAGTGTAGTTATTGCCGACCCCCGGGGGTGGCTAGTTGAGCGTGAACTTTGATATCGGCGCGAAATATTAATTTCTCGACGCCAATAAACCTCCAAGCGTAAGTAATGCTGGAAAATTACGCTGAGTGCCTTTAATCATTTCTCGTGGAAATTTTAATTATAACTTAGCGAATTTTATTAGTATTTCATTAAGAAATTTATTTATGATTTAGTCTACTACGGGAATACATTCTTTAATATGTCATTGAAAATCATCTACAATAGTTTATGATAAATAAGAAATTGTATAATTTATTAATAAGATCATTTTTTATATTATAATAACACTGAGGTTTTACTCACTGTTTCATTCGCGTAAACTTTCAAGCCAAATCTGGCAAGAAACAATTTTTATAAAGATTGAATAGATTCTATATAGAAATTGTTTCCTTTTCTATAGGGATATAAAGAATACTGCTCGCCAAAACAAAGAACTACGAAAATGCATAGGTACAATATTTACTTTGTAAAACAAATAGTCTTATCGCTAAACGAAATGTCTTTGAGGAATCCAGACTTAAAGGAAATTCTTTGCTTATCTTTAAATATTATAATTATAGTAATGAAGAAAGAAAAATAAAAATGGAGTATGGAGTAGAATAACACATACTGAGATATAAAGAAACGTTCCTACTATGATTATTGCCTGTTTTCAGTTTTAATTGTGTGTTTATCACTGGACGATTAGCATTACTACGATGTAGCATTCTTCTTCAATGGCTGGGCTAATAATGCGATATCTATCTATAACATTATACAATTCTAAAAACTCTGTGTCTGTATATTAAAGCTATTAAAAAAACAAATGGAAAAGACTACATAAACGATGGAGAACACGATGCAATTTATTTTTTAGATTTTTTGTCTGTTTGTCTGTTTGTTCGGGATTCACGTAAAAACTATTGAGACAATTTCGATGCGGTTTTAGCTGATCGACAGCTAATTCTTAGACTTAAACTCTGCGCTACTTTTTATCCTGGGAATCCCGCAGGAATTTTTCTAGAAATGATTTAAAATGGCCAGATTAAAAAAATCGAATTCCAAAGTGATTTATTACTGATCGATAGCAAATTTAATGTAATAAAATTTGTGATATTTTTTATCTCGGGAATCCCGCAGGATTTTTCCCAGGAGCGGTCTGCAGTTGTTTGGGTGCACAAAAATTAGCTTACTCCAACACAGTTTTTACTAAAACGATAGCTTGCATTTTTTTCAATGCGAGGTACTTTTTGGCCCGGGAATCCCGCGGGAGTTTCAAGTCAAGCGTGGACAAACTCGCGGGCATATCCTAATATTTCATAAAATATAAATTTTTGTATAAAATCACAATAAAACAACTGATTTGAATAGATGCACAGGCCAAAATAGCAATTATGAATATTAGTCGGTAGCCGCGCATTGAGTGAGCTCGCCAGATGGCTTGGGGCAATCATTTAAAAATCACTGCACATTGTTCTGCGCGCAACTAATTGTAGGGAAAGTGGGGTTCGATGGACTCCCGGACTAAATCATTTTCTAATAGGGGAGCCTTGTGTGCTCATGACCGGCACTGTTCATACCTATGTATTTGTTTAATGAAATATTTCGTCACTTTACTTTACAAAAGTTATTTGGCTTAGATTAAAAGGTAAATACAGTTTTAATTGTGTTTTAAAAAAAGTGTAAATGGTTACAAAAAAAATTCGCTCGTTTCGAAAAAAAATATGATAAATTTGATATATGTGATTGTATCATAAGAATTCCGTTTGATAGGTATTTGTGTTTACATACAGTCAAATTTTCACACTTGTTTCCCGTAGGAGTTGGCAGAGACGATGGATCATCACTTGTTACGATCTTGGCATACATACACCTTTTACTTGAAAGACGAAAGAAGAATGAAAGAGTTGTTTTATTTAGTACAAATAAACACTTTAACAATATTCAGAAAAATTAAATAAAGGAATCAATATAAGTCCTAAAATTGGACCCAGACTCAGCGTAATTCTAGCCGCTAAGACCAACGCTGTTCTTCCGCCTGGGACCTGCAGATGGAGTCACGGAGGCCAATACAAAACAAATAATATAAAATACTTTATCTAGTTTAATTAATCTCTTCATATATTTACTTTTAATAGAGGTAATTTTTTTGTATTCATATTTTAAACACTACAAATATCTAGTTTGTATTGTCTTTTTGTTTCAGGATTGGATCCTTTGGATCGGCAAACAATACAACTTTTGACTCACGTAAGCGCTCTCTTAAGTAATTAACTTGCGAATAAGTCCTTACCATCGCTTGGACCGACGTTTACTTAATCGACAATTTATTACTTAACTAGAAAATTTACACGAATATTACTAATTACACCACTAAGGTAAATAAACATTTGAAATTACAGGTACATATTACTGATGGAGAAACCAGCCATGTTGGCCACAACTATAATAAGTCCGTCAGTGCAACCATTAACCCGAGAATTACGAACTGATTGATCTTTACGAAATTTGGCATAATGTTTATCAGTAGATGTATAATTCAACCCACTATTTAACTAACCAATATATATTGTTAGTTACATAAATGAATATACATCCATCCAAAACTACTTAATTAAATTAAATGAGGCTTCACTACATAACTAATGCAAATGTAAATCAGGCTTCAGGCGGATTTCACACATTGCTCGCGATGTTTTTGAATGTCAAGTATTTCTCATAGTCTCAATCAAGAGAAATCACAGCTTGATTTAATTTATGTTAAGTATCCTCTCGATTAAAACTGGTCGCGACAGTCGGCCGTGTACAATGGCCCAATTGAATCAATGCCCTATTTCCGGTGAATCAGTTTCATTTCCTTTTTACCATAGAGCAGCGATGCTCATTTGTCAATGTACTTTTCGGTCTAGCAGAGCGGCTGGATAATTTATCGATTGATTTTAATGTATTCTATCTAATGTAAGCATGGAACTAAATTTTTAAATATCGATTATAACCTGATGTAGTTAAGCAAAAAGATCTGAATCCACAATACTACTAAATTGAGTGAAGTGTACCAACGAGATTGTTTAGGTCAGGGATAGATTTCATTCAAATACGATAACATTACACTTTATCGACCAACCAACCTTTTTTTACCTACCAACGTACCTTCAAACGTCAATGCTGACAGATCTTATGGAAGTACCATAAAACAAAAGGACTGATCAATCCATAAATTCTTGTATGTTATTTGAAAGGTAGATTCAAGTCTAATAATAATTTGCTGTTGCATCCAATTTAAGTATTTCCACAGCACATTTTCATCGATGAAGAAACACAAAAAACTTTAAACTCAGACTCCCGAGATTTTCCCTATAACCTACATAGAACAAGTGCTTATTTAAGAAAGGTGTTATTAAATTTCTTCGAGGTTGGCATCGTTGGCAAACTCTGGGCCTCTGGCGTTGTCAACATCCATAAACGACGGTAACCACATTCTATCAGGTGGTTGCCTGCTTGCCTGCTCCAAGCAGTAAAAAAAGATAAGTTGAAAGTTTGTTAATGAGTGATTAAAAATATCGAGGTTGACAGTGTGCAGTCAACAAAGGCCTATTTGTCTTCTAGAAAAATGACACCTACTGTAGGTATGGTACGTAAGGTAAGCTTGTAGCGGCGTAGTAGAATTGCAGAATCCTCTTTTCGAGACTAACAAGCAATATTATTTCTTTATTAAATAACTTATTGTACACATGAAAACTAAAAGTATTTGTATTTTGAAGTAAGCTGACCCCTACTAAATTCTTAGCAGTACCAATCCAAGATAAAATTGGGGTACATGGAGAAATTTCCACTTTGCTTCCGCACCATCGCCGATGAAATGCTTTTTTAGCCAAAAAGCTTTATCACTTCCGTGGGGGCATCGCTGTTGGGCAGCGTACGAATCGGGATAAAATTACTAGAAGTGTCAGTTTTTTTTTGATGCCTGGGGATGTTCTTTGAGGCATGTGTAGTCTTATTAATATAATCAAATGTCGTTTTTAATAACCTGACTATAGTTTACGTTCGCATACTTTGTTTATTGCACTGTTGCAGTGTGCATATGTGTGGGCGTGTGTTTGTTTAGTGTGTGTCAGTGTATCTGTGTGACGTGTTTAATCTAATTAAGGCTAAAGTGTATATTTAACTAGTGATTTTTGGAGTTAGAAATTATCGTTTATTTATTGGGCAAATTACAGTTATATCTAATAAATTATAAACTTATCTGCATATAAAAGGATGTTGCATAACTTGTTACGTCCATAAAAAATCTAGTTCGCTTCAGCGTTTTATATGATAATAAAAAGTATCTGACTTGATTTAATAGTTAACTACCCTATTCAGCAATAAAAATACTGAGATATTGTACAAATAAAGTAAATTACCAAAATTATGGTAAATTACAACGACTGTGCTAAATTGCTTTAGTAATAATTATAAATGTTATAAAATACTAGGGTAAAAAGAAGACTACCACTGTGTAGGCGCTGTATCACTAAGTTACTTTATTTCAAAAAATAAAAAATAAATACAAAACAATAATACTAGCAGTGTAGTAAAAACCATTCACGCCCCTGAAGTATAAAGAGACGATAAATAAACCCTTTAACTTTTATGTGTTAGGTTTAGGATGAAGTCTAGATTATTAAAAATATCAATACTATTTTTTTGCTAATTAAACCGCGACAGCGAAGATTTTTATAATATTTTGGGAGAGTTTTATCCACCTGAATACTCTTATCAAAATATTATCAAAAAGGTAGAAACTAGTTAGGAACTTCAATCACGACATCTAGTCATCGAGTTATTTTATAGTAATGAAATTGTGGACACTGTTATAATAATTTCTAATATCTTTACATATAAAAGAACAAGAGTTAAAAAATAACATCTTATCACCTAACTTTTATAATATAATGATAGAAATAAATTTAATTATTTTTTAAACGTTAATTAATGCGCAATTTGACTCCTTTCAGTTTTACCTACTTTTGACGTCATAAGTAGGTATGCTCGTACAAAATCTATGAGGCTGCGATGTCTTGTAAGTTTATAAAAAGTATCTCAGTTGATTTGATTGTCCGCTTCCCTATTTCCTTAAAGTAAACTCTAATTTAAATGTCTACACTGCTGTATGTTATATTTAAAGCAGGTATTCCCAAAGTGGTTGATATCGACGCCCTGGGACCGAAATCGGTTTCCCAGGGGTCGACATAAACAAAAACTGATTTTAGGGGTCGACGAGGTCTAAAAATCGCTCCTATTAATTAACACAAGTTCTTATTCGAAACTTTCAAGATACTGTATAAGTTGTGTTACGTGTATAAACTTGTTATAAGAATGTCTAATATTTTAGTAGGAAGTATCATTGTTGTACTTTTAAAAAACTCGAGTAAAACGTAGGTAAGTATTTTGTATCAATACGTAAAAAACTAAAGAAGGATTTTTAAAGTCATTTGGCTATAGGGGTCTCAGGTATCAGTTCATTTTGGAAAAGGGGTCTCTTGCCCAAAATATTTTGGGAATCCCTGATTTAAGGAACCGATATCGTACGCTTAACTTTTTCTTCTTATGACGCTTCCAGTATAACTCTCCTATATCTTCACACCGGGCAATGGGCAACGCTGCAGTATGCAAGCACTGGATCACTTTTATGGCCGGATGCCGTAAAATAAATGTCGTGGTCCAAATCTGGGCCCGGCTAATAACATCCTTGGGCATAGTAAACATCGGGAGATCTCCGGGGAGATACCCTGACACCAATTGGTGACCGGACCTCATAAAAGACGTCTCTCTTTCTTGATTACCATTGTCATAAAGATGTTATGTGATACATAGAATTTTTATTAGTAGGTAGTTAATACAGGCTAAGAGAAAATAACGTAGTGGAGTCAGCTATTCGATCATGAAAGATATTTACGATACGTATATAATAATTTGTTAGATATTAAATAAATAAAGATATATTTGAAGACATGAGTAAATGAGGGCCATGATATAAACATTGGGGTAAATGGGCAACTAAGTTTTGTTTAATCATCATTTTGGCTTCGTACATAATTTTTTCAAACTTCTTATTGCTATGACAACAATTAGAATTCTTTTAAAATTCAATGTGCTTTCTAAGGAACGATTACAAATGCGTTCGACACTAACGCAAAAAACAAAAAGTTCTAAAATTTTAAATAACTCCTACATCAACAAAATTCATTTAATGGCGGCAGCGCGTCAGTGATAGCTCATGGGCTACAATCGTCCATATGCAACGGTTAACGCTTTCCATAGGGTGGACCGTCACCTTGTCTGCTCTACTTCCACTATAAACAACTCATACACATCTTCAATTATTATTATAACTACCTTTTACTTAATGGTTAATGATTACGAATTTGTGAATGTACAAAAGTGGAAAATTTATAGGCTAATATTATTTAAGCTTTAAAATAACGTGTTGTTTTGTGCTCATGCCTATACCGCGACGTATCACTAGCAATGGACATTATTTACTCACGTCGTCGGCTGGCGCATGGCTGGCGGCGATCGAATATATTGCCGATTTCCGGCCACCACTGGCGAGTAATACGCTTCCGTAACGCCCTCAGGTCCGCCCTAAGAGCATAATGCGTTACGCACATCTTAACCTAAGGTCACAGGCAGATTGAGAGCGATATGAGATAGATAGATAGATAAAATGCATGGTTAAAATACTTTTTGATATAAACAATAAGAGTCCTTGTCACTTCCAGCAATCTCTTCTAAGCAACATAACTTAAGGGAAATATTGTCTAGAATGTGGGTATTTTCACGCCCTGTCTTTTAAGTAATATGAATATGAATTTATTATAATACCCTTTTGTGTGTTTCATAGCTTTATTTAAAGTTTTAGTCAACGGCAGAAACTGAATCGGTACAGTATAAAGCATAAAAAATCGAATGTCAAATCATATTACATACCTAGCAGCAGCACGAGAAGACACATTTTTACAACTTTGTAAGCGTTACCTTAGCATCTACATATATTAAGCAACTAATATTCAGTTTATCCGCAATTTTATCTAATAATTCTAAATCAAAAAGACAAACAAATATATATAGATTGTGTATGGGCTTCGTTTTTGTCAAAATAAGTACCCTAAAGAATTGATAACGTAATTTTTTTCCTCTTGACTATATTTAATAAGGTGTCTCTTAAATGCCAACTTATATTGCACATAACTAATATCTACTATATACTTACGTATATACCACATGTTATATAACACCTGTTCTGTGCAATGCCTAGTGTTACGATGCCATATTCAGCAACCCGATAAGCCTTTCGTGAATACGTGTTTTATTAGTATTTAAACTATCTGTAATTTTTTTGATGATTGTGCTACTTGTTTACTGTCACTTGTTTGCGTTAATTTTCTAAGTATTAAAATTTTATGATCTATTGTTAATAGCTAATTCTCTTATGTTGATGACAGTCTTCGAATAAGATATCATAAACCGTTTTTGTTGTTCAAATTTCACTGCAAGTCCTTAGAAGATGTTGTTTGGTATTAAGCTTACAAGTTTGAGGATTCCAATGAATTATCTGTGCATGTTTATTGAGGGATCCGTGTCAATTTTGCAAGTGAGTTACACTATTTAGCATTTTACAAATAATCAAAACATAACCAACTCATTTACTAAAATGTCATATTGAAGATAGATTTGTAAATTCTAATCAAATGAACAGAGCAACCACTTGCAAAATTATGATGCTATATTTTCATCAAATCCTAGTGAAACATTGTACACATATTACGCATATATCCAACGTCATTTTTCACTGATACACATTAAGTACCATTGCGGAAGTGGCCACAGCCCTAAATAAATACATTCCGCGGTTAATCGACAATGAATCGGAGGGGAATCTTGCCTTCACTCGTTTGTACAAGCTTAAAGATAAACAAACAAGAATAAAGATAGAAGATAAAGAAACAAAACTGAATGCTGTGACTTTTTAATATAATTTATTTGCATGGCATCGCGTCGCTCGCAAGCTGTGACGGCGGCTTTTTATGAACATCTTACTATCATCCTGTGAGTCAGTCTCGGTTTATGTACACGTACCGTTCAATTTTACAAACTGTAAAATGTTGTTCATTATTTTACAAACACACACGTCGTATGAGTAATATTATAACGGACCATTCTGGGGTTGAGCCCAGACATCCAAACCATAGCAAATAACGTAAGTTTCGTTTACGAAATTTTCCATGCCAGGATTCGAACCCAGAGCCCATGTACTTTCGTGAAATAATCCAGCAAAGGCTTAAACCACTCAACCATAGAGGCCACTTTATTTCAATATTGAATTTAGTTAACCAAAATTTACAGTTCCTGCAGGTCGGTGTAAAGCAGTATGTATACCTTGAGCATGACTTGCTCTACTTCACCAGTTTCCGCCCACCCATTAATCATTTCATCGGCCGCACCTTCCTTTTCTATTACTCACTGCTCTTTAAATTTTCATTTTCATTAGCTAAGTTGTCTGTTTTCCTTAAAAAGTCCTAAAATTTGAAAGGTTTTTACTTCTTATTTGAAATTGACTGCTATTGTCATTAAATTAATTAAGGTTGTACAACATTTATTGTCAATTAAATATTTTACGAAACTTGCATATCTGTTAAAAATTATCCAAAACTATTCGTAAGATTTAAAGGTATCAGTACTTTTAATTCAAGAAATCTCAATCGACTTATGGTACCCAATAGTAGAACTGTAATATGTCAAAGATGCTCTTACTCCATGTGTGTTCGTTAATATTTATAACCACTTGTCAGAGATTTTTAAATCACTCCCTTTGAAACAATTTAAAATAAAAGTAGTATAGTGGCTGATACGCAGGGCATTTTATACTATTGAGGAATATTTTAATTTTAAACGGATGGATAATAAAAACGTAATTCCATAAGAAATTGACTAAATTACATACAATTGTTAATGACATTACCTTAATTTAACTATTTTATGCATAATATATAACTGATAGAGACATAATAAATTGAATACTAAATACTTATTGTAATTATAATAACATCATAATCAATAATACAATCTTAATATGGCAAACACAATACAAATGGATTGTAACCAAAACTACAAAAAATGTGTATGCCTGTCAAAAGCGAAACATCTAACTTTTACCACTTAGCATAACACGTGGAAAAATGTCCATGTTTCAAACAAATAGATTACTTTGTCTTTTGACTATTTTTTGTATATTTCATAATTGACCACCTTTCTAGGGTTCAGTGCCCATTTAGGCAAAAGTGAAACCCTTATGCAGTCCTTAGTCATGGAAAATTCTGTAAAATCAAAATAGTAGAGCTTAAAAATACTTTCATCGAAAGTTGTTTTGAAAATTACTTGATCGTTGAGTAGCTTTTAAAATATGGGGTATTTTCGATTATATGGTTTTTTATCGTTCCGTTCCTAAATAATAAAAATAGTGTAGGTTTGTCATGTCTACGGAACCCTTCGTTTTGCATGGACTGCCAAGCACTTACCTAACTTATTTTATTGCTGAATTACAGCAGATAGTCTGAGGATCACGTCGTGGAAAGTGGTTACCGTAGCCGATAGACATTTGCAATACTACCTCTAATTGAAATCATCAGAATAATAGTAAAATCATTCAACTCGTAAACTGTTGATTTTTATGTTTAATATTTTATTATAGAAGATTACAATTTTTTCACAATTTTGTCACCTTTATGTCCAAGTTTAATACAGTTATATAATTATACTTGATGAATGTCAATTTTATTAATAATAATTTTATTTAGCATTTTATATAATTATGTCACTAACTATTGACATAAGTAATATTGACATAATTATTGTTACAAGTGCGGGACTCGAATTAAAATGCCGTTGGAATTACTATAGAATTTATTAGAACTATACAAACACATATAATATAGGTACAAATATAACCGGACGCAATAAGTCCTTATGTAAGGCACAGTTAAATAGCATGCGCAAAGTCTGTCACTATATCGCTATCGAATGTACACGTCTTGCTAGTATCGTAATCGTAGCTTGACTGCCCCACCCCTCCGTCAGGGGATTGTTTTATAGTAAACTGTACAATACACAATCGATTGCGTGGGCAGGCTTCTACCAAGAAAATGTAATTTGCACACCTGCGAACGGCCAACAAAGTCGAAAACAATAACAATAAGGATTAGTTCGACACTAATGATGGCATAAAACAATAGCATGTTTTTCTTAATTACAAAGTAAATAAAAGAATTCCTAAATCCGGAAAGACAATGAACTGCGCTTTACGACAGGCAGCTGTGCGTTTATCTTTAACGGCATGTAACATTATTAATGAATGTTAACAATACCATAAATAATCTAATACGATAAAAGAAAACTTAACTTATTTATATTGTATTCTCTAGCCATTCTACCCATTTACGTTTAATAAATTCCGCTATTAAAGCATCCTATAATGATTAACTCCAAAATTCAAAACTAAATAAAAATCATATTCACCATAAATTAGCCCAACGATTAGCAAGTGAGCGAAGTTAAGCCACAATAAGTGCTTATGGGACAAACCCGTTCGAAACGCGAACCTCACACCTACCTATCGGCCTGTTTAATTACTGTAATTAATTAGATCCCGTGGCGCAGACGTGAGCAGAATAGAGGATTGATGCCGGTAACATATCGCCGTCATTAACCCGCTGAGGTGACGAGTATCGTATATTTTTTAAAAGCCCGTCATTAGTAGGAAGTGGTTTTTTTGTTGTCCGTCGTTTTCGTTCGCTATCATCCCGAGTGCGATCAATCATCCTAACGCATGTCTATGTACATGTATCATCGCAAGCCGCTCGCATCATCGAACAATTTTTATTCATCAACCGTCACTAATTGTACGTTTCAGAAGGTTTTTGGTATGCGTGAAACGGGAATCGGAATCATGTGAAATTCTTTTCCAACACGTTAACAGTATTTATGTAGATTTAGACATTATTGATTAGACTTAGATATTATATTGCCTGGAAGAGATCGCTTTAAGCGATAAGGCCGCTTTTTGTTCAACAATCATTGTGCCTAGTTTTTAAGAATGTAGTTTTAATTTTTGGCGAGCAATGAAGCGTTTTAATTTATTCATTATTTTTTTATTACTTTATTGGTATGCAACTCAACATATGTAACTGCAGTCATCAGGCCAATATAACATCGCTTCCTGGCGAGAATACATTGTTATCTATAACTGTGAAATTTTACAGAAAACTGTTTTGTATCTTTCTAAAAGTACCCTTTTACTCATATTTTGCTATTTTTAAATTTACTATAAAATATGTATAGTTGAAAATAGCGGTTTCGAAAAAAAGTAAGCTTTTCCATATGTAATGTTGTTCTCGCAGGAAGGATATGTCTAATATTCTACAGTGCTTTTAGTACTGATCATCATATTCGTGAGGTCGCATAATTATAAACAATCATTTATTATTTATTTCGTATAGTTAACATATAATGATGGTAAAGGAAAACATAGCAAAAACCTCATGAAGTCATGTTTAAAATTCAACGACTCGCTGATATCTCCAGAAATATGGAGTAAAGTGTATCTTAAAGTGGCCGCTTTTGGAGAATCGCTTAGTGAAATTAGCACCTATCTTGATAAACTGGTAGACGTATATGCTTCTACCTCAGAGGAATTGCCAAAATTAAAATTACTCTAGTTTAGGAATGATACAACTTTTAAATATTAACATTGAACGTATACGTTTAGGCTTTGATTTAATTTAGGGTTTGTATTCATAACATTTAGGACGTATATTTTATTTATGACTCAAGTTATATACAGGTATTACAGTTTGTTCTTCTATGCATGTGCTGCCGTGAACTCTACTGTCCTGCGTGTTCTAATGATGCACTGCAAGTACTAAGAATCTAGCGATCTGCCATTTTTATAGAGAAATTATCTGCATATTTTATTTAAATAAAAATTATGTTAAAGTTTGCTTATTAAATATCGTTAAAAGATACTAAATATCTCTTTTGATGTATTTGCAACGAAAAAATTTAGTTAACTTGCAAATAAGTTCTTATTATCGTTTCGTTCGTTTCGTCGTTAGTATCGACAGACGTCTACTTAAGCGACAACTTAATTGGAAAGTTACTGTATTAACGATGATAGTACGTAGCCCACCAATTTCGTAATTTACTGTTTTACTAATGCAAATGTAAATCAGGCTTTAACCTCAACTTTAAATGTCTAATAGCAATTGCAGACGACATATAATAATTGAAAATATTTTATAGCAAACTAGCGGGCTATATAGACGTTGCCCTGTCTTAAAAAAAATATCTAGAACTCGATTACAGCGCCACCTACTGGATCCAAATGTGAATCTAAACCATCCATCACTTGAACACACAAAAAAATTATCAAGGTCGGTCCAGCGTTATAGGAGGAGTTCAGTGACGTTCACACTAGCATTAGAATTTTATATCTATACTAGCTTCAGCCCGCGACTTCTTCCGCGTGGAATGTTTTTTTAACTATCCCACGGGAACTCTTTAATTTTTCGGGATCTAAAGTATCCTATATGTTGACCAGGGATATGAGCTTCCACCATACAAAATTTCATTTAAATCGGTTCAGTCGTTTCGGAGATTAGCCGGAACAAACAGACAAACAGAGATACAAAAAATTTGAAAAAATCCAAATTAGTTCTATTTCACTTCTTACATACCCCTGACTCGGTTTTTAGCATATTTTTTCATTGTACAGTAATTCGACCTCTACAGTTTTATCATATGTAATATGTATGTATACATGTTTTTCAGAGTTTTTAATATTGGGGCTTCATCTGGGATAATGTTACAGATATCTAACGTTTCACGCTGATATGGCGATGAGTTTAATGCGTTATTTAAGATGTGAAATTGTTAATGACATTAAATATTGACAGATGACGTCTGTACACTAATGTGGCTATGCGGTAACGTCATTATTTTTTAACGCTTTAAATAAGATGCATTCGGCCACAGCCTTAATTTTTAACACTTACGCAGATGAAGCCCCAGCATTACAACCACTTAGTTTACAAGTTGATTATATTAATACAGCTTAAACTTTGTTCAAAGCTTTTCCCTCTGCCTCCTATAAATTGTGCCACTCACGCACATTCCTGACGAAGAATGATGCTTTCGGCTGCTCTCGCGAGTAGGCAGTGCTTTGTTCGAATGATTAAGTGCTTCGGGACGGCCGTGGCGTTGCTAAGCCCTTCAGCTAATGAGTCGAGAGGTGGTATTAATCATTAGATGCCGACCGGACCAAGTCGCCTTTGCTGATGTGCTCGTGGGTGGTGATCTATGCCAACCCTGATGTCTTGGTATTACGTGTTGACATCTCTTTGATAAATGCATAAAAAATACATAGGCTTTAAACTCAGAAGTAGACATTTTTTTGGACAATCGTAGGAGGTTTGTCATAATTTGTTTATGACTATAGGAGGAACCATAGAAGCTGGTAATGGACATTACTCTCGTAAACTTATTAAATTGGAGACGATTTTTTAAGGTTTCTATTTACTTATTAAGACATTCATAACATGCCACAGTAAGATTTCAAGTTACGGTTAACATTTTATGGCTTTTTGCATATACACGGCCCCTGTAGCTCAAAATCCCCGTATCACTGATACAGCTTTCAAAGCGGTAGGTAGATACAACCCTCCTGCGTAGTAAAAGATTTCATAAAAGATCAGATATTGCGCATCTAATCTGAAGACCCTATAAAATTTAGATTTAATTTTATAGGGTCACACTGAAATGATGATAACAATTCCTTGCCTCTGCTTCATGTTTGATATAACATTAATGTTGTGTAAATTTGTTCTCAAAACTCACTAAGGCCCGTAAGTTCAACACACAGTTTAATCTATGGATTTTGTAATCTACAGAAAAGTTGATCGATGGTTTAAACCTGTGTTGCAAGATCAATTCGAAAATATGCAAATATCAAATAAAATTCGATTAGTAAGTAGCTTTTGCAAGGAAACATTTTCTATTTCGTTCACAATTCAATCGTTCTTTTTAAACATTTTTAATAACATGTCAACTAATTGACAGTGATACTGAAAAAAAGAATCGGTCGTATAATTTATTGCTATTCAATGGGTAGGTACCAACTTCTGGTGTCCCACTCTAAAATAGTATTAATAGTTTTGTTATTTGTTAGAATAAATAATAAGTTAACTTTGTGACAATGAGAGAGACGCCGTTTAATCCATCCAGTGGAGTTTAAACGTCGCTTTGGGCAGCTTTAAAATAATGGATTGTTTAAACTGTTGTTGATCGATTAACTGTCATTGATGTTACGATAAAAAATAAGAACGAAAGATTTTTTTTTAATTAATTTTTTTATTGCCGAAGTTCAGCAGACAGGCAGACGGCCCACTTGATGGAAAGCGGTTACCATCGCCTATGGACATTTGCAACACCAAAGGCGCTACAAATGCGCTGCTGCTCTCTTAAGGGAGACTGGAACCTGGTCATTAATGCTGGAACACAACTTAAGGTTGTTATGGCGACATACCACCTGGCTGTGGATTGTTTTGTCGCCTCTTACGGCAGACCGCGCGGCCGCAGAATTGTATTTTTTCTCCGTTCCTGCACGGATAGAATATATTAAATAGGACAGATTAAACTCGGTTCTATAGTTTAAACTACCACTGATCTTAATTGTTAATTGTAATTGTATCATAAATTTTATGTATTCTCTGCGGGTCGAATTATGACCATGAGGTTTTACGAGATAAAAAAAAGAGGTAAAAAAAGGTAGAGGAAAAGCATATTGAAAAAAACAATATATTGGAAGTCTAAAGGACTCAAACATTAAAGTTAATACCTACAAACATTCAACTACTTTAATGTTTAGTAAATTGACAATCTATCAAGTGAATGCGTACCTACACCTCAAATGATATTTAGTATATATCAATCACATTAACACTTTACCCTCTCTTGTAAAAAGGTTTAAATTAAATTATCATTAGTTCACGTGTCAAGAGCTAAATAACTGGTAAAATACGCATTGAAAGCCCCTGGAGACGTGTTGTGCGTCGAGACGCGCGGATGACTGATCCGTCGCACAAACTAATGTTCTTTTTTTAAAACCCTTTTTATTTTTTAAACCGCACAATAGGCGAGTCATGAGTTATGCTCTGTTATGCCGACATATAGTTTTTACGATACACTCAACTTGGATTAAATACATTTTTCTTATTTCTTTCCGTGGTGTACGTACGTGATGGCATGTGACATTAAAATGAAAAATTAGCTAATTATTCTTAATCCGTTTGAAGGCTTTGATCGCGGTACGTAGAGTGATGGTCTGTCACGAAGAGGGATTGTAGCTCGCTTTGATTGCACTTACGTGTGGATTCGATTGCTGTGTTGTGTTCAAGTTCATTGTCATTGGGATTGCGCCAAAAGGTTTATTATCGTTAATGTTGTTTTGTATGGAGTAAATTAGGGGATTCCCTGCAATTTCAACTGCGTAAATTTTGGACGTCACTCTCGTGGAATTTTATGGAACACAAATTAGCCTTTTATCTGTCACCCCTAATCTCTGATGCACATGCATGTTAAATTTCATTACTATCAGATTATACAAATTTAGTCGTAAATAAGTAAAAGATTTTAATTAGGTTATCAGGTTTTCGCCATTATTGAAAACATTTGAAACCAAGTTAGTACAAATATAATGTTCATTAAGCGCGATTTATTTTTATTTTTAACCGACTCCAAAAAGGAGGAGGTTCTCAATTTGATTGGTATTTTTTTGTCCCCTAAAAATTTAACATAGTTTGGCCCAGTAGCTTTCATTTTAGGAACATTTTTTATGAAAAAAAAATCCGTTCCGTTCTGTATGTACACCGATTACGCTGAGATTTATGATCCGATTTACGTGATTCTTCTTTAGTTTGATGCGGAATAGTTGCCATTTGGTCCCCTAAAAAATTAACATAGTTTGGCCCAGTAGTTTCATTTTATGAATGTTTTTTTATGACAATTTTTTCCGTTCCCGTTTCTTGGGACCTATATTTTTTGAGGCGCGCGGCACCTTTGGTAGGCCTACCTATAGCTAGACATTAAAAAGTAACAAATAAAAAAAACTTCGTTTAAAAAACCGACTTCAAAAACTAAAACGTATAAAATAACTAATTTCTAAAGTTATTTTTAATTATAATATCTGATTTTTATATATATTATCTAAAACATCTTGAAGTCGGTGCGAAGTAAAACATAAAAATTACTATATTTTGAAAATTACTAAGCACCGACTTTAAAATGTTTTAGATAATATATATTTAAAAAAATATATTATAATTAAAAATATCTTTAGAAATAAGTTATTGTAACATCACATTAAAATAAAAGATTAAACAAAAATTTAAAACCGGCTCGTGCAAATGCAGCTTTGCTAAAACTCCATTGTCTCCATTAATAATAATTCTTCGAAAAGTAAATGTGTAACATACTTCTGTATAAAAAAGAAATTTGAGCTAGATAAATAAGAAGAAAAACAATTTTTAGCTAGATGTGTTGCTGGGGAGTTTCTAGCCGCTTCTGCTTAACAGCATTAACACGTTGCGAAGCGATGTACATAGAATAGGAAGTAAATTTAAATTTTAACTTATACATATGACCACAGATCATTGTTTCTATGATCTGTGCATATGACCTTGAAAAAAGGTTCTCCAGTGGAACTTATTTTGAATAAAAAAAATCGAATTTCAATTTACAGCAGAGGCAAAAGGATAAATATTTAAAATGTACATTTAAAATGTTTTGTCTTCTTATTCTTTCGTTGTCCTTTCGAAACAAAAGTAAATTTTTCTTTTTGTCATATTTTATTTTAGACCAAAACACAAATATTTCTTACGTACCATTTATATATCCAATAAGATAGTATAAACTGTAATACATCAAGGCAAGTAATTATTAAGCACTTACACATATAACATGTTAAAAACATTACGCTGAAAAGCTCACCTGGATGAACTGTGTACAGCGTATAAAAAAATACAGGTACATGTGAACTTTTTTGACAGTCTGTTTTGTGCACATTATTATGATAATAACGAGCAAGCATTACCCGTTTAGTTTGCCACGGATGCTTTTATTTTTCAGCGCAGACGAACCCGAGGCATGTGCTTGAAGTACTCTACTACAGCAGAACGATTAAACGGAACTGATACTATTTAATTTATATATATATTAGGGTGGGTCAAACAATTTTTTTTTACAAGTAACAGATAAATGGGTTGCTAGACACCTTAAAAAAATCTCACTAAATATGAGCTCTTAATTTCAATAGGAAGGTCCTCTGCATTTCAGTTTTAGATTTTTTCCTTAGTCCAATAGAAATAAATCATATCTCAGTTAGTAATTGATTGAGCAGCAAAATTTAACGTTTTTGCAGGAAATCGAACGCCCTACAAAAAAGATTTCCTACATTTTTATCGTAAATGTCACCATTTAACAAATATTGAAGATTAAGTTTGATTATTTTCAGACAAATTGATTTTTTGCGTACGAATTTTGTAACTCATAAACAAATAAAATTTATAAAAAGGGCCTTGTATATTTTTGTAGCAAATTGAACGCTTTACAAAAATGGTCTCTATTGCTTAGTCGATTAAATTGAGTGTTTCAAAGATATTCATTATCAAACTTTGATGCATACTAATTTTTAATAATTAATTCAGAAAATTCTGTTTTATTTTACGAGTCTTAAAAAAATTCATACAAATTCAAACTTCTGTTGTTGTTGTTTTTACAACATTAAACATGCTTCTCTGTTGGGAAAGACTGAATTGTGTATATATTTTTTTTATTCATAAAATAAAACGGAATTTTCTAAATTAATTATCAATAAGTGTAAAAATGAGTATGTATCAAAGTTTAATAGTGAATATCTTTAAAACACTCAATTTAATCTACTAAGCATAAGAGACCATTTTTATAGAGCGTACAATTTACTACAAACTGTAAATGTATATGGTCTATTTTATAAACTCATTTGTTCACGAGTTACAAAATTCATAAGAAAAAAAGAAATTTGTCTGAAAATAATCAAACTTTAATCTTCAATATTTGTTAAATGGTGACATTTACGCTAAAAATGTAAGAGACCTTTCTTGTAGAACGTTCAATTTGCTACAAAAATTTATTAAATTTTGCTGCTAAATTAATTATTAACGGAAATTTGATTTTTTCTATTGGACTAAGGAAAAAATCGAAAACTGTAATGCAGAGGACCTTCCTATTAAAATTAAGAGCACATACTTGATGAGAATTTTTTTACGGTGTCTGGCAACACATTTATCCACGTCACTTGTAAAAAAAATATTTTTTTACCACCCTAATATATATATATATATATAATAGGTTAGGGAAAAAGTCGTTTCGCATATAGTATGTATGAACTTTTAAAGTTTTAATTTTAAAGAAGACAATTCCTAATTCAAATTAGGAAAATGTGTGATTTTCATTTGTTTTTCTTATTGTTAAAATGAGTGAATCTAATGAAGAAATTCGATACATTTTAAAATTTTACTACAAAAAAGGTAACAATTCAACACAAGCTGCAAAAAAATTGTGATATTTATGGACCTAATGCAGTATCTGTGAGAGTAGCGCAAATTTGGTTTAAGCGTTTTCAATCCAGAAATTTTGATATCAAAGATGCACGTCACTCTCGTCGCCCTGTTACGGACAAAATTGATGCCATTTTTGAAAAAGTGGAGCAAATCGGCATATTAATAGTTACGATGTAGCTGGAGAACTGGGAATTGACCACAAAACGGTTTTGGCGCATTTGAAAAAAGCTGGGTACACAAAAAAGCTCGATATTTGGGTGCCTCGTGAGCTCACTGAAAGAAACCTAATGAACCGTATACTCATTTGTGATTCTTTATTACGACGTAATGAAACCGAACCATTTTTGAAGAAGCTGATAACTGGTGATGAAAAGTGGATCACGTACGACAAGAAAGTGCGAAAAAGATCGTGGTCAAAGGCCGCTCAGGCTTCACAGACTGTGGCGAAACCCGGGTTAACTCGCAACAAGGTGGTGCTGTGTGTATGGTGGGATTGGAAGGGCATTATTCATTATGAGCTGTTACCGCCAGGCAGAACCATCGATTCTGAACTGTACTGCGAACAACTGATGAGATTAAAACAAAAAGTTGAGAGAAAGCGGCCGGAATTAATCAACAGAAGGGGTGTGGTTTTTCACCCTGATAACGCTAGACCTCACAGATGTTTAGCCACTCAGCAAAAATTACGAGAGTTTGGCTGGGAGGTGTTAATGCATCTGCCGTATAGCCCTGACTTTGCACCTTCAGATTTTCACCTGTTTCGGTCTCTGCAGAATTCCTTAGGCAGTGTCAGGTTAACATCACGAGAGGACTGCCAAAACCACTTGTCGCAGTTTTTTGATCAGAAGCCCCAAAATTTTTACAGCAATGGGATCACGTCCCTACCTAGAAGATGGCAAAAAGTTATCCGAGAAAATGGCACCTACATACTTTAGTCAAATGTAAATAAACTTTATAAAAAAACTTTTGACGTATTATATAAAATGCGAAGAAACTTTTTCCCCAACCTAATATATATTATATAACAGCCTATAACTGTCCCACTGCTGGGCTCGGGCCTCCCACTGTAGGGGAACGGACAGTATGCCCGCCATGCTTGTCCAAGGTGGCTTGGCAGGTTTGGCGTTCTGGCCAGGATCGAACTCGCGTCCTTTGAATTTAGGACGCGTGCGCTAGCCATTACGCTACCACGACTTGAACAACAAATATAGGTATATATAAATACATATATAGGTACATATAAGTATACATATATAAAAAATTTGCACAAAGTATTAATGTGGGTTCAGTTTCGAGCCGGGAAGCAGCATTTTTTTTACGTGTATGAAATCATGATAAGCGCTTAAATTCTAGATTACGCAAACAGTTTTCATTTGACTACAAATAGTTTAAAGCATCAAATTCGTTTTATCGCTGTATAATTTAGCACAATAAACAGGTACAAACGTGGAAACAGACGAGCTGGATCCGTGCCATCTCGGAAAGCAGCTTTCCAGCGAATATGAATTGCGGGTTAAGAATATTATTGGAGTTACTTAAATAATACTTACATGTATTTTTCTTACGTAATATACATTTTCAGCAACATACCTATGTGTTTCTTAATTTACATACTATCAAACTATGTTTGCTGTAAGATCGATTTCCAGATTACCGGTGTTTGAATCCTGCCAACACACCTTGGATAAGAGTGATGAGCTGGTCTGATAATCTAAAAAGGAGACTCCCGAGCTTATAATATGCTGGAGAGAAACACCAGCGCTGACTTTCTAGGGAGTTTGTTTTAAATTGCCTCAAGCAGGCAAACAGGCCGACGGCCCACTTGATGGAAAGTGACTATCCACGCCTGTAGACGCTTGCAACACTAGAGGCATTGCCAATGCGTTGCCGGCGTGTAAGAATTTTTTTTTTAACAAACCCATGTCGTAGTGCAGAGGACAAACCTTGGCAGACAATTCTCTCCCTCCAAATCATTTTTGTTCCTGGACTGTGTATTCGAGTACAGTACCATTCTTATATCCAAATTAATTAACGATAAAAAAAATTAACGGGTTTTCATACAAAATACAGTCGTGGTTTGAAAAGTTTCGTCAGATTTCAAATTGATTCATTTAACGTTCTGCGAGCACATGTTACCTTTTTAAACTAAGTCACAGAACAGACTGTTCCACAGAAAATTATGTTTAACTGTTTGACAAAGACAAAGTTTAAAATTACTAAGATCAAAGAAAGTTGTTTGATTTCTATATTGTTTAAGATTGTTTAGAGATGTGAAACCTGTTTATTGGTTTTAATGTTTATGATAAGCGTAGTCATTATATAGTCTTTGTTTCCGATGATTAAAAGTATTGTTAATCTCAGTTTGTTTCACGGTTTTATATTTTATAAATGTAATATTTATTAAAATGTTGGCAGTATTGTTTCTTGTACTCTTGCAAGCAAAAGTCGACTTTAAGGTGACGAACCTTTTCATATCGCGACTCTACATCACTGCCGAGCTCTCTTCAACTAATCTGAAGAGGTCATAAGTTTGGTGTACATTGTACATGCTGATTGCCGGATATAAAACTCAGTTGAATGTATATGTTCGGCAACAGCACTCCACACTCTCGTTTTCAATGGAGACGTAGCCTCGCATTGGGACAATTCAATCGCGCATACGTCCCATTGTCCGTGGCGACAATGGCGTCGCGCCGCGCCGCGCCTCCGCGCGCCATTCAGCGGCACCCACAAAAGTCTGTTTTGCTAAACTCCTTGTGTGCTGTAACATTGACCTATTGAGCCAACAGGTGAATCTCACAAAACGTTTGTTTGGGTGTCTCCTGTGTTGGGTGAATTAGTACGTTACAATTGTTGCGAGCTCGTGCCCGCCCTCACAGTGATGTTTATAGGTCTGTTTGAAACTCAATGAATGAAATTTTTTATGTTCATCATAAACTTAAATGAAGACAATTAATATGTGTACTATAGAAAAATGGGCGGTCTTATCGCTCATAACTAATTCTCAAAGGTAAACCCGTGTTCAAGGAGATTTTAAAAATAAGTAAATTGACTGTTATTTAAATTTAATTTAATGTACACCCCATTTCTTACACATAAACAGATAAATATTTCCATAGCCTCATTCAATATCAAATATTTTTAGCAATATATTTATACGTCAGATTTAGGATACTTATTCACAATGTTTTAGTTGAAAACTTAAGTAAAAGTTACTTTTTATTTAATTAACAATTAAGAAAACTTAAAACTAAACTACACTAATGTTGTATATAACAATTGAAGACATATAACATATTCACTTTAGTAAAAATAAATTACAAATAAGTAATACAATTTTTAAGTATTTTTAAAACAAACCATAAATGTTTAGTCAAATTAAAATAAGCATAATGGCACCTGTTTGTAGAGATATATACATATGTATACATATATTATACAAATACCTATATTAAACACATCAAACTAATAAAGAAACCTTGAAAATTAATCGATTAATGAAATTATCATTAAATTTTGAACCTATGCAATCTGAGTTGAAAGCTGTTTCTGTTTGTTACCAGTTTCAGTTCAAAATATTAAAATATGGTCAAAAGCATTTATTACTTAGAAACATATGACTTATTATTCAATGCATTATGTAACAGAACGTTATGTTTCAGACCGTTATATACATGTATACATGGTTTAAACCCACCAGAGCCTTATATTACCTCTCTATTAATTGCTCTACGCTAATTATACAACACATGCCCATACTAGAAGCGGTCATCTAGACATCAAAGCCCTACACCGCCTACATGTGCCTATACATGGTAACAAGAGGTTTATTACAAGATTGTGCACGTTACATTCGCATTTCCAAAGGCACACAGGCCGCCTGAAGACATGAGGGTTCTTGTATGCGCACATGTGTATTCAAGACATTGATCTTGGAGTTGGTTCACAATGCTTTGTGCTGGTCAGTGACTAGTGAATGGCTACATTCAAAGAGAGCCTGCATACAACAAACTATATTTCTGTGTCAATATTACCTACAGTTCACTGAAAATCTCAAGCTGTATTCACTGATACAGGAAAACTTTTGAAGAAATTTCGGTTTAAGATTTTATTATAGAAGGAATAAGGATACGGACTCGTCTTATAATAAATTCTTACATTATCTTATATATAAAAATGAATCGTGGATATGTATGTACGCGCATAGCTTGAGAACATATAGATAGTCCCCGGATGGTTTAGATTCACAATTGGAACCGGTAGGTGGCGCTGAGATCGGGTTCTAGAATCATCCTAATCACCTGGACCGATTTTGGTGATTTTGTTTTTGTGTGTTTGAGTGGGTTCCCGGATGGTTTAGATTCACAATTGGAACCGGTAGGTGGCGCTGAAATTGGGTTCTAGAATCCTCCTAATCACCTGAACTGATTTTGGTGATTTTGTTTTTGTGTCACGAATCAGTCCTTTAGGAATTTAGAAAATATGGAAGTGGTACGAAGTCCGCCGGGTCAGCTAGTTTATATATAAAAGTACAGGCGTTAAAATAAAATTCCCTGTATAAAATCTTTTTTTTTTATTGCATGAGTTCAGCAGACAAGCAGACGGCCCACCACATGGAAATAGATTACCGTCGCCTGTGGACGTTTGTAACACCAAAGGCGCTACCCAATTGGTGCTGCTTTCTAAAAGTAGACTGGAACCTGGCCATTAATTCCGAAACACAACTCAAGGTTGTTATGGCGGCATACTCTAGATCAGAGGTGGTAGCCAATCAGACGAGCATAAAGCCCTACCACCTGGCTATGGGTTGTTTAGTCGCCTCTATAACAGGCCACCCGGTCGTAGGAAATTGTATTCTTTCCCGTTTTCTGCACTTTTGTGAGATAGTTTTCTAACGGATACATTTCGGAGAGCGTAACTGAGCTTTTCGGTCTAATCCCTTTGTCTCCCTGCCATCATCCGAACCATATATCATCATGCGGAACCGATATAAAGTGGTACCTCCTATACGAAACGTTTCGCACCTTCATCATGCGCATCGCAAAAGAGTGGAACTCATTGCCGATACTTACAACCTAGGTGTCTTCAAGTCCCGTGTGAGTAGGTACCTACTAAGTAAGCGTGCTCCATCTTAGATCTATATTCGCTCTACAACGGGCGGAATCATGGTCAAACGCGAACCTATATTACTATAAAAAAAAGTATGTAAAAAATAAAGTATCTCAATTGACTTGATTGTCTCTAAACCCCCCCATATCTGGTAAAATTCAGATAGGAACAAAAAAATGGATTAAATGGCGCTCACACATACATATTTATGCATCATGAACGATTTCGATGTAGGTATTCAGATACAATAAATAAATGCCCAGCGACAGTGGTCTGGTGGGGCTGGACGAGTTTTAACATAGGTTTTTATTTTAATTTTAGTTTTTTACTATTGTATATTTTAGTTTTTATTTTAATATAAATTATGTTACATCTATATTATTAGACGGTATATATATAATATAAATATATTTTCTGTTTGTGATATCGAAATAAATGACGATTTTTAGTTTAATCTATAGTATAGTTTAATTTATAATCTAGTTATATTAATATAGTATAAATATACAAATTTTTCATGAAAAAAAATGAACTCAGCTTATTATTACTTTCATATCAAAATGTTGATTGAGCGTTATTATAGAATTTTATTAAATTAATATACAGCTGTCCGGAAAGGATTATTTGTTCGAGTAAACCTAACAAAATATACATTTCAAGCTGCAAAAATTTTAAACGCAAACATACAGAGGTATTATATTATCAGTAGATTAGTAAATATTCCCAACTCAAACATTTACCAAGAAAACACGCTACCGTTTGTCCGAACAATAGTCCTACGGTTCCCTCAAAACCACTTAACATGGGCCTGACAGGTTAGTTCAATCACTATTATACACCCCGAAGCCAACAATTGGAGTATTTTTTCTTCCGAAATATGCTTTTTTTTTCATTGAGGAGAGTCATATCTTAGAGTGCTTCTCACGGTGGGTTAAGTCCGACAAAAATATTCGCACGGCCACCGCATCTCTCAGGATAATATGTTTTTTTATTGCGAAATTGGCAAACAAGCAGATGGCATACGCAATTTTATGATTACCGTTTTTCTTATTTACATATTTTGTACATATATGTATATTAAGTTAATATCTATTTAATACTAGCTGACCCGGCAAACTTCGTACCGCCTCAGAATAATTTTTTTTTCATATTTACTCACCTTTTAAACCTTCCCTGGACTTCCACAAATAATTCAAAACCAAAATTAGCCAAATCAGTCCAGCCGTTCTCGTGTTTTAGCGAGACTAACGAACAGCAATTGATTTTTATATATAAGAGATAAAAAAAGTTGTTTCCGATAGACCGAGACGACACACCATGATCAAATATCAGAGTGTTAAAGAGAGGTCAGGTAAAAAGCATTTCAAATAAACGTGCATGTATAAAGAGGTTAATGAAAGTAGGTGAAGCGAAAGTTGTTTGTCAGGATCGTCGCAAGTGGAGATCCATAGTCTCTGCCTACCCCCATGGGAAATAGGCGTGATATTATGTATGTATGTATGTATGTAAAAATAAGTAGTTGGTATTATATGTTACGTATATCATCAATATCATCTCAATTAATTTTTGAGGTTGTCTGGAAGAGATCACTTTTTAGCGATAAGACCGCCCTTTGTACATAATAGTTAGAAAGAAAAGATATAATTTTAGTTTTTAAGTTCATTTTTGTATTGGTGTATAATCAAGTGTTATCGATCTATCTGAATCTAAATAATTAAAATGAACAAGTTGGCGGTAGGCAATAAATAAAATAAAATAAATAAAACTTTGACAATACTCATTGATACTTGACATGTTTATCTTCCGTGATCACGGCTACTGAAAAGCGATCGAAACGTTGGAATAATAAAATTCAAATAAATCAGCGCGTTTAAAACCGTAACCGTAATTTTATTATGAAGTTATACTAGTCGTGAAAACTTAAGAAAATATTATGATTAGCATCACCTATAGACGTTTGCAACACCAATGGCGAAGCGAACGCGTTACCATCTAGGATGGGATCAAGAGGATGAGATATAGGATGGGATAGGGAAGAGCGGATAAAGGGAGGGGGAGGAAGTGGGCCATCGGAGCTCTCACTCATCACACGAAACAATTGTACTGACAGTAGTATTGTTTGCTAATCTATGAAATGACAAACATCATTGTCATTAATGTCAAGTCAGGTAGACAAGTGATAGCTCATCCATAAAACCTCGTCCCCATTCTAATCATTGAACTTAATACGAACAGAAGCATTTTGTATAATTAAAATAAGATAACTTGTAAATGTTAAAAATAAATAATAAGAAGATAACAATTGGCTGTTTTAATAATAAGAGGGAATATAAGACTAGTTCAAGGCTAATCGTTTTACGTCGATATTCTTTGAGAGCGTGTTATCACACCGATCGAGCCGGCCCTAACAGCTGTAATCATGATAATGATTCTATCGTGGTTCTACTACGTAATATAATACATTACGTGGTAGAACCATGATATAATCATTGTCTACCATGTAATTCAAAACGGAACCAAATGTAATACTTGCAACAACTCGGAAGGGTATATGGTAAGATAAGAACAGCAACTGGTCACTATACTAATCAGAGAACCTTACTGTTTAAATACATTTCATACACTGCCTCTCCACAAACATTTTTACAACACCTCGCCATCCCTCCAACAATTTTACAGTATAAGAAACTTAGCAAATTGGCACAACCGATAGTGGATTTAAGTCATTGATAAACTATTTTAATACATTATTGGTTGGAAACTTTAGATAATATTTTATATAAGATATTATGTAAAATATTATATTTAAAGTTTTATATGTAATAAAATAAATCGATCACAGTAAAAATTTATCGCGTCTGCCAACATGAAAATAAAATGTAGTAAATACTGTCTATATATAATTGAGAGATTTTGAATTATAATCTACATACACAATTACCACATCATATTAGAAATAGATAGATAGATCAAATTTAAGATATTTTGAAGAAAGGTCACATAAAAAGTAGTTTAAATAAGCGTGTATGTATGAAAAGATTAATGAAAGTTGATGAAGCGAAAAGTGTTTGTCAGGATCGTAGCAGGTGGAGATCCATCGTCTCTGCCTACCCCAATGGGAAACAGGCGTGACAATATGTATGTATGTATGTATATTAGAGATAAATATTGTTATATAAAATTATGGTAAATTATAGAGAACTACTCTATACAAAACAGGTGCTAATCACAGAATAAATAAAAGTATAACATTATTATTCAATTAAGGAAACGGCTAATTGTATCGTTTAGAAATAAGAGGGTACATAACAAAATTAATTATTAACCTTAAAAAGAAACATGACAAGAACAACTATGAAACTAAATAAATGTAACAGAAAATAGGTATTTTCAAGTGTTATAACGTTGAGAAAAGGTAAGAATAACTCTTGTGAAAATAAAAGGTGACGTCACTCTCCATAACAATGTTGTAAAATTGCGAAAATGTCCCGTAGACTATAACGGGAATGAGTTAGGGAATGAAACGCAACGGTTATGAAACACGTTGCGACGTCACAGGCCGGCCGGCTAATCGATCGGGAGAACAATGTGACGTAATGGGGGGCGAAGCGTAGGGGCGCGGGGGCACGGCCGGGGGCCGGTTCGCACTCCAAATATTTGGCCAGGCATATGTTTGGTTTCTTTTCCTTCGCCTCATATATTTTTACTTTGATCGCTTAATAGGGCCCCGAGGCGGTTTCGATTTGTCCGTTATTAATTTTCCTGACGTTACAACAAATGCTCTCAATAAAATAAACAGTTTAGAAAGTTTATAGAGTATGAAAAGTTTATATATATAAATATACAGCTATAATTAGACTAAAACTTTTTTTGTACGCCAAAGGCCTGGCCGATACTTGAGCGACTGATGAATAATATTCATCATATTGTGCTCTGCTGGATGTGTGTAGTTAGTTACGGTGATGGACCGCATTAGGAATTTTCGCATACGCGACTACGCTTCATTTTAGGGATAATTTAGTGAAGAAACTGTAAGAAAGTCGCTGACGTTATACGGCTGTTTCAGAGAAAATGACTACTTGTCTTCACCCAGTCTCTGTTCACTGCCGAACGTAAACCTGCACAAGGTTCGGATATAGTTATATGGCACTTTTATTTATTATTTGAGATAATAATCAAGTGGGCTAAGGCGGGGGAGCTCCGCTTCGCTTCCGTCTTAGCCTTCTATCCTATTATATATATAAAAAAATCATAATAAATAAAAGTGACGTATAAATTTGTTTATATCCCGGTCTCTAGTCTCTCCCGGGACTAGTTCTACGGAGGACATATGTGTAGCTATACTCCCTTCGCCAGGTCCTAACAGCAGCGATAGCCGAAGATATTCTTGTTAGTGGTCTAACAATAGTTAATATCGATAATTGCACGAAGTCTAGAAGATAAATAAGTAACTCGACCCCGAGTTACTACTTTATTTTATTCACAATAAAATAATAATGCACCTGAAAAGCGGCTGCATCTATGGAATCCCCGCTGTGGCCCGAAAATTCTCAAAGACGTTGGCGTTGCTACAAAACTTAAAAGAAAAGATGCAGTGATCGTGAATGATACACTCTTCAAGTGCACGGTTAATGAATTGCATTAATATTGCATTAACAGGTTACGAGCTTACTCCCATAGCAAACAATCATTAGGGCAATGTTGCCGACCCTCGCCGCGTACACTGTTTGCAATGGCAGATTTTGTTTGCGAATACAAATTGACATTTAGATGTTTTGTAGTTTTACAATGCACTTATGTGTTTGCCATGATAATATTATTCTATAACTACATGTAGCGGAAAATATTTGTTGAGTCGAAATTATGTATAGGCTTTAGTTGATAAAATTTTCACGTCAGGTGGGAACGTACCCAAAACGCTGGCCGCTTTAGCACGTATATAGTAACGGCACAACGGTAACGTATTTTGGGCGTGTTGTCCAAAATATAACTTAATAAGCCACATAAAATTTTCTTAAGTTTTCGCGACTATTATACATAATAAAACTACGTTTTAACGGTTTTAAGCGCTGTAATTTATTTGATTTATATTATTCCGACATTTTGGCCACTTTTAAAATGTCAATGAGTAATTTTTGTTTACGGTTATTATTTACTCTATGGGAGCGTAATCTAATTTACCACCGCTGCGCAACATGTGGCTTGGACAGAAGAAGCGTCTTCCGTTATCAGGGCAATTGAAAACTGGCCGAAACGTCGAAATACAAATAAAAATCAAATAAAATGACGCTCTTAAATCCATTAAAACATACTATTAATTATGTAGTAAATGGCAAAATAAATATAAATATTATTTGATCAGTCTTGTCAGTACAATATTGCGATGTAGTAAACGGAGTCATGTACTTAGCATGTAATATGTCCGCCGGTTGCCAGGCGACGCGACGGCCGTTGTCTGCCCAACTAGCACCGGCCGTCGCGTCGCAACCGGAAAATTGGACAACGCCGTCTGTTCAATCATACGCAACGGAACACCACGCAGATTAGCACGCTCGACCAATGTCCAGTTTATCTCACACCGCTCGCCCGCTTCGTCGCGAAAATTCACATTCATCCGCTCTCCATTGAACCCTAAATCCGGAATACCGCGGGGCCGACACTCGTCTCACCAGAATTGTGTATTGACCATACTCACTTCAATGTTCGAACATTGATTCAAATTATGCTGTGGAAGCACTGCTCTTTGAGTTTCTATCTCTGCGAAAATTACATTAATATGCGAATACGTTTCCAATAACATTGATTTTTTAATAACTTGTTTTATTTATTAGGTTTATTTGTTCCTTCTTTGTAGCTTTGAGAATATATCTATTAAAATCGATAATCGCTGAGTAATAAAAGTATAAAGATTGTAAATAAAAATAAGAAGACCATCAATGGTTTCACTGAAGTATTTAGCATCTGGCGCTTGGAAGATCGACCATGTTTGCCTCGTTTTATCTATCGCTTAAATACTATAAAATAATTGAAAGTGCCGTCAATTATAAGTTCGAAGTCTAAAATGTTTAATAACTTGTAAATACTTAGGTTAGGTATCACAAAATAATGCCGGAACACAACTCAAGGTTGTTATGGCGGCATACTCTAGACCAGGGGTGGTAGCCATCCATTCGGGCAAATGCCCTACCACCTGGCAAAACTAACCTAACCTAACCTAACACTAGGCATTGTCGTTCTTAGTAGATAATAAGTAATACCTAGTTATTATCTACCGCCATATCATTTAGCTGCAATCACGTTTTTTTTATCATAATATCTATATAATGATAAAAAAACATGTAGCTAAATGATCAGAATGTTATATAATTTGGTATAAGCGTACTTTCGATACATGATCGAAGAATAATTTTATTCCTAACCATAAATACGAAATTCACGTGAATGAAGCTGCTAGAATAGTTTTTGTAAAAAATATAAAGACATGTGAGCTGACAACAATAAAAAACTGGCACTCATTAATCGATTCCACTTCAGTTTGAAAGGAAGTCTCCAAGCACGTCCGACTTTCAAACTTTAAAAAAACCGCCGGCATGTCACGGGTAAGTCGAAATCACGTTGCGGAGAACGTTCTCTGCCATTCAAATCTTTACTTAGCATTCTATGTACCGTCGGCGGCTTTAATTTTTTAAGGTTCACTACAACGCCCATACCGTATTCACGTCGCGTTCCCACCACACTTACAGATATGTATACTTAGCTAATAGTGGACTGGATTCATCGGAATGAAAACAGCGTTAAAACTATTCGACAGAGGTACGATTTTGTACCTTCACATAATTGTTTTAAAGTTTCAATTGTATTGTTCAATTGAATCAGTTGAGACTAATTGATATGAGTGGTATCAGGAGAAGTAGTTTGCATAGTTATGGGCGCGTTTATCTAAGCTATATCGGTCGGTACAGGCGTCGGGGACATGGACTAGGTAGGTCGGGTGACAGTTTAACAGGGGTTTAATAAATGTCTGAAACAGCCGATCGTCTTTACAGTTCTTGCAGGCGAACGACGCTCGCTTTCCATTGTGTTATACTTCCGACCGCAGTCTATAGAATTGCGTAAATAGACTACATACAGTTAAATACTATTGCTTTAATTTCTGTTTTATCGAAGTTAAGGCGATCATTGACGAAAAAGTTTAAGGTGTTTATTATAATCCCAAAATTCTCAGCTCATTCTCTTAAAGGGCCAAACGACTTGCGAAATTGATTTTAGATAGTGCAATCAGTATAATTTAATACCAAAAAACACTTTAAAGGTATATAGAATTCTGTTTAGGATTCCGTATCCTTTTTTAATAAAACGGAACCGTTATGCATTCACCATGTCCAGCAGTCCGTGATGTCCGTGTATCTCACAGCCATTTTCTACCAAAATTATTTGATCTACAAACATGAAATTACACAGAAAAGTACCTTACAACTTTATGTAATGAAATCGTTAAAAAAATAAATACTGGGGGTGGCCTACATTCATGTAACTAGGGGTTGAGATTTTTTTTTATTTAGGCGCTATTCAATCTCGAAAAATTCCGACTATAGTAAAAAAATATCTATCGTCTCGAGACTACATATATAACAAAGTTCAGCAAATACGTTATAATAATTTTTCTGTAAAAGCGTGACAGACGTGAGTTACTTTCGCCTTTATAATATTAGTGTGAGGGTGGGTGTTTGTATGGATTAAAAATAACGGGACTATTTGTATTTCAACCCTATACAAACAATAACTGAGAGATCTTGACCCCTTAAACTAGGTACAACAATCCTGAAAATCTGGACACATTGAAAGTCCATTGTTCTAATGAATGACGTCAATCACTTTCTTCGGTACCTTTGTTTTCCTTTCACAGATGGTGTAAACATTTATTGTATCTCTTTTGTTTTCAACGAAGTACTAGTCTGGGAGCAGTGTTCCTGACAACCTTGAAAATTTAACTTTGCCGACCTCTTAACCTTTGAATGTGCTGTGCGACCGTCCCCTAGGACGCTTGTTACCTAGTATTCACAGGTTGTAGGCTGTAGGGTTGAAGCCTATTTGGAATTCAGTACAAATTACAGCGGGAGTATGTCGTTGTATTTACTCCATTACCCGGCGAGGCCGAGCCCGTATCAACTATTTATAGTGTTTGAGGCGCTTCATAAATATGCAGCTGTAGGCGCTCGCCTTGCCGACACCAGCTATTCAGCTGGCTGTAGATGTTTGGTACAGATTCTATGCTGCAGCGAAGGAATTCATATTAATAACTTTGTTTGTTATTTCCTTTGAAATAAACTGATTCCTAGTTTAATCTCGTAACATTTTTGATTTGAATATTCTATTAGTTTTCTATTGATAATATAACTGTCAGGAACTTTACATAAGTGTATTATCGTCACCAAACTTCGGTCTGGATTCAATTAAACAAGCTTTATATTTCAGGAAAAAAATCAGGTAATACAATCGGAAATGATCACATAAGAATCGAAAGAAGGTTTTGTGATCACCCAAATATTGGTTTCTATAATGTCGTCATACATTAATTTATACTAGTGGTCGCCCAGTGGTCGAAATTCGACCATTATTAATTTAAATTATAAGTTTGAACATTATTAAAGTTCTGTTGTCAAAGACTATACTTCTGTAATCACAGATTTCGCCAAGGCTACACTGTAAATTTGACTTTAACAATAAACAAATCCAGCGAGGAAACGTAGCCAGCCTTCTGGGCACCTTAACCATAGAAGACGGTGATCTAGTCTCAGTATTCTACTTATTTTGAGTTGTTGACAGTCTTGAGGGACTTGGGTAGAATTCAATACAAATAAGTTAATTTTTATTTTATTATATTCGATTATTTAGTAATTTGTTCAAAAGCTTAATAAAGAAAAAAATGGACAACAAATTTTCGCAACAAAAGAATGTGTGTGTATCATGGTAGTGTGTGTAATGTTTTATTTATTGATTTAATGTATATTTATGCATAATTAAAAAAATATATTAGCATTTTGCACTCCTCTATAATAAACTATGTGTGCGAAATTTCATACTCCTCCGTCCGCGCAATTTTCGTAAAAAGGAGTACAAAGTTTTTAATTAATAATATAATGATATCTTCTATTAATTTACAATTTAGACAAGAATGTTAATTAGATTACAATCTCTAACGCTGTAAATTATTTAATACATTTGGATGTGAATTTAAGCGACGTAATAACACATGATAGACCATGTTGGTAAATAAAAACTTCTAATCAGCTAGTATTTCTACACTTGCACCGCTTCCGTAGCTCCACGGCTGGTTTGATGCAACGCTCCGTGCGTTACCTCACTTTCAACAGAAACTTTGCGATGTATTTTTCAGTGCATTTTTTTACAGTATCGCTTATGTAGGCCTTGTTTGTTTCAATACTAAAGTTCTCTGAGTATTTCTCAATTCATAACTATGGTTGATGGACATTAAATATAAATAGTCATAATTTTACGTAAATATTCTTTAATATTTTAATGGGTGCACTAAAATTTACAATGAAATTCCTGTGTTTTTCTGACATTTTTATTAATATCCGTAGAACCTTTTCAGGCCCTGTGCGGGACAAACTTCTAGGCAGAATAGAAGACGAAATTCTAAGATACTATATATCATCACCGTGGGTAGGATTAAATGAGAATGAAAAAGAAAATGGTACTTATACGGTAAGAATTGGTGTAATACGGGTAATAATGTCTAATGCTTATATTAGACGGATCAATCAAATTGATTCAATTTGGTTGAAAAGAATAGAACTGAAAGGACACGACGATATTCAATAATATTGAATGATTCAAGTTTATGTTTACATGGATCACTTTGGTTTATTCATCCAAATTGAAAGAAATGAACCGTTTAATATCGACTTTATATACAGCTCATTGTAACAATTTATTTCACATAACACATAGCCACATGTATATACATAGCCATATAACGATACCGTAATTTTCCACGGTGTTCGGTCAACGATCGCTCTTCATCTGACATACATTATGCCCCAAGATGGCTGCCCGGAGAAACTATTTTACATTTATTTATTTCACATATGTTCAGTAAGTTATGGGCAATAAATTTACAGTAAAATTGTTTTCTTATGGAACAATATTCTAATAACATTTTCACAATGATATCATACCTATATAAAATTATATAATATCAGCCCATAAATGTCCCACCGCTGGGCTCGCGCCTCCCATTATAGGAGGAAGGGAGAGTATACCAGCCACGCTTGTCCAAGGCAGCTTGGCAGGTTTGACACATTGGTTATCTCGATGTGCAGGTTGCATCACGTTGTTTTCCTTCACCGTTGTTAGCACGTGGTAATTGTAACACAATATGCACATTAGATCGGAAAACTTACTAACTGGTGCATTCGTTCCGGCCAGGATCGAACCCACACTCTTTGAGCTTGGGACGAGTACGCTAGCCATTACTCTACCACGACTTATACCTACGAGTGGATAAATGTGTGGAAAATTATATTATCTTATGTCTCATGACGTGCACAAATTTATTACTGCATAATTTAGCAAGGTTAAAAACACTCCATGAAGATGAAACAATATCAATACAAAAAAATACATATCGCCATTAGAGATGTAGATAAGACAGATATTATGTTCATCAGTAAAATATGTCATACTCATCAACTTACAACAATGATTAAGATGAGGTTTTGCATAGTATCATATAGAAAAACTTGTCTTAATTTCTTCTTTTTTCTAAATAAAGCTCTGCATGGATTTTGTATCTAGCCCGTAGCAGAACGGCTTACATGAATGAATATCCAAGTTATTTAGAATAATAACTCAAAATTTTCAGCCAAATTATAGATGATAGACGCCAAACGAGGAAGTTCCTATAGCAGGTCCAAAAGGCACATTTTACTAAACAATTGAGATTTTCAACCCAAACACAAAATTCTTCGTGTATTTGCGTTGAATATCCGCTTACAATGGTCTACTTTATAATCTATAACTTTATATTTATTTCTACTGCCCTATTCTTTTGTTTATTAAAAGAATGGTAAACTTAAATATATATGTTTATTCTTTCTTAAAAGCAAAATCAAAATATCCTTCAAGTTCCCATCATAGTACTCTCCAAGTCAAATGCTAATGTTACCGATATGAATTAGTTCAATCACACGAAAAGAGTAAAATTAGTCTAGTCGTATTATTTTGTTTTCTCCTTCCCAGCGATCGAGTTTGGCTCCCGCTGCGATTGAGCTCTGGTTTTCTAGTAGTACATCAACCCATTCAACGGGTAACCAATAATGGAGCACCACTCGACTTAAAACTACCCCAAAGTGTATATTTGTTTTTTTATTATGATAGTTATAAGTTTTTCTTAACATGGTGTTAAGCTATTGTGCATACTATAACTTACAAATAAAGTAGGTATTCAAATGTGATTTAAAGATACCCAGATTAATAAGCATCTGGTAATACGGACTCACGCCAAAAATTGTACACGGGCTTATTTTCATATTTATTAAATGATATTCTTAATATTTAATCAATCTCACGAATATGATGTATGTTACAATGAAATTTAAAACAATTACCTACTATTCAAAAATACCTGTGGTTAAAATAGAACGCTATCGTCTAACTTCTAAAATAAATTATATTATTCTGCAAATTATATAATAATATTAGTAAATTATTAGATTGGTTGGAACTATGACGTCATCATAACATAACATACATACACAATCTAGAATGCCTTGACATGTCACGATTTGTTTTTACGATGAGAAAAAAATGTCTCAGCTGATTTTATTGTTAACTAGCCTACTATTTTACTTCAGAAACTAACACAATAACAAATAGATTAAAAAAGATCGTCTCAAGTAGTTAACTTTATTTTGTATAAAAAACATATAAAACCTTTTTTTTAATTTAATTGTGTTTTGTAACTACCGAAAATATTCATTTTATGTAATATGATTTGTACTAAACAAACGCACAATGGTACTCAAACTACCTGTACGTAGCCATTCATTGCTTATCGGGTCAAATTTTCTAAACTATTCAGGGTACGTCACCCCATTCACTCATTCATTCAATCGGTTGACATCTCACCTGTCTGTAACCACAAGCTTTTTAACGATAATCATCATACGGACCATTCATAAATGGAACATTGTTAGAAAAACCCGCCCACAAAACCTAAAGGCTTACTTAGCACGCACTACGATGAAACACGAGCGGGTTGAAACCGCAGAAAAATGTAACATAAATGTATCTCACATCAATACAAGCGCACGCATCAGCGTTTTTTTATCAGTGGCTGATTTTAGAAACGTAGATATATAATACTTTATCGCTCACCAAAATAACGGTCACAATACATTAGTTACAATATTTTTAGGTAGAATAATAGTCAGCCTCATCGCATAGGCGTTAGAGCGATCTCTGCCAGCCAAGTATATTCTTATAGAATACTAGTGTTTTCCCTGCGACTACGTCGCGTGAAAAATCCTAGGTAATAATAGCTCTATGTTACGTACATAAAAAAATATTAGGGGTTTTATATATATAAACCTTCAATACTTAAGCCTCTTGTTGAATTTACTGCAGTTACAAAGAAACTAAGTCAATATAGTGTAGACAACTGCAGAGCAAAACATAAAGAAAAATCGCAGTCAGCTTGATTCGAAGTACCTCATACGTAGTTAATGATATGTGGGCAACCTGACAACGTATTTGTTATTCAATTACAGCGATGGTTGTCTCCATCGCAATTGTAGTGTCATCTTTTGTACTAATCCGTCTATTCCACAGAAACGGCGTGATTTGTCGAGATAAAAAGTATCCTAAGTTGCGCCTCGGGATATTATAAGCTAGCTATATGTCGGTTTTCATTTATAATTTATAATTTCATTTAAATCCGTTCAGTAGTTTTCACGTGATGCTCTAACAGGCAGACAGATAGACAGAGAGATAGACAGACAGACAGACATAAATTCTAAAAATTACATTTTCGGAATTTCCTGGTCCAAATTGTCCACCCTGATTTTTTTCACATTTTACACACTCGAACCATTTACAGGTTGTGCATAAATTCAAATTTTTCTAATTTTTTTTTAAGTACATACCCACAATTATTTTAATATATATGCATAAAATACATACTCATGAGATATACTTTATTCATAAATATTAATCGTATAATATTTTTTTTCATTTGGAGAGCGGTTTGAAAACGCGTTTTTTTGTGTCTCATATTTGTATGGTGGTATAGTGGTACAGGCATAAAACTAAGCAATAACGCTAAATGCTGTGAGTGTTCGTCGGCGTTTTTAGTTATTCCTAAACCGCTCGTGTTTAATCGCGGTGCGTTCTAAGCTAAAGGGTTGATAAACATATCAAAAGATTTTTTTAAGTTTTCAGCCATACGACACCTGTTTTTAGGTACAATGAGAGTCATTCCCATTGTGCGAGTACAATCGAGCACAAAATATCGATAATCAACATTTGATATCGATGCCGAGTATATCTTTATCGATAGGCACAACGACCTCCCGCGACTCGCGATACTACAATAGTCGGATGACGGGATTGTGGTTGTATTGACATAAATCGATATGAAAGCGAACAGAATGCTTGTAAGGTCTTAATAATGTTGCATAAAGGATTGTACTCTGATTTATTGTTGTGTTTCGGCATTAGTGGCCAGGTTCCAGTCTCCCTTTCAAGAGTGGCAGCATATTGGTATCACCTCTGGTGTTAAAAATGTCCATAGGCGATGGTCACCGCTTTCCATAAGGTGACTCGTCTGCCTGTCTGTTGAACTCATGCAATAAAAAATATAAATATATAACGGGACTTTTCACATAAACGTAATCATTTTGACATAACTTAGTCCTATCTATGTTCAAGGGTGTAAGTTATAATCTTTTAAATAATTACATAGCGTCTTATTTAACTACTATACTTATAGCCTTTGGTTTTCTGTTTCCTATACTTTACTAAAGTCTTTCCTAATTGAAATAGAAAACTGCAGTCACAACGCTTATAATGATGGTTAACTAAGATCAGGAATACATTTCTTTAATACATTTCTAATAGAACAATTACGATTTATCAATTAGATGGATTTGACTTATGTATTAAAAATAGGTAGCTATCATATTATTGTCGTTTCATTCATTACCGACTTAGCGTACGGTGTTAAAAGTAATTACTTTGCATAATTTGCATATAATGGTAAGACTAAAACCAAAAATAGATGTGATTATAAAAAAATGTGTACGTAATAATACCCATAAAGAAATAACAAGAACAATTTCGACTTAAAAGTAAGCATTTCGTTTAATTATGAAACTTATTCTATAAAATTGTTACAAAACTCATTGAGTAAATCCGTGTAACCATTCTTAGTGAACTTAAGAAGGCCGTACCTTTCGCAACCCGAATAAAAGGATAGTGCCATATTGGGCTGATTGTGTTTCAACTTTATTATATACTTTGCACATTTCTGCGTTATTTATTAATTCACAATACCTGATCGTTGTGTTTATACTGTTATTTATTGAATATAACATGAGATAAGAAACAAATGTGAACCAGTAAATGATAAAATATAGTATCCGTAGTTTGTTTGAAGAAAAACAACCATTTCCTTAATTTTAGGGCTATCTCATTGTGGTATCTGTATTATAATAGTGTTACAACTTAGCCAAAATTCCACGAAGCACGCCAACAAAAGTGAATGGACACCTGCCGGCCATAAAGCACAGTTTATTACAATTTTATTACCTGTCCGCATTTGGATTTCTTTTGTTTACTTTGTGTATAAAATTTGTAATTAGAAAAGCCGCCTATTGTGTATTGTAATCCTTTATGATGGTCGTTAGCCAGGTATAGTTCTTGGAAGATCCAGTCCACGCGGTCGATTGTTGTATCGTATAGTTAATATAAAACAATGCCCGAACGGAGGGGTCAGGCAGTCTAGCGAGAACCACGATCAAAGCAAGACGTGTACATTCGATAAGCGAGATAGTGACGGACTTTGCGTGTGTTATTTAATTGTGCATTACAATTAGACTTATTGCGACCGGCTATATTTGTACCTGTTTTATACGTGTTTGTACAGTTCTAATAAATTCTATAGTAATTCCAACGGCATTTTAATTCGAGTCCTGCACTCGTAACAATAGTATGATGTAATTGCTATTTTTAGCAATGATGCAATGTTATTGTTTTGTAGGGTAGCATTTTCGTATAAAAGGTGTAGTGGCATGTAGACGTGTTCATTGCTTACTGTGCTGTGTGAATATTCACATCAAAGGCTGAACAATAAAGGGGAAACCCTGTCCAAATAGTTAATATTTGGTATATTTGGTACTTTCTTACCCAAATCTCTCCTTGCATTTTACAATATGTATAAAGTTACTGAGATAAAAAAACATTTTCACCTGCTTCACTTTTATAACTCCATTCCTCGTGATTTACGATTTTGGTTAATATGAAGATCTAATAAACATATACCAAATTTCGTAAATATCTTTACACATATATCTATGTAAGGCTGTAAAGAGAAAATTTATTAATTCATTCATGAATTATATAATACCTAATTAATTGTATAGGTATGTATAATATAAATAAATAACTCCTAATATGTAACAGTATAATTATATATTACTTAAAACTACGTTTTAATGGTTTTAAGCGCGGCCTTTTATTTTTTTGTTTTTTATTGGACGTTTTAGCCACTTTTCAGTAGCCGTGATTACGGGAGACAAAGATGTCAAGTGTTAATGAGTAAGGTTAAAGTTATTATTTAACATACCCGCAACTTGTTCATTTCAATTATTTAATTTTTTATGGTTGTTATTTACTGTATGGAAGCTTAATCAAAGTCAAAGTAATTTATTTGTTTGAAACATGGACATTTTTGCAGATGTTATGCCAAGTAATGAAAATTACATGTTTCGCCTGTGACAGGCATACAATTTTTTTTGTAGTTTTGGTTACAAGTCATTTGTAGTCCTTATAACTACATATACATATTATGATAATATTATTGGTTATATTATTATTATATTACTGATTATGATGCTATTATAATTACAACAAACATTTAATTTTCAATTTATTATGTCTCTTCCAGTTATATATTATTCATAAAACAATTAAATTTAGTAAATGTCATTACGAATTTTATGTAATTTAGTCAATTTATTATATTACGTTCTTATTATCCGTCTGTTTAAAATTAAAATATTCGTCAATCGTACAAAATGCCATGCGTATCAGCCACTCTGCTACTTTTTTTTAATGGGGAGTGACTTAAATTTTTGTGGTAAGTGGTTATAAATATTAACACACATGGTGCAAGAGCTTCTTTGACATATTACAGTTCTACTATTGGGTAGCATAAGTCAAGTAGGATATCTTGAATTGAAGGTACTAATATCTTCAAATCTTACGAATTGTTTTGGATAATTTTGAATAAATATGCAAGTTTCGTAAATATATAAGCAGGGTAATGTTAGTAGTTTATTCTCTTTAAATCGCCTATTGCACAAACATTTTGTTTTTGAGCATTAAATGCCTTGGATATGTGTACCGAATTTCCCCATAACAAAAAGGGAACAATGATTTTTCGTAATATTATCTCGGGAGATGAAGATATCACCTAGAACCATGAGCGGTATGCAAAGGTAGGTCTGAGAAAAAAATTGTTTACGGATGAGAACATTTTTACAATTGAAAAAAACATTTTCACAAACCGTAAAATGACCGTATTTATGCTCAAAGCTCTAAGGAAGCTTCTCAATTAGTCGACAGAGTGCAACGTGTGCATTATCCGTCTTCAGTGATGGTTTGGTGGAGTTTTAGCTATGAAGGAGTGACTGAGCCATATTTTGTGAAAAAGGTATCAAAACATGGGCACAAGTGTATCAAGATACCACTCTTGAGAAGGTAGTTAAGCCTCTTAACAACACCATGTTCAACAACCAAGAATGGTCCTTCCAGCAAGACTTGGCGACGGGTCATAAAGCTCGTTCCACGCAGTCTTGGCTGGCAACGAACGTTTCGGACTTCATCAGAGCTGAAGACTGGCCGTCGTCTAGTCCCAATCTTAATCCGCTGGATTATGATTTATGATCAGTTTTAGAGAGTACGGCTTGCTCTAAATGCCATGATAATTTGGAGTCCCTAAAACGACGATTGGCAGTGAAGAATTTAAGAATTTTCCCATGGAAAGAGTGCGTGCTTCTATTGATAACTGGCCTGAACGTTTAAAAGACTGTATTGCAGCCAATGGAGACTACTTCGAATAAGCTTTTTATACTTTAAATTGTTTTATATTTATGTATTAATCTAACACACTGTAAAACTTATAAATGTTATTTTCAATAGAAAAAAAAATCTTTGTTACAATATTTATGGCAAGACTATTTCTATTTCACTACTTTTAAGTTTGTAAAAGTTTCATCATAATCAATACAATTTATAATACAACTAAATTTCCGGCTTAAGTTAGTTACACCATGTTTATATAATGCATTGTTTTCCAAAAAAATAAAATTTTATACCCATTACATAACTATTTGAGATTTGCATTAAGCATTTGTTCGTTTAAGTATCTATTTTTTTATTATACTTATAACTGTTATAGAATGATGATCAAATTTTTTAAGTACTACACCTAATTCTATTATTGTTTTAAGATAATTTTTGTCGTTTTCACCAACACATAATACTAATTTGTTCACACTGTTCAATTTCATTGTAGAGCAATCTTTCAATATCTGCTCTGTTGTTGCATTTGGTTTTATTGTGGCATTGATTACATAATGTGCGTATTTATTAGATTTCCTATGGTGCAACGCATTGCTGAGAGCCCAATATCCAATTTTTGATTTTAGTATCATTCGGAAAGCTATAATTCATATTAGTTAGTAGAAGAGTATTATTTTTTGTATGACTTCCTGATTTGATGGCTTAGCTATAAGGGCTATAATGACATTTTGTTTAAACTTATACACTTAACTATCTTTTTATCAACAATTGTGTGTCTCTGTATGTATTTTTTAGAAAGTCTTTATTAGCTTTCAACTTATATGTTTATTGTAGAAAGTTATAATAATAACAAATTCGGTAGTTCGATTATTTAAATTAATTTTCTTTGTTTAAAATTTATTTTAACTTTATTGTATTATCTATTCACGTTTATTACGCACTATTTAATTGGCAGGTGACTGTAAACGATTTTGTTTACTCATTGAGAATTATTGTTTGTATTTTTAGGTTTTATATACTTATATTATTATTATTTTTATATGGCATACAATTTAAACACCGATAGTGATACAGAATATTTTTCATGCTCGTCAGACAGTCATGATTCTGAAGACAGCAATTATAATCTTTCTGACCTTATTGTTTCTGAGTTTTCCAATCTTCATTCGAATTTCAATGTCGTACATATTAATACGCAGAGCATTCCAGCCCATTTCTCCGATTTGCTGGCATCATTTAGTCAAGGAAATAAACATGCCTTATTAATTTCTGAGACCTGGTTGAAGCCATCCCTCCCAACTGTATCATATACACTACCAGGCTTTAGACTTATTCGAAATGATTGTACTGGTGCCACTGGTGGAAGAGTAGCTATTTACCTTAGATCCCACATACCGTTCACTACTGTAAGTATGTCCTAGCAGCCACCAGACCCTGATGCGGGTGAACATATTCTAATAGATATCTCTCTGAGGTATACCAAACTATTGCTTGGGGTATATTATAGGCCGTCCTTGAGAGTCAACTATTTTTCATCTTTTGACAAACTAATGGAAACATTCATACCTTTATATAGTCATTCTATTATTATGGGGGTTTTAATACATGTTTACTCAAACGCGACCATAGATGTGCAATTTTTGAAACTTTAATTCAATCTATTAATATGTCGATTCTTCCCCTTAGTGCCACTCACAAGCTACCTAATACGACCCCTTCTCTTTTAGACTTAATGTTAGTATCCCCTCCCTCTCATGTAATTAAACACGGTCAATATACGGCAAACGCTTTCTCCTACCATGACATGATCTATTTGTCTTACAATGTGCGTCCTCCGAAACCAAAATCGAAGTTGATTATGCAGCGTAATTTTGGTGGCATGAACCTGGAAGAGTTACGGAAGGATGCGAGCGAGTTGGACTGGTCCGGAGTTGTCAATGCGACTACTGTCGATGAGAAGGTGCATGTATTTAATGCGAACATATTCCGATTGTACGATTTACATGCACCCACATGCCAAATAAAGCTCAAACATCTTCCAGCACCTTGGCTCATTGATGAGATTAAATGCCTTATGTCCCAAAAATGTAAAGCTAAGTCTAAATATAAACGTCGTCCAACTGACATTAACAAAGAAACTTTTATACAAGCACGCAATCCCTGCAATAGAGTATGTAGGGATGCACAACGCCGTTATATTCACAAGTCAGTAGATAGTAACAATCCTAGAAAAGTTTGGAAGTTTCTTAAATCACTGGGAGTCGGTAAAAGCACATCTGTTTCAAATTCTAATAACTTAAACATATATCTTCTGAATCAGCATTTCGCTGCCACATCTGATTTCAATTTGACTATTAAGTCAAAAACACTTAATTCGATATCTTCTCTTCCCATTCCACAGTGTTCTCCCTTTTGTTTTAATCAATTTTCGGTTTGTGATGTTGAGAAAGCTATAAAATCAATTACTTCTAACGCAGTCGGCAGTGACGGAATTAGTCGAAACATGATACTCCCCATAATTGATATCGTTAGTCCTACCATTTCTAGTATAGTCAACAGCTCCATATTAACCGGTATATTTCCTACTGCGTGGCAAGAAGCCCAGGTTATTCCTTTACCTAAGAAACCTAATCCCTCAACCTTTTCAGAGTACCGTCCCATATCTATCCTTCCCTTTCTCTCTAAATTCTTAGAACGTCTAGTACACGAAAAACTTAGCATATTCCTCAATACACAATCCCTTATGAATCCTCATTAATCTGGGTTTCGCCCGGGCCACAGTACAACCACTGCACTGATTAAAATCACTGACGATATACGCCAAGGCATGGACCAAGGTTTGGTGACTATTCTGTCACTGCTAGACTTCAGCAGTGCATTTAATCACGTAGACTTTGATATACTTACTGAAATTCTCCGCTCTCTCAACATATCTCCATCGAAATTGATTGGTTTCATAGTTACCTGATTGAACGCCGGCAACGTGTTCGTATCGATGATATGTTTTCATCGTGGCAAAATCTCCGCCGGCGTTCCTCAGGGTGGCGTTTTATCTCCTCTTCTATTTTCTATTTTTATAGATTCTATCTCGAAAAACTTATCTTCTTCCTACCATCTCTATGCAGACGATTTGCAGATTTATACTCAGGCGCCTAAAGACAACTTACATAACGCTATTAAGCTTATCAATGATGATCTGAACCGCATATACAACTGGAGTACCTCCCATGCACTTACGAGTCAATCCCAATAAAACTCAGGCCATCATAATTGGTAGCTCGCGAGCCATAGCTAAAATAGATTTTTCACTGCTTCCCGATGTGATCTTTCATGATACGCCTATTCCTATCAGTGATCAGGTCAAGAATCTTGGCGTAATAATGGACAAGGAATTGTGTTGGCGACCCCACATTACTGAATTAAGCCGCAAGATTTTTGCATCCTATGCATCGCTTAGGAGACTGAAAAAATTCCTTCCGACTGCCACTAGGATTTCGCTTGCTCAATCAATTCTACTACCCATCCTCGACTATGCTGATGCTTGCTATGTTAATCTCACTCAAGAGCAACTTATTAAGCTCGAGCGTCTTCAAAATGTTTGCATAAGGTTCATATTTGGTTTAAAAAAATATGACCACGTTTCTGAATTTCGCAAGAAGCTCGAGTGGTTGCCTATCTCACTTCGCCGGAATGCTCATCTTCTCAACTTACTATATCGTATATTGTTTATACCTTATACTCCTCCTTATCTTAAGGAATGTTTCTAACTTCCTTCATACGTCACATACACTCAATTTGCGCTCCACTAATAATCTACTATTAATGGCACCTGCACACTCTTCAACATTTTATTGCAGCTCCTTCGCCATGCAGGCTGTCTTACTTTGGAACTCTTTGCCCACTCACGCCAGAAAAGCTAAATCTTTTGCCATATTCAAAAATTAACTTAGGAATCATTATGTAAGTGTTTGGCAATGATGTATGTGCTAATTTATAATAGACTGTAATCTGCTGTCCATGTATGTCTTTTTTTATTTTTTATTTTCAATTTTCTGTATTGCATAATAATTACAGATAATTTAAGAATTTCATTTGAGTCAGGTTGCCTGGAAGAGATCGCTTTTAGCGATAAGGCCGCCTTTTGACCAAGTAACTATTGTCTTGTGCGTTTTTTGTAATTTTTGATTTGCTTAACAATAAAGTGTTGTCGATGTCTATGTTTATGATTTGATTTCTTAAGTCATTTTCTTCTAGGCATAGTTTTTCGATTTCCTGATGAGCGTTGCATAGTTGTTCGGTAATTTTAGTAATTTCCTTCCTAAGCAAGACTGTTTCATCGTTATCTCTTGTTGAAAGGTCAGGTAGACTACCTCTGCTATTTGAGTTTATGGAAAGTCTAGAATCGTTGAGTTCTTGTTCGTCAGAAAGGGACTGCATGGAGTTTCGTTGTAAATTTTGATGATATAAGCTTGCGGCTTTTTTTGTAATATTCTCAGAAGAAGTATCTAATTTACCACCGCTTCACAACATATTGTGGCTTGAAGAACGTTGCTACGTCGAAATAAGAAACGAAAAAATAAAATGCCGCACTTCAACCGTTAAAATATTTATTTATGTGTAGGTACTAGTCGCGTAAACACGAGAATACAGAATTTATTTTATTAACCAATAGGTGGAAAGCAAACGTTCTCAAACAGAACAAACCTTCAAAATACCTCTCAACTTCAATCAACTCTTTCTTAATGTGGAAATTCAATTAAAAGTTAAAAATGTTTCAGGTTCGTTCACGTGAATTTTCTGTCTTACGTAATGAGCTTTCTGATTACGTAACTTGTATCATGGATATTATTTCGAGAGTTTTATTACTGCTATGTTGTATTTATATCTTCAATGTTTTCGGAACCTTTTTTATTTTTGAAGTTATAGAAATATTTGTCGTGATGTAATATTATTATGAGCAAGGGAATTGTCAACATAACACTGATTTGTACATTTTCCCTTATACATAATTCAACGTGGTGTAAAAGTATTTGAAAGTTGAATATTTTACCGCATTATGTAAATGTTTACATAGTTGATCTTATACCTTACCTTATCTTATACCTTATTTTGACTTTATTTTGACTTTATTTGTTGTCTTTGTCTAGTTATACGAATTAAATAGAAGTAATTTATAGTCTCAAATGGTCAAGATGTTGTAGAAAATATCTGTTTATCGCTTTTTAGTTTGAAGTTGGTTTAAAAAAATATTTTCCACTTTTTAGTTGCTTGAATAGCTTTAGAAATAATATTTTAAGCGCCTGTAGAAATGTTACTAATGGCACGCGTAGGTCAAGTTTCGTCAGGGTAGGCGCTCGGTGCTCTTCAACTAGAGTCACTCTCGATTTCTCTGGGACTAACTCATCAGATCCTGACTTAGTGACAATGAGACCACCTCAGGAGAATACTCTTTCGAATAAAGAAAAACTTTGAAAATCGGTCCAGAATTGACGGAGAAATCACGTAACAAATATACAAAAAATATATACTAGTATATAGTACTATTGAGAACCTTCTTAAGATAAGCTAACTTTCTATTGTGTTATGGTAGGTAGTACTCATAAGAGCACCGTTTCTAAATAATTGGAAGTTTATTTGCGAAATTTATGGCTTAGTGAAATTGAGACGTGTAGTGTAGTAGGTATAAGTCAGCATAAAGTTCCACTTTATTTTGATACTTGTCATGTTCGTCATACGAATCTGCGAAAGCGGCTGTTTTAGACCCTTTAGTTGTTATAAGTGCCCGTCTTTTGTCTGGTGCCTATTTAATTCTGACGGTCTCTATAGTTGAGCGGGCTTAACCTTTTCCGGCTTGCCTCATTGCAAACGCAGAGGCTCCAGGTTCGATTCCTGGTATGGTAAATTTCGGAAATGAATTTTCTCCGTTATTTACTATGGCCTGGGTGTCTGGGATCGGTCCCAGAGTGGTCCGTTGTATATTACCCATAAGAAAAGCGTAACTTGCTTAATTTGGGGATATACAGTGAGTGTGAGAAATATGTGACACTGGTTAGATTTACTACAGAAACAGACGTCTAGACGAACGGATGTCATGATTTTATAAGGGTTTCTGCTTTTACCAATGAGGCTACGGAACATAAAATAAGAAAGTCATTTAAAAGTTGTTTTGAATTAATTAAAATAAAATCATGAAACGCAATCAGTGGGGTATTGCGGTAGGCAACATGGACGGTGGCCACGTGCCACCCCGCCTGCTCGTGACGGCTGCATAACAGAGTGCCGATTAGCCGTCTGCTGCCTGTCTCCGAGGTGGCTCGTACAGTTTGGCGTCGTACTGAGAATATGACACTTATATTATTAACGACAAGGATATGCCCGCGACTTCATCTACGCTTCACTTGAAATTCCCGCGAGATTCCCGAGACTCAAAGTACTGCAGTATTTAAAAAAGAATTTAAGCTATCGTTTTAGTAAAAACTGTGCCGTAATAAGCTAATTTGTATGCACCCGAATAACTAAAAACAGCTCCCGGGAAAATGAAAAAAAATATCACACATCTTATAACCTAAGATTTGCTATCGATTAGTGAAAAAATGACATTGGAATCCGATTTTTTAAAATTATTCCTAGGATAAAAAGTAGCGCAGATTTTAAGTCTAAGAATTTACTGTCGATCAGCGAAAACCGCATCGAAATCGGCTCAATAGTTTTTACCTGAATCTCAAACAAACAGATAAACCGACAAACAGACAAGGAATTTAAAAAAAATGCATCATGTTCTCCATCGTTTATATAGTTGTTTTTTAAATAGTTTCATTGTACAGACATGGCGTGTTTGGAATTTTATAATTTTATTATTTATATATATATATATATATATATATATATATATAGTCTAATATTAAAACATAATAGTCTTCGTATAGCCGCTACAATAGATGGACACGAACACAAAGAAGGCAGTGGTTCGAGCGCTACTGTGGGTGACAGGCGGGCGATAAAGAGGCGATTAGCCTGCCGCTGCCGAGACCTGCCCTGTTGACTGGAGAAGATATGCAGAATAAATAAATGCGACAAACCAGAAATGTTGTATTTCCATTATTTAAAAATTAAAATGATTAGTTGTCGGCTAAATTCTCTTTTTTCTCACCTTTTCCTAGTAAGGTATTTGGGGTCGGAATGATATGCAGTTATTTCTCTTATGTCCCTGCTCCATCTGGGATAATGTTAATGTTACAATGGCAATGCGTTTTGTCATATGTTAAAAATAACGCCGTGAATGATTTGCTACATTAGTATAGGTATATATGTACGTTATCTGTCAATATTTAACGTCTTCAATAACAATAACATGATCAGATGAATCAATAACATTTTATTTTCTACAGCTTTTCTTAATTAACAAAAAATATTGACATCGCCTAATACAAAATGAACACCGAGACGCTTTAAAATCTTGCTTTTTGAAATCATTAAACAAAACTTGAATTCACTAATATATTTTTAAATGCAGTATAAATATAATGTTAAGCGGTTGGATATGTAACGCATATTACAATAAATTCTAGAACAATGATCATAAAAAAGAGCATACGTTTTAAATACCTTATTATCACCTTTTAAAATTTCATGATAGAAATAATTTTAATTGTTGTTTAAACAATAATAAATAAATAAGCTATTTGACTTATTAGAATTATGACGTCACAACGCAGTATATACTCGTATCAAACTAAGGCTGTGAGGTTTTGTATGACGATAAAAAGGGTCCAGGTAGAATTGACTGTCAAGTACTCCACTATTCTGAAACATAACACAAGGTTTTAGTCAGTTGTTTAAAAATTTGCACCTGGTTGCTTTAATGTGGGATGAGTTAAGTTTTATATACCAATAAAATCAAGCTCCAGTTATTACCCTATCTTACGCTGTACAGCAACAGATCTAATTTGACAAAATCAAAATTCCACACGGATAATTCGAGGCGAAACAATTTGCAAACTCCAAGCGGGCAACTCACCAAAATAGTTTATCTTGGGCGAGCGTGCACAAACATAGCGAACGAGCAAAACAAGCAAGCCGGCTGACACCTACCTACCGTTTTACACACAGTGATCGGTATCCTTAACTACACACTTCAGCGCCAGCGTAGCTGCGTCTCTCTCGCGCTAAGAAAATGAAACGGACCAATGAGTGGGTGGGGTGACACGCATTTCCGGGCGCGGCTCCAATCAGCTGCTAGAACAAAGGAGTCGCGATTGCTACTTACCTACAAGTAGCTACAGACGAGGGTCGGCTATAAGTACAATATTATGTTCCACACATGTGTATACACACACACAGCGAGGTTCTTTTTTTTACCTGTGGACGAGTTTTGATGGGCACACTGTTTGTTTGTGTGGCGGCGTCTAGCCGGTGATCACTTGGGAAAGTTTGCGCAAGTCGCGGGTGTAATGGCTGGAATATATCGCCTTTGAGACCCAACTCTTGTACGCTGTCCTGATTACGCTAACTACAAGGCTTGCTTCAGTTATAAATCTGAATTCCAAACAGTAATTATAAAAACAATTCATCGCTGTAATAGTTAATGGAAAATCTACGTTAAATCTGACGTAAAGTACTTTCTCGTGTGCAATAAAGTATGTGTGTGTAATTTTATTCTATGGCTAAAATTGTATAAGTATAATATAACTATATAGAGTTCTGGAAACGCTGAATCAACTCTTCATGTGACTAGGGCATCACTATAGCGATCCAACGAGATATTGTTGCCAGCCTTCTGGGCACCTGACCCATAAAAGACGGTAACCTAGGTTCAACATGCTGCTTAAAGTCATAAAGGATTATAGGTAGAATGCATAACTTTTACTAATAGATAAATTAGGTCAAGTAAACAATGTTTCTTTATGCACACATTATTTAAACAAAATTGTATTATACTTAAGAGTAGATAGAGCATAACACCAGGCTCCAGTTGCGTGACCTTCAGATGCACTTCTTAGTAAATTTTCCGGTTAATAAATTTGATAAAATTATTTAGAAATATTTAAATAATAGTAATATATTTTTGCGGTCTTAATCCGATATTAAATAAATTTGGTGTTATTTTCCACCGAGTTCTTTCTTCTATTACCTATATAATAAAGAGTAGATAGAAGAAAAATTTAAATACTAATATTTAAAAAAATACTGTATTTACTTTGTAGGTGGTTTAAATTTACTGAAAAGAAAATAAAATGAAAGAGGTATTATCCTGAATGACATCCTGTTACGGCTTATTTCTTTTCTCGACTCAGATTCCTCATATCGTCGTTAAAGGTACATTTTTCTTTCGCAGTCCTCATGTGACGTACCTGCCATCCCAAGGACCCCTTAGCCGCCTTGTAATGCAAATAGAGCCCTGTACGCACGAGACACAGTTGCAAATGTAATAATATAATAACAGCAAGCTCTGTAAGACTACAATTTGACTATCGCGAATTTACTGCGTGTGCAGATCCATAATGTCTGATAACAATAGTGAAGTACAAACAAAAAACTGATCTATGTGTTATTGAGGAGAGTTTGCTTTTGTCTATCGGGCGGTGAGAAACTAAGAAACAAATCTGCGTAAGGTACCTACGTGGTGTCGAGTAACTCGTGTTCTTACCCTCACTCCCTTTGTTCGGGCCGGAAGAGTGCGCTAGAATTACATGCTCGAGTCTGATGTGCGCTTATTTTTTACGGCGGTATATTGTGTTTCGTAAGCTCTCTTATAGTTATACAGTTCAACGAGTGAAGAAATAAGAGGGTTGTTCAAAGAAAAACAAAAACAGATTTACGTTTGAATAACAAAGAAATGAGTATCTAACTTAGTGCGTATTAATGTCATTTATTTAGAAATTACTTGCGCGAAATTCTACAAGAACTATCCCACTTTCTGAAACAAAAAGTATCATTTTATCCCCATTACGCAAAAACCAAATTTCATGATACATTCAAAGGGTAAGGGTAAGGGCATGGTTTGTAAGTAAAAATTGCCCCCGTGTCGTTTTCTACTTTTACTATGGGGATCGTTTTGTTATCAAATAAAAATAATACACCCAAATTTTCAGCTTTTTATCTTAAGTATTATTTGAGTTTTTTTGAAAAACCTAATTTTTTAATAGTAAAATTACAAACTAACTCATGGCGATTTTTTTACCAATAGTTGGGAGCAAAAGGCATGAAATAATATTTTTGTTGTAATTCCCAAACGAAAAGCCGATTTTTTAAAAATAAAATAAAACAAATATTTTTTATCTCGAGTTTTTGAAATTTATCTATCACCATTTTTTTTTCTTCAGAATATGTGTTTTACAATCTTTACTACTCATGAATTTTTTCAATTATTTTGAAGTGGTGAAACAGTGTAAAAAACTGTTTTTTTTTCATAACCTTGTTTTCTATCGAACTGATATTCTTTTGATTTTTAATTCAAAACGCATACTTCTTTGAAACGACTTTAAAATAATAACTTTCTTTACTTTTGTTCAAAAAATAATACATTATAAATTATAAAAAATTTCGATATGGTTAAGAATAATTTTTTGGTGTTAATATATTAGATAGAAATTACTGATTCTAAAATCAATTCCCAATTCTGTAAATACTGTGTAGGGCCTCAGTATGATTGTACTAGAGTATATGTCTTCCGGTCATCATTCAACACATATCGATACCTATAATCTGTAAGGAAAAACAATATATTTTCAAAAAAAGCAAAGAAACTATAGTTTTCTTCTTAAAGATAATCTGTAACTTTTCATTTGTAACATAATTCTAAAGGTTTATGTAATTTCATGATAATCGATTTATTCCTAAATCCATGAAAAAGAAACACCGAAAGTCAAAGTAAATAATTTAAAAAGAGAAATACAAATTATATTGAAATTTCATACTAATCATTATTACGGATAATCATCCCATCACCTAACATAATGCGATAAGTACTTTTTACTTATCTAGATATATCAGGCCTATAATATACGTTTTCTTTATTAATAATTATCGTAGTTTTACAAAAGTTACTTACATTTATATATTTATTACCTTAGTGTGGATGAATACAAATAAACAACCGATAGCACGTAACATTTTCTGGAGACGTTGCAATCCTAGGGGCATTCACGCTCATTGGCTGCCGGCACTCGTAGCTGCGCGCCACCCCGCATACTGATATCAGGATTAAATTACTCCGCCAACTATTTTACACAAAACTAGAGGCCATAATTAAAGTCCAAGCGAAAATGGGGGAATCAAACGTCTTATCTGACCAGCGGGAAATAGCGTTTCTTAGCTGAATAGTTTCCACCGAGTCGGGTGGCAAGTGAGCGGAATAAATAATTATTGCGGCAATCTAAAGTTGCGTTGGTGGCAATACTGCAAAGCGGGCAGTTCGCTTCCTTCCTCAGATGTTTAATGAACATAGTTTGTATCAGCTAGTTATTGGGTTTGCACATAATAATGAAATGTGTGTGGATATTATGTTACTATTTATTTGAATTTGGCTTATTGAAGTGCATAGCTAATTCTATGACATTATGATTTAAATACAAATTTATGAGGCCCTAGGGTTTAATATTTATATGCCTACAAACTTAAAATATAATAGAATATAACTACTTTGTTGTAGAACCTCGCGGAACTATCCTGTTTTTTCGGGTAAAACACACTTGTTCTAAATTTATAACTGTTATCGACATTACACCGTTTGTATGATCTAATTTTATGGTAAGCTGTATTAATTGGTTCTTCATTAAAACAAAATCAAAGATCAAATATTTTACGATACTAGAGGGGTCCTTATACCATATTTTACAAAGCCAATAAAATATCTTTTTATGGTAGATTTTAATGGAACTTTACTTTTACTTTACTGCAAGACTAGCAGATAGGCAGACGGCCCACTTGATGGGAAGCGATGACCATCGTCTATGGACATTTGTAACATCAAAGGTGCTACTAATACGCTGCCTCCCTCTAAAGGGAGACTGGAATCTGGCCCCTAATGCCGGAACACAAATCAAGGTTAATATGGCGACATACTCTAGACCAGGGGTGGTAGCCATGCAGACGGGCAAATACCTTATCATCTGGCTGTGGTTTGTTTTGTCGCCTCTTAAGACAGGCCGCCCGGCCGCAGGAAATCGTATTCTTCCACCGTTCCCTAACGGATATCTAGATCTAGTTAATCTTAAATTACATGTTGAATATGCCAGTTTCCATAAAGATTATTAAGTTTATTAAGTACAAATATTATAATCAATATTCGCTAGTAAATGAATTCTAGATATATGTATTTGTATCATATTTTGATACGGACTACGAATATGTGGACTTAGTATTGAATTTACCTACAAACCATCTCTAGAAAGAATAAAAAACACGAGCCTCAACACTTATATAATAATATGGAAGTACAGGTTATCAATTGCATAAGATAACGTGATCAAAGGTCGAGGATACATTCCCGATTCCCGTCTCACTTTCGCACTACCGCGATGGCATGATGTAGCTATTCACATAAAATCAATAGCATAAGGAAATACAATTCACTTTCACGGTGTCTGAAATAAACCATTCTTTGCATTGAAAGGGGAATAATCTTGGTGTAGCAGCGGGGGCTTAATCAAAATCCGTGAATTGCTTTAAATCGAGGAAAACGCAGGAAATATCCTTTGTGTCGGCAATTTCCCGACATGCGTGGGGCTAATGCGCCATCGGTGCGTAATGACTTCCTTAATTAATTCGCAATATTGCCATCGCGCAACTGGTTTCAATCAGTCTTCGATGTTTCCACGTGACTGGTAATGTACTATGCACATATTATCGTTAATGATCTAGAGAAGTGCGATGTTATGCGACTGTTTAATTAAATTGCATGTTGAATAATACAGGTAGTATTACATGTCACATGTCATACGAGATGTATTCTTTCAAGGAATGCACTAGGGTTTTTTAACTTGCTTGTGTGGAGAAGGTTCTATATCACATTTCCGGAGCATCAGTCCCATATCTTCACAAAACGTTATAACTTCCTACTTATTGCATAAAAATTAAGTAACTGGTTTTAATAAATCTTAAATGTTTCCATGTAAGTGGTGATGTACTATGCAAATATTGTCGCTAATAAGCTAAAGAAGTGTGATGTTATGAGAGTGTTTAATTGAATTAAATGTTGAGTAATAAGACCTCTATCATACGAGTTTTATTTTTGGAAGGAATACAGTAGGATTATTAAGATGCTAGTGTGGGGGAGGTTCTATATCACATTTCCGGAGCATCAATCCTTTATTCTTATACAACTTTACAACTTCCTTCATACTGCATATCAATTAAGTAACTGGTTTCAATCAATCTTCGATGCTTCGTAACTGGTGATGTACTTACTGGGTGATATCCAGACTAATAATCTAGAGAAGTGCGATGTGATTTCAATTATACAAGTGTTTAATTAACTGCATGATGAGTAATTATATATCTATCATACGAGATGTATTCTTTGTAAGAATCCACTAGGATTATTTAATTGGTTTTTTATAGAGGAGGCCCTAATATCACTTTTCTGAAGCATGTCCTGTTTTGTTCTTTACATGTCAATGTTAAATGTCAATTCCTTTACAGAAATTGAAAAAGCCTTAAAAGCTACACCGTGAATTGGAGTAGTAATAATACAGTAGGTACTTATAAATTTTTGTTTAAAAATCAGCTGATTCGATTCCTGACCTTCTCTGCGAATTTTCGCTATATCTTATAGCGTTGGATTTAGCCCCGAAGCCCACTTGAAAAATGCACCTTGTACCAATACATAGAACCTTTAAGTCTCAGAAGAGACCGTCTGTACCGTCTGTACAATGGGGGGTGTTCTGAGGAGCTATTTGATTTGGTACCTACGTAGCCATTTTACCACCGCACTGCTCGCCGGCAACTGGGATCCACCCTCCTTGACACCTGGAAGTTATCCACTGTACGTGGCGTTCGCTCCTTTATGCCATACGTGAGCAAGGAGCAAGCTATGGAATGAGCTACCTCCCGCGGTATTCCTAGAGCGATACAATATGGGGCTCTTCAAAAAGGGCGTAAACAGATATTTAAAGTCTCAACGAAGTAGGCAAGGCATCGGCTCCCTTAGTGTTGCAGATGTCCATGGGCGACGGTAGGTACTTGCCATCAAGTGGACCCGTCTGCCAGTTTGCCTATTAGCAAACATAATAAAAATATATAAATACATGTATCTACGTATGTTATCACATAACATTTATTTCTATATTATCGAGATAATGTTATTAATATTATTTTGTAATAATGTTGTTGCCTTATTTTTGTTATTTAATTATTGTAATAGTTATTTCTGATACTAGTGCGGGTTGGTTTTTACAAATGTGTTGACGAATGTAAGTCCGAGACGAAGTCGAGGTTGTACCTTAATCACAAGTTTGTAAAAACTGATAACCGAACGTGTGACACAACTTTATACAATAGATTTGCAAGAAAACAGTACAAATAGGGAGGGAATGAATCAAACTTAAATATTAGGCGAAAAGACGCAACAATCTTTGACGTTTCTTATATGAAAAACGCACATTTGCAAGTGGCGCCATGCCCGCGTGGCGAAATTTAGAACTACATCTTTCATCTCATTTTCTCTACAGTATTAAAGTGAGACAAGTGCATTGATCAAAAGCGCTTCCAAGGAGATTCAATTATTTTGATTATTTATTTTCGTAAGGTAACTCCTGGGTAGAATTCTTATATTTTTTTTTCACTTAGTAACTCTTTTACCGTACGACATGCGGCAGAATAGACACTTAGGTAGGAGTATCTATTTTATCTCACGTTCCATTGTGTGGTGCGTAATTTTTTAGTTTCGAACAATGTATATAGGCTTCGTAAATGCACTTTTGAGTAAATGTGTTGAAAAATATATTTTGCTCTCTTAACGCTCATTATTTAGTTTTATGACTTAACTAGAGTTTTCCCCGCGGCTACGCTTAAAAAACCCTAGGTAGTAAGTATACACAAAGTACATACAATTTTAATTAGCTGTTTTACCTAAAACTTTACTATTTGTTACTAAGTTCAGTACAATACCAAAGAAACTAAGTCCATAATTATAGTCTACACAACTGCGCATTGAAACATAGAGGCGAGTCGTAGCCAACCTGATTTGAAGTAATACAATAAATGAGATGTTGTTTATGACAACGTAGGTATTTGTTAGTGAATTGAAAAACGCGATTACAGCGCTATCTATTTGCTAATCCGTTTATTCCATGGAACGACGTAGTTTGTCGTGATAAAATGTATCCTAAGTGATAACTCGGGTTATAGGCCAGCACTGTGTCAAGTTTCAATCATACCTATACGTTCAGTAGTTTCTAAAAAAGATGCGATCGCAGCGCCAACTTCTTTTCTTTATCGTGTCTATACCACGGAAACCACGTAACTTATCGGTCGGCATATAAAGTATCCTAAGTTACGACCCAGGACATAAGCTAGCTTTGTATCGAGTTTCATTTAAATCCGTTCAGTAGTTTTCACGTGATGCTCTAACAAACAGACAGAAAAATTCTACAATTACATTTTCGAAATCTGCTGGTCTGAATTGCCCCCTTGATTTTTTTCACATTTTTAAACGCTTAGTACCAACTTGAACCATTTATTGATTTATTATCTTAATATATATAAATTACGTGTCACGTTGTTTGTCCGCGATGGACTCCTAAACTACTTAACCGATTTTAATCAAATTTGCACACCGTGTGCAGTTTGATCCAACTTGAAAGATAGGATAGGTTTCATTTTAATTTATAATATTTTTTATTTTACTGAGCCACAGCAACGCGTGGCCGGGTCGGCTAGTAGTATATAATATTGCAATCGCTAATAAAAATGTGAGCTCAAATTTAGAAATCCAACATTTCTATTATTTATCACAGGGTACTTACTCCCTGTGATAAATAATAGAAATGTTGGATTTCTAAATGGTTACTACCAGACATTCTTCATTTTCTATTTGATCTATAGACAACCATCATTAAAACCACTGTTTTATTATTTAAAAATATATTTTTTTAGACCAAATCAGTCACTTATTTAATGATTTACGGTCTTATTCATATTAAGTTCGAGTAACTTTGTAGGCTTCTTCAAGAACCTTAAAGAAGCCTAAAAACTTACTCTAACTAACTAAGACCGTTATTGTTTAATTTCATATTTATACAATATACCAGAAGATAATACATTTCGAGTGATATTATTATTTAATCGATACTATGGATACCTAGTGACTAAAGTGAAACTAATAATAATCAAGCCGATATATTGTTACGAGTCACGAGACTCGAATTAAAATGCCGTTAGAATTACTATAGAGTTTATTAGAACTATACAAACACGTATAACAGAGGTACAAATATAACCGAACACAATAAGTCCAAACATTATGCAGAAGGTCGTAACTCAATAAAACGTGCAAAGTCCGTCACTTATTAGATTCCCGATTGCAGTACACAAGTATCGCTTCGCTCGTGGTTCTCGCTCGACTGCTCCCCTCCATCAGGTCATCGTTTTATACTGCACAAATGCAATGTCCCCGTATCTAAGTCAGCTTAATCCGCCACACCTGGCTAATGACTCGGCCACAAACTGCCATAAAAGAGTACAATAAGACATTGGGCTGTTTTCGAATCACAAATTTTAAACACAAAGTAAACAAAAGAAGACGATCTTAAAAGAGTTACAATCAGTTTAAATGCCGGCAGGTAATAAAATGTGTTTTGTTTCAGATATGCAGGTGGATTTTGTTTTTGTCGGGACCTGAGTTGTAACAATATTAAAATACTGGAATTGTTATACATAATATTTATCGTCATATATGCTTTTACATAACATTAAGTAAACATGTGCATAATATTATTAAAAATTAATTCTTCATAGTACATAACCTGTAAATACATAAGTGAACCGATAGAAAAGGGAAGACGAGGGTTCCGCGGCGTCGTCGCTATGGCACCGGAGGCAGTAAGAAGTTATTTTAGGGGAATATTACACGACATCAGAGGCTTATCTTTACGGCAGGTGTTCCGTTCCTCCCTCGGCGCGGGGACAAATTTAACAAATATGTTGCGACTTATATGGATCACGAAATAATGTTGCCCAAATAGTCAACAGAACAGAGGAGCCAAATTAAATTCATAGTGTTAATAGCTGGTCTAGAAACGCTTGGTTTTCTAACAGACTGCGTATCTCTATCTACTATCTCTATATATCTACTGTATTACTATATGGGGAGGTGCTGCCAAGAGTAAATTTATTCAAGAAAGATCTCCACGTTCATTGCTTAAGGTCATGTACTTTAAACCATATAGATTCTCTACTGAGGAACTTTTCTCTACATGTCAACTTCTAACAGTAAGAAAACTATATGTATTGAATGTTATCATAAAAACTTTTCATTCTATGAAAGCGTTGACAAAGGAAGAAGGAAAGGGAAATCTATAAAAATCATTAAGATTAGTACTTCATTTGCTAATCACCAATATAAGATACATTCCATACATATATTTAATCAAATTAATAAAGTATTACAATTTAGTAATATGAAATGACTAAGAAAATTGTTACAAATTGGTTATTATTGAAAACATACAAAGAATGTGAAGAATTTTTAGTGTATATTACATAGTATTCTTAGTTTGTAAACATAAACACAAACACTTAGTCTCCTGCATCTACACATACACACATTCGTACACACAAATATAGGTACACAACACATAAAAATCATTTGTTTAAGGATTATTGAAACAATAGTTATCTTTTAATGTTTAAGTTAATTCAGAGCGGGTACTTCTGACATAAGTATATATATTCTTGTATATACTTTTTTAACAAATAAACAATTATTATTATTATTATCTCTGCGTTCTCTGTCTACACTCTCCGTCTCCGTCCGTCTTTCTGTTGTCGTTTATTTAACAGGGAGTATTATGAGGAACTGTTCAGAATGGTGATATCATCCCCCTTTTGTCACCGTACTGCTTGCAGCTCGCTAGTTGGTCATCCCAATTTCTTGAGCCGCTACGCTCGTAAACGCAAAGGCAAACGACGTTTCTCTTGCGCATCTTAGAAATATCTAATGAGTTTCTATATGCGGTTTTTAGCGCAGCGCTAAGATGTGGATTTTGTTTAAAAGTTATCATAAAATTCCTTCATTGAGCAGCACATTAAGAGCACCTTCTAGAGCACTTTTATTAGGTGGGCTACCAGCCTCTGCTGTACTCCAGAGATAAAGAAAATAATTTTAAAATATGTATATGTATATATATATATATATATATATATATATACAAATAAATAAAATTTAAGTGTTTTTAATGTCAAAATAACAGCTTTTTACTAAATGCAGATGAAAGTATAGGGGTACTTAGATCAAAAAATCATATTTTACATTTTTGTCCGTCTGCTGGACCGATTTTAACGGGACTTTCACTGGCAGATAGCTAATGTTATAAGGAGTAACTTAGGCTACTTGTATTTTAGAAAAAATATATGTAAGGCCCATGCGCACGCTGCCGCCGTCGCTGCACTAGAAGGCAAATTAAATTAAATTCCTCGCGGTCCAAGTCGCGGGTAACAGCTAGTAAATCATAAAATTGACTGACACACAGGATCTATATTACTAAAATAAGCAAGTTTTGCAAAGGTATACAAATCCATGGTGTCCCGTGTACTTATACTGCTTCTTTGTCGAAGCAATTTTATGATCTCCTTCGTAAACGTACGTCTCTCTCCCTACGTCTCATTTCCCAAGAAAGAGGAAAAACCGTTTTTAAACTAAATGTATCAAAAATTGAAATACTATACACTTAATTTTTACATCTAAAAGCAAGAAAATAATTAGATCTGTCACCGTCTAGTCTAAACTTATATCTTTTATATAAGTAATTATATAATAATACTAATAAAATAAAACTATAGATAAAAAATTAGTCCCAAATCATTGTCGTTCGTCGGGAACGTTCCCAAAAGGCTGTCAGCGTTACCGGATTGGGTAGCTATTCTAATATTTTGGTCAAAATAATGTAGTTATGTACAATTTAGGATCTTTTCAGACTCATGTTTTTTATTAAGTGACCGTCATTCTCGGTATTATTTTTGCTTACTATAACCGTAGAATCAAATTTATGGTAAACCTAATAATAACAGGTTAATGTATTTCTAATAAACGCAGTGTTTTCAAGCCTGAAAACCCTCTTCATTCCATATCAAAGTCATGTTACTCGTGTACGCGTCATGTAAGATTTTGTTCAAGAGGTTGTTACGCACTCCCGGCCCACACCCACCCCGATCAAAGCTACAAACCATTCCACATTCTCATTAATTCACACCGATACACTTGTAAACGAAGTCAGTACGCTAATTAGCAATTAAGTAGATTAATAAACATATTAATAATATTGCCAATTTGCCATTCAACTGTATACATTTATACACGTTGGATTTCAATAAACCTTTGATCTCACGAAGCTCTTCGTACTTACAATCGATTTGAAACCATTGTTTGACAGTTCTGAGACATCGAGCCCCGGTCCGATTGTGTTGCTAACGAATGTCTATTGAACGATTGTTGGCATTATAATCGGCTTATGATTTACGAGAGCAACAAACAAATAAAACAGAGAGTGAAGGACCAATTAGAATCGTATTTTTTGCTCTGAGTAGCCATTTGACTCATCAAATTTGACGGCCTCTGTAGAAAGTGGTAGAGTCTTTACTCACTTAGCTTAATGGATCGCAGGGGTGCTAGATTTGATAACTGGCATGGTACATGTTGTGAAAGGATTTTTCCTTACTTAGAATAGTCTGGGTGTCTGGGATCGGACATAGAGATGTATTTGGTGTATTATATGGACAATAATGCACATGGAGGTAAATTGTGTGTATTTGTCTGCTGTTTGTTATTGTATATCATCTATAATTCTATAATATCTATACTAATAGTTATATCATAAAGAGGTAAAGTTTGTGACTTTGTTTGTAGGAAGTAATCTCTTGAACAACTGAACCGATTTTGAAAATTGTTTCACCAGTATAAAGCTACATTATTCTTGAGTGACATAGGTCATGCTGGATTGTGCGTAGTAATATTTAAAAAAAAAATAATATGAAAAATCAATTCCGCGAAAAAGAGGCCGATGCGTTGATTTATCAGCGCGCCCTGACTAAATTATAAGTAAGTCCTAGGGTCAAACATTCTCTCTGGTGGGGATTGAGTTGAGGAAGGAGGGCAATTATATGCCGGATTATCTCGAATAGCACCCAGCGAAGTGGGTACGGGTCAGCTAGTGATATAATAAATCTGTTGGGGGTATCAAGTTTATACATTGAATTTAAAAATGAGAAAAAAGTTGTTCGCACCAGCAGATTCCTGCAATACAATTTTTAGGATTTTAGTCTGTATGCCTGTTAGAGTATCACGTTACGTCACAAACGGATTTAAATGAAGCTCGACACAGTGCTAGCTTATAATCTTGGGTCAACATTTAAGGTACTTTTTATCCTGAGAAATTGGTTGAAAGAGATTAAAACGGGTTTCACTTTAGCGTCTGATTTTGGCTATTATATCACAGTTTATTACGTATTAAAAAAGATATGAAAACGCTTTCATATATATATGATATATATATAAATACATATTGATCAGTTTATATTCTATGTTACTCTATATTTACTGTACTCAATTTTGGCCAGTATTTAAACATGGGCACATTGCTTCCTGTTTCGAATGAAATTCGCGTTAATGGCTAAACATTTGCAAATAAACTGTTGCTCTCGCCAGTTAAATAAAAATTACGCGAGAAACGACCCGGGGGAGATTTCATTGTGGGCCCACAATGAGCGCGCCTGATTGGCGGAAGGATGTTCTCACTAAATAAAAAATATCGACGCGTCATTTCGCGCAATTTTCGTCCAATTTTCAAACGATAAAACCTGTCATTTCGTTGTTGACGCGCCTATAAAATATTCATGCAGACAGGCGCGAGATGAGCGATTTTTTCTTCGATTTACGCGTCGAAATAAGATGTAATTTTCCGTATCATTAGCGGCGGCTCGGAGCGTCGCGACGCCACTATTTATACGCAAATACGATAAAAATGATGCCCAACCGATCGACTGTTTGACGCGCCATTGATAAATTACAACCTATTCAAACTTCTTATCATCTTTGACATTTTTTTATTCCTTTTACACTTTTCTGAAAACATTATTTATAAAGGAATGTATCTTTGAACGTTTCTTAGAATTATCTTAGCGAGAGATGTTTGTCAATAATATTTATTTCACGCGCAATGGTGCTATAGTTAGTACTTGTTCTTACAGATTTGGGATATCTTGGAATTAATAAAACGGAGAATTATTTATTCCCTGAAACATTTTTTTTTTATTGAGGATTCGGTTTTTTTTTTAGAATGTATTAAGTATACACATTGCGCGTCTTAGTTCCTTTATAATAACAACAATAGTGATCACCGTATTTACATGAAACTCAATTGTATTCTTTCTATGAATGAATATATAGGTACGCAGGATACTTTATCCCAGAAAACATCTCACCGCGGATACATAGGTGAAAGTGTTAAAAAATAATTTAGGAGAAAGAAATAAATTAATCCAGTTCCTAAAACTAGTTGTAATTAATTACCATAAATTGAAATTAACTGGTACAGTTTATAAGCTCGTGCAAATGAAGATTTCTATTGCTATTCTTTTCATAAATCGGTTTTAAAAGCGATAGAACACGCGCTTATATCTCGATGGTAAATTGTGTTGCCAGGTGTTCATAGTCACCAGAGATATTTCAATTTTATAGGCAGACTTTTATTGTATTATTGTACTAAGCTTTTCACTTTAGAATATTTCGTTATAAAGATAAATAAGATAGGTTCATCACTATTATGAAAATAATGTAAGTACCTACTACAGTTATATCAATTTTCGATATAATCGTTTTATTCAATTTCAATCGAATAAATTTACAATACTTATCATAAAAAATAAACTATCTATTAAAAAAGACTATGTATGTAGAGGCGTATATATGACACGCCTGGGTGAAATATTCAGGTATAATAGCGTTAGTTATTAGTTAACATAATATTATCCTATACAAAATTCCTACACAATTCAATTTAGATTTGTTATTTTAATTACTTTGAAATAAATACACGGCATTCCTCATATAGAACCTGATAATAATAACACGCCTCTCTGCGAAGAATAAACTCATGAGGTTTCTGTGCTACAGTCGAATATGTTTTTATGTATATTAATGTAAGCATTTTAGAAAATAAATTTAAAAAAAACCTGGCAATACTAATGGCAAGGTAAATTCGATTCGAATAAAACCAGGAGCGATACAAGCACTCCGGTTGAGCCCTCTCTTTGCGAATTTGTGCAGACTAGTTTATTTCGCCCGCTTCACTGCTCGTTCTACATAAGGACGTATGATAATCTTTAGATCTATCTGATTAATTCCGTACGTAATAAATACTAGCGTGTAAAGCGAGCGAATATTAAAATCATTGTCATGACCTAAAATCATGTCAAAATAATAATTTTAGTAATATGGTAAGTTGGCAGCAGTGACCACTTACTATCAGGTAACGTCGACCTATTTGCCGGTGTCGGGCAAAGTAATATATTTTTCAAATTATGAATAAAATAATTATCTATAATATTATAAAATTTTAAACATGTACAGTCACGGCGTCTGTACATTGAAACTATTTAAAAAAACAATAACTGGAATAGACTATGTAAACGATGGAGAACACGACACAATTTTTTTTTAGATTTCTTGACTGTTTGTTTGGGATTCACGTAAAACCCACTGGGGCGATTTTGATCCTGTCTTCGTTGATCGACAGCAATCCTGAAATTTAAGCTCTGCGCTACTTTTTACCCGGGAATCCCACGGGAAATTTTCTGGGAAAGATTAAAAATGACCAGATTGATAAAAAAAACGAATTACAAGGCGATTTTTTTACTTATTGATAGGAAATTTTGTCTAGTAAAATATATGTTATTTTTATCTCAGGAATCCCTCGGGAATTGTCCCAGGAGCGGTTTAAAGTTGTTCAGGTGCATAAAAATTAGCTTATTATTAAGATACAGTTTCCATTAAAACGACAGCTTACATTCTTTTTTAAACACTGAGATACTTTGTGTCCTGGGAATTCCACTGGAATTTCAAGTCAAGCGTAGACGAAGTCGCCGGCATATCCTAGTTATTTATATAATACTTATTAGAGTTTTGAGTTTTCGATATCTTGCTTAAAATTATGAAATCTATGCTTGTTTATAATTATGACATTTGCTTAAATGTTTTTTTTTTAATAATGTATAAATTCTTATTACAGATCATGAGTTTTCCCTATAGAATTAATAAAGTTGGTGAAAACGCAGATCGTATATAGGCGCATACGAGCCCGAAAGCGGCTTATTATGGACCCACGTTGGGCGCCAAACACAGACATATAAAACAAATAGACATTACACATGGAATACTAGTAAAATATTCATTTTCACAATATTTTGTTTCCTGTTTTCAATTTAGAAATAATTGGGTATAAAATTAAACGTTAAACATTTACGTCACGCGATTCTCTAGGTTACACTTTTTATATTGAAAAATATTTTACTTATTATTAAGGTTGATTCGTCTTCTAAATTACAAAATAGGACAAATTACACACGTATACAGATTTACGATTATAATTGCTTTTTAATGGCGAACTACTAGTGCTGTCCACGAATGCCTAAAGCGCTAAATGACGTAGTTTGGAATTCCGAATATATTGTTGTGATATGCGCAGCTTAGTACATTCTATGCAAGTGTCAGTAGCTATTGCTCATTCACACTCGCGCTTTAATAAATCGGATCTAAGACCCAAAAGTTGTTCCAGTTATTTCCCGGGTCAGAATAGTACACTGGCGATGAGGATGGGGTGCTACTTATCTATTTTTCGTAAGTCTATGGCATCAAGCGACAATATTGCGCCCGGCGTGTCCCCGACTAATCCTCGGATTCATTTATTTTTGACAACGCAATACGATTTTATCTCATGGCTTCCTATGCTGTTTGCCTTCTGTTATTATGCCGTCCTGTTATTCGGAACACTTATTTATTTATTTAGTAACCCCTCATTGGGGTGATTTGATTTTTAATACCTCGCATTTAGTGGTTTCTCTAATATTTAATTTAGTTAACACTTAAAGTAACCAAACAGTGATGCATATCTAAAAAATATAAAATGTAATATATATATATATATATATATATATATATATATATATATATTACATTTTATTTTATATATACTCTTACCCGGATTATTATAGATGTGTTGTTGTAGATATTTGATAGTATATAGTATAGCAAAAACAGAATAATACCTACATAATTTTTTCTCCATCCAAAGGTTGTCTGGAAGAAATCGCTAATAGCGATAAGACCGCCTATTGTATTGTAAACTTCTATTTCTGTTAACTGTATCTTTTAAAGTACAATAAAGCATATTCATTCATTCATTCATAATTAAGTTCGGGAACAAACTTTATCCATCAATTCAAAGTATTAAGACTTCATGACGAGTATGTCTAAGTAATATAACACAATACTATTTATAATTCAAAATTGTGTGAAAAATTCCAAAATTGTAAACAATTATTTTCTTTAAATTCTACTTGCCATGAGGAATTTAAATGGCTTTGATTTAAATATTCGATTATATTAAAATATATTTCTTAACAGTTTCAAGGAAGTTCACAAGATGGAGAAATGGATCCATCGACCAAAAATGCCCCTTACTACTAAGTAAAAAGTAATATTCTTCTTTGGTCGTCTAAGAAGACGTGTGTTATATTATATGCATGTAGAGGTAGTATACTTAACTCAACATTTTTATGTTAAAATTTGCGTTTATCTTATCATTATTTGTAGACAAAAATAACAAGTACTTATATCGTAACTATATACTAGGTATAAAAAGACCTATCAGTAGATGGGCCTCAGCTCACGTGGGCCCTCCCCACTGGCACTCGGCGTAAGTGGGTCGAGCTGAAAGTGACAGACGACCGCCTAATGTATAGAGTTGTGGTTTAATTAATTTTATGTCCGCATTTTAATGGAACGGGAATTACGCGGAAAGGGTAAGGAATGGAATGTATAATATAGGTATATTTACTTTAAAGTGCATATTTTTCTCTACGAAAAAATATGCCATAATAGTTTTTCATCTTCTAGAGCAGTTTATCTCATAAAAGTTAACTCTTAATTTTTTTAACCTAATAATAGAAATTCGAATTTTTAGAATTTTTACACTATATGTTCTTCTGAAAGTTTATTTAAATTTAAAGGGCTCAAAAGATTTAAATTAAAATTTTAGGGTAAAATCAGGAACAGGATATTGTACCGGCACAGCAATAAGCTGAATGCAAACCTTGTTTGCTGAAAATGCGGCGTACAAATTCTCAAAATATGCTTTTATTTTTTAAGATGCATGTAAGCAATGTAAGTACGTCGCTATTTCTTGAAATAAATTTTTCTTTCTTTCTTTCTCAGAATCTTATCTTAAATTTTCAAAGCCGTAAAAAGTATCCCCCACTCATAACTTTTGAACTATGATAATTTTGAATAAACCGGTAGACCTTAACAATAATTCATTAACATTTTTTCTAGATATTCAATCAAGGTTTTTCAGAGTACCGTAGGCAAATAACAGAAACCAAACAGTTGACGTTAATATTCAATATGTAATTATTCACTGTATGTGAATTTGATAGGACCTTAGCTAACTTTTCAAGTACAAATTTCAATATATAATTTTTAATTTATTGCACATCAAAATAAACAATAATAAAAATCCATATTTGCAACACTTTTCAGCCAACACAATGTCTTTTCTACGCAAGATAATTTAAAGGAAGTTCTTAGCTAATCTGCCGATGTAGATGCCGCAGAAAAATAAGAGAGTACTAAATATTCACACATATACATAGTTATAAATACATTGTGCATATAAAATATTTTTAAAAAGATGTTGCCATCTAAAATAATCGGCTTTAAAGTTTTATGGATACTGTAGTTAAATTCTTTATCATATCTAAATTATCCAGGTGACATGAAGACATCCACGACGGTTTAAATAGAATTCCTCCAATGAGACGTGCGTATGCACGAAAGCTAGCAGCTTATCAACAATATTTGACAGCAGTCGCTCGGTGTCAATGAAAATTTGCATATCTTATGAAAAATCGTCGACGTCTCAGATAAAAATGAAAATGAGACACGTCAAAGAGAAAAAACGGACAAAACTCGCACGAGACAATGGATATTTTTGGGGACGATACGAAAAAAAATGTTTTTCTTATGGAAATTTCGGGTGGGCACTTTGCATTTTCTTTTATTTTCCCCCTCCTTCCCTCCGGTTGCTGAGAAATCTGTTTTTTTAATTATCGTGTTTGGTAATTAGTTTCGGGAAGCGATCTCTTTCTTCCGTTTCCTCTAGCGAGAGGACAACTTGTCTATGTTTAATGAGGTAATTTATAGTCTAAATATCGTACGCCTTTGCCTTTGCCTCTGCAGGGATGTTACTAATTTCAAACATTTTATTTATGAAGTTGTCGTAACTCAATGAGTTGGGCATTCGCATTTTCTTATGATCATATGGTATGGTATTCTGACCAAGAAGCATATACTGATATTAAAATTGCCAAGTATAAAATGTAACGCTGAAAAGCTCCTCTATTCATAACATGACTAAAAACGGCAAAAAACATTTCGCTTTTTGATGTTAATTCTTTTTTTCTTAAATTAGTCTTTATTATTATTCTCTTTCTTTTTATTTATTCGTCTTTGATATTTTTAAAAATATTTTTTAGACTAAGTTAGTGAAAAATAGAAAAGAATCTCATTTCTATATTTCTTGTTTTTTACAGAATGTGTTTATTTTTCATCGCCACGATTATCCGATTATCTCGAAAATTGTCTTATGTGCTTACGATTACTGGGATAAGATTCGAAGATTATATAGGCAAAGCTGCCCGGACAGCTTTAGTTTTTATGTAAATATTTTTACCCGTGCAGGAACGACGAAAGAATATAATTTCCTACGGCCGGGCGGACTGTCGTAAGAGGCGACAAAACAACCCACAGCCAGGTGGAAGGGTATTTGCCCATCTGGGTGGCTACCACCCCTGGTCTAGAGTATGCCGCCATAACAATCTTGAGTTGTGTTCTGGTATTTGTGGCCAGGATCCAGTCTCCCTTTAGAGAGCAACAGTGTATTTGTAGCACCTTTGGTGTTGCCAATGAGCATAGGGGACGGTAACTGCTTTCCATCAGGTGGACCACCTGCCATCTGCTGAACTCATGCAATAAAAAGAATATTATCCAAACTTTCATACTGTTATATTAAAAACCAGCTTGTATGGTCTAACAAATCGTAAACGAACTTGAGAGTTTTCACAGCAAAATGTTTTCCCCAAATGACTCACGGAGAACGACACTGCAAGGATTACATCGATCGGCGAAACCATTGAGTGACGTACTCATGCTTTATATAAAAAGACCGCTAACATAATGATTGATATTCATTGGAATTATTGTTCCTCGGGGAATATCGTATGGCTTGATGAATTGTCGTCGTTCAATTTTTAGGGATCTGTAGCCTTTTTGGCAAAAACCTGTCTGTCTATCCATCTATTTTGTATTTCACAGTCATGTCTCTCAAAAATATTAAGGCTATATGTATGGATTTTGTCACACAATGATGTAGTTCATCTGAAAACCTCTGTGGTAGAGCGGGCTAAGCCTTTGCCGGGCTACCTCACTGCAACACAGAGGCTCCGCGTTTAATTCTTAGCATGGTAAAATTCGGGAACGAATTTTCTCCGTTATTTACTATGGTCTGGGTGTACGGGATCAGCCCCAGTGTAATCAGTTGTATATCACCCATAACACATGCGTAAGTTGCTTAATTTGGGTATATACAATATGTGATTTTTCTGCCGTATACCATTCCGTACAGCCATATAAATAAACTACAGTAAAACAACTAGGTACAGTAAAACTAATATTAAATATATGACTTTGGATGTTGCTAAGTTAAAAGAATGAAAGATAATATTTATTTGTCAAATGCGACACAAACAAAATATTAGTTATATGAAGCAAACTATTTTAGAGTTGCATGCCGCAATTGCACAAATGAGGTTGGCACTCAATACATATATATTGCTTCACTAAAAGGTAATCCCACACAAATTTTAGTGCCCAGCTCTTTATATAGATATTTTTACGGTAGTTAGTTACAGTAGTAAACATTGTGAAACAGTGAATTGATTACAAAAAATCGCTTGTGTGTTTGTTGTAAGAAAGAACATTGTATAAACAAAAATAAAGAGCGGCAAACACACTGAACAAGTTGACGGTAGGCTAAATAAAGCTTTAACAATACTCATTGACACTTGACGTCTTTGTCTTTCGTCATCACGGCTACTGAAAAGTGGCGACAACGTCGAAATAATAAAAATCAAATAAACTTCCGCGCTTAAAACCGTTAAAATGTAATTTTATTATGTATACTAATCACGAAAACTTAAGAAAATATTAAACAACACACTTGTTTTTTAAACAAATATTTAAAAAATGCCGATTTCAAATTTCACGTGTTTGTGCGGACCCTGCTATGGACGGTGAAATAAGTATGTTCGAAATGTTGAAACACGTCTAACCATTATTCATTACGATTGCGTGATTGAATCAAGGGATCAGTGTAAACGACACAAGACGATTGAAACCGCAGTGCCCTCTTGTTTTTTACGGAGGGTCGCTGCTAATCCGCGGATGGCGAGCGCCTCTAATGCTCCGTAATTTCGCGACCCGCCCTGTTTGCGGCTTAACAGACTTAATGTGGGCACAACCTGTGAAGTACCTCTAAATCTATATATTATAGGGTGTGTTTTGGTACTTTTAATTGTTTCCTAGCCATTTTGGCAAAACGGGATTTCTTATAAAATCGTCAGGCCGACCATACGTCTTTCTATGGTAAGAGCTATTTTCATAAAAACTAATTTGTCTGAATAGATCAAACGTAGCGGGAAGGTTTACTCTGTATGCTGATACATATTACCTATAGTAAAAACCCAAAAAAAAATGACGACAGGCATAGACGTATGTAACTGAGTGATGAAATATAATTTAGTCTATCACATAGTCGTGTGGGAGGGGAGACGTATGTATGTATTTTTAGTCGAGTCATAATAATGTCTCTCAGTATTTATGTTTTTATTTAGTTTTAAGTAGTACGACATTTCATTTATGAATTCTTAAAATAAGTAAATTCTTGTAGCTGTGGAACTGTTAGACGTAGAATTCTCAAAAAATTGAAGAATGGAGCTTAAAACTACTTTCAATAAAAATTGAATATGTTTGTCAATTAAAATTTTGTCTATTAACGCCCGCCCGTAGCTAACCTACGTCTGTGACTTATTAAACAAATCAAAATTAATTGATACACATGATTTCCTATAAAGTGGTAATTGGTATAGGTAATACACACATTTTATGAAACGATCAGGATGATTTCATAATTATAAGAAATTAAAACACTGGTTTTGATTAAAAGAAATGGAAAAAATATATCGAAACATGTTATAACCGTGATATTTTATTTAATTAAATTTTGTCAGTGTTTCTGTTTAGGGAAAATATGTTTAAGCGCTGCTCATTATTACGTTGCGTTCGTTATGAGGGCTTCTCGAATCAAGGAAATTAAAAGTCTCAAACAGAGGGCAGTTACAACAAATCCCGGCACTAAAACTCCTATATATATCCCGGCAAATGTTGTAAAAAATCATTGCCTCCATCTACCCTCGGCTCTCGGCGAGGGGAAAAATCTAATCTGTGCATTTTTTGCGGGACCGCGATGCCACAAAGAATTTCATTTCCCACTGTTCATCTATCTCTATTTCACTGACGGCTCTTGTTCTTGGGCCACCTCCCCCCTTCCTCCCCACGCGCTTCGCCCTAAACACCCCACTGGCGCTTTTTTAGATTCTTCCTCGATAACAGATAAGGTTAAACGAGCTCTCCTTATTAGCGGCTTGTACGAGACATTCAGTCCCAATGATTAATTAATACATCAAATTCTTGCATTTGTTATGTTTAAATTACATAATCACTAGCATTTTTTGACGGCCTTTGTGGTTAAGCGGGCTAAGCCTTTGCCGGCCTACCTCACTGCAACGCAGAGGCTCCGGGTTCGATTCCTGGTATTAGTAAATTTCGGAAACGTATTTTCTCTGTTATTTACTATGGTCTGGGTGTTTGGGATCGGCCTCAGAGTGGTCCGTTGTATATTACCCATAACACAAGCGTAACTTGCTTAATTTGGGGATATACAGTGTGTGTGTTTGTCTGCCGATTTATTTATTATTATTATATTTATTTATTTTTCTTGCGGCCACTTTGAAATGAAAATTTCTGGGATCACTTAAGGCGCTATGTTCATGTTGTGTAAAATTTATCAACTGTTTTGTGAAATGTGTACATATATCTACAATGTATACATATATAAAACAGATAATATATATAGTACGTGACATGAAAACAAGTCATGATTTTTTTATACACATGTTAATTGGTCATATTGTATAGATCCGGCGAATTTTAAACCAATAGCGGAAGTGGTTTACAGATTAAATTGATGCACAAAGGCGTGGGTCCACTTATCATAATAATAAACCCAACAAAGAACACGATCGAGCAAAAGTCAACTTATAATTGTGTCACTAGTGTGACAATCAAAATGAGCGTCCACAAAAACAACATTACAGAATGGTGTACAATTGACATTCAAATCATTGGACATTTGCCTCTTTGTGCGTTTATTGCCTCTTATTGACGCGTAATTGTCAATAAATTCCTACGGGATCGGAGTTTAATGTGGGTTTGGGTGGAAAAAGTTATGTTTTATTAATATTTTTACGAGAACGTTTAGGACGGACGATAAGATCTGCCGTTTGGGAAGTTTTTTCTTTCAATTTCCGTCACGATTTGTACGCTCATTATTGGTGTGTTGATGGGGGCGATAGGGGCAGTGCTCGCATGCTATATCGGCTCTGCTGCGATTTTATCGTGTCTCTTAGCGACTTTCATCGGGGTTCTCGATTGTGTTCTGCCCCCACTTGTGAAACATTATTATAATGATTTATTACGTCACAATTGTTTTATATCAAAAACCTGTGTCAGCGACGTGCCAATATTTATATTAATGTCTGCTGGACCTTGTAAGATATCGAAATGGAACCTACGCGTAAATCTATATATATATAAATCAATTGCTGTTCGTTAATCTCGCTAAAACTCGAGAACGGCTGGACTGATTTGGCTAATTTTGATTTTGAATTATTTGTGGAAGTCCAGGAAAGGTTTAAAAGGCGAGTTAATATGAAATAAATTGATTCTGAGGCGGTACGAAGTTTGTCGGGTCAGCTAGTATAAGATAAAGTTCCTGTTTTGGAGTATATTTGAGACAAATTTTCGAACAGAATATAAATCTAAAAACGGTCATTTATGATTAAGTATCGTACATAGTCAAGGAGGCAAAGTCCGTCAAAGAAGTAAGTTCATACACCGCTCGTTTTGTAACGTTTTTAAACGGAATTTTACGCCAACTACAATTCGAGGACAGAATTCAATGGTGTCTTAGGTTCACGGACTGATTTCTTGTTAATTAAACACGGAAATAATGAGAGGTGTATGGAGTTCCCCCACTGAGGCGGTCTTCGCTACCTTGACTATATATAATCAGTTGCTTTCACTTTAATTGGCATTCATTAAGGAAATGTCATTTTTTTGGTTTAGATTGCAAAGTAATATTTCTGACCAGCAATTTTATTTGCACAAAAGTAATGATATGGAAATAATTAATTTGTTCACCTATATGCAATATTTTTAATGAATAGCTCTAGCTGGCTGTTAACTGCTGTCTCATCTGATGTTAAGTGGTGATGCGATTTAGGAGGGACTTAGAAAATACTTTCAGTCATCGCTTGAAGACGCTAAGACAATAGTGTAACGCAGTTATGAATAAACGAGTTTACGAGTTTACAATAGTTGTTGGAAAAATAGATTCCGGCAAGTTAACCACTCCAATCTTCGACGGTGCCCAAATAAAGAGGGAATCAAAACAGTTTTGTTCTGACAGCTGGTATCAGAATTAGTCATTAATAAAATTAGAATTATTAGTTTTAAAGTATTTTTTATTATACCTAATGCCATTTCTTTTTCAACTACAATAATCCAATTATTTTTTATACTTGAACTTGACATAATAATAATCTACTAATAGTATGTAACTTTATAAACATTACTACTAGAAGTTAGTTTTGGTCGTATCTCTCACCAACTTGTTATTATCTAGAGATACCCTGTTCTGATGTCATGTCGGGGGATTAATTCAGGGCACGTCGTTGCCTGATATCTGATCTCGGGGTTCCGTAGGGCTCGGACCTTGATATGTCGTGTCGTGCTCATGTCCTATTATATGTACCTACGTGACTGTGATTTATGTTATAACACGTATGACAGATTTTTACTTCAAACAACAAACATTGCAACTTAAATATATGAAATATCTTTGTAAAATTCCATAGCCATTTTAACAAAAACTGAATATGTACATAATTACATAATGTGTGTATATATATTAGGGTGGGTCAAAATAACCCTTTTTTTACAAGTGACACGGAAAAATGGGTTGCTAGACACCTTAAAAAAATTCTCACCAAATATGAGCTCTTAATTTTAATAGGAAGATCCTCCGCATCGCAGTTTTTTATTTATTTCTCAGTCCAACAGAAAAAAATTATATCTCCGTTAGTGATTGATTTAGCAGCAAAATTCAGTATACTTTTTTGTAGGAAATCGAACGCTCTATAAAAAAGGTCTCATACATTTTTATCTTAAATGTCGCCATTTAATAATATTGAAGATTAAAGGTTGATTATTTTCAGACAAATTTCTTTTTTGCTTATGAATTTTGTAATTTATGAACAAATAAAGTTTATAAAATGGGCCATGTATATTTTTGTAGGAAATCGAACGTTCTACAAAAAGGTCTATTTAAAGTCATATATCTATTTAAAGTTTAAAATTTAACAGACGTTTTTGAAGACACTGGCATGTTAGGTACGTATGTGTTGGATTCGATCACTAGGGGCGCAGCGGGAACTTATCAGGAACAAACCGAAAAAATAATAGTCCTGCCTGGTCTGGCCATTCTTGCGCCCCCAGAGTCTACGCCCTGTGCCTGGGCACAGGGTGGCATCGCCCTATTTATGGCACTGCATACAAACCGAGGCCAATGGTAAAAGTCTCTGTCAAACGCATCTTAGCACCCACGACACAGAATTTTATTTTCTAGTGTGGGTGCCATAATTAACCGAACCATGTATGTTATATAATGTTAAAAATGATGTCAATAATACTAATAATACTACTAATAATGTAAATGTAAAATTTTGGAAAAAAGAAAACAATGTTTTTGTTATTTAACAACGAAAACACGGTATTGACATATCGTGCAGGAGTCATCTTCAGAAAGTTTATTTTAGAGAAAGAAATTAAAGTCAGGAATAGCTTACTATGTTCTAATTTGTTCCTAGTTATATTTAATACCAGCAGACCCACCAGGCATTATCCTGTTTTGAAAAATAAAAATCTAGGTCCTGATTGCAACGCTACTACTTGTATCTGGATACAATTGTGGATTTAAACCACCGAGGGAGCCACTCAAATAAACACAAAAAATTTCGTCAAAACTCTGGAATCTGATTCCAGCACCACTTACCGGGCCCAATTGTGAATCTAAACCATTCTGGAATTCACTATTTAGGAGAAGTTCAATGACATATGAATAGATAAATAAAATAATACAATAAAACATGCTACTTAACAGGCTTAAGGTACAACTGGTAGTGACTAGTCCCAAATTTAACTAAAACTAGTTCGCTATATTACGAATTCGAAATACATATTAAACATTCAACGTTGTTTATATACGGAGAAATTTAAATACGAGCTATGCATATATTGATATCAATGTCTGAAACAAGACAAGATAGCGCTTATTAAACACGTCAGTCATCGTTGACACTATCTACCCTCAATCTGTACCGTGGGGGCGGGCTAAATAGAAAAAATGTATAAATGCCATTCATATAGTCATTTTGATACTCTCTTGTTTGTTTTCTATGCTTAATAGTGACTTAAGCTATGTCTTGTAAATTTATTATACTGTATGTAATATTATCCGTACCTAATTATATATAAGTTTACTACCAAGACTTAATTGTTTCCACTCTTTCCTGCTTTGTGTGTTAACAATATAGTATTATTTTTCTTAATATTTGTACCTAAGGCTTTAAAATGTTTGCTTACTATTATATTAGTTATATTCTGTGTGGTTTAGGGTACCGTAGTTATTTTAACAAAAATGGAACGTTTAAAAACCGTCTTGATGGTGTGTCCATACTTCCATCTACATACGTACCTATATAACCACCATTTTTCTCAAAAACTACTAACCAGTTAGTTAGTAGGGATGCAATTTGGCAGGAAGGAAGAAGAAATATATCGTAAAATGCAAGGGGAGATTTGGGTAAGAAAGTACCAAATATACCAAATATTAACTATTTGGACAGGGTTTCCCCTTTATTGTTCAACCTTTGATGTAAATATTCACACAGCACAGTAAGCAATGAACATCGTCTACACGCCACTACGCCTTTTATACGAAAATGCTACCCTACAAAACAATAACATTGCATCATTGCTAAAAATAGCAATTACATCATAGTGTTGCCAGGATCATAAAAACAATTACAATAACTAGTTACTGATGCACTAAATTATCTAGATGATAATTTAGTGGGCTTATAAAATTAACTAACCGGTAGAAAATGGTAATTTAATTATAAATCGAATCATCTGATAAATAGACTAAAAATATTATCTATGACGATTCTCTATGTCATATTAATATACACTATGGTCCTCGTGACTACTGTGCCACCACAGTAGTCACGAGGACCATAGTGTATATTAATATGACATAGAGAATAATACAAGATGTCCACACATCTTGTAACAATATAGTCAAATTGAATATTAGAAGTGACTAGAATATTGAGACATAAAAATTCAATGTCAATAGAGGGTATCATTTAACAGCTACTTGAGTCACGAAAAGGATGTTTTTTGGTGATTTATCTAAATCAATATATAGTGACATATAATTCGCTTCCAGTTTTGTAAAATGTGTTTCCCTCTACCTTTGAACTATGGAAGCGCTAAAATGCTGAAACAATTAACAGCAATGCATTATTATGAAACTCCCTCATAAAAAGCCATATGAAAAGCAGCATGCTCGCTCACCCTGCTCGCATCGCGAAGCCGAACGACATCAAAAAGTCCGCTGTAGGTTTTTTTGCAATCATCAAATTGATCTGTCCGCGCGCCATCTGGCCCGTGAGTAAAACGCTTTGGAACTCTGTCAGCCGAGGAATTAATTCATATAAAACATACATATAGGGGCTTCACTCGTAATCACTAATAGTGCATGTCACTCATATTTCGAATTGATTACTGCAATATTTTTAATATTATCGCCGAAATGTTAGTAAGAAAATTAAATTGGCCAAGTTCGTGTCAGTTTAAGCACAATGAAAAGTTATAGAAATTACTTGTTTGAGAAGTGCATGCATCATTAAATTTATTCTATGCTGGCAACGCGTTGCTGACGCTTCTGGTGTCGCTAACGTCCAAAGGTGTCAATGACTAACTACTCTTTAGAGTACGTACTTATGTGTAACAAGAAAAAAATATACACTAAATATGAAACTGACGTAGCTAATTCTGAATATTACCCAACAGAACGCAAAATATAAGAAATGTACAGTGTAAGGTTAAATTTGTATAGAAAAACTATATTTAATACTAGCTTCTGCCCGCGACTTCATCCGCGTGGAATAGTTAAAAAAAGTAAGTTAAAAGAAACCCCCCCGATTTTGAAACATTCTTCATTGGTGCTCCGCTCCTATTGGTCTTAGCGTGATGACATACTTATATATAGATTTTTCTTCATCGAAACATTCTTCATTATATTTAAGATATATTAGTATATGATTTATAAAATATAAAAAAATCGTGTGAGTACAATTCACATACGACAGAAGTAAATCTTCAAAAAGTAGCCTACCAGAGAATGAGATAATTATAGAGTATCGGGATTATTAGGATAATTATAAAGTTTATTTTTTTTATAATATTTTTACATCAAAAATTATTTTGTATTTTAATGCCTACTTAAGATATATTATAACACATATTATTCAAATTCGATGTTTTCACTTTCAACAAATGACACGAGAGACTTATGATAACTCAAATAGGAAACAAATGCTTAGTTTCAATTTGATTTATGAACCTCAAGATAGTTCCAACTCTATCCTTATGAGCATACTGTTTAAATTATTAAATATTTATTTTTAGTGTCGCTTTATTTTCGTTCATCGAGTTTCAAATCACAACGACTCTAAAGAAGTTGCACTTCAAAAATACTGTGTATGTACCATGTTTAGAGCAGTTAGTACCTATGTTTTCTTATTTTTAACACTAAAAAACCCCTGTTTATTGTAAAAAGAAGCACGTCGTATATAAATTAATTAATTTTGTGATTTATTAAAATGATTGAGATTTTACTTTCTTTATTATTATATCAGCATCAGTACTGAAACACACAGACATCGTAAATCCCCAAGCTAAGCAAGTTACGCTTGTGTTATGGGTAATATACAACGGACCACTCTAGGGCCTTCCAAGACACCCAGACCATAACGGAAAAGTTGTTTAAGAAATTTACCATGCTAGCAATCAACCCCGGAGCCTCATCGTTGTAGTGAGGTTGCCCGGCAACGGCTTAGCCCGCTCAACCACAGAAGCCGTCGAAAATTATATAATTAATCATTCAAATAGCTCTTATTAGTTACTAGATAACCTCGTAGACCAAAGCGAGCAACGTCATTAGATAACTTTCACATTTCTGTAAGCTGGATTAAATTAATGAGGGTTTCCAAAAGGATTAATGAAACATAAATTATATTGGCAATGGAATTTTATTGCTTTGGAAAATTTGCCGTAAATCGTCTAGAGGTAGTTTTTTCAGAAATCGTAACCCAAGTTAAACTATAATCTAATTTTATTTTGAAAAGCTACATTGTCTCTTACGACTTTTTGCGTTAGGAATAAACACAGGTATTTTATTTTAAAAAATCTTTTATGTCTAGCTATTATATTAAACATAAAAATGCATACATAGCATATTAGTTATGTGATAGCTGTAATGTTTCGTTTTGAAAAGCTCTGGTCAGAGTTATCTATGAAAGCTCATTGTGCGTGAAAATGCTAGTTTTACCAAAATGCATTTTTACCGAGAGCTACAAAATTTTTCCATATCCCAACTGAAAATTGTAACTCTTTCCCAGTGGAAGCGAGGAGTGGGTGCGGGACGCGCGGGCGGCGTCTACCGCGGCGCGTAGGGCGGGTAATACACGTGCGCTCATCAACTAATGGTCCGTGCGCGGCATTTGAACCGAGCCTAGACTCCTACACTGGATACAAAACACTCGTAAGCCTGCTTTCGGCGCAAAATTATAACGTGTAAAACACGGCCTCTCCTTGCATTCCGCGCACGGGATTTTTATGAATGCCACGATTATTATTCGCATTTTAAACTCGAATGCCGTGCTATTCTTCCCGAGACGTATAGCAATATTCGTAACGAGTTTTCTCAACGCTGCTACCTAATTTCAGGTCGAGTGTAACGGGGCGGTGCGTTCAGTTGAATGTTGTTTTGTCGTGTGGGGAAGTTGGTATCGCAGTCCACTCGACACAGCAAGCGAGGTAAGCGTCGCGATTGTCGACCGTTGCGGAGAATGCGATTGCAAATTTATTAGCAGACCGCCACCAACTCTACGGCCCTCAGGCGCGCACGTACGAGTATGCGGTTATTTTTACTCTGTGTGTATTTTTTCCTCGATGAGGCTCGGCTCTCCCCTTTTGTTCTCAAGTGGACCAGCTGTCATTATACGCTATGTTACTGTTTTTTTGTCGTTTTTATAGAGTTTTGCGTCGAGAGGGTGTATCGTTCGGAAAAATGTTCGTTTTGCGTGCGCCCTGGAAAGTTTGCGTGTCGAGTGACGTCGACGTCGCCGATTGAAAATGAGTTATGAAATTTTATTACAAAGAGTCATTCATGTTGTATTGTGGCTCATATCCCGGCATCTATAAAAAGACGGCTATAAAAAGACTAGACCCCTTATTCATAATAGTTATGCCAGGTATATAAGCTCGATATTTTTTTAATCCAAGTGTTATTATTTAAAGGAACACTTTTTAACGAGCCTATAAACTGCGTATAACTTTTTTGAAACTGGGATATGAACTATTATGAATAGGAGTGTAAGAGTGCATGTACTCTTTCACTTTTTCTTGTACAAATATTGAATCTGTAGGCCAGCTATATCATTTATTGACTAAAAATAACGTATATTCATTCCTGTGATCAATAGTTACATATTCTTGTATATCAAATATCAAGACAATCGATTCATTAAGTATCACTCATGTAAACTTATAAACCAAGTTCCATGGAAACTGTCTCATATTTCGAATTAATAACCATTATAATTACGTTTATCTTCATTGTAGAAATTCGTATGTATGAATTAAACTAGGATATACTCGCAACTTCGTCCACGCTTGACTTGAAATTCCGGGAGTCCCACGGGATTCCCGGGACACAAAATACCGTAGTATTTGGAAAAGCACCGAACAACTACAAACCTCTCCCGGGAAAGTTCCCGCAGAATTCCCGGGATAAAAAAATCACACATTTTATTACATTAAATTTGCTATCGATTAGTAACAAAATAACATTAGAATCCATTTTTTTTTAATCTGGCCATTTTATATCATTCCCAGAAAAATACCTGCGGGGTTCTCGGGATAAAAAGTAGCTTAGAATTTAAATCTAAGAATTAGCTGTCGATCAGCAATAACTTTTTAATTTTTCTTTATTGCAGGAGTTCAGCAGACAGGCGGACGGCCCACCTGATGGAAAGCAGTTACCATCGCCTATGGACATTTGCAACACCAAACGTGCTACAAATGCGCTGCTGCTCCCTAAAGGGAGACTGGAACCTGGTCACTAACACCGGAACGAACTACTGTATCGAATCGTCCCACTAGTTTTTACGTCAATCCCGAACAAACAGAAAAAATCTAAATAAATTGCGTCGTGTTCTTCATCGTTTATATGGTCTATTCCAGTTTTTTTTTTAAATAGCTTCAATGTATAAGACACAGCATGTTTAGAATTTAATTTACATCAAATTTAGGTTCGTTACACTTACAGCAGTACAGTTAAAGCTTAACAAACATATTGCAAAATGTAGACCTTAGTGCTTAAAATATTGCAATTTAAAATGGAATTACAATAATAACTTTATCAAATTTTCAAAACATCTTAAAATCATCCCAGAATTTAATATGCCTTTATTATACAAACTGATAACTTCAGAAACCTAATCAACAAACGAAATGTTAACATGTGTCATAGTACTTTCAAGTGGCTTCTCTATTTAACATGTTAAAGAGAACCCTTTGAGTTATAGCCCTCCCTCGGCTCGTTCACGTACGTAATCGATGTAACAATTTATTTGATACTTCTACTCTAATTGCAGTTGCAAATTAAATGTACATACTGTTACGAGTTGCAGGACTCGAATTAAAATGCCGTTGGAATTATTACAGAGTTTATCAGAACTATACAAACACGTATAACACAGGTACAAATATAACCGAACACAATAAGTCCAAACGTAATTGAGAAGGTCGTAATTCAATAACACGCGCAAAGTCCGTCACTAAATAGATTACCGTACACAAGTCTTGCTTCGCTCGTGGTTATCGCTCGACTGCCGCGTCCCTCAATCGGGGCATTGCTTTATTGCTTTATACTGTACAGATGCAATATGTCTGCCCGGCCGCGTGGACCGAATTTCCCAGAATCAGTTTGTACTTTAAATCCGACACACCTGGCTAATGACTGCCATAAAAGATTTCAAAACAAAATGGGCTGTTTTATAATCACAAATTTTAAACACAAAGTAAACAAAAGAAGTCCAAATGCCGAAAGGTAATAAAATGTGTTTTTATAGGTATGCAGGTGTGAATTTGTTTTTGTTGGCGTCTAGGTCGTAACAATACTATTAAAAAGGTAAAATTTCCTGAAATATCTTATTAATATGTACAATTATTTATTATAAGAAAAAGCGGTGGAAAATATGTGTAACGCAGTTTTTTTTTTTTTACTAAATGCTGCGTCTTAAAGATATAACATTAAAATTACAATCTAATCTAAGAAACAAGACTAATAAGTAATTTAAATCTGACCTAAAATACTAGATATAATTATTTATGCTAAGAATGTGCACATTAATATTTTTCTTATTGTCTCTATTAACGAGAAGACACTTTGTTCGTGTGTTCTTTATTAATGTTAAGCACATTGCACTTTGCTTTGTCTTGATAGTTTTACAACACTAACTCAAGCAGTTTGGTCCTTTTGAGTCTTCTTACTAGGTCTGGTTTATCGAGGAGCTGGATGGCCTTAACATTCACATGGTGATGAAGCCGTTTATAGTGAGCTTCAGCGTGTTTACCAATTGTGCTAGCGACGAGGTTCCGTTTTAAATCCCGATGAAGATCGTCTGGTCTTATATACCAAGGTGTGTTGACGATATTCATGAGTACTTTGTTTTGGAACCTTTGTATTATATTTACGTTGGTTGGCTTGGTGCAGCTCCATAGCTGTATCAGAACAGAGTGTCTTCCGAGAAGCCAGTACATTTTCTTGTAGCGTAGATCTATAATGTAATGTAGTAATAAACTTTAAATGAGTGCTTTTTATTTTGGTGTGTAAAATTACTCAAACAAGAGTAAACCGCGAAAATAAAAATATTTAAAGCTGATTTTGATTACAACTGTAATAGGAGTTTTTACCTACATTTACGTTGCTTTATAGAATATTTTAAAATGTAGATAGCTATTTGGGCAAATTGGTGAGTCCATCTGACTTTTTATGTTTACAGTCTTTGTCTCAAAAATTACTGCATACCACCTTTTTTTATTGCAAGAGTTCAGCAGAAAGGCAGACAGCCCACTTGATGCAAAAAGCGGTTACCATCGCCTATGGACATTTGCAACAACAAAGGTGCTACAAATGCGCTGCTGCTCTCTTAAGGGAGACTGGAACCTGGTCACTAATGCCGCCGGAACACAACTCAAGGTTGGTATGGCAGCATACTCTACACCAGGGGTGGTAACCATCCAGTCGGGCAAATACCTACCACCTGGCTGTGGGTTGTTTTGTTACCTCTTACGACAGGCCGCCCGGCCGCAGGAAATTGTATTCTTTCTGCGTTCCCGCACGGATAACCTAATATACAGCCATAATATAAATATGTAAAATAAATATATATAAATAATATAATAGATAACCCACATACTGAAGTTTGTATGAAGAAAATATTTACGGTTTTTTTCATAATCGTTATATGAAGTTTATAAGCTCGTTTAAAAGGTGTTATTCATAATCGCATTACTAATGTGATTATGTTTAACACTTTTTTATTAACCTCGTATAACTATGAATGATGGGGTTAGATTTTTGGTTAAGAAATAAAAAACTAAGTATTTCAGAATCACATTTGCGTTTCAATTCATTTTGAATGTAAAAACTAGTGCTCTCGAAATCACGGGTAGTATAGAATAGCAAATAATAAACATACCCGTGGGCTATGAAAATCAGTGCTGTAGTGGACAACGTTCCTGCACAGCAAAATACTAAGTTCCAACCTTATTACTAAAATTGCGGCATACATGTTTGTCTTGTGTGTGTCGTATTTGGAAAAAAACAATTTCTTTCTTTTATTCTTCTGTAATTTTTTTAAGTTTACCTTTCTTAGAATTTTTATATTATTTAAAAAAAAATTATGGTACATTTTAATCACTAAAAAGCAAATAAATGGATAACAAAATATAGAAACCTACTGTAAATCACTTTTAAACTCATCATCTACGTAAATCGTAGAAGTTGTAACTTATATTCTACAAACTATTTTACCTTATCTAGTATCTGAATGTATGAATGGACATACAGAAAATATACTTAGTTGAAACGATCTTCTTCCATTGTGGAGCGTCGACCAATATTGCAACTTGAATACTAAGATTGCGTCTCGAACTGTTCTTATCCGGCCAATAATAGCAAAAAATACTTATATGTAGATGTATTTTATATCTAAGATGAACTTGAGACGATATTAAGTTCTCGTGGCATTTAATAAATCAAAAGTTTCTTCATATAAATCTATACAAAAATAATAATTTTGAATAATACGCCCTGTTTTTAATGTAGGCATTGTCTTGACAGTTAGTTAAATTTCGTTAGCTAGATATCATTCAGTTTGATTTTATCAGGCAACATATTGATTTAATTCTCAAACTCAAATAGGAAATAAAATGATTTTATGTTTTTACTGATTTGGTACATAAAATATAATTTAACTAGCTGACCAGGCAAATTTCGGACCGCCATATTTTCTGAATTCCTAAAAGACTTTGTTTCATGAAACAAAAACAAAATCACCAAAATCGGTCCAGGTGATTAGGAGGATTGTAGAACCCGATCTCAGCGCCACCTACCGGTTCTAATTGTGAATCTAAACCATCCGGGGACCCATTCAAACACACAAAACAAATATCATCAAAATCGGTAAAGTCGTTCTCAAGTTATGCGCGTACATACAATTCTACGATTCATTTTTATATATAAGATTACCTACTATAATAAAATGTTGTCGAAAGTTTTAGTCAACGGCCTTTCGTCAACTATAAAAATATAAGCTTAAGGAGCTTATTCTTTATATTTTTATCTGGATGATTGTTATTAGTAGGTACCTAATATTATTCTAAGTATCGTAATATAAAGAAAACTTGTTTGATGCGTTAATTCTTTCAATAATTTTGTAAGCACAAAAACTTTTTCAACCATACCTGGTTATCACTGCAAACCCTTGTATTCTGAAAGTTTTTTTTATTTTACGTTTTGTGTTCTCTTTTAATAGATCTGGATATTAACAAAATTTCACATGACATATAGTTTGGACATATAGGATAAACTAATTTGATATCCGAAAATGCAAGATATTTTTGACATAGCAATCTAAATATAACAAGAACAAACTCACATGAAAATTCCTAGTTAATTATACTACTCTGTCAAAAAAGAATTGGGAAAAGATCAATAATACTCAAAATGTTAGTTATTCATTAAAATTTATTTTATCACCTTCAAAGTATGCTACTTCAGAAACGATACACTTATGCCAACGAATAACCCAATCATCAAAACATTTTTTAAACGCTTTTTCCGGAATTGAGTTTAGTCTCGTCGCGAATTCTCCTTTATGTCTTCTACCGAATATAAACGGGTTCCACGAAGTGGTGACAGGTGGTAAGAGTTTAGGAAAAAGAAAGAAGTCGGTTGGGGCCATATCTGGTGAATAAGGTGGTTGCTCGATAGTATTTGTTGAGTTTTTGACAAAAATTCGTTCACAATGATGGCCTTGTGCGAAGGTGCATTAGCGCGGTGCAAAATCCAAATATTTTGTTTTCACAAATCGGGCCTTTTTCGTCAAATTTACTTTCTTAAACGCCGCATAACGCTCAAATAATATACTTTATTTACCGTTTAACCTTCCGGTAAGAATTCCAAGTGCACAACACCGCGGTAGTCAAAGAAAACAGTCAACATAACTTTGACTTTTGATCGACTTTGGCATGGTGTTTTCGGTTTCGGTTCAGTTGTAAGGCGCCACTCCGAAGCTTGTTGACTAGTTTGCATGTCAAACTCGTAAACCCACTTCTCGTCACCAGTAACAATGCGTTTCATAAATGTTGGGTCGGGATTGACTCGTTCTAGCACGTGCTCAGTGACTCTTATGCAATTTAGTTGTTGGAGAAAATTCAGGTCTTTTGGGACTAGCCGAGCGGCAACATGTTTCTTACCCAAGTAATTATTTAAAATTATACGGATCGACTCGTGAGTCACAAAAAGTTCAGCGGCTATTTCTCTCAAACTTGAATGAGGGTTTTCGTCACTATTTTCTTCACTTTTGCGATGTTAACTTCAGTTGAAGACGTTGATGGCCTATCAGGGCGTGGCAAATCTTCCAGCATATGTCGATCGCTTTTGAACGCTTTGTACCACTCATAAGCACGTGTTTTTGATAAAGTCGATTCACCGTAAGCCTTCTGTAACATTTTCAGTGTCTCCGAACACGAAATTCCATTCGCGATGCAAAATTTAATACAAACTCTTTGTTCGATGCTTTTATCCATTATGAAATTCGCAATACACACTAGATATGATCTAACTAAAAACAGCACTGTATTTAATCTAAATGACCGATGCAACTTAAACTCCGCGCCACAATGAAAAACAGTTGTGCTAATCTAACAACAACAACAAAATTAATTTGAAACCATAAACAAACCATCCATTCCCGACACTTTTTTGATAGAATGTACATATGTATAATATATAACAGTCGATCACGTATATAATAAAATAAACATTAACCCATTTCATAAATAATTATTAGGTGTGAGGTTTATTGGTTTATTAACAAAGAGTTAAGTAAAAATGTTCTTCATAGTTCCATTTTGTATGTGATGAGAATGAACTCTTTTTTAACGAGTCTATAAACTTTGTACAACTTTTATGAATAAGGATTAGAGTACCTTTCTTAATAAAGGCTTCTCAATAATAAGAGTTCTTATAAAATTGTCCTGACAAGTAGTACATACGTTAGGGTGTTCGTTTGTAAGCCTTTCGTCACATTTGCAGCCCGCACGCTTCACGTAATCGTATCAAGGGAATCCTGAGCTACTCAATCGTCGAGTTGCCGATATTCCGAGATGCTAACGTAAGAATCTCGAATCTGAAATTGTAGTAATAATTTAATAAAGGATATTGCAATATCTAGATATAATTGTAAATTATTTTCAAATTTATAAATCAATTTGTCGTGTACGAGTCGGTAAAGTGCAAATTTAAGTAATTTATACTTAAAGGTTTTCTCTGTAAAGTCTTATTTGGTTAAATTTTTGATAATTTTATCAGCCGGCTCATATTATCACAGCCCGCTATCACTGTGGATAGGATGCGCTGGTAATTGCGTCGTTATTGCATTAGAGTCGACGCACTGACGCACTCTTTTCATGCTAAATCATCTAAATTCCGTAAATTAAAACATTCATGAAAATGTAAAAATATTAATATTATTGTAACAATACCTATAAATTAAGTGGAAATCCTTGTGATATTTTTAATTTCATTTTTCGAGATATAGGAGGAAGGGGAGGGGGGGAAGACGGGAGGTGGTAAAGTTTTCACATTTTTAGGTAACTAGAAAAATAAGAACGTGAAAGCTAAACATTTTTTTATGAGCAAATAGCCAAGTTAATTTCTGTTTTCGGGAACACCGAGATAATTAGCTCTGACACAGACACAGATATCGGTGTACGAAAAAAAGGTTTTCTTTATCCTAAATATGTTAGATGATTTCATGTAAATTCATTATTAAAATTTGTCATAAATTCCAAAATTTTCTCATCTTTTAGAGCTATCCCATGATCGTTCGTTCTAATAAACTAAATTGACATCGGCTCGAAAACTACTCAAATATCCTTAGAAAATGGTACCTGTCCCGGCCGTCCCCGTCTCAATCCAGTGCATTTTAGGAAATTATTTCGTCCATCACATTAAGGACGTATTGGTGCTCCGCCGAGCGCGCCCTCTGGCCGTGCGTGAGGGAATTCGGAAACGTAGACCTTCCCACCCCAATGGATCCCTTCTCACTATTCTTTAAAGGCGCGCCTTATATATGTTTTTCATGTAATAAAAATAAAAGAACATTTTCAAATGAGAAAACTATACAAGTACTTGAATGTAAACAATCTGGTTACAATTTAGTCTACAGAAGAATCGTTTCAGAATGCTGCCTAAGTAATAAAATTAATAAGTATCTATTTTTTATTTTATACTAGGGTATACTCAGAACTTCGTCCACGCTTGACTTGAAATTCCCGCGGAATTCTCGGAACACTAAGTATCACAGCATTTAAAAAATAATGTAAGCTATCGTTTAACTACAAACCGCGCCCGGGAAAATTCTCGCACGATTCCCGGGATAAAAATCACACATTTTATTACGTAAAATTTGCTGTCGATCAGTGAAAAAAATCACATTGGAACTAGAATTTCTTTTGAATCTGGTAATTTTAAATAATTCCCAAAAATATTCCGCGGGATACCCAGAATAAAAAGTAGCACAGATTTTAAGTCTAAAAATTTGCTATCGATCAGCGAAACCCACATCGAAATCAGCCCAGTAGTTCTTACGTGTAACCCGAACAAACAAACAGACAAGAAATCAAAAAAAAAATGCATCGTGTTCACCATCGTTTATATAGTCTATTCCAGTCGTTTTTTTAACAGCTTCAACGGGCAGACACGGCATGTTTAGAATTTTATAATGTTATAGATAATAATATTATAGATAATAATAATACATATAAAATTCTCATGTTAGTGGGTAGTCACTGAACTCCTCCTAAATCCCGGCACCGATCTTGCTGACATTTTTGTGTTTGTTCGAGTGGATCCCAGATGGTTTAGATTTACAATTGGACCCGGTAGGTGGCACAGTTGAATTCTGATTAAATAAAATTTAGTTAAAAATAAATAATTTAAAAATTAAACTAAAATAATTTCGAATAATAGAAAGCGTAGCAGGAGTACGTGAACACTGTTAACTAGTTGAATTTGGAATTTAAATACCATAGAGAACGGTAGTAGTAATAAGTAAGGTGATGTAATTAATCAACTGCATAATCATTAATTTTATTTTATTGGGGCACAAGGACCCGGGAGGCGTAAGCCGATGGCCATATTACTTGCATTGACATAACATGCATAATCTGCTAGTTTTAAATAGACGATATCAATAAAAAGTTTGCCAACTTAGATACCAGAGAATTGATTCCGATGTAATATATAATACTTCAAATTATGTATTTTAAAGCTTAAATATATTATATTATAATAATATAATTAATATATGAAATATGACGTCGCGAAATTTAGAATCCCTCCCACCTCTTATCACACTTTGTTTCACTTCTACTACGTGTGAACTTCACACACACACACACAACAATGTTTTTTGATATGAAAGAGTGTACTCCTGAAGTTAATTTTTCAAGCCCATGATACCTATGTATAATATGAGTCGCTATATCTCGGCCTACCTAAAACTGTCAGCCTATGTTGTATTCACAGGTAATTTTCATAGTAGTCACGCTCGTTTCTTGTATCCTAATATATTATGCGCGTGAGACGTCCGCGGCGCGTCGCAGCATACAGATTACGTCTGACTCACGTTTTTCACGCCTCACAAATAACTAATTTATGTTAATTGTAACAGAGCGAAGCATTAATATGTGAGGCACGTACTCAGTTCATTTTGCTCTCCGTGCCGTCGGAGGGACGATAGATTAAGCCTCGATCCTTATTGGTTACAGATCATACCTATACATATGTACATACGACCGGAGCAACATTGTGCATATCATATATTCTGTGAACATTTTAGATATACTTACGTATATATGTTACGGGTCTTTGGTATTATTGTCTGGGGATTCGACTTTGATTCTGTTGAACAATTTAAGGTGGTATCGGACCTATTAATCAAACACGTTTAATATGAAATGTGTTTCAGACAACGTGCATATTCCCGGTGACCATTGTTATTGGCACGCAAGAGGCGTGACGTAACGGGCCGGTATCACGCGGCACGCGGCATTTTAGGGCTGCGATAGTCCACATCTCAGACAGTGTAGTGTCAGTAATACAATGGAGCATTCCCGTCGAGTGAGAGGCTCTTATCGATCTAGTGGAACGTCATCGGACGATAGCGGCCGCGGCGTGGCGACGCGAACGCAAAAAGCGTGTCACTGTGGCGGGCACAAAGCCTTTGTGGCCAGACCGGACGCCGCTCGCCGCCGCCGCTACCTTTGTTTGCTGTTTAGTGCTTGTACGGTTCTAAAAGTGGCGATTTTAGTGTAAGTTTGTCAGCTCAGCCTGTGAATTGCTGCTTCTCTGCTCTTTTAAACGTTCTTCCAGCAAAACTAACTGATATAGCTGTATGTATGTAGGTAGCTCTTAGTATAATTCAATTTCACAAACGTGATTATGTATAAATTATGACCATCATCGTTAATCAGAACTTGAAAAATAACGAAGTTCCTTAAACCAGCTTTCTTTATTTTACTATTCATACATTTATGTCTTATTACTGGTTAAAATTTTACATAAATTCCATACAAATAACGTCGATTTTCTACAAGTGGTAAGGTAAGATAATAGATATCAAAACATAAAAATCTGACATTAATGACTTTAATAAAGTCAACAAATATCAAGATATTAGCTCCTAATGTCATGAATATTGTGTCCCTCTAACTTTTAAAGTATAAAGTGTAAAATAAAAATAGAGTACTTCAAAAATATTTTCAAAGTGAGTTTTTTTCGAGTAATTGTATACAAAATCTGTATTTATTTAAAACAGCCTAAGGTAGATAAATAGAAAGTAGACTTAATGTTTGACTTTCAAAAAATGTTCTGCAATGGAACCTTTTTTATTTGGCAGACAAACTCACATATTATATATCCCCAAGTTAAGCAAGTTACGCTTGTGTTATGAGTAATGTACAATGGACTACTCCGACGCTGATCCCAGACACTCAGATCGTTGCAGTAAGGTCGGCAGGCAAAGGCTTAGCCCACTCAACCACAGAGAGAGTGAATGAATTAATGAAAACTCTTTATTGTTCACAATAACTTAAACCTAGACATTTATTATAAATGCATTTCCATTAGAACAATGGGCGGCCTTATCGCTTATAGCGATCTCCTCCAAGCAACCCGGTGTCCAAGGAGACATTACAAGAAAAATTTAATAATATTTGGTGGTTTAAGTAAATTAAAAGTAATTCAATCGTAATTAAATATAATTAAAGAAAAAACAAAATAATAATAATAAACTAATATAGATATACATAATTAAATAGTTTATAATAATATAAATCACATATACCTACATGCGAACAATAATACAATTCCAAGAGAGAGACAGACGACGACGGCCTCTGTGGTTGAGCGGGCTAAGCCTTTGCCGGCTTACCTCACTGCAACTAAGAGGCTCCGGGTTCGATTCCTGGGATAGTAAATTTCGGAAACATATTTTCTCCGTTATTTACTATGGTCTCGGTGTCTGGGATCGGCCCCAGAATGGTCCGTTGTATATTACCCATAACACAAGCGTAACTTGCTTAATTTAGGGATATACAGTGTGTGTGTTTGTCTGCCAATTTATTATTATTATTTATAGAGAGAGAAAAGAGATAACTTAGTTTGAATAAAAACCATTTGAATTTTAACAGCGGCCGTCGAGTAACATTCAGTATGTATTTTCGACTGTTTATGGTTCCGTACCCCAACGTGGAAAACAGTGGATTATTATTTGTCACCTCTTTGAACCCTTCATTGTGCGTGAACAGCCGCGTACTTGCTCGATTTTTAAAGAAACTTTTGGAAATTAAAAACTTGTGTAATTTGAACTTGCATGGTCCATCGAAAGTAAAGGGGATGTTATGGACGATAGCGCCTGCTCTGCGGCTCCTAAATTCCGAGATGTTTTCACTCGAAATAATAAGTTCCCAGACTCGCCGAGTCAATTTTTTGCGAAACTCGGTGTAATGGATTGTTGGGAACTTCGACAACTTTCGGAAGCCGCTCTTCGATTTTATTTTGCTAAGGAATTTTTTAGCCAATTTCTCTCGATAAAGTTTGAAATCTTGCAGTCACCCTTCAACAAATCCGTTTTCGTGGGGACTAATAAATAAATAATTCATTTCGAAAATTGTTTTTCATTCCATTTGTTTTGCTTAAAAATTAGTAAGTAATGTATAGTAGGGATAGGCCGAAATTCGTTTTACATTCGGTTTAATCGAATTTCGGCAGCTTGAGCCGAACTTCGGCATTCAGCCGAAATTTGGTTTAAATGACGAACATTCGGTGAAAGAAAAGAGTAAAATATCTACTTGCACTATTTTGTCTGAAGTTAATTGAAATAATATATATCATAACCGTAATATAAAAATTGGCATCTATATACACATGATCATTTATTTTAGTTAGGAACATGTAAACTTTAACGTGCAATGTGATAAAAAACAAATAAAATTAGTTCTTGATTAAGTTTTTGCCTAATTAAATAGACCTCAAATTAAAACAAAAATAAAATAAACTTATTATTCCTCTAAGAAACATCAGTAAATAGTGCAACTGTTCAATTATAATGCGTAACTTGAATAACATTTAAAAAAAAACACGTCTAAGGGACATCAGCATTTACAACTTTAATTTTGATTGAAATCACTTTTTACGAAGTAAAAATTATGAATTTATAATTATGAAATGGTGATTTTGTTTCAATCAAAGGTCTAAAAGTATATTCTTTTATCCACCTACTCATACTTAAAATTTACGGCGTTATCAAGTCTCGACGTCAACAGGTCACAACGTGTTGCTCTTAAGAAAGCGTGGCGAAATCAAACCGAAGTTCGGCCGAATCTTTTGTTTTAACCGAATGTTCGGCCGAAGTTCGTATTCGGTTCAAACCACATTCGGCCCATCCCTAATTATGAGTATTTGCTAAAAACTCATTTCAATTGTGAATTATTCACTAGATATAGAAGAAAGAAAGAGATACTTTTATTTAAGACAGATACAAAATAGAAATACTAACACAAATAATAAAAGACATAAATTACTATAAACAATGCCGCTGTTTACTCTACACACTCGTAGCATGTTTATATATCTAATGGCGCATAAACTGTGAAAGGTTAATAATTGTCTGAAACACAGATTCGGTAATGACTTTACCAGACTTAAAATAAAAATAAAAATGATTATTATTATTATGCTTTTTTCACCAGTTCATATATGCCATATTAATTTTAGTCGCCTGAGCCGAGACTAATGTCAATATTTTGATAACGTTACAAACACGCTCTTAATAGGAACAAAAACATAAATCACATTGAAATTTCGTAACTATAACATTAATTATAGCAACAATAAAATAAAAGCTCGTCACGCACTAACCGATTTGTAATTGAATCACGCCATTGCGGACTTTATTGACGTGGTATAACCCCAACAATTTCTGTCGGTGGCATATTGATGACGCGTAAAACAAATACTATAACACTTCATCCTTCATTCGTTCGTACCCCTAAGGGAATAGTATCATGGCTGTGTCTCATTTCGTACAAATGATAATAAAACTTATCTTAATAAATACACCGAAGGTTCCCTTAGATACGTTTGTACATACATTTTTTTTGTAAGCTGTATAGATTATAGTCGTATACCTAAGAAAAGAACGTACAATTTACTTTTTACTAAACTTTTACGTTCTGTTAAACCCCTTAATGTTAACTGAATCAACTAAAATAACAGAGATCACTGTATAAAATGGATAAAGATAACTCTCAGTACTAAGAATCAATATTGTCACGTTTGTCATTTTCTTGTGTCTTAGTACTTTTCAAGAAAATCTTAGGATGTTATTAAAAATAAAAAATATCCTGTCGTTAAACGTACGTTGCTCCTACTTAATGTGCCCCCTTTTTACGCATATTTTGCGTTTAGACTTAGAAGCTTAGCTAGCAAAAATTACTAGTATAAACTGGCCTAAGAATACGGGCCTAAAACTGAGAATGTAGTGTCTGTTTAGTACAAAGAGATATTTGGACGTATATATCATAAGCCGAAATGGGAATGAGACTATAGGATAGGCTATGGCGTGAAAGTTAATAAAATTCATGTATCGGAAAGTTATAGCCGTAAAATATTGTTGTGGTGGGGAGTACCCTTAGTTTTCTTTGAAGTAGTTATTGTTCTAAGATTACTGGCTAAAACCAGTTATTTCAGTCTTTTCGTCGTCGTCTGTCGGCAATTTTAGTCCTGAAGACTAAAACTTGGTAGGCGTACGTTTCTGTTACGAAATTTGTATGCGAAACGAAAACGATTTTTTTTACGTACCTACGTACGTACTTACGTACCATTCATTTAATGTATGTAATAGGCTAGAGAGTAATATACAAATCATTGTTAAAAGGCATTAGGAAGTCCAAACTCATAAATTTAGTTATAATCACAATCAAATATACCCACCCTATGTCACTCAGGATAATGTAGCTTTCCACTGGTGAAAGAATTTTAGTTTAGTAGATCCAGAGATTACACCCTGCAACGTCACAAACTCACAAACTTTACCTCTTTATTTTTTTGTTGAGTTTAATTACCTACTAAGCGAATTCAAAATATTTCTCCTCCCATACCGCCCGTCCCCAGTGACGCCTACATCGCATAAGCCTATCTAGCCGATTAGGGTGCGCGGCGACCACGCAACTTTTTTGTAATACTTACATTTTTAAACTCGTGATATCTTTCGAATGGAATGTCCGAATTTAATAATTCAAAAATTTATATAACGATATTGAATTAGTCTTGAATATGAAGTAATTTATTTTGATAAGGATGAATATCAAGATACACAAAAAGAGCCTTTTCCGGCGGCGGCGATTAATTAATTTTTTAAATAAAAGAACACTTATTGTGGCCTAACTATAATAGTCAGACATATGCTGTCACGACACTTTTTGTAAATAACGATGTGTTCTGCAAAGTTTCAGTATATTATTTTATTCTATCATCAATAGTTTTCGCAGCGCACGCTATTTTAGATAACTTTTTTACACCTTGGGTTACACCATTGGAGTTTTAGTAAGGATCCCTAATTTTTTTGAAAATATAATATAGCCAATGTCAACCGGGAATAGTGTAGCTTGCCAACAGGTAAAGAATTTTTTAAATCGATTCAGTAGTTTCGGAGATTACCCCCTACAATGTCACAAACTCACAAACTTTACCTCTTTATAATATCTATACATATAATAAAACTGTAGAGGTCGAATTTCTGTACATTGAAAAAAAAAATGCTAAAAACCGAGTCAGGGGGATATAAGAAGTGAAATAGAACTAATTCAGATTTTTTTAATTTTATGTTTCTCTGTTTGTCTGTTTGTACCGGCTAATCTCCGAAACGACTGGACCGATTTAAATGAAATTTTGTATGGTGGTAGATTATATCCCTGGTCAACATATAGAATACTTTTGATCCCGAAAAATTAAAGAGTTCGCGTGGGATAGCGATTGATATTGCTGGTATCATCATCATACAATAAAACAATTTATACATTAAAAAATAATTAGGCTATATATCACGTTATCATCACGTTAAGGCCAATAGGAGCGGAGCACCAATGAAGAATGTTTTAAAATCGGGAGGGTATTTTAACTTACTTTTTTTAACTATTCCACGCGGACGAAGTCGCGGACAGATTATAAATATAATAATAGTATAGATAAATCTAAAAGTTGAAACCTAAGAACTAGAACGTTTTATAAAAACTGCTACTTCATAAATTATCATTAATTTGCAACAATGTTTTCTAAATATTATATTTGTATTAAAACTAATAAGAATTGTTTACGCTTTAAGAAAATCCATAAAAAATATTTCATGTATAATTTGATACCTTTAAACATATTATTATTTAATACGAGTGGCAAAAGTGAGAAGATGTGTACTCGGGCCAGACATAGTGGCATCGGTCGCATCAGCATTAAAATAAAAATAAGGATGGCCATAAATAGCCCCGTACAAAGACAAGATATACGGTTATAGCGGACTGCCGCTGGACTGCTAGTACCGAGAACCTTAACTAGTTCGCAGAATTATATTGAAACATACCCACACGATTTATATTCTAAATACGCTAACGACAACTACACTTACTTCTGTACATAGAGTGCTTAAAATATAATTAATTTAAAGAGGAGCTACCCGCTGTATAGAGCACAAATTTGAAAGTAAATATAAAATTCGTATGTGTTGTCAAATGCCCATAAAGTTTATAAGAATTCAAAAATGGCCGTTCGAAGTTACATGCTACTGGATAACTAGATTTTACCTCTTTTTAAGAATTGGTTATAGCCTTGAGACTGCTGCTAGCCTGCGTTCAGGTTCTAAGAGGCCATTCTGGCCGACGCCTGCCAGAGCCTGCGGAGTTGGTGAGGCCATTTTCCCGTGGCTCTGGCAAAAGGCGATAAATGGAATTGGGGAGTTTTAGTGAGCATTTCGCTCGCCGGCCCCTGTCTAAATCCCCGACAGAATCAGATCGGTGAATCCCACATATCGTCACCGCGATCCCCTCCCGGTGAAAATTCAGCAAATGAATTTCTCCTCGTCAAACAATGCTATCCTTTTAAGTAGATAGATATACCTACCTAAAAGGCAAGCATTTTTTAGAGTATATATTCTACCCAACGATAGGGCCTGGTAAGTTTGGACCATTTGGAATGTCGTCAGCCATTTGCAGTCCACTGCTGGACGTAGGCCTCCTCAAGACGGCGCCACTCATCCCTGTCCTCTGATTTCCTCATCCAGCGCCTACCAGCGACCTTGCACAGCTCGTCAGTCCATCGGGCTGGAAGGCGTCCAACACTACGTTTACCAAGACGCGGTCTCTACTCCAGGACTCGTCTGCTCCATCGGCCATCGGTCCTGCGGCAGACGTGACCGGCCCACTGCCACTTCAACTTACTAATTTTGGGAGCTATGTCGGTTACCTTGGTTCTCTTACGGATATCCACATTTCTAATTTTATCCATAAGAGAAACACCCAACATAGCTCGCTCCATTAGCCCGTTGAGCGACTTGAAAGTTGTGGATCAATCCTGCCGTCAGTGTCCATGTCTCGGCCTCGTAAGTCAGAACGGGGAGGATGCACTGTTCGAAGACTTTTGTCTTCAAACATTTTCGACCACTTAAATACTTTTTATTATCAACTTTTAGCGTGGGTGCATTTTATTACGCTTTATTTTATTCAACACACTTGTACTTATGGAAACCTACATATGTAAGCATTATTTCTGTATGAATTTTTGAAAACATTCATTTTGGGTTTTTTATTTATGTTTAATATTTGTTTTGTATGTATTAAATAACACAGGTCAACAAAATTAAATAAGTTGAACTATTTAATATTGAAATTGTTTAACTTGAGAAAAGCTTAGGTTATTACTTAAATTTTATGTATATAGCGCGTGGGTTAGATTGAGAGAGGAGGAGCCTGCCTACTACTACCGTATGCGTGAGAGAAAGGGAAGCCAGACAGACTGACGTCGTAACGCGTTACGTAACGAAGCGGTTTACCCTCCCATAAGAAGTTATCACTTCAAAAATAATTGTATGTTGTACAATGTATTGTATTGTAATGTTGCCCTAGATATGTTTGCAGCTTTTTATAATTTCCAATACACAATTTGCGAATATATTCATGGAAGTACTGAATTGGCTTTGGTTCTTAAGATTATTAGAGTGAATATGAGCATAAAGTTACACTTTCTCCACAGTTACATTTTAAATTTCCTGATAATCTTGAGAATTTGAGTGTGGAAGAGGGTGAGCACTTCTACCAACACCTAATAGTGATGGTGGAAAGGTATCAGGGTAAACTGGACCCTTACATGATGGCAGATTACTGTTGGTCTTTACAACGGCAATTTTCCACAAAAATAATATAGAAGAAAATCTTTTAGAAGGTCTCTGAAGTAAAAGATAGATTTCATCAGATTTTCTCTCTTTTTACGTCTATATACATTAAAAAATATAAAACAAAACAATTAGTAGTATTTCTCAATAAATATTAGATATTATTACACGCCGACAAAAGTGGATGCACACCTGCCTGCCATAAAACAGCCTATTGTGTATTGTACTTGTTTATGACCGTTCGCAGGCATAATTACGCAGGTGTGCAGATTACGATTTCTAAGAAATTCGATCTACGCGGGCGGGCAGCCATATTGTATCGGTGCAGTATATAGCAATGCCCAATGGAGAGATCGGCAGTCAAGCGATGGTAACAAGCGAGACAAGACGTGTGTACATTCGATAAGCTATATAGTGACGGACTTTGCGCGTGTTATTGAATCGTGTATTACGTTTGTACTGGTTGTGTCCAGTTATATTTGTACCTGTACTCTACGTGTTTTTATAGTTCTAATAAATTCTATAGTAATTCCAAACGACATATTAATTCGAGTCCCGCACTCGTAACAATATTAATGTATATAATTGTAATGTTTCATTTCATACTTACTGGGTTTTTGTGTTGTGTAAAAACGGAAATAAAAAAAACTAGCCAATATTCCAAAATAATTTACAACTTCATTAATTGTTGAGATAAAATTATTCGCAGCCATTATAATATCCAGGGCAACAAAATTACTGTTGACCAGTGTAAAAATTATTACGATTTTATACAAATCCCAAAATTAAAGAGCAGTTCCAATTGTTTTGTAAGAGAAATGTTGTCATATTCGTAACTTAGAATACTTTTAAGTTTACATTTATTTTCAAAGCCTTAGTCTTTTATTAGAAGTCAAGCTACCTTAGCAGGTAGCTTCGTGGAAGAAAGAGGGCGAATATTGTATATTGGCATATCCAATACTCGCCCTCTTTCTTCCACGAAAGGTTATCGCCTATTTTCGGTACCAACAGTGTATACTGGAATAAATAGTACAAGCTTCAATCGCCCCGTCAACCCGCTACCCTTTTAAAAGCAAGATGATAGATGAACTTCATTCTTTAGTACCGCCGTATCGCCTACTAAAATTAGGGGGATAACGGACGGTGGAATGTAATATGCATAGCAGTGATCGCTTGTGATGTATAACTTATTTGATTAGTGGAACAGAAACAAAGAACCAACTATATTTTAAGTAAAAATAAAATAAGTACTGCCCATTTAACTTTTGATATAATATAGTCAAAGTGGCGAAGTCCGTCCGAATGGGGTAAGTTCATACACCGCTCGGTTTTTAACTTTTTTAAACGGAATTTAACGCCAACTACAATTCGAAGACAGAATTCAATGGTGTCTTAGCTTCGCTGACTGATTTGTTGTCGTCGTAACTATTCAAACACGGAAATAATGAGTGTTCCCACACTGACGGACTTCGCCACCTTGACTATATTACTTAGTCAACATTTTTATTTGCAATAAAAATAATGTAGTGATAGACTAGTGGTGTATCGAAATTTGAGTAGAATAAAACTGCAGATCATTTTATAGTGGACATTTAACCCCTTAGTTCATTCTGTAAGAGGTTGCGCGATAAATGGATAAGTCGTGTCGCGTGAAAGTCGCCTTCCGACGTGTTCCATTCTATTATTCAATCGCAGTATATATATATATATCGACGGATGTTTTTTTCGCTTCATATGCACACTAGGCCACAAATATTAACTAGTGTTGAGTTACTTAAAATTCTTCAATAGAAATGAAAATATAAAAAATCAACTCTTGCCCGCGGGTTCGATCGCGTAGATTAAAAACATTTTTTTTTTTATAGTGAATATGTTCGCGTTTGACTGACATTGCGCCTGATGTCAGATGGAACTGCAGTCTAAGATGGAGTACGCTTACCTAGAAGATACCTGTTCACTCGAGACTTGAAGATATCATTCATTTACTTGAAGATTCATAGTTTGATAGTCAAAAAGTTAAAAAATAGCCCCTTTTCACCACCTTAGGAGTAGAATGTCTAAAAACGCCAATATCGCGTATATTGGGTTTATTTCTAACCAGAATCAAGTAGATAGGTACATAAAATTTCTTGATTCTTAATTGAAAATATCGGATTTTCATATAAAATTTCATCCCGTTCTCATCCCCATTATGGGTTGAATTTTTCAAAATCCGTTCTTAATACACACTTACGATATAGAAAGGAACCCGCATGCAAATTTTTACGGTCGTAACCCTAGTAATTTGGGCTATGCGTTAATTCTTTTATATTTTTTTATTGTAGTATTATATATATTTTTTTATATAGGTTCGCGTTTGACCACGATCTCGCCCTATGTGAAGCGAAGATATGGTCTAGGATAGAAAGTACCTATTCACACAGGACTTGAAGACACCCAGGTTGTAAGTATCGGGAAAGACAGACTCCGGCAATGAGTTCCACTCCTTTGCGGTGCGTATGATGAAGCTAGATGCAAAGCGCTTTGTTCTTATGGATGGAATATCCACCATATGTAGGTTAATATGTCAGTCAGCCAGTGAGGTCATGTAATTATATATGTATATTGTATAGATTGCTTAAGTGCTTGGCAGTCCTTACACAAATAGGGTTCTGTAGAGGTGACAAATGCCCTTTGTTTCATATTTTGCTACAGAACCACAAGAAAAACCTAAAATACCCATAGGTATCACAAAAACTACTCCACGGATATTGTTTAAAACGATTTTTGACTGATATTTAACTTTTATTATCGTACTACGGCAGAATATTGCGAACAAAAAGCTTTTGACTTGTTCAATAATTGCTTAGTAGCGCACTTCATATCTCATCATTATACTCATTTTTACAAGTATGACGCTGAAATAGCCGTGTCCGCGCTGTTCAACAAATAGTCGGAAATTGTAACCATTATCGGCGCACTCACTTCAACTAAAATTATTATTGTTCGCACTAAAAGTAGCCATTTAGCCGGTGATTGTGCGACAGAGCGAGTTCTGTTCGATAGATGATGTGTGATGAACGAACGAATTGCAGAACTGATTTTAAAGGTTTCGAAGGCATTTTAGCAAATGCCTACGGCATGCTTATAGCTACTGTTGGGATGCTTACAACAAAACATGTAGAACTCTGAGAATTGCTTTATTTGACTCACCAACAAAGAATACTGATCTAAAGTACAATTAGGTAATTATAAGTTATGATTCTCGTACAATACTTAGCTACCCTAGGGCGCTACCATGACATGTTTCTCCAACCAAAGCTGAAACAAGAATAATTTTTCTTGGCTACGCTCGCTCGCTCGCTTTTATATCCGAATGATGTCCAAACGAACCGAGTATTCATCAAAACTACCCACAAATCACAACAGTAAAATAATAGGTGGCGTTACTTGGAACAAATGTTAAAATGTCTGGTTATTGATAAACATCCTACTGCTGAATTCGAGCACCTCATTACAGGGTAAAGGAACGGTATATCCATCACCGTGGATTAGGTGGTTTCAGACATCGGTGCTGTCATTGTGTGGGTTTCTTTGCAATGCTGTCCTTAATCCTCACCATGTCTTATTTCTGCATCATGCACACTTGTTCAGAAATTTTTCCCAGCCGGTGTATATCCTCCTATGTAATTAAATATTTAACAAATTTTACGATAGATTCTAAAACAACGTTGGTATATAAATAAAAAAGAATGTGCATTTAAATACCTGCGGTCATCTCACTGTCACAACGTCATCATAAAATATTTTTAATTTTAAAGAACCAATATGCTATTTGACTCGTTAGAATTATGACCTCATAAGGTAGTATTTTCATAAAGTTAAGGTCTGACATTTTCTGTGAGGATAAAACGTGTAGGTTGTACGTATAAGTTGATTTAACAGTCAAGTACCCTATAGGAAGGAAACGTGTAAGTTAAATTAATATAGTCATGAAATGTATGTAAATTAGTACAAAACAATCTTCATAAACTACTTGAAAAATATTAGTATATTATGTATAGTATATACAATATTACAACAATTTATTTCTACCGACCTCAAAACCTCGTTAAGGACTAACATTAAAATTCGCCGCGAGTAATCAACACAGGCTTGGGAAGAAACTTAAAAATACCTCACAGTTGACATTACCCTCGGTCCTCAGGGCCCTCGGCTTCCGGTTATCGCAGCACAAAGACCCCTCCCCCACCGACGGTTTCCCCTCACCCCGCTGTCGCCCTTCATGCCAACAGGAAAAGGAAATACTACCCTTCTATCGTTAAGGTCTACCCGCTTCACATTGAATTATGCAAAATTTTAACAGTATTTGTCGCCTCCGGCCTATATATAAAATTTATATTATTAGGTTCTTGGATGCCGCTAAATCATTTAACATGCCTATATATACATAAAAAGCGTTGACTTGTAGGTATAGTTACGAAAACTACGGTATCTTGCAAGGAACATTACTCACAATAACACTATTGAGTATTAACCCATTTTCCATGAATACTATGAATAGAGAATACAATCCCGAGCATGTTTTTCGATTCCGGGATTACGGGATTCTTGATGCGTAGTCCCGAGATTTAATCCGGAGCTAACCCGGGATTAGACTATGTGGTTTCTAATTGGGCTCAAGTGTAAAAAAACGAGTAATTTCTAGAAAAATGTTTTATAATTTTATTCCACGAGTTCACGACACAAATCACAATATGGTAAGAAAATAAAAAAGACAAAACAAAGACACTATACTTTGTAAGTAAGAAATAACGAGACAAAAAGACTTATTTAGAATTTCGAAAATACAGTCTTAGAAATATCAATGCATCCAAGGTTTGACTTCCAAGCCTGCTTCGTAGTTTATTGCAACATAAGCAGCAGCTAAAAACGCTCGTTCAGGTTCTACACTATTGGCCCGTTGGGGAATTTTATTAAGAGTATTGTATTGAAGTATCCCGAGAGGGGAAATCCCTTCTAAGTTCTACGACAAACATATTATTAAAGCTGTACTTATGTAATACGTATCGTACGCGTATCAAAGGTTTGTTTTTTTTGTCGATATATAATAAATGCTATTAATATAATCTAGGCAAGGTCATTGTCAACTCGCAACGGACAACAGAGTGCAAATTAGACCTGTTTGTGGCAAACCCGAAAATCCCGAGATTAGCCAAGTACAGTCCCGGGAATTTCGGGTATTCTCTAACTGTGACTCATATTGCTGTCTCTCTCATACACGCCTGGTAACTGGGCTCTAGCATAGTCTCTGTGACTTTACTCTTATGTTGAATTGTACTTGTATCTTCTTTTTATTAAATAAATTACAACACATTTGATTATGAAATGAATAATAGTCATATAATTTCATGGATATAAGTGCAGGAATGGAGAAACAATACAATTTCCTGCGGCCGGGTGGGTGGCTCGTCGTAAAAGGCGACAAAACAACCCACAGCCAGATGGTAGGGTATTTGCCCGACTGGATGGCTACCACCCCTGGTCTAGAGTATGCCGCCATAACAACCTGAGTTGTGCTCCGGGATTAGTGACCAGGTTCCAGTCTCCCTTAAGAGGGCAGCAGCGCATTTGTAGCGCCTTTGATGTTGCAAATGTCCATAGGCGATGGTAACCGCTTTCCATCAAGTGGGCCGTCTGCCTGTCTGCTGAACTCATGCAATAAAAAATAAACCAAAAATCTCTAAAACATAAAAACTAGAAAACTAAAAATTTTGGTAAAACATACATCGGGGTAATTTAGGTAGGTTCTACCTACCCCTTCATGTACACTAACTAAATGTTTCTTTTGAACGTCACTATTCTGGACAGGTGTATAGTCTATTCCAGTTGTGTTTTTTAATAAGCTCAGTATACAGACACGGCATGTCAAAAATTTTATAATATATAATATAGATATTCATATATGTTTCATTTCGATATCTCGCAGGGTTCAGAAGATTTGTAAGTATAGTCAATAATAATAATAACAGTCTTTTCAATGTTATTCATATAATTTTAAGAAAGGTAGATTTATAAGGAAAATTATACTAAGCTTATGACAAATTCATACTATTTTGTGAAGTTATGATTATGATGTGAGGCATATGGAATAACATTCCTGCTAAAATGTTTCATAAAATAAATATTTTCAAATTGTGTAGTGATTTAGTGCTTGGGGTGCCGCTTGTACCGGAAGCGATACTAATGCATCCGAATGCACCCGGAGGTGGCCGGAGCTGCGCGGGGACGCCACACGCGAACAATTCATTAGCCCCAAGTAATGGAAAATTCGTTCTTAAGATAACCCTACTTACTACCACAGAGACAATTATTATTATACTAAATCGATCTATTCTAATAATAAATAAATAATCGGCAAATGAACACACACTGTATATTGTTCTAAAGAGTTCTCCAGTATAATTTAGTTTGATTAAAAACTTTTGAATTTGCATGCCATTTTTGTGTAATATATATACAACGGCCAACACTGGAGCCGATCCCAAATTCCTAGACCACAGTATACCCGGAATCGTACCTGGAGCCTCTGCGTTCCAGTGAGCTAGACAGGCTTAGGCTTAATCCACTCAACCACAGAGACCTTAATTTTTATATTTGTAAAATTTCTATGAAATTTTTTTAGAAGCTCTGGTGTTATGACGCAACTGTAGTTTAAGAGTCGAAAATTTTGTTTTGCATTAGATTTCTTAATTAATGCTGAAGGTTTGGAAGACAGGTTACTGCTGGGAAAGAAGTTCAGTAAGTTTTGAAGTCGAATGTAGGCTTGGCACATTAATAAATAAAATTACAGACCAAGTTCTGGACAAAGACCTATACTTATTACTACCGTGCCTGTATGCAAAATCCCAGACTTACTACTTAACAGGTAATCCCATTCAGGCTAATTACAATCTAAAACCAGGGGAAAATTTGGGGAACATAGTTAGGGAAACTGTATAATAATCTATACTATAATAAATACTTAAATGGTTCGTATTTGTACAATGCGTTTAAAAATGTGAAAAAATCTGAGGGGATAATTCCAACCACAAGATTCCGAAAATGCAATTTTTACAATTTTTGTGTCTGTCGTCGCTCTGTCTGTTCGAGCAACGCGGGAAAACACTGAACGGATTTAAATGAAACTCAACAGAGAGATAGCTTATATCCCGGAACAACACTTAGGATACTTTTTATCCCGATAAATGAAGACTTCCATAGTATAGACGGATTGGCTAAATAGATGGCGCTACAATCACGTTTTTCAATTCACTAACAAATACGTCGTCATAAGAAACAAGTCATTCATTGTATTACTTCAAATCAGGTTGGCTTCGACTCATCTCTATGCTTTGCTGGACAGTTGTTTAGACTATTTGGACTTAGTTTCTTTGTTATTGCAGTGAATTGAACAAGAAACAGTCAAGTTTTAGGTCTAATATATATATATATATATATATATATATATATATATATATATATATATATATATATATATATATATATATATATATAGAGCTACTACTACCCAGATATTTTCATGCGGCGTAGCCGCGCGGAAAGCTCTAGTTCCCAATATAATATTGCAATAATTACAATTATCTGCTACTTATATTTAAATTTACTAATGGTCGCCCGTGGTCGAAATTCGACCACAATAATTTGTTGTCAAAGACTATACTTCTATAATCACAGAATTCTTGCAAGGCTACACTGTTAATTTGACTTAAACAATAAACAAAAGAGTATATATGCGTGTGTGTGTCAAATACACAGTAGTGTGCGTAATTATTTTTTTATTGATTTAATGTATTTATTATGCATAATTTAAAAAAATATTAGCATTCGTCGCTTCTTTTCTGTATGAACTATAAGTGTGCGAAATTTCATAATCCTCCGTCCGCGCAATTTTCTTAAAAAATGGGTTCAAAGTTTTTGCTTCACGTATTAATATATAGATTTGAATTTTAAAACTGTTTATTGTACGTATTTTCGTAAAATCGATACCACCTTCTCAAACACTGAATAATAGGGTTGCGTTTTGATAAATATTACCGATTTATTTTATTCCCTGGGCCATTTCAAAAAAGAACGAAAGTAAAGAGGCGAAATGGCGTCGCCCGTCATGTTCACCGACCGTCACTGAAGTTTCGGCGGGAAAATAAAAACGCGTTTAACTTTGTATTAATATTATATTGTGCCATTATTGCGTCATTTATTATAATACCGCGGAAGGGATGGGGTTGAGAGACTTCGCGGGTAATGGACGTTTTGTTTCGGTTAAAAACAATTTTTAAACAATCTAACGATTTTGTGGTATGGAATTGTAATTTCAACTTTATGGAATTGTAATGTTAACTTTATGTAATTGTAATTTTAACTTTATGGATTGTAATTTTTGGTGTGAATTTTTATGCTGTGCTGTATAATATGAACGGTTTTGTATATATAAGTTACAACTTTATGATCGTAGTTGCCATCTTTAGAAAAGAAGTAAACTTTTGTAATACGTTTTTTGGCGTCGGACAATCGATGTATTTAGTTAGTATCGAGAAACTAATTAACATTTTGTTAATAGAACTTCACTGCAGTATACAAATACATCAGTAAAGCAATAGTAAAAAATATACATTCAAATTAGAAATTCGACTGAGTAACTTCTATTTAAACTCTGATATTATAATAATATGCGTAGGTATAGTAGGTACCTAAGTTATAACTTTGCGTATCTAGCGATCTAAGTAGATTATTTATTGTTTAGGAATTTTGAAGACCATTCTAAAAATGATGTTGGGTAAATTTATTTTAAAATAATAGCTGTAAGATATTGACAGTTTTTAAGTAAGAATTGTATTTCTGTGAGGAAAATCTCATCTGTTCAGTGAAATGTAACTTTTCGAGCTGATAAAGTACGAAGTTTTAGTGTCAACTAAAATCCTATAGTATGGTTGATCCTGATATTGTAGTTTAGTTTGCCACAATGCCAGACAAATAATATAAGTACATATATCTTTACTTGGTGTATTAATCAGTATGAAATGGACTAAACCTTAAGTCTTTGGCTCGGCTGAGTTCTTGTAGCAACTCTAAAAGTTACATTATACTAAACATTTCTAGTTGATTTCTATAAACATAAATTCTTGCTTAAGAACAATTCATATTTTACAACTATGGTTCTCTTTCTACAAAGATTATATTTGATTTGACCTGATAATGACTGATAAATTGTAAGATCTGATTAGGCTGTATGACCTTAGATCCTTTGCCTGTCACAGTGACGAATTGAATGACGATAACCTACATCACAGAAGATACAGGTTAATGTTGTTCTGTATCTATGCGTACTTACTTGATACATAGCAAACACCTCAAGGGTTAACCGCCCTACTTTCGCCTCCACATAGATACCGCACAAAAATCATTAATAATGATCACAACCTTTCACAGTCTACCACAATGTCCTTTG